>JARHVA010000718.1:1240833-2481666 GCA_037957365.1 Torreya grandis | reverse complement strand
CATAAATCTCCCTTTTTATAAATAAACATGAGCCATATATCTTTTTCTAATCTAAAAAGTTTGAGAGACTTGCCACTTATGTATTTTCTCTTTGGATCTACTAACCTTTTGACCCATTACTCATTATTGATCTACTTTGTATAATTGAATGTGCTTCATTGATCTTCCTAAACCCACTAACTCAATATTCATCTACATGTCATTGGATCTATATTCTATTCCTATTATTATGCCACTTTTCACTTGTGCAATCACCCTAGATATTCTTTTACCTTTTGACTTGATGCTCATTATTGACCTTCGATGTAAGATCAAATGTGCTATGTTAGATCTTTAAGAACCACTAGCCTTGTTAGTCAATGCACACAATTATATATTCATTCAAGGACCTAAAATATTGAAGCTTATCTACTTTTCATTCATATTCTATAATTTTAAATTCAAATGGATATTTCATGAAGCTTAAACTTGACGTATGTGTGCATGTTTCACTATACATGTCTAACTTTAAAGGGTTATATATTGAGGTAGAGAACTCATCAAGATTTAAAATTTATAGGGGAACTTCTCAGCATGAAAAAAATCATGTCCATGTGATATTTTGGCATGAATGATTCCCTAAGTATATTTATCAAATGTGAAATTAGATTGGCCTATTCATACCTACATGACGTGCTCATGACAATCTAGTTCTTTTAGACTTGTGCAAGAAATTGGGGTCCCCTTATAAGGATCTAATGAACTTCTAAGAGTTTTTTTAATCCATTTCATGCCCTTAAATACTTGAAACACCATGAGACTCTTCTATTATTTTTAATTTTTCAATCTTAGACATGTTTCCAAGCCTACTTCCCAAGGATCAACAAATTACACTTTAAGGTTTCTTAAAGTGTTTCAAAATCTTTGTAAGCAATATGAGATCTTATTATTATAATTTTGTTCCACTCATTCCATATATAAATCTTCTCATATATTCAAACCATTTTACTAATTAATTTAATATGTGGGTGGAGGCAACTACACTAAATGAAGTAAATGAGAACTTAGTTTTGGAATTCTATGACAGTCTAGTGACTAGATTTGAGGTCCCCTCCACCATCATATCAGATAATGCATTAGAATTAAGTAATGTTAATGTGAGTGAGTTAGATATTAATTATGGTATCTACCTTATTTTTTCATCTAATTACTATCTACAAGGCAATGGACTAGCATATTCCACCAACAAGAATATGATTATGATCATAAAAATAATAAAGGACAACCAAAGGGAGTGGCATACCAAGATAAGGACTACCTTATGGGTAGATATAATTACTCCCAGGAGGTATGATAGTTATTCACTATAATTTATTATCTATGAAAATGAATCAAGACTGCTCATATCACTAGAGTTTCCAGCCTTGGAACTTGTACACCAACTTGAATTCATGGAGAGTGATGTAATGAAAGTGAAGATGAATGAGTTAAAAGAGTTAAAAGAGACAATGGATGATTTTATTCATGACATGTGGTCCAAATAAGATCAATTAAAAATATCATTTTATAAGATATCTTATTCAAAGACCTTCCAACAAGGTGAAATTATACTTAAGTGAGATGAGGACCGTGCCAAGCTAGGTAAGCATTCAAAATTTGATAGTATTTGAAGTGGGCCATATGTCATTATCAACTACAAGGATAATAATGCATTATAATTTTTTAAAATTAGTGGTGAGGAACTCCCTATACCTATTAATTAGATGTCTTTCAAGTATTGTTACTATAATCACAAAGCATCTTGTACATAGTAATTAGTTTCCTTCCTCCATGTGTTGTAGTACATACTTTGCTAGTTGTGTGTTTATCCTTATTACTTTATACTCTATGTCTTTGTTATTTATTTTATCTTTTTGTGTGTATTGTTGAGTTTTTTTTAGTAATAAAGGTATGCAAGGTAATATTAATGAGTGATAGTGTAGTTAAAAGAGTCTTCACCTTGGCATGAGTGATAGGCAAAGAGATCCTGGGTCCTCTTGACTAACAGGTAGGTCAAGACTTCAGAGTCACCACTAATGTTGACTAATTTATTCCCTCATGCCTATAAAAGAGGAAATATAAGTCTTGAATACTCTATTTCACCTAATAATTCACCCTTCTCATACCTCTTGATGAGCCAAGGCAGATCAAAGGAAGTCTTTGAATATAATGTCAAGGGAAGTAAATTTAAGTATTTAAACATGTTAATAAATACCATAATAGTTTTCTTCTCATCATGTTTGAGCTTGTATCAGGTGTTCCCTTATGTTTACTCATGTTTGATGATCAATAATAGACCTTAGGGTGGTATCATTGGTCCATTTTTACTCATGATGAAGTTAACCAAATATTTTTAGTTGATGACTCTGTCATGAATCCATCTATTATGATGAGTTATGGCTTGATCACAAGTATTAAAGATGTTATAAATGTATATAGGAACCTAATTTATGTTTTTAGAATATTTTAAGGTCTTTTAATAGGTATTAAAGTGATATCCATTTGAAACCTTCACTTGAAACCATATTTGTTATCTTAAAAGGGGGTGTTTGACCTTAAGGTGATGATTTTTCACCTAAAATGACACTAATACCATAATTTATGTCCTAAAAAGCCTCCACAAATCCCATTATTCCATGATCAAACCATTTAATATATTAAAGGTGTCTCCTCACAATTCAAAGACATTTATTTACCACTAAATGGGCCCCACACATGTGAAAACATGTCCCTTTAGCTTCCCAAACTATACCATGTGTTTTGAAATATTTTATGAAAATTATTTTCCCTCCTCCTACCTACCAATTATGATTTATGGTCTGAAAACATGAGAATATGTAGGAAATATGTAGATTACAAGATTTTCTAGATAATAATAGATCTATACAATAAAAAATTGGTTAGATAGAGTTAGGGATATATAAAAGGAGTTTAGCATAGTCATTAGATGTAATAATATAGGTTTTTTATATCCAAAAGAGCTAAAAACTAGTTGACTTCTTCTACTGAGCTCTTTGGCAGCCATGGAGAGTACTTCAATTTTGTGCCCAATTCATATAAGAGAGAGAAGGTGAGGGTCCAAGATAGTGGCCAAAGGAATGAGCTATAATGGAATTCTAATCATGGGAATTAGCTTCAATATTATTCATCTATGTTGTATGAGAAAACACTAAGAAGTTAATGAATTTGGTTACCTTCCTCATCTGTAGAGGGCCAAAAAAGGGGAATGGTTTCAATGCATTATAGGCATGTTTGATGAAACTGATGGTTATTCATGTATTTTCAATTACTTCAAGGTACCTACATGCCATCCTCTACCTCTAGTTCACATGTGTTATCCTATGGGAGCAAGAAATATCTAAGCTACCACTATCTATAGACTGCAAGTAGGTTTCCATTGATGAAAAAGATAGTTAGTGCATATATTTGAGATGAATAGTGTTTGAAGTTTAATGATGGTGTCTTGAAGTCATTCAAATCTCCTTAGCTCAAGTTGAATGTTTAGATGGATAATAAATACCACAAGGTATCACCTTCAAATGAGACTGCCTACATGTTTGGGCTTCATTAGAAGGAAGGACAATGTGTTTGATGAGGATGGTTGTTGAATGTCATTAAGACATAATAAAGGTAGCAAGGAGTTATTATCTTCATATGATAATGTATTTATTTTAAGATGATTAGACCTCAATATAACACTCTGAAACCAAGAAATTATCAACTAACCCCCCAATGCCTCCATAGTCTTATTTCACAAAATTTAATGTTGTTTAGTATAAGTTGAGGTATTAAGAGAGTCTTAGGTTTCCATTTATCACTCCATATCCATGATTAATTACCTCCAAGTGTTATTTCATATTGGGTATATGAGTAGAGATGTCTAGGGTCATTGTGGGTCATCTTGAGTATGAGACAATAGTCTATTTTAATCCCTCAATGGTCCTCTATCATCTAATGGTATCATCATTGTCAACCTACCTCATAATGAGCCTTGAGATATAAGACACAATTCCATAAAGCCTTGTGACTACCATTTACAGGTTTGAACCATTACACCATAATTAAGTGTTGAGAACAAGGCCAAATCTTATATAAAACCATGAGAATCCATTAATACTATATGAAAAAGTCATATTTGGGTATAAGTATTATTTATAATCAAGATGGCTACTTACATTATCCCAACTTAGATCCACCCTTAAAAACCTTTCAAAACAATTATATATAGATGAGCCTCAAATGTGAGGAAGGTCCTTGATTGTGATGAAGTCTATCTTAAGGGGATAGATTTGGACACCAAGAAATCCATTGGGGTCCTAAGTATAACTATGATAAAATTCTCCTAACTCATGAACCTATTCAATAGACCTCTTGTCAGTCAACATCCATGAATAAGTACCCATAGTATTGTTGACAATTTATACCCTCAAACTTGTACATGAGATGATATATGCATATAAAAGGAGAACTCAGACTAGTTGGTAGTTAGTGCATGGAGGTAATGGTGTCAAAGATAATAGGTCTAAATAGATGACTAAACAAGATGGTCTAAACATGCAAAGTTAGCTAGCCTTGCTTAATCAATCTAGAGTACATGACTAAAGTGAATGGTAATGCCAATATCATAGAAATGTAATCTTAGGGTGATGAGAAAATATATATCCCTAAAACTCTCACATAATGGTGTGGTCAATAAAATAAGATTCCTAGTCTAAGTTAGACACCCAAGACATATAATCCTCAATATGTGACTATGCATACATGTATTATTGGAAAATTTGGGAAGGACAAGCCTCAAAGGCTACAATCAAAACTTGGAAACATGTCAATTGAGCACTAAATCCATCATTCTAAAAGGGGTAAAAGAGGCTACTTATATTTTCACCACTGATTGTTGCAATCATCTATACATGATAGTGAGGTTCAAAGGAAGATTATGAGACAAAACGGTTGACATGATGGTTTAAGAAAATAAAAAAAGTGTAAAGGATGGAGATTAGACTGAAGATGATGACATGATAATATTTTTGATCAAGGAATTTGACTCAAGAGAGGAGGTTAGTATAGTGTTAGTTTTAAAAGCAATAAAATCAACACACTAGCTAGCTAACATCTCTAGGCCTAGATCATGAGGGGATCTTAGTGAATAAACCAATTTAAAAAATAACTAGAATACAAATAAATGACAACTTTCCTTACCTTCATTGATTTTTCCAAGAGATTTCTTCATTCACTTTCTTAGATTGTGCTTAGAATGTCTTCTTCAATGGGCCTTGGCTATCTCCATTTCCTCTTAGCACCATGTTTGGCTTTGGATTTATCTTGATTTTGGCATTATAACACTATGCATTTGCTTCATTAATTAAATCCAACATTATAACTCTACTATGTTTCAAGCTCCCCAAATGAAGAGCTCTAGGCTTATATTTATAGATTTATCAACTAACCTCAACCCAAGGTGAGTTACAGGGTAGTTAGAGCTTGGAATGGTTTTAAACTTAACCTTTTTGAGTTAACTAACTCTAGTGGAGTCAAAAGGTGTCAAATGGTCATAAATAGAAATAAATAGGAATGGGTGGGATATTTTGGATTTTGGACAAATAGAAAAAGGTAATTATTATTTCTTAGGATATTTATTGATTTTTGAATATCTTTTTTGATATTTCATTTATTGACTCATGGTTTAATTCAATCAGGATTTGATTAGAATTTGTATGTTAATGAATCCTTTTTAAGATTTTTGAAATTTTGGATTTTTAATTAATTTATGTCTGTATTTGTCTCATTTAATTATTTTTAGGCCAAATTGATTTAATTTCTTGTTATGAAGCCAAATTTGAGACATTTAGAAATTCTTAAGCTAGATGTTCAATGGTTGGTGAGAATTGTTCTAAAGTTGGGTATGGATCCATTGGTGTCCAATTTTATATGTCTACAGCATTGAGGTTACATATACATCTATAGGTAGGTTGAGGTTCCAAATCCCAAATTGAGCCTCTAAGGCTTAAAGCCATCATTAACCCTCAAGACCCCATATTAACTTTAGTTATAGATCCAAACCTCCAAGTAGACTCATGTCAATGTGTAAGTGTATAAATATTTTTTAGACCTTAAATGAGGTGTTTTAAAGTATGGGAATGAAAACCAATTGTCAAAATTAGTCCTAACACCTTTTTGAGCTTTATTACCTTAAGCAGACATGATGATTTATCACTTTCAACACTCATATCTCTTTCATCATAGAGGGACTAAAACCCAATGCTCTTAGGTTGATTTAGGCACCCATATGGAATCAAGATACATGAATGAGAGAGTATGATTCAGGGGCCTAGGTTTATGAACAATATTAACACTATAATATTCATAAACTTCTAGGTAAGGAACTTGAAGCACACCATCTTTCATTCATATATCAATGTACAATTTTAATGGGACCAAGGGATATTTAGGCTAAAGTCCCATGGAAACAAGTTTTGGTTTGGAGGTTCATACTCTATGAACCATCATTAATATGGTAGACCTCCAAATCCCTCCTCAAACCTTGGCTTAGACCTGATGAAGGATCTACACCTCCAAATTCATCCAAATGAAGTAATTGGGATATGAAAAGGTCTTGATGATCTCCTTAGTTCCCCTAAGCACTCAAATGGCCTACCGAATTGACATGTGCAAGATGTGTAGTGTATGGATAAGACCTTAAAGAGCCACTATAAGACTATATGCAAGGATTTGAGAAATATATTTATATCCCACTTGTTTTTTAGGAGGTACTATGACCCTAAGGTCTCAAATAACTACACACTGGCTACTTACATGGGCTCCCATGTCTAATAACTACTTGTAGGTAGGTCTAAATATTTAAATGAGAGATTGTGTACACATAAAAGGAGGTAAATAACTTGATCAAGATAATATAGATGTTATGAGAGACCTAAGGTATGAATTTAATGTTAGTAAAGGTGGATAAGTGCTTCAAAACTCTATCTTAGGGTTAAAACTCAAAAACCATGCATTCAGACTTAATATAGCACCCCCCTCAAGGCAATGACACATAAAATTGGAATAGAGGACATAAGAAGATTAGATGGCATCTCAAACCTATATGGGAATTTTTTTAATGCTTTTTAGGTGTGTGATCCACCTTGGTTTATATTAGAGAGGTAACATTTGGTCACCTTGGCCTGAAAATGCCTGAAGATTGCTCATAATGTAATTTCTCACCCAAGGGGAAACTTGGCAAACTCATAACTATACAAAATAGATTCATGAGAATTTGACCACCTTGGGAGAGTTGAGGGGATTTTTATACAAAATATTAGTGGAATTTTTTTATAGGTTAAGGTCCTAACATTTATGAACCATTTCTAAGAATCCAAAACCCCTTAAACCTCCCTAAAACCCTAATAAGGACCCACTTGGGAAGATCTTGGATAAAATGCATCCAAATGCATTAAAATGACTTGATAAACACTGGATCACATATTTTACTTAGATGAGACCTCAAATATGGTACTCGTCTATACATACAACATATGGACACCCCCAAAATTCCTATTTTTTGTTAAGGTTTTGAAGTATTTTCAAGCTATAGAGTTGATGAAGTATTACAGATCAATGGGGGAGGTAGTATGAGATGTCTATTAGAAAACCAAGTCATATATTATTAAATTAGGTTGTTTATACCTATTTTAAACTTGGAATAACATGGGAATGGTCTAAAGTTTATAGGTGACCTTATAACTAGATTAAACCTCTAGATTATGGGGTTAGCTCTCCTAATACAACACTTGTGGATTAGTTTAATAAAACCTACTACTGTTGGGGTGAAATGGGATAGAATTTACATAAAATAAATATACTTTAAGGGATGGTGATGCACCAATTTAAATATTCATCCACTCAATTTGGACTTTAACTAACACTAGTAAGTAATACAAATCATTGAATCTTCCAACTCCAATGACTCCCATGTAAAAGTGTTTCACATAAATGTTTCACTAAGTGGTATAAACATGAAGGTAATGGTATAAGGTTTTATTCAAGACACTAACCCATCAATATCTCCACTCTAAGATTATCCAATCAATATTCAAACACTACATGTGACCTACATAAGATTATCTACTAGTAATTAGGTGAGAGTAGGACCTACCAAGGGAGAAAGACTACCACATGTACAAATCAAAATAATAAAAACACACTAAAATTGTATCAATGAGTCTAAAAATAGTCCCTTTTAATTATCTTAAGATGTTACTATTGATGCTTAAATGTGTACCACAGGTGCCCAAGTGTTTAAAAAACACTTCTAATTTTAGAATTCCTAAGAATTTAGTTCATGAGTTAAAAGTTGTGATAATCTTATTATCTTTGATGGAATAGAGGTAAAACAAGTGACTATTTCACATTATTTATACTATTTGGTGATTGGGAGCCACCGTGGATAAATAGCAGATCTATGTAAAATATGTATTATATTATGCTAAGGATGGTGAATTATGATCAAGAACTAATCTAAGAAATAATATAAGATGGATATTTACAATGACCATTAAACTAAGGGTATCTAGTTAAAAATTAAGTAAAACGAAGGGTAGGGCAAAAAATAAGTATGTAGATGGTCGTTGTTACAAACATTATGACAAAGTTTGAATATCATCTAAACATGGATTTAACTAATGTATGAAGTGAAACATCTTAATCCCAAATCATAATATACATCAGGAAATCATCTAAGGAAGGTATGAAATGATACAATAAGAACCAAGATCACTTTAAATATTCATTCCTATAAATAAACAACATTATCCCAAATGCAAAAGAACTGAAGCAAATGAAGTAAGCCTAAAATCTTTCAACTAATCTAGAATTAACAATTAACCACTCTGTATTCAAGATACACATCTAGAATCCATAGAAACCTATATAATCTAACAGTGAAACCAAAAAATTGAGATATAAACTATTGGGTGAATATTTTGTCATCAACTAATTGATGGAAAAATGGGTATATCAACCACAACACAATGAGATTTATATGGCAAAATGGGTGTGGTGACAATAACATAATGAGATAAATCTCTCCTCTCGGCAAGGGGAGGTTCCCTATAAACTATAATACACTAATATAAACTAAAATTAGACTCAGGGGTGAAATCATACCATCCATCTCTCTTTTTTTTAGAGATGATGTTCACAAAACAAAGGAGAATTTTGATGTAATTAATTAAGGCATTTATCTTTTTTTAGAAATGATGTCTAGAAAATAGTAGGAATTTTTCTTGGGTAGTAACTGGATCCATAAGAAACCCACGAAAGTTAAAAGTCTTTCATTATTTCTCCTACTAATTCAGGACAAAGTAACATATTAGTATGAAGTGTAGTACAAAGTCTCCACCAAAAACTACAACAGAGTGAAATATTATGAAGGATAAGGGGAGCTCAAAGTCTCTCTAGTATACTTTACACTAAAACATGAAACACACAGACTAAAGACAATTATGGTAGTACAAAGTCTCCCACAGTCAGCTTTAGGACATCTCCCAAATTATTTCCACTTGTTCTAATTTTTTATTAAATGGACAAGACTATATTTAGGAAAAAGACATAAGAATGATTTCCTAGATAACACAAGCTATTTCAACACAAAGTCTGAAAGGTCACTTGCTTTCTCATTCACTTTATAAAATATGATTAACAGTCTGAGCTCAAAGTCTCAGGAATTCCTTTCAATTTGGGTAGTGTTTTGCTTCTAATAATAGAGAGATCCCCCTTGCATAAAATGAGAGATTACAATATATATAATCCAAATAAAGACTTAGGCACTTGTTTTCATGAAATGGCCCATGTTGCATTGAATGTATTGAATGCATTGGAAATTCTGTGAAGGGGCCATGCTAGAATAGGTTATCAGCCTTAACTTTGGCATTCTAAATCATCTCAAATGTCTCCTCTGAAGCATGGGTTGCCTAGTCTTTGTTATAATTCTTACATGGATATCCATTCATCTTTATTCAATGAAGAAAAATAGGTCATGCCATTGAATGCTTATGCTCTTTGAGGTCCACCTAGTGGACTGCTCCACCTACTAGAATAACTCTTTTGCAGATATTTCTAGATTTTTTATATCATTCTCTCTTTCCTTGCTACATTTTGTCTCTTCCTGGTGATCTGAGGTCTTGGGGCTATCTTCTCACTTTTTGATGGCTCCTTCAGCTCCTTTCTTGGCTAGTCGTTGAGTTTGTTCTTAGGTCTGCACTATTTAAAAATCAATGGTTATTCTATAATCCTAAATTTGACATCCATAGGGATGTCACCAGTCATTTGAACCACTTTGAACCTTGAACCTTTGAACCTTTCAGAGTTCAATGGTTTAATGGTTCAATGGTTCTATAGTTTGGCAGTTCAGCAGATTAATGTTTTTATAAAGAGTCATGTTCACTTAGTTTTCTTTATGCGTTCAAAGTGTCATTAAACCAATTATTTGAACTATTCAATTGAACCATTTGGTTGAACCTTTTTCTAGAATCTTCCACTTGAACCATTTGCTTGAACCTTGAACTTTGAAATTTGAACTTTGAACCTTTGAACCCGTTGAACCCATTGAACCTTTGAACCTTTTAGAGTTCAATGGTTCAATAGTTCAATGGTTCATGCTAACTCTTTAAACCCTGTCATTGAATGATTTTGATTGAACCTTAGCATTGAACCATCCTTATAATTTTTAGGAAATGCCTTAAGTGTTTAGAACTTCCCCTTGAAAAATCCCACCTATTGAACCTGTGATTTCCTTAGCTAAAAAGGCTTGAGTAATTTAAAAACTTGACAGCTTAGAAATTTTGAGAAAGAAAGAGACCATTTTGACCTATAGGACCAAAATGATCAACATTTTGTCCACAAAAACAAGTGATGTATTTTGAGAACAACAATTGGCTCTAGTTGGGGAACTTCCATCGATTATATTTTGAAACAATCAAAGGAAGTAAAATCTAGACTCTAAGTGCCTTCATCTATGCTATTGGGCTACGGAGTCATGCCATCCAAAAAAGAAAGGAGCCAAAAACCAAATGAAAAACACAAAATAAAGAAAGACTATACATATGTACAATTGGACTTATCTAATACTTCAAGGATTGAAGTGCTTCAAATGCTACCCATTTTGAGGCAGTGAAAATGGTGTTTGATATTGATATATCAGTAAGAAAAAAATTTACCCCAGAATCAGTGATTGGTGAATGGACTTCTCCACTAGGAATCCAATTTTATTTGCATTCCTTTTGGTTCTCTCTTCTTGCCCCACAACAAGACTTGATCTCTAATCTAAAAACCATAAATCTTTTCTCTCTTACCGAAGAGTTTATTTACCTAGTTTTGATATGCAGCAATACGGTCCACTACCATAATACATTGCTCTTTTATTTTAGTCAAGCACATGATTTGATGGTCATCATTAACTTGCCAATGGTTGGCATTATCAAATACACTTGGTCAAAAGACTAGCTCAATAGTGTACTTGTGCTCTTTGAAATCTTGGTGAGGAACCATGAGGGTTGTAGAGACAGCCAAGGAATCTACTTGATTGTTAAATTCTCTAGGCATGGTAGAAATATTAAAAACCTTAAAACTTTTAAGGTAGTCCCACACCAGATTGTGATAATGTCACAATCTTTCATTCTTGGTTTGATATAGGTTTCTCACCTGACAAACCACCAGTTCGGTATCTCCTCCAGCGTGAATAATCTTAACACCTTTAGCTTGAGTAGCTTTCAATCTAAGTAACAAAGATTCATAATCAGCAATGTTGTTGGTATTACTGAACTATAACTTTTATGAATAGGGGAAAATATCTCCTTGTAGAGATATCAAAACAATCCTGGCTCCAGACTTGGTAGAAGAACAACTACCATCAAATTCTAGAATCCAGATGTCATTAGAATTTGATCTTCTTTTAGATTTTTCTTCATTAGGGAGGGAAGATCCTTTTTTATCTAAACTATGCTCCACCAATTCTTTTGACATCTTGTCTAAATTTTTTGGATTGTCACTTATAAGACTTTTGTTTGATGAAATAGAAACATCTTTTGTGGACAGAAAATAGTTACCCATTCCTAAGGATTCAAATAGAATTTGAGCTTTAGAGGCTGATGTTTGGGTGACAATGTATTTTGACTCATTCTCAAGAAGTAGCTTTTACATGATGCCCTTGACAGGTATCCTCACCTCAGATAGGTCCATGTTCAATTCTCCACCAACATCCTTGCAAAAATTTCATCTAAGCAAAATGCCATAGGAAGTTGGAATGTCAGCCACCAAGACTATCATTTTAATCTTTTTTATGGGAAGGCCACAAATACAAATTGGGTATCTTTGATCTATCCCAAAAGTGGCACTTGTTTATTTTCCATGGAGAAGCATCTCCCAAAAGTTTTAGTCAGAATGAGATTGAGAGAGTCTGCCACCTTGGCGGGCATCACATTGTCAGAAGTGCCAGAGTACATTATGCAGTTGTTCAGCTTATGACCATTTATCAATAGGGAAACATAGAAAGTTTATGTCTTCCTAGGGGCAACAGGAGGACTAATGACAAGATTGTTGTAGGTAGATGTGTTCTTTGGGGGATCATGAGTTACCTTTGAAATATCTTGTCCTGTAGGGATGGTTTTGTTCTTGATGCATTCAATTAGCCTATCCAACTTCTCAGGGTTGGCTTATAAGTATTCAAACTCAAGAATTTAGATCTTGGTCTTCTTAGTATGGTCAATTATATCAAATTATTGAAATGAAATATAAATAGAGGAAGGAAGTCCATCATTATAGGTTTTATTGGGTGTGGTACTGGTCTAATAAACTAAAATAAAAGGTGCAGGGTTGTTTGAGGTACTTACTTTTTTATTGATCACCAGGTCCTTTGATTAGAAAGGTAGTGAATTCCCCCACTTAGAAATTGATATTACTGGTCAATATTCTTCCCTTGTTTTTTTCTTATCATCTTGTTGATTTGACTAGTTCTGAGACCTATTAAGAACAACATATGACCCATCAAACACTTCTCTCTTACTTCTAGCTTCATCTTGGTAATTCAGGAAACCAATGTTGGAGTCACTCGCTAATTATTCTTCACCTTCTACAAAGAGATCAACATCATCTTCTTGGTCAAACTTAGGTTGGAAAGAGGAATCATGTTCAGCTTCATGATAACCAACTGTTGAGTTAGCTAGTGTTACTTCAATGGCAAGCTTTCCCTGTGGGGGTGGAAGATGATTTAGTTACCCTTGATTTTTAGTAGCATTGACTTGATATGACTAGTTGAGAAACATCCTCTTTGGTACATCTTGATAATAAGAAGGAGCAGACATCCCTTATGCCATTTGCTTTTTCAGATCTAACAATTCATTTGCTAGCTTTTGCACCATAAGATCAGTGGTGCCTGTAGAAATTTTTTTAGAAGATGAAGAAGATTTATTTCTATTAGGATCTCTTTTTATCTTTCCTACCAATATAAGATCATCTTCAACCTCAGTGGCCAAAATCTAAGCTGCAACAAGATCTATGTGGCCAACCTACCTCAACAACAAACTCACTTTAGGAAGCTGAGAATTGATGAAGAAGCATTTAAGATTTTCAGGTGTCAACTGAGTAATTGTAAGAATCCTATTCCTCAATTTGTCAAATTTAACAATGAAGTCTTGCATGGGTTCATGAGGCTCCTTCTTCATTTACATAAGCTAGGCTAATATGGCATGTGCATATTCTACAAGTTTAAATCTAGCCTCAAACATGGCCTTGAGAGTGTTCCAATCAGTCATAGTCTTGTTGAGTTGTGGAGCTAAAAGCTTCAAATCTTTGCAAACAGAAGGAACAGAAGGTTGCTGAGATCTAGGAGCACTGGCATCGGCAGCAGGACCGATGTCAGTCTTGACCAGTGCAGAAGGCCACCGGCAATGGCAGGGAGTCAGTCGATGTCGGTAGAACCAGGCAAGCAGGGACCGGCATCGGTCACCTGTGTGTTCCAAAACTGTTCGTTGCATGGATAGTTAGTTAAGTGAACGAAGAGTTTGCATGTAAAGACCAGTTAGAGTCTTAAGCTACAAGGATAATTGTCTAAATTAAGAGTCTAAGTTATTGTTTAAGTTAGGGATCTATTTATAGACCCATTGGCATGTATTGTAGATGTATGAGATAGAGAGGAAGGCAAGTAAGTTGCTTCCATTGTAAGATCATTGAGTTTCAGGTTGTTGCAAGCTCATAGGAGATCTACATGTGTGAGTATGGTCTATTGAATTGCAGGTTGCAGGTTCATGGGAGATCAACTTGAAGTACTATAGAGTGCTTGGTGAATTGGCAGGGTTATTACTGACTAGTTGGAGAGGTGAACACCAATTCTGTTTGTGAGTTGGTTTTTGGGACCATTTTTTGTGAAGGAGAGTGTTGTTGAAGAATTACTGTACACTTGAGGTGTGGGAAGCCTCTGTAAGGTGGAAGAGTGTGGTGGCTCTTTATTGTATTCTTTTCTGTAAAGTGTTAATACAAGATAGTGTATTGTCTCTCATATTTTGTGCTATTGGTGAATTCTAGTTACTTGTATTTTTGGTTATTTCTGCATTTATAATTGCTTATATTTGGTAATCATACTATGCTCTTTCTGAGGAGCAAGATCCTAACAAAGTGGGATCAGAACAGGTGTTGTTCTTGGATTCCCCCAACATAGTGGTATCAGAGCTGTTGGTTGGGATACTAACAGATTGGATTAGATCTGGTTAGTGTGTTTTGATTACAGGTTACTCACAGGGTTTTTGTTTGAGTGGGAGTTGAGCAATGGCAGAAGACAGTAAGCTACAGATGGAAAAGTTTAATGGCAAGAACTATCGATTGTGGAGGATGTAAATTGAGGATTATCTGTATCAGAAAGATTTGTACTTACCATTGGGTGGGGTTATTTACAAACCCTCAGATATGAAAGATGAAGAATGGGAGGTTCTTGATCAAAAGGCTCTGGGATCTATTAGATTGAGTCTTGCATCATCTATGATTTCTAGCTTATCACAGTGTAAGACAATGGTGGAGTTGATGGAATATTTGGCAAATTTATATGAAAAACCCTCAGCTTCTAATAAGGTATTTCTTATGAAGCATTTATTTAATTTTCAAATGTTGGAAGGTGGATCTGTTCATAGCCATCTTAGTGATTTCCATGGTTTGGTAAACCAGTAAAGTTTAGTCAATATTGTATTTGATGATAAAATTAGAGCTCTCTTAATCTTGTGTTCATTACCTAAAAGTTGGGAAGGTTTGGTAATGGCAGTTTCTAACACTGTGTCTCCTTCAAAAGTCTTAAAAGTGGATGATGTTGTGAGTGTGATCTTGAATGAAGAGATACACATGAAAATCACAGGTGAGTCATCAGGGAATGCTTTGAGTGTTGAAGGCAGAGGAAGGCAAAGAGAGAAGATAGAGCATGGGAGATCAAGGTCCAAGATAGGTAGAAGATCCAAGTCCAGGTATGGTAGAATAACCTGTTGGAAGTGTGGAAAGCAAGGGCACTTAAAGAGAGACTACAGATCAGGTGAAGATCAGCATGAAGGACATGAAGAAGAAGTAGATGTTGCAGATTATGCTGCACGGGATGCTCTGGTATGTTCTTTGGATAAAGTAGAATCTTGGGTTTTAGATTTTGGTGCCTCTTTTCATGAGTATGTCCAGGGAGACTTTGGAGAAATTTGTGTAGGGGATGGTAAACCTTTTCAGATTGTTGGCAAAGGGAAAGTGAAGCTGAAACTATAGATAGGTAACACATGGGTGTTAAAGGAGGTCATGCATGTCCCAGTTCTGGAGCAGAATTTGATTTCTGTTAGAAGTTTGGGTGATGAGGGTTGCACAGTAACTCTCACAGTGGACTCTTGGAAGGTTACCAAGGGTACACTTGTTGTAGCTAGAGGTAAGAACGTAGGTACACTTTATCTATCTACTTGTATTACTGACTCTCTTTCTGGGTTATCTACTTCAGCTGTAGATTCAGATATGTGGCTTGATAGGCTTGGTCACATAGATAAGAAGGAGATGCTTGTTCTTGAGTCAAAGGATATGCTTTCAGATTTGGAAGGTATGGATCGTGGTTTCTGTATGCAGAAGAAGAAGGTGACGTTTCTTGAAGAATCCGATGTTAGTGACAAGAACAGAAAAGCCTTGGTTTTCAAGGAAAAGGTGATGGACAGAGTTCAGCACAAGATGTAGAAGAATTTTGAGCAGAGCAAGGGTGTTTTGGAGAAGGATTTGATCCAAAAAGAGCTCACAGGAAAAAGTCAGGTCTCACTAGAAAAACACAGAGGCCGACGTTGGCAGGAAAACTAGCGTCAGTGTCCAGATAGGGACCGACATCGGCTAAGTGCAGCCTGACATTGGTGACTTAGGGTAGATATCTACCAACGTCAGCTAGGGGAAAATGACATCGGCAAAGGGGCAGTCACAGGGATCCGACATCGGTCGAGTGCAAATTGAGATGTGACTGACATTAGTCACTAAGATGAATTTTGGGTGGACAGCTAGCTGTCAAGGTGTCTCAAGCACCCATATGGAGGACTGAAGGTGTAAGTAAGTTCTTAAATTCATCATTTCCCTTATTTACACTACTTGTTTCTCACTTATGGCATAAGACCAGGAAGTTATTAAAGAAGCAGAATAGGTAGATCCAAGAAATAGTGGGAACTTGGCATGGATGAGGATGTGATTCCTTAGAGGAGAACCAAATAGTTGTTTTGGGTAGAGTGGCCAGCTGGAAGCAAGCACTGAGAGACGAATGGATGTTCAGGATGAAAAAGAGCAGAAATGGATACGTGAGATGGAAGATTAGGGTATATGGTCTTGTATTAGCTACAGGGCAATGGAGGTTTGATCATTGTGTTTCTCTTTACCAGGTTGGATAATATTAGCTACATTATCCTATTACTGTATGATGTGCTTGTTGCAGGGTTACATATACAGGTATTGTTGAACTAAAGGTAAAGCTAGTTCAGGGGTGTGTCATGGAGAATCTAGGAGCAGCAAGATTCTTTGGCATGAGTGTGTTCTAGAGACATGGAGGTCTTGTTGACTTTGTTTTTAGGATGACTATGTGAGACCGGTTAGCACACCGATGGTTGGACAGTTCACAGAACAGGTGTCTTGATTCACATAATGAGGTTGAGTGCATGGTATGTACTAAACCTGAGTTTTCCCAAGCAGTGGGAGTTGTCACAAGTTGGAGCCAATCTGGGAGAGAACCATTGGAGGACAGTTCAGTGGATTATTATAGGGACTAACAGCAGGTGCACATGCTATGCAGGTTCAGGTTATTTTCTACATGGTTTGTAGATGTGGATGTGGCAGGTGATTTGGATGACAGGTTTTGCACTACAGGTTTGTGGTGGTTGGTCTTCAAGAGTGATCTTGAGGAGGGATACAAAGCCAAGGGAACAAACTAGATTGAGTATAGGTACAGGTACAGGTTGCAGCTATTTATCTCCAAGTGGGAGATTGTTGAGTTGTGGAGCTAAAAGCTTCAACTCTTTACAAATAGAAGGAACATAAGGTTGCTAAGATCCAGGAGCACCAGCATCGGCAGCCGGACCGACGTCAATCGTGACCAGTGCAGAAGGCCACCGGCGATGGTAGGGAGTCGGCAGAACCAGGCAAGCAGGGATCGGCGTCGGTCGCCTGTGTGTTCTAGAGCTGTTCATTGCATGGACAGTTAGTTAAGTGAACAAAGAGTTTGCATGTAAAGACTAGTTAGAGTCTTAAGCTGTGAGGATAATTGTCTAAACTAAGAGTCTAAGTTATTGTTTAAGTTAGGGATCTATTTATAGACCCATTGGCATGTATTATAGATGTATGAGATAGAGAGGAAGGCAACTAAGTTACTTCCATTGTAAGATCATTGAGTTGCAGGTTGTTGCAAGCTCATAGGAGATCTACATGTGTGAGTATGGTCTATTGAATTGCAGGTTGCAGGTTCATGGGAGATCAACTTGAAGTACTATAGAGTGCTTGGTGAATTGGTAGGGTTATTACTGACTAGTTGGAGAGGTGAACACCAATTTTGTTTGTGAGTTGGTTGTTGGGACCATTTTTTGTGTAGGAGAGTGTTTTTGAAGAATTACTATACACTTGAGGTGTGGGAAGCCTCTGTAAGGTGGAAGAGTGTGGCGGCTCTTTATTGTATTCTTTTTTGTAAAGTGTTAATACAAGATAGTGTATTGTCTCTCATATTCTGTGCTATTGGTGAATTCTAGTTACTTGTATTTCTGGTTATTTCTGCATTTATAATTTCTTATATTTGGTAATCATACTGTGCTCTTTCTGAGAAGCAAGATCCTAACAAAGTGGGATCAGAACAAGTGTTGTTCTTGTGATCCCCCAACAAGTCTGAGCTTGCAGATGATAAAACTAGTTTATGGCAGCACCTTGTAATATTTCCATAAACATCCTGACCACTATATCTTCATATTCAATGCCTATCACACCACAGGCTATGTAGAAGGTTGAAATATGCTCATTAGGATGAACACTCCCATCACCATAGAAGTTGGGACAATTCTTTCTTAAACTATGGGGTAGTTCATGTAAGGGTGAACTTAGATTCAGAGGACCAAAGGTGTTACCCCAAGGGCCTTGAGCTGCCACGATATGATTATTGAAAGGAGGGATAACAAATCATTGTGGGATATGTATAGATAAAGCTCTACTAGTAGAGGAAAGAGAAGCTTCACCTGGTATTGGGGACCTGACGTTTGTAGGAGGAGAACTCTTGGTTCATTGAAGGTGAGATGGTGGAGGAAAAAGATTAGAATTACTTAGTTACACCAACTCAAATATAGGGTCAACAATACCTTGAGATCTCTAGATTTGAATATACCATGGATCTACCAGAGTGTGAAATGGAAATGGAAAAGAATTGGAACTACTTCAATTTGAAGCTTGAGGCTTTAAATTATGCGTTCTTCCCTAGAAGAGTCACCAAAAAATATTGGGTGAATATTTTGTCATCAACTAACTAATGGAAAAATGGGTATATCAACCACAACACAATAAGATTTATATGGCAAAATGGGTGTGGTGACCATAACAGAATGAGATAAATCTCTCTTCTCTACAAGGGGAGGTTCCCTATAAATTATAATATACTAATATAAACTGAAAATAGATTCAGGGGTGAAATCATACCATCTATCTCTCTTTTTTTAGAGATGATGTTCACAAAACAAAGGAGAATTCTATTGTAATTATTGAAGGCATTTCTCTTCTTTCAAAAATGATGTTCAACAAATAGTAGGAATTCTTCCTAGGTAGTAACTGAATCCACAAGAAACCCATAAAAGCACAAAGTCTTTCATTATTTCTCCTACTAATTTATGATAAAGTAACACATTAGTATGAAGTGTAGCATAAAGTCTCCACCAAAAACTACAATAGAGTGAAATATTACGAAGGATAAGGGTATCTCAAAGTCTCTCTAGTATCCTTTACACTAAAACATGAAACACGCAGACTAAAGACAATTATGGTAGCACAAAGTCTCCCACAATTAGTTTTAGGACATCTTCTAGATTATTTCCACTTGTTCTACTTATTTGATTAAATGGACAAGACTGTATTTAGGAAAAAGACATAAGAATGATTTCCTAGATAACACAAGTTATTTCAACACAAAGTCTGAAAGGTCACTTGCTTTCTCATTCACTTGATAAAATATGATTAACAATCTGAGCTCAAAGACTTAGGAATTCCTTTCAATTTGGGTAGAGTTTCACTTCTAATAATAGAGAGATCCCCCTTGCATAAAATGAGAGATTATAATATATAACATCCAAAGAAAGACCTAGGTGTTTGTTTTCATGAAATGGCACATGCTGCATTAAATGTATTGAATACATTAGATATTATATGAAGGGGCCATGTTGGAATAGGTTATTAGCCTTAACTTTGGCATTATAAATCATCTCAAATGTCTCCTCCAAAGCATGGGTTTCTTGGTCTTCTTTATGATGCTTACACGGCTGTCCATTCACCTTTATTCAATAAAGAAAAATAGGCCGCACCATTGAATGCTTGCACTCTTTGAGGTCCACTTGGTGGACATCTCCACCTACTGGAATAGCTCTTCTATGGATATTTCTAGATTCTTTGTATCATTCCCTCTTTCCTTGCTACATTTTGTCTCTTCCTGGTGATCTAAGCTCTCAGGGCTATCTTCTCGCTTTCTGCTAGCTCTTTCGACTCCTTTCTTGGCTGGTCACTAAGTTTGTTCTCAAGTCTGTGCTATTTAAAAATCAATGGTTATTCCATAATCCTAAATTTGACATCCACAAGGATGTCACTAGTCACTTGAACCACTTTGAACCTTGAACCTTTGAACCTTTTAGAGTTCACCAGTTCAATGGTTCAATAGTTTAATGGTTTGGTAGTTTGGCAGTTTAATGTTTTTGTAAAGAGCCACATTCACTTAGTCTTATTTATGCATTCAAGGTGTCCTTGAACCAATTGTTTCAACCATTCGATTGAACCATTTGGTTGAACCTTTTTTTGGAATCTTCCACTTGAACCATTTGATTGAACCTTGAACTTTGAACTTTGAACTTTGAACCTTTGAACCTATTAAACCTATTGAACCTTTAAACCTTTTGGATTTCAATGGTTCAACAGTTCAATGGTTCATTCTAACTCACTCTTCAAACCCCATCATTGAATGCTTTTAATTAAACCTCGGCATTGAACCATTCTTATAATTTTTAGGAAATGCCTTAAGTGTTTTGAACTTTCTCTTGAGAAAACCCGCCTATTGAACCTGTGATTTCCTTAGCTAAAAAGGCTTGAGTAACTGAAAAACATGACTCCTCAAAACATTTTGAGAAAGAAAGAGACCATGTTGGCCTATAGGACCAAAATGGTTGACATGTTGTCCACATAAACAAGTGACAAATTTTGGGAACAATAGAAACCATATTAACAAATGACACAAATGACTATGGATAATATTTACAAAATGTTTCACTTGTATTAGTTGTTCAAAGTTTATAAAGTGATTTTGGTTCTAAGAAATCCCCCCCTTTTGACAATTGAAAATGATCCTTTTATAAGATACAAGGCAACATGTTTATCAGTCTTATCTAATTACATTTGTATAAGTGTATAGGATAAGTGTCCTTTCTATTACATTCTAGAACAAATGACCTTTTCTTTTTAACAGACTAGTCTATATATAGTCTATCTCACTAGTTGTACACAATTGTGAAATTTAATTAAATTTTATCACAAGTAGTCTACCATTCAGTTCTAAGTTGAATTATTCTCACCTTTTTATTTTCCCTCAAGTTTTCAAAATTCAACTATGCTCCTCTTTTCCATAAGGTTGCCTATAGTTTTGGTCTACTTGTTAGCCTGGGTGTTTGGGGAAAACATAGATCTAAATAGTCTTTTTTCCAATTCCATTGTGGAGTTAATAGAGTTATAAAATCTATGTGTCATGTTTAATGGGTGATAAAATTATTTATTTTGAGCCTTTGATAATTTTATTTTATGTGTACCCTTCATTCTTCTACCCTGGGGTTATACACAATCAAGTGTGTGAAACCCTAATGGCTAGGTTGAGCATTTAATTTTTTTATCTAGAAGATTTTAAAATTTTAATACCCTACCATTTCATTCATATTTATTCCACATTTTCTCCCATCCTCATGTAATCTCAAAATCAAATGCTTTGAGTTTCTGTATACAAGCTTGTTTAGGTCTATTAGGCCTAATAGACCTGAGCAATCATAATGTTCAATTGAGTTATCCTCCATTCAAATTGAGGTTTTAATGGTTATAAAACACCTATTTAACCTTTATTACCTTCTTATTAGGTACCTAATGTCTTCAAACACCACTTAAAACACATAGATGTAATCAATCACTAACACATAATCCTATCTTCCTAACTAGTCCTTAAGGCCTTTTGATTTGAAATATGAATGTCATCAATATCACATAGTATATCAAGAAATTATCATAAATTATTATTTTCTTAAAAATACTTCATAAATTTTAAGCTCCACGTCTTGTTCTCAAACCTTCAAATAATGCACCTAGTCTCATCATAGACTGTTAGTAGACTAGGGTAGTTATGAGACAAAATAAGGAATAACTTCACTAAGTGTCTAATCTTTAGGATAATATGAATACCTTTACCTACTTAAAATTATAATCTTTACTAAATTTTAAATCCTAAGTACACAGTTATAGGCTTCAAAACCTCAAATTATCCCAAAACCCTATATGACATTGATTGTGTGTGTAAGGTCTCTTAGGCTTCAATAAGTCCTAGATATAGTCTAATAGTTTCATTTTTATAAGCTATGAATAGTATATGGGTGATAATTCATAGTGTAAACCATTCTCAAATAGGCCTCACTCCCCTTAACATGTCCACAATCCTTATTTTACCTCAATATTAAATAAGATCCCTTAAAAGACAAGCATATTATAATTTAAATTGACTATGTTTTCATGTTTTAAGACCATTCACATGCTCAATAATCTTTTATCAGTCCTTGAAATGTTTAAATTTATCCATAGTTTTCAACTATCTCTCATATCATTTTTCCAATATTTCAACATACTTACCTCTACTCATTACACATAGTACTATACCTAGTACTTGTAGGTGTCTTTGGAAATGATTGACTATGTCTTTTGGATTGAGACCTCACTATCGACCTCCTTAATTAAATTTTAACTTAGATTCCATAACAAATTCAAACATCTCTTCATGTTTTATATCCATAAATTCACCTCTAATCCAATGCACAAGACTGAGCTTGCTCTACTTAATTGTATACCTCCACTAGGCTAGTTGTAGCTTCTCTTAATGTGTTTTTTGACCTAGAAAACCTTTGACCTTGTATCCCACTGAGATATATCCTTGAGGTTATCAAACACAAACCAACTATGCATTTGGTCTTCAACTAGCCCTTGGAATTTAAAAAGGGCCTCAATACTGTCACCAAGCTCATTGGTTGTAGATGTTGATTTACAACGTGTAGGTAATAATTTATCCCTTTTAGTAGAGTGTAAGGTTGTATACATCTTCAATATTATGATGGTCATGATCACTAAAAACCTTGAATAATAAAAATAGATTGGATTCATTATGTGGAGATGAATAGGTAGTGATAGTGATGTGTATGATGATAATGGCATATGTGGGAGAAGGAAGATGAAGTGATAAATGGCAGTGATTAAGACTATGAAGATGAGATAAAACATGATAAAGTGTGATGAAACATGACTACACTATAAATATAGTATTTAAGGATCTTAGGCACCTATTATACATATACCTAACTAGATATACCATTTTGGAGGTCCCTGATGAAGCATACATAATGAAAAGAGAAACCTGGGATTCTCCAAATTACCTTAACATATTCTAAGTTACCTTAACATATACTAAACCGAGACTATGATGATGTTGAGGGAAGATTACTGATTTATAGACTATCAACAGCTTTGATGAATTTTTAGAAACATAAATAAGGATAAATGGACATGATTTAGACCTATCATACAATCACTTACTATGTTTTGAAATCTTGAAACCACCATGAATTGTATAACCATTCAAACTACCTATATATTGTAAATTTGGTAGTTCATTTATCTTATTCAGATGTATATACTTTAGAAATGTTATATGAGGTTGTATAATGATAGGTGAAGGTGGAGTAAACTCCTGAAAAGATTTCTAAACTTTAATTTCTCTATCATTATGATTAGGAGAGGAGAAAACTTAGAAAACTAGTTGTCTACCTAAATGAAGAATGCATTTTGAGTACCTTACCTTGCTAAGGATTGTTCATAAAAGAGAGAGATCCAAAATAAGAACCTATACCTAGATATATAATCTATTAAAGTTATATTCCCTTACCCAAAATCTTAGATCTTGATATTCTCTCTCATGGCTTTACCATCTACAAACTTGAAGTGTTGAGCGTTGGCATTAACTGTTGAGCTTTGATAGTTAATGTTGTCATTGATGTCAAAAGTTATAATGAAGATGTATGGTTATTTCATTTATGTCAATATAATGTCATTTTATGTCAAAGTTTTTTTCAAAAATAATTGGTCAAGTAAGACTTGAGGTTAGTAAAACAATTATAAATCATTTTTAATGCTTTATATATACCTTTTGAGATGGTATTTTGAGGTAGCATGATGATATGAATGAGCTCCAAAGAAGAAGTAGTGTGCTTTGAAGATTTGTGTAAGTAGTTTTGAAGATGATATGAATGAGCTAAAAAGATGTTATTTATCTAAATAATGGAAATGTTTGAGCATAATAGATATTTTTTTAGGTTATACATGAGGTGTTGAGGACCTTTAAATTTATTATAAGAACAACTCCAAAGATTTATCTATGCAGATCCAAAGATGCTATATTGAAGCTCTAAAGATCTATAAGTAGTTCTAAATAAATTCTACTGGATTTATGAAGAATAATGAGTGTCTAATATTTATTTATCATACACAAGAAATATTAAAACATAGGAGAGTATTAAGGTGAAGCTTATAGGTGGATAGAAGGTCAAATTCTAGGGATAATAAGACTTGTAGGTCAAGGCTTAAAAAATAATAAGAGAGATGGTGATTAGATGAGGTAACAATATTATTTTACATGTCATGAGTGATTATGGGAACATTGATAGAGGTGAGAAAAGTTTTTTTAGTTATGTGCATGAAGGTTCAAATCAAGGATTACAAGAAAAGGCTTGAAAAGGTGTTTTAAGGTTTCATGAATGCACAAAGTGAAGAGCTGTATACTCAAGACATTTTTCTTAGTGATCATTGGCATGTGTATAATATTCATTATAACATAATTTATTCATGGTAGATGAGGAAGGGTTATATCTCAAATTTCCAAGTAATTATTTTTGGAAAGAGGAGCTAAGTTTTATGAATGATCATTAAGACTAAAAGATGGTCTAAACCCTCATAAAACCCTAATAGTGACTTGATATTGAATATTATTCTCTAAATAGATCATAATGGTTTAATATGATCAAATAAGTTTTTTGATGTTTAATTTGACTACCCCAAAAATATCTAGGTGTGACTAGTTTCTTAAGTGAGTGAGAAGACCCCACAAAAAAGTATTTATCTTTGAGATATTTTCTATACTAGATAGAGTTGACTAAGTAAAAGTTGATAAGTGGATTAAGTTTAAATTATTAAAATTTTAGTTTTTATTCATTAATATATATATATATATATTCTATCTTATATGTGTAAAGTTAGTGATCAAAGTTGTCTAGTTGTTAACAGACCTAGTGGTGCAGATAGTGAGGAAACTAGATAGAAGTGAGAAGATAATTTATGATGTATTTTCATGTTAGAGTGACAAATTTAAATTCATGATGTTATTGTTTTGGTCTTGAATTAAATATCATTTATTTTCATAATATTTTAATTTTATGGAAGAGTTCAAAACATTCAAGCCAAAATGGCTTATCTAACTAAGTAGAGTTTGTGAGAAAGAAAGCTAGAAGATTAGTCTATAATACCAATAGTTTTCAATATATATCATAATATAATTGATTTAGTTTGATATAATAATTATATAAGATCCTATATATTAATTTAAATCCCTTGAAAATATTCAATCATTAGTTTCCTTGATTGTGTTTTGGAGTCAGTTGGTAGTTTTGAGTGAATATCATGTAGACAAGTATTTGAGCCCGTTTACCCTAAGTTGAAGCATAATATGAAGTTTTTGATGACCATAAGGTCATGGGTTTTTTTAATAAATAAATTTTTTTAATGGTTTTTTGTTAAAATTGAGTATATGCCTTAGTTTTTCAAGATAGAATTTATGTATATGCACAAGCCTTTTATAAACAATGATTTGAAGAAGGGTTCAAGTGGTAGTTGGACCTAGAAGGTATTGTGGACCTAAATTAAATATGGGTAATTTATATTATATTGATGTATTATGTTTTACTAACATGTGAGGTGTTTTTATAATCTTCAAATATATCAAAGGGTAATGTGTTGTTAAGAAGGCCTTTTAGGTCTCTATAAGCCTAAAAAAGGAGTAAGAGCTAATTGATGAATGGTTGACCTATTGTATTGATTGATTCATGATTAAGGCATGTTATTTTAATATGATAATACTGAATCATGTTAAAAATAATTTATTTTAATATGTATCTAATAAATATATGATCAATTTACTTGTATAAAAGTAAGGTAATTTAGGCCTATTATGGGTGTGCTAAGAGTGGATGCTTAGAATATGCTAAGTATGGGAGAGAAGAAAAGGATAAAAAAATGATATAAATCATTGGTGATTATAAGGATGTCATGTATACCATAAAATAATTTTTATTAATATCTAATATAGGTTTTTAAAATGAGATTTAAGGTCAGAAGACCCAATCAAGTTATGAAGAGGGATAATTGAGTGAAGAAGGCTGAAGGTCAATTTGAGAGGACTAAAGTGAGTGAAGAGTTGAATGAGTATATAATAATTTTTTATATAATAAATAATTATTTATTAAGGTGATCAAACAATGAGGTGGTTGAGTTGGTGTTAGGTCATTTAGGGGTTTAGTGCCTCCTTGCAAGTGGGTGCTTATTAAATCCTAGCTGAGTTGGTGTTGAGCTAGTTGAGGTTGGTGTTCTATGTGAAGTTAGTGCTTCACTAAATATTTATGTTTGTCTTATATTAATATATTACATGTGCTTAATCTATGGGTTTTTTATTTTAGAGGGTTTCCCATGTATATTGTGTGTTCATGTGCTTCACGATCTTATGATTTAATGATTATGCTTGCTTAAATGTACATGCTTATTACAATGGTTCATGAATGGTTAAATTTAATTGAATGAAAGTTTTGAAGACTAATTAAATTCCCCCCTATTATTAATCTTGTTTTAAATAATTTGTATCAAATCAGGTCCTTTGGAATAGGATTTAAATCTTGAACGAGATCCTAAGAAGCAAGGACGACTAGTTAGCAAGCTCAAGGTGGTTTCTCTACTAGTAAAGCTTCATTGTTTAATGGATCTAACTATGACTTCTAAAATGTTATAATGAATATATATCTAATGTCACAAGGACATTATATTTTTTAATAAGTTATGGATGGCTATATTTCACCTCTAATTCCATCAATAGATGTAGTAAGTAAGAAGGCTAATGAAAATAACTCCAAAGCAATAAATGACATTCTATGTAGCCTATCAAAGATAGATCTTGTAATAGTAATGCATTATGTTTAATCCAAATACATATGGGACATATTGAATATCATATATGAAGGAATAACCAAGGTAAAGATGGCCAAGTTTTAGACCTATAAAAGATAGTTTCAAATCTTGAAGATGAATGAATATGAATCCATTACATCTACCCGTTGAGGGTTGATGAAGTTGTCAATATCATTATAGGATTGGGAGAAGAAGTGAAAGAGTATACTATTTTCCAAAATATATTGAGATCATTAAATCCTAAGTTTGACTCTAATATGTCAAAAGTTTGAAAGTGACAAGACAGGTCTTGGATTCAAAGAAGACCAAAAAAAGGCATCTCAAATTGAGAAGAAGATTGTTGAAGACAATAGAGTCAACATGAAAATACCTATTAAATAGACCAATTAATAAGGTATGCTAATTCTTTAAATGATTACTATTTTACATGCAGTCAGTTTGGTCACAGAGTAAGAGAATATATAATATACTCTAACAATGAGTACTCGTGGAACTATGAAATAAGAATCAATTAGTCAAAGAGAGATCATAGTTATCATCATTCAAATAGTATGGATAAGGTGGTCTATTATATCTATCATAATGTAGGACACATTTCAATATTTTATCCTAATAGAGTTAGAAGGTCATCCAATCAAGACAAGAAGGTTCTTAGTCATGTCACTAATAAATGGATAAAGAAGACAAACCTTGTAGATAAGGTAAAGATGGAGAAAAATACTAAATAAGAAGAGTATATGAAAGATTAGAGTATAAATTGTGTTTTCTCAAGTCACATGTTAGGAGATAAAAGAGGTTTCAGTTCTCATATGATTGATCAAAGCAATAAGGATGAAGAGTTAACTAAGAATAAGAAGGATGATAATATGAGTCAAGATCAATTCATAAACCAAGGTGGACTTCTTGTTGAGATAGGGCACACCTCAAGTGAGAAATCAAGTAAGGAATGTCAAGAACACTTTTTATTTACATGTTTTGATAAGAAAGTCAAAGAAAAGAAGAAGGATGACAAGGTTGATAATGAAATCAAACCTATAATGCCAATCAAGTCAAGAAGAAGAATGTTGAATAATATTTAGTGTTATGAAAAGGATATGGAGATCTAGGAATCTCCTGAGTTCATATTGTTTTAGATCCGTATGAAAAATGGGTGGCCCCGTTAAGCTTCATGGAGACATTATTCTATTAGCAGAATCATGAGGGTGAGGATAAATAAGGTTTTTTTAATAATATTCTAGGTTATATATTTTGTAAGCAAGGAGATGAAGATGGATATTATCCATTCCTATGTTGATAGTTTGTGTGTGAAGTAGTAGCATAATAAGAGTTCTAAGATTGTTATCAAGTATCTGAAGTCAAAATAAATAAATTGGTATATAAGAGGTAAACTTCTAAGATATATTTGTTATGAGAAATTGATATATATTTGTGAAGACAAAGGGGGAGTTCATATTTCTACATTTGGTATTTAGTATGGGATAGCCTTATGTATGGCCAAGATTTTGATCTTCTTTAGCCATATAAAGAAAGGTATGCGATATTTAGTTCCTAGTTCTTATAAATAAGATATGCTTGGTTTAAGGGGGAAATTGGTAGATCCATTTTTTCCTTATCAAGAAAGTGATTGATTTTTGATATGCATGGAGATAAGGAGAGATTGTGTCTATATGTTTCATATACTTTACTTGTTGATATTTTGATGGATCAAATAGAATAGTGACCTGATTAAGATGTTTTTTTAGAATGGTTATCATAAGTGGTTACCATAAAACTATGTGTGATCTAGTATATTTGAGATATATTATCAGCTCATAGGGAGAAGATTATGTTTTTAGTAGTTGCAAATGATCTTATATGTCTACCATGTTAAAATTATGGTGGATGCTTGGTTTGAGGGGGAGCTATTCAAGTTGTTGAATGAGCTTGATTTATGTTGTAGTGATCTTGTAATCTGAGTCCATTCTAAAAGAGATGATAGTGGTATAATACTTTTGTCATTAATTTCAAAGGGGGAGAAAGAATATAAAATATGAAAAGGTAAAAGATAAGAAAAGATGAGAAAAGAGGCAAGATCATAAAGGAAGAAAGAAAAGGAAAGAACTAGATCTAATATATGATTACCATCAATAAGTAGTTGACATAGTTTTTTGAGTATGTTTGTCATCAATGACAAAGGGGGAGATTTTTGAGCACTGACATTGAGTGTTGATATTTGATATTTAAAATTACCATTGATGTTAAAAGTTCTAATGAAGATGAATGGTTATTTCATTGATGTCAATATAATGTCATTTGATGTCAAAGGTTCTTATTAAAATTCTTGGTCAAGTAAGTCATGGGATTAGTACAAGTATAAATCATATTGTAATGCTTTATCTAGACATTGTGAGATGGTATTTATAAGTAGCATGATGATATGAGAAAGATATAAAGAATAAATAGTGTGCTTCAAATATATATTTAAGTAATTCTAAATATACTCTGAATGATCTATGAAGATGAGATTAATCTGAAGAACACTCGATAGTGTTTGAGCATCAGAGAGATTATTTAGGTTATACATGAAGTGTTGAGGACCTTGTAATTGATTAAAATACAACTCCAAATATGTTTACACCACTCTGAATATGATATAGTCAAGCTCTGAAGATCTATAAGTAGCCATAAAATTCTTTTGAAGTTATGTAGAAGAGTGAGTGTATAAGATTGATTGATCATACACAAGAGACATTGAAACACAAGAAATTTTCAAGGTGAAGCTTATAGGGTGGCTATAAGGTAAGATTCTAAGCCTAATAAGAATTTCAGGCCAAGGTTTAGAAATAAAGAAGAGAGATGGTGGCTAGATGAAGTAACATGATTTGTTTTCATGTCATGAGTGAGTAGGTAAACATTGATAGAGGTGATACATTTTTTGTAAGATGGTTGTTAGATGAAGTAACATGATCTATTTCCATGTCATGAGTTAGTATATGAACATTGACAGAGGTGATTTAAATTATGTGCATGAAGTTTCAAATCAATGTTTGCATGAAAAGGCTTGAAAAGGTGTTTCAAGGTTTATCAAGTCTATAGAGTGAAGAGTTGTCTACCTAAGAAGGTTTTCTCAATACTTGTTACCATATGCAACATCTAAATGAGAACCTAAGTTGTTCATCGTAGATGAGTAAGGTTTATAGATAAAAGTTCCAAACACTAGTTTCTAAAAAGAGGACCTAAATTTTATGAATGATTGTTAAGACTGGGAGATGTTCTAAACCCTCATAAAACCCTAACAATGACTTGATATTGAATATATTGTTCTAAATAGTTCATAATGGTTTGATATGATCAAAAATTGATTTGAGGTTGAAGTCAACTCTCTTAGGAATCTATAGGTGTGATTGGGTTCTCAAGTGAGTAAGAATACCCTATAGGAAAGTGCTTGTATTTTAGAGATTTGTTGTAGTAGACAGAGTTGACCAAGTCAAAGTTTCTAAGTGGATGAAGATAAAAGTGTGAGACTTTTAGTTTTTTTTCATGAAGATTTTTTACAAGTTATAGATCTCAGATGTGCAAAGTTAGTGACCAAAGTTGGCCAGTCACTAACAAACCTAGTGGTGTAGAGAGTAAATAAATCAGACAGAAGTGAGAAAATGATTTTTGATGTATTTTCATATGAGTGATGCATTGAAATGCATGATGATGTTCTTTGGGTCTTGAATGATCTATCTATGATTTTTCAAATATTAGAAGTCTATGTAAGAGGTTGAAACATTGAAGCCAAAATGGCTTATCTAACTTATTAGAGTTTGTAGACACCTAAATCTAGCCACCAATGACCATCAATCAGGGTTTTGACCAATTTTCACCAAAATGCACAATTTGGCCTAAAAAAACTAAAACACATTAAATGAGTTGAAATTGATATATTAAAGTGCTGATTTTGGCCAAAGTATCATTAAATTGGGTAATGCAATTTATGAAGTAGCTAACTTATATCAAATCATTTTGAGTCAAAATACCAATTTCACACTTGGGTGCTCTGGATTGCTCTTTTCTATCAAATTTATTGTATGGGACATGTGTATTTGTTATTTTGTGTTGACAACATCATAAATAGAATAATGGTTCTAATGCATATAACATACACTTCCAATTCTAATCCATTCAAATTTTGAGCTAATAATATGACATTTTGACCAATTAGATTAATGTGTACACAAATTGCCAAGGTTTTGAATCAAAGTTGAGTAATAATGTTTAAGGCTAATTAAACCAAATAAAAATCTTAAGCTAATTTTCCATGGAAATTTTTGAACATTTATTTTTAGAAATTGATTGTCATTAAATATATCATCAAATGACATCATCCTATGGGGTGACAACCACAAGCCATAAATGACATAAATATCTGAATTAATTCCTCCCATGCCTCATTAAGAACCTCCATGCCTAGTTAATGCCCCTCGATCTCAAATAGTGATGAGATTATTTATGAATTCTAATTACATAATTGAATTAATCTTTAGACACACATCTTCATCTTGAGATAGACAGTTCAAGTTGATTCTAAACCATTCCAAAAACTATAAATAAGAGGCCTTGCCTATTGAATTTTAAGCTCTTTTATGTCAAATTTATAATTCCCAAATTCATTAAAAAGTCCATAAAAATTAGTGTTATAATTTAAAATTATTGAGCAAAAATAAGCCAAACATGGTGCCAAGGAGAGATAGAGAGAGCCACACTTCATTGATGCAGACTTCATGAGCACAAATCAAGTAAGCCACTATAATAATAATTTTGGAGCATCCAAGGAAGGTGAAAAAGGTATTTATTTCATGTTTTAGTTGTGTTTTCAATTTTTGTTATGTTAACTAAAATCCTCCTTTGAGATAGGCTCAGGGTGTTAGTTTAGTGTATTTTTGATTGATTTGTTTTATTCACTAACATAATACTAACCTCCCCTATTGAAATCCTATGTTCACAAATAGAATGACCAATGGTACCAAGCCTCAAAAATTTGGTCAAATTGAACCTATAAGAAATATAATAACTATTTTCATGTACGATCTTGGAGTGTGGAGACAAATAAGATAAAAATTTAAGTAAAAATCCATTTTTTTAAGCCATGGTTTTGTTCTTAGGGCTGTCAATTCAACTCACCCATGCAACCCAACTCACTTTTATATCCCAAATCACCAATTAGCCTAAATCAATTTTTAACCCAACTCCCCTATTAACCCAACTTGCCTATCATCCCAACTTACCTGTTAGCCCAGCTCACTTGTCAACCCAACTCACATGTTAGCCCAACTCAACTATTAACTTGACTCACCTATCAACCTAACTTGTCTGTCAACCCAACTCACCTATAATCCTATCCCACCTATTATCCCAACCCACCTATCAATCCAGCTCACCTATATTCCCAACTCACCTATCAGCCTAACTTGACTATCAACCCAACTTGCCTATCAACCCAACTCGACTATCAACTTGAGAGCTCATTTTTCAAAATTTCTTCTCTCATCCTCTAAAGTGATTGAAAGTAGGTAGTCCTAATCATGTTTTTTAGGTTAAAAGGATGGTTTTTAAGTTAATGTGGATGTTTTAACTAATCATTCACTTCAATTTGGAGTTTTAAAAATAACTTAGTTAAAATCATGAAAATTTTGATTTTGGTGCCTAAAATGAACTTAAGATTTAGCTAAGTCTTAGGAACTTTTAATTTAGTGCTTAAAACACATCATAAATCTTACAACATTTTCAATTTGGTGCTTTAATCATGAATCTAAGATAAGTCTTGAATTTTTAATTTGAGTTTAAGATGAATGTAGGTTTTTATTTCTTCATGTGGTTATTTTGTGCAATATTTTCCATTTTTGTACTAAATCCAAGGGGATAGTAATGAATATAAGAAAAAAAATTCAAATTTGGTGAAAGAAATCAACATCACTTCAATTGTTTGCAAAATTTACTTGATTATTTTAGCAAAAAGAGACGTGTGTATGCTCTCCCATCCATCCCCTTTAGGGAATTTTGGGATCAAAAGTGCCATATCATCACAATTTGAGCCTAGTCCAAGCCATAGAAAGAATGCCATCTAAATAACTCCCCAAAAAATCACAATAGTTTGAGTGATCTTGAAATGACCCTAAAGTATTTCTATCAATCATTTATTTTATTGCATCTTTGATAGCGAGGGGGACTTCATTACCTTTGACAAGTTCTAAAGGGAAGCTTTGACCCAGGGTTTCATCTCCTAACATTAAATTCAACCACTCCTAATAGGATAAAAGGTTTGAATGGTTAAACCATCTTATTGTGTTGGAGTTGAACATGAGATGTATCTTCACTTTAGACATCATACTACACTAAGTGATAGATGTAGTGGTTACAAAAAAGACAAGACCTTTTTGCAACAAGCCAAGTGCTATAGATACCCCATTAAAGTGTCTACTATCTTATTTGCTAACATGAAAGTTGGTAGACATGGTATCCATCTAGAAATGATTGAAAGCTAATTATGTTTAGTCAACCCTACTTTACCACACCCTTAATAGGAATTTTGATGATTTACTTATATTTTGTCATTTTCTTACTTGGTGTTTTGAGACTGAAACTAATATGTTTGTTTGTAAACCATGTCAAAACCAATTTATTTATAGGTTACTCATTTGTCTAAAGAGGCATTATGTTGTCCATTTTATACCACACTTTTGCTTTGAAATTTTAGCTAAACATGTTTGTGTGTGTGTGTTACTTGTTTGAGGGGGGTAGCATTATGTTACCCAAAACATGTCAAACCATTTTTCCCTGAGTCTTTAAAACATAACATTGATCACATCATTTAAGCATGCTTACACTGTTAAGCTCCTTAATTTGTTTCAATACTTATTTACCATTGCACCAAGAACCATTTGTTTCAAACCATGCCACATTAGCCATTTGGACCTTGTTTATGCTCTTTCATGTTATCCAATCTTGTCTAGCTTGTTTGGTCAAATCCTAGTTTTCAATGTTGAGTTTTAAACTAACCTTATCAAATTTTGGACTCAAACATTGATTCAATTTTGTTTAGGTCTCAATTTTTGGGGCTGATATATAGATCTTTCTCTTTTAGGTTACATAACTTTGGTTAATTGATTACCAAAATTTGAAGGCTATTCATTTTTTGTTTATTCAATACCTATCCTCATCATTGTTTGTGTGTTATTTGGGAGAACATAGCCTTTATCAAAGAGACTTTTGACTTATGGATTATACTAACTAATTATATTTATATTTGATTTTATGTGTTAGGTCTATGTCAAAGTTATTTCCAAACTTGTTAGATTAAATTAAATTCACATCAGTCCTTTGTTTCAAGTCTAGATTTTAATGTCATTTAGCCAAAAGTCCTAGAACATCCTATTTGATCCTATTTTTTACTCAATTGTTTGGATAAAAGATATAGTGACTCTTTTCCCATTCCTAGTTTAGACATTATTTACAACACTTTGACCTAGATATTGACATGCCAGTTTTTATTTAGATGTTTGACCTTTTGTGTGTATGATATTTGACATTAGACATTTGACATTAGAATATTTTATACCAATTCTTAGCATAAATGATTTTAGAGATACAACTCCATGATCGAATCATTTTTTGGAGATATAACTCCACTTTCAACCAAGTTAGACCTAGCTTGAACCATTTGTCCTTTGGACATAGTTTTTTAGAGTTTGTAAAAATCTAAGCCTTTTGTTTTAGAGATTTCATCATTTATGTAGATATGTCTAGCTACACTTATGGTGGAGTCATGTACAATCCAGCTTATGATAGAATGGTCACATAAAATCCCACTAGGAACCCTTATATAGAAATATTTTCTAAGAAGTTTTATTATTCTCCCTATAATACTCCATATGGGAAACATAGTCAAAATACACAAAATCCAAATCAAATTACCAATTGGAATGATATGGTTTATAAGGAGAACTTTGAATACCCAACTATAGATAATATTATTTGGGATATGGATCCATACCCTCTTTATAATAATCAGATTATAGAACATATTCAAGAACCAACTCAAGATTGGGATGATATGGTTTATGATGTGGACTTTGATGCTTTGGCTTGTGTGAGAAATCAAGACCCACAATGTCCTTTAATAATTTTAATAACTCATCTTTTGGCTTATACAAGCAACCAAGCTCCACATCACCCTATCATTACCATTTCAATACTTCATCCTTTAGCTCATGTGAGAAATAATGCTCCCCAATGCCATACCATTATCCAACCATAAGTCATTCCTCATTTGGTACCAATCCAATAAAAACTTCAACCCATCCAATCATTTGAATAACAAGTTATGTTCAAAACTGATATTTTCCAACTCATTAGAAACCAAGGCCAAGAAAACCAACCAATCTGAGATATTTTATTGAACCAACCACTTGTGATAAGTCAACTTGTGATGAGTCACCTATTGATCATATACCAATTATTAAAGAGTCTTGATATAATGAGCTAGTCTTTGTTGAGTCAATTCTTAATGATTATAATTACCTTTGGGTAGATCATTACCTTGACTATATACTTAGATAGGAACATGGTCAAGGTAATGATTTACCCAAAGGTGGTTACAATAATTAAGAAGTGACTTGACAAAGACTGGCTCATCAGTGTGAGATTCCTTGACAACTGATATAAGATAAATAGGTGATTCATCACAAGTTGACTTACCATAAGTGGTTGGTTCAACAAAAACATATTAGATTAGTTGGTTTTCTTGGCTTTGGTTTCCAATGAGTTGAAAAATACTAATTTTAAACATAGCTTGGTTTTTGAATGATTAGATCGGTTGACAACTCCTATTAGACAAACTAGTGGGAATCCTATTAGACAACTCCTTAGAGACTGGCTTGCCAATAGGAGGCTTTTGAAAAATAAGTAGGCTAGGTAAGAGTCACTTTTTTTTAAAGATAAAAATTAGTTATTTTCTATTCCTTAAAGTTTGATTTGAGATAGCTCTTCTTGAACTGCATTTTAAAAGTAGGCTAGGTAAGAGTCATTAGGTAGTAACCTTATAAGGCAGAAGGATGGCTCCACTAAAGAAGTTACAACTCCTACTAGCTAATAACCAACCACTCTTACTTTCACATTAGAGGGCATATTATGAGGATTAAATTAATTCTATAGGTTAACCAACCATGAATCAACTACACCACCAAATTATTGATCTAAAAATGTTGATGGACGCATATTTTTTAGTTCCTTTATGATAGGATCAACCACATTTATAGGATTGTCTTGAGTCTCTTGTTCACAAAATTTCCTTTCTTTTATAAGAGGTAATTCTTCAAGTAGAACACCTCCAAGTTTTTCAATCTATGTTTTTGGATGTCCAACTTATTTTGTAGGGAATTCAATGTAGTAAGTATCCTATTCAAGACTGCTTCTTAGTTAGTGGTAGGGTTATTTCCTTTAGACACTCCTATTTGTCAATTATTGTGTCTAAATAATCATCAAACTGATTTCTTTGAAACAATGCTAATTAAGCCTAAAAATTATTGTTCATCCCAAATTCATCCACACATTAGATGTAAGTACCCTGAATCATGTCAATGCATCCTTAATTTGGGAATCACCCTATACGTAATAATAAACTCTCTCCAACTCATCCCCAGTCAAATTATGGCCTATAAAATTGATATTTTTAGCCAAGGGTGAGGGATAACCATACATAAATTTATAAAAATTAATTAACCTAATCAAAATTATTTAATTTATTAAACCCAATTATATACATAGTTGAAAAGACCGAAAATACCATGGCTAATTAGTGAATTTATATTTTTTAAAATTCATAAATCCATATTTGATGACATAATCATAACATCACACAAATATATAAAATCCATAGCTTTTGGAATTTCCTATTTTATAAATTTACTAATTAAATTTATTCCTCAACTCTCATGGAAAGTGGCTAGTGGATCATGGAGAATTAATGAATTTACCTTTTTGTAAATTCATAAATTCAACCAAAATATCTTCTATGAGTTGTCAATCCACTTGTAAAAATATCAAGAATTGGGTTAGAAACAATCATTCTTGATCCACGTCTCTCACATGGCCCTCATGATTATCTTTGACCCAATCGAAAGTTAGCTTAATTCAACTTAAGATTAGACAAAATCAACCAAGGTTAGGTCTAAACATAACCTCCCTAGGCTTAGAGTTAGAGTTGATACTTATAAGTATAAGTTCCAAGACACCTCTAAACCAAGATTTTATAGTATAATATTATTATTCCAAAATACCTCCAAAAAATTTTATTGTAGTGTTGTCATGCCAACATGCCAAACCAAATCAAGCCAAGCCAAGGTGAATGAGGGAGAGATGATGGAAGACAATAATTGACAAAGACTCTGTTTCCCATAATCTGAGCAAGCCAATCATCTCAACAAACAAATTGAGAGCTACAAGGAGGTTTAAAGGGATTTTTTATTTTGTGATTTTAGTTGTATTTTTATTTTTTTCTTGTTATATATTCTCTCCCTAATACATAGGCAAGAATTGTTGGTTTTCATTGAAGTTTTTTTTTTTGAATTTTATTTACTAGCAAAAGACTAATGATCCTCTTTGTAATCCTATGTTATATAATGACACATCTGGTAAGACCATACGTACCCCATAAATCTTATCTAATGACTTTTAAGCATATTTTATACCATTATTTGGTCCTAATTTTGGCTTAATCTTACTCATTTTCACTAAATAGTTTTCAAAATTCATTCATGGGTTTATACCTGAAAATCTATGGCCTAGACTATAAACCCACTAGTCTAGACTCATTATAGGTTGTGACTATACCTAATAACCCATGGCCTAAACAATATGTTAATATGCCATCTTTTGGAGCTTCATTTATGGTCTTTAAGATTCTATTTTATGTTTTCTTTAAAATTGTAGACACTATAAAACTTCACATGATAGTTCTAGTTGTTGAAATGTCTTAAGACCCCTATCGGACCTTGAGTCTAGTAAACCATCTAGTTAGCTAAATCATCAACCTACTAACTTAACCTTTTTAACCAACCCATTTTAACTTACTTTGACCTTTTTACCCTTGAACACTTGACTGTCGATGGTTAACTTAGCTATTGATGGTTAGCATAACCATTGATGGTCAGGTCCTCACTTTCTTAACACATCATTAGATGTGTGTGAGATAAAGAGGCACAATTTAATATGTTTACCATATGTGGTGCTAACAAACTTCCAATCATCATGATTTGTAACCTCACCCTCTAGGGAACCTTTCATCCTCCATCTCTCTTTGCTTATAAAAGGAGGGGAATAGGAGGTGAAAGGATCCATGTTCAAGCTATCAAATTTTATTTCACATAGGTATTCAAGCTCTCTAGCATCAAGTCTTCCTTCAACAACTTAAAAAAAACAAAAGAGACCTGAACCTCCATAAAAAAAAATTTGAATCCAAAGTACTATTACTTTAGTGAAATTGCCCCAGCCTTCAACCATCAACCATCTAACAAATGATAGGTATATTCTAGTTGTTCTTTGTTATTCTTTATTTCTAATTTCCCCTGACTTAATCAAACCTATCTACACCTTATTTCCCAACTTTTAAACCCTTGATAGAACCTCTATCTATCTATATACCTATTCTCCAACTCTTTTTTAAACATCTTCAAAAAACCATAGGCAACAACCGATGGTTATCACAATGGCTGATGATCACCACTAATAACTAATAGTTACCCAACTATTGATGGTTAGTCTAACCACTGACAATTCACCCAACCATCGATGGTCACTATGGCAGAAAATAACAAGTTATTTTCAGCCCCTTAACCCCATCCAAACCTAATTTTCTATGTTCCTACTTGTTCATAGACCCTTTTATAATTTTATAAACCTAAATTCACCCACCTTAGCATAAATATTGACCTAATTATTTCTATATTTAGTTATTTTATTTAATAATAATTCTATTTTATCTTTGTATTACATTTCATTTACTTTATGTATGTACATTAATTTTATCATTTTCAACTTGATTGTTATCAATATTAGATTGATAGCCTCATAGAAAGCTCATGTTTCTTGGATCTAGCTCATGCTAGGAAATCTACTCAACTATATTGCTAATAATCCCTTTTGTTAAGTGCTTTATTATTTATAAGTTATTCCTTCCTAGCCAAAGAGGAGTTTTCCATCTTCATCTGGATTACGCTTACATCACCAACTAGGTATTTCTACAACACCCTTATTACTAGTTTCTTATCTTCTTCTAAAATTAAGAAATGATCAGAAATTAGGATAAATATTTTGGCTTGGCCGATGGAACCTAACATCATCTAGGTGCCCTTTCTTTCTTCTTTTAGTTTATTCTCATTGAACGAAATCTAAAATTTCTTTTGGCTTAAAATAAACCCTTTGCATACATTGATTGATCGTTTGTTTTAGTTCATTTAGTAAATTAAAGGAAAGCTAATTAATCTTAGTTAAACTATTTTTATTACACACTTATCCAAACCACATAATCAATCAAAACATCAAAACAAACTTGAGATAATGCCTGACTAGGATTTCATCACCTAGCAGTAAACCTTACCATTTCCTAGCAATCCTACTTAGAGGTCATTACCAAGGGGAGAATCATGGATCTATAAATTTGACTCAAGAGAGGATGGTTAGTATCATTTTAGTTTCAAAATTAATATAAAATTAAAGAAACACACTAACTAGCATAACATTTTTAAGCCTAAACACTAGGGAGAGCTTAGTTAACAAACAAGAATAAAAAACACAACTAAAATGCAAAAGAAACTCTCTTTTACCTTCTTTGGATGCTCTAAAATTATTGTTTTAGTGGCTTACGTGGCTTGTGCTCATGAAATCTTTGGCAATGGAAGCTTGGTTACCTTCATCTCTCCTTGGCACCTTTGGCTTGTGGCTTGGCTTGGCTTGAAGTCAATTTGGCATGGTAACACTAATTATAATGGATTTTGGAATAATTTGTGAATTATAAATTTAAATTATCAAACTTTTTAATATATTTTAGCATAATAAATTTTCACCAAAATAGCATATAAATGATGTGGTAAGGCCTCCTATTTATAGATTTTTGCAAATATCTAAAATCAACCTAAACTGTCCATCCTAAGATTGAGATGTGTGGTTGAAGATTAATTTAATTTTTGGAATTAAGTTTATAATTATTCTCATCATGACATTGGAAGAATGGTAAATTAAGAGGCATGGAGGGATTTGATGAGGCATGGAAGGCATGAATCCTAATATTTGTGGCATTTATGGCCTAGGGATGTCTTCCCAAGAAATGGAGTCACTTGATGATGAAGATATTCAATATTCATTTATAAAAATAAGTATTCAATAAGTTTCCATGGAATTATTAATTAGGCTCTAATTTGGTTTAATTAGCTCCTAAGCATGTTTAAGCACTTTGTGCATAAATTACTCAAATTAATCATAATGCCCTTTTATTGGTCCAAAATTTGATTGGATTGGAATTGGAAAGCAATTTTAGATGTGTTGGATCTATTATCCTATTTAATATGTTACCAATAGAAAATAACAAAGGCACATGTCCTGTGAAATATATTTAATAGGAAAGAGTAATCCAGAGCACCTAGGTACAAAATTGGCATTTTGACTCAGAATGATCTAATCAAAGTTAGTTGGCCCACAAATTGAATTATTCCATTTAATGATACCTTAGCCAAAATTGACACTTGAATATGTTAGTTTCACATCATTTAACATGTTTTAGTGTTTTTAGGTCAAATTGTGAATTTTAGTAAGGAAATTAGTCAAAGCCCTGAGTAGAGGTCATTGGTGGCCAGATGTAGATGTCTAAAAGAACCATCTCAACTCTCTAGTAGAGTATAAACTCTAAAATTTAGTATTATTTGGAAAAGAACCTAAAAACCTTATCATTATGGTGTGTGAAGTGATGGGGTAGGCCCCAATACCAATCCATGCACTGAAGTTCAATATAGATTCTCTCTTGAGCACCTAAACACAACCTAAAACCAACCATAGATTTCCTCTTTAGTACCTGATCTACAAGCTAGATTTCTTCTTCAAATTTTCTAAGGCATAAGCCAAAAGTGATCTAAAAATAATCCTAAGTTTAAAGACACTTTTAGTGTATGTTTGGATTTCCTTGAGTTCTTTTCTTTTACTAGCTTTTTGTTTGAGGTGTGATTTCTCACCATTTCTTTCCTATTTTCTCACATGGTCATTACTAGATAGTAGTTGAGAAATCAAACCAACCAAGGACCACCTTCCTCATCATCATCCTCCTCTATGGAGTATACATCAAATCTTGAGGGTTATCCTCCTCATTCTCCCCCTCCTACCATGCCTTAGATAGTTGTTGAGGGTGATGTAAATTTTGCCACATTCCTTGATAATAACCCTATAACCCTCCAACACTACCTTAACACCTTATCTTAATGCACCTCTAATGCTTTAGTTATTCCCATGGATCTACCTTATGTAATGCCTCCCCCTCTTATGGTTAGTGCTACTTCTACCCAATATTTGATCACCCAAGCCTCTTCTTCTACCAATATCCCATCCATTGCCACCATTGAAACCCAATACAACATTCTAGCCTATAACCAAACTCCTCCTACACTAACCAACACATCTAATGTATGGGAAACCTTGCCTCTTATTACCTATACCCCACCCACCATAGGGATATCTTCTACCCCTATTTACACCATTCTTCTTATCACTACCAATCCACTAATTTCTATCCCACTCCAAAATTTGTTATTTTCCATACCTCTTACCCTTCCACATATTAGCACTAGAGTCACCACCCAACCCCAACCTACCACTTCAACCATACCTCTAAACCAACCCATGTCCATCCCTCAACAAACACCTATGACATCCTACCAATATGTTCTTAATTCAAAAGGATACATACAACCTTCTACCCAAATGTTTGTGCCCACATACCAATATGGGGCATCATCCCAACATTCCATTACCATATACCAATATGTGGCACCTTCTCAAACTTCCTTTTATTATCTATACATTTCAACCACCCAACCTCAGCTGAACCTACTACCCAACTATGAAGCTCCCCAACCTCAAATAGATTTAGTTAAGATGTTAATGGATAAATTATCCAAGCTTGAATCATGTATTTATGGGAATCATAACTTTATATCTTATGATCAAATATGAAATTAACCCATTCATCCATCCATTCCAATCTGACCTTATCCTTGTCAATGGTAACTACCTAAGTTTTCCAAGTTCCAAAGTGAGTAGGACCCCCAATAACATTTAAAAGCATTCTACCATTATTTATATCTGATTACATATGATGATGTTCTTCTCCTTCATACCTTCCCCATGTCCTTATCTAGACTAGCCTTGGATTGGTATAGCCCTCTCACCAAGCACTCTATCTTATCCTTTTCTCAAATATCCCAAATATTTTTAGTTCACTTTTTAGTCAACATATCAAAAAGGGTTTCCATTATTTACCTTTACTCTATTAGTCAATTTGATGAAAAATTGATTTCCAATTTTGTAGCTAGATGGAGAGGTCTCATTAGCCAACTTTATTTTTCATTACCCCAACCTGAACTGATTAAATTATTTTTGAAGTTGTGCCAAACATCTTGCTCCCACTCTTTAGGTTCAAACTTTTAGAACCCTCAATGAGGCATTTACCATGACACATAAACTTGAAATTAGATCTATTTATGAATGGAAATTGAAACTAAGAAATAAGAATTCCAAATTTAATTCTAATGACCCTTATTCAACCAAAACCACTAACCCATCCAACCATCCCAACACCAAGACAAAGGCAACTGCAAACACAATTGTATTAAAATCCATTCCACCTCTAATTATCAACCAACCTAATCAAACCAATTCTTCCAACCCATCAAACCAAAAAAATATAAACTAAAACCAAACCACTCCAAGACAATATACTCCTATAAGGGAGTCATATAATTTTGGTTTAGATAAACTACTTAAATCCAACCTCATACAACTTCCTCCTATCAAACCTCCCCAATAATTTGATGCCTCTCCCCCCACACCTAGTTGGTATAATGAAAATAATATATGTGCCTTCCATCATGTTATTAGACATGATGTTAGTAGATGTAATACCTTTAAAACAATTATCTAAAACATGATTGATAAGAGTGAACTAGCATTAGATAATCCCAATTCATCTCCTAACCAATCATTATACATATTTTGGGAACCTTTTCCTAACCATGCACCTTCTACCAACCATGAAAATAACCAACTAGAATCATCTCACGCTCATGAGGTACACATGGTTAATTTTTTTACCATTAAACCTATTGTTGAGGAAACCATTACCTCAACTACCTCTTCTTCCACCCTAATTATTGACTTGGTGGAATCTTCTTCTATTCCTTTAGAAACCTAAACAAAGAAATAAACCCCCTCTCTTTCAATCAATGAGACCATTGAATTATCCACCTATCCTTTGATATAAATACCATAGGAGACCACCATTACACCAACCATTATTTTAAATACTTCTTCCTCCACTCCACTTATGGACATGGTGGAATCACTACTCTTTCCTTTAGACATCCAAAAAAAGGAAGCAACCACCCACCTTTTTACATCTGAACAAATCATGCCCTCCTTACCTACTATATAACCAACCACTCATCCTTTAGAAACCACTCTAAAGGAAGAGATCATCTCTTCTATTCTTTCCATAGAGACACCATCTTCCTCAACCATTGAACCTTCCACCCAAGATAAAGGTGAAGAAACTATTCCCTCACCTCAACCTAGGGGCCTAATATTTGAAACCAGTGACCAAAGAATCAAACCCATTTATAAAACTTTTTCTAGATTGGTCCAAAATCTAGAGTTTAGTTCTTAACCCAATCTAGATAGGGCCACATTTTGGCACCATCTTGGGATACCTTACCAAAACATACAAGAACCTTTAACGTCACTTACATCTACCCTCAAACCTATCATTACCTCAATCCCATCCTTAGATACTTATATTATCCCCATTACCTATTCCTCAGCTAGTAAACCTTCTCCTTTTACTCTAAATATACCTATCTCCACCAAAATAACAAAATACCCATTATTCTTAACTAATCTAGATATTTCTACTTTCCCACCTATCACCAAAAATTTACCCTTCACCTCTAAATATTCCACTTCTAAATCAACCATAACCAAATAATCCAAACTAAAACCACCTACCAAAACCATTCCATAAACTCCAATTTCCATGGGAAATCCTACTCCTAAAAAGGCTCCCACCCCTAAAACCAAAAACGCAACACCTTTGATCAAATATTATTTGATCATTCTACAAAGGTTGTTGCAAACATCTTATTTAACCTTACCACCCATAAAACCTTTTGACCCTTCATGTCCTAAACCAACATGGTTAAATGATAATTTGATTTACCTATACCATAGGACACTAGAACATGATATACAGAAATGTAAATCTCTCCAAACATTGGTCCATAACTTATGGGATGAGGATGATCTATTATCAGATGAACCTCCCTTGAGCCCATTTCCAACCCAAATACATACTCAAACCATCCAACATTTACCTACTCCCCCCCTCTCACCTAAGACTAAGGAGGAATCAAAACAACAAACCAAATTGGCATTCCCTCTTATCCACACTATCCATATGGTTACCTGATCAAGGGCCCAACAAAAATATAAGGATAAAACAAAAGTGTCCATACCATGAACCTATCCTTATACCCCTCAACCTTCCAACCGAACCCAAACACCTTCACCATTACCAAAACCCAAAGTATCTAATTTGGATGCCTCTCCTTCCAACCCTTTTGAATCCATTCAACATGTAGTGTTAAAATAACTTCACTAAACACCAATGAAGATGAGCCTATATGAATTAATCAACACCTCACATATTCACCATCAAACATTGATAGAGATTATACAATCCATGGAGGTTCAAACCAAAGATCCTCAACCCCTTGTATCTTTTACTAGAGCCCTTCCACTTTCTATCCTAGTTACCTTTAAGGATTAAAAAATACCTTATGTATATCCTAAAGATCCTGATATTCACCTCTTCATCATAGCATACAACAATCAAACCCATATCAAAAGGGTAATGATTAATGGAGTAGCTAGTATCAACATTATCTCCTCCCATGATTATGACCAGATTCAATTACCTAAGAACAGAATGTCAAAAACTATAGTGGTCCTTCCCTCTTTTAATGACACTATGGCCATTACCTTGGGGACAATTGTCCTCCATATCCATTTGGGACCTCACACCATTACATAACCCTTTTACACTATAGAGGTCAAGTTAAAATATAATGTTTTGCTTGGATGCCCTTGGATCTATGTCATGAGTTGTGTCCCATCTACCTTATTCCAATGTGTCAAATTTGAACACAAAAGTCAATTTGTTACTATAAGAGTTGACCCAAGTCCTTTTACCTCATGGAACATGACATATTCACCCAACAAAATTATTATTCCTCCTTCATACACATCACCAACTAAAACCAATAACACCTTTGCCCCTACCATTGATGAATATTTAAGTATCTCATTTACCTCTTCTACACAAATCCCCATAGAGGACCCCTTAGAACCCACATTTCAACATCTCTCACTTGGGGAGTATCATATTCTAGCCTTGGATGCTTTCCCTACTCCTCAAGAGTATGGGAACCTTGATCATTACCATAGTTATGACCCTAACATTAGAACCATCATCCCTTTTAGGCCACCCAATCATCAAACCAATTTCATCTATGGAGGACTCAACCATCCACTTCTTTCTTCCTCTACCACCCCTCATATCTGACCATTTACCTTTAATTTATCATATCTCAATGAACCAACCTTTACCAAATCTTACCTTCATATGTGTTCTTAAAGGGGGTTTGGCCTTAGCCTTAATGACCTAGGACCTCATGATCTACCCATAATAAAAACCCAAAAAAACTCATGAGTTATTTGGCCTTCGATTCATACCACCAAAAGAACCCACCTCACCTAAACCCATCGCCACCATCGTTGAGTATATCCCATACTCACCATTTCCTTCTCCTTAAAATTTAGAAGATTCTGATATCATCCCATCTAACATTTTTTTATCAATACCATTAGTTTGGGCCTCCTAAATTATCAAAAAGATGGCAAAACTAAAACCCTTCCTCTCATTTGTCCTAAAATGGTAGAAAATGATTCCCATACCATCAACACCATCTAACATCAGGATGATGATTCCATTCTCACCTACTTTGGTGTAGGGAATTATTATATCCATAAATATCTTCCTCATGAGAACCAAACCTTGTTTAATGAATCTACCATCGATGTCAACTTGGGTACTTAGGATAACCCCCACATTGTCAAAATTAGATAATCCTTGGATTCCACATAATGACAGGATTACCCTTCCTTCCTTCATGACCAAAGCATATAATTTTCTTGGTCTTATTAAGATATGCCTATAATTGACCCTTCCATTTCTCTCAATAAAATTATCACCCATCTTGATGCTAAACCTATTCAATAAAAGCTTCAGAGGATGCACCCTCACATCACCCTCCTTCTAAAAGAGGAGCTTCAATGCCTCTTATCTATCAACTTCATCCAACCTATTGATTATCCTCAATGGGTTTCTAAAATTTTTCCCATTACCAAACCTATAGGGGGACTTTGCCTTTGTATCAACTTTCATGACCTTAATCTTGCTTTCCCAAAGGATGACTTTATTTTACCTAGTATTGACCAACTTGTTGATCTTAAAACTAGCCAAAGGATGTTATCTCTCATGGATGGTTTCTTAGGATACAATCAGATCTTGATTTCTCCCAAAGATAAACATAAAACCTCTTTTATCACCCCATAGGGAAATTTATACTACATAGTCATGCCATTTGGTTTAAATAATGTTATTACAACCTACCAACAAGCAATGACTTACATCTTCCATAACCTCATCCATAAAATCATAGAGGAATATATGGACAATATCCTTGAGAAATCCAAATATCATAAGTATCATCTAGATGTTCTCAAAATCATCTTTAAATGCCTTATCCATTTCCATGTTAAACTTAACCCCAAGAAATGTATTATTGGGGTCCTTTCTGGAAAGCTTCTTGGTTTCATTGTCTCCCTTTGAGGAATCGAGGTAGATCCTACCAAAGTTAGATAAATTTTGGAGACGCCTCCTCTAACCCACCTTAAGCAACTCTATAGCTTACAAGGGAAGCTCTAATCGATCCACCATTTCATCTCTCAATTATCAGATAGATGTCAACCTTTTCACCATCTCCTTAATAAAGACACATATTTTAAGTGGACTAATGACTATTAACAATACTTTGATTCAATAAAATAATACCTTCTTTATCCACATATATTTACCCCTCCTAAAGAGGACTTCTACCTTTACATCTCTACCACTGACCATTTCCTAGGGGTAATGCTCGCTCACCATAACAAACAAAATAAAGATCAAGTTATCTACTATATAAATAAAACACTTATAGAGTATGAAACCATCACAAGAAACTTTGCCTCATCCTCATATTAATGGATTCTAAAATTCTCCACTACCTTCTTAATCATAAAACCTACATCATCATTAACACTAGCCCACTTAAGTACATGTACTCCAAACCATACCAAAACTAGCATATGGCTAAACAACTCATGATTTTAGCTAGGTTTCACCTTGAGTTCCTTCAAAAAAGTTTAGTTAAAGGGAAAGTCATTGCTGATAAATTAGCTAAATCTCTTCTACCTAATAACCAACCACTTCCTCTTACATTTCCTAATGAGTCCATTATAACTCTTTCTCAAGATACCTACCAAATGGCTTCAAATGCCAATGTGGTGGGGGTGCCAAAGTTATTATCATTACCATAAATTTTGAACCTCTTACCCTTTCCTTTAAACTTGAATTTAAATGCACCAATAATGTGGCTAAGTAAAAAATCCTTGGCCATGGGTCTCCAAACTACTCTAGTTTTGGGAGTCAAGATAATCAATGTCTTTCATGATTCCCAACTTGTGGTCAACCAATTCAATGAATCTTACCAATGCAAAAATTATGTCTTATTAAAGTAAAAACAACTCATAGATGTATTCTTAGCCTCATTTAATCATTACCTTATCCAATTAGTTCTATGATCTACCAATAAGTTCACAAATACAATGGTTTACCTTGCTTCCCAAATCCCATCTCAACCTATTGAGTTTAAACTCTTTATCACCATCCATCATTTTATCACCCCATATTATGTCCATTATTACCTTCCTACCATTTTTAATGTAGACACATATCCATCATATAGTTGGTATGAACAAACCTTTGACTACCTCAACCTCAGTATCATTACTCCTAACCTCTCTATGAATGCCCAAAGATCCTTTATTTAGAGTACCTCTCTTTATAACATACTAGGGGGAATCCTTTATAAACATGGCTTTGATGACCTCTTTTTCCATTTCCTTCATAGTCATGAAGCTTCCCATGCCATCAAGGAAATGCATGATAGAATTTTTAGGGGACACTTTAGTGGTTTAGCTATTGCTAAATGTTCTAGACACCTAAATCTGGCCACCAATGACCTCCAACCGAGATTTTGACCAATTTCCACCTAAAATGCATAATTTGGCCTAAAAAAACTAAAAAATTTTAAATGATGTGAAACGAATATATTCAAGTACCAATTGTGACCATCTAACTTTGATCAGGTCATTTTGAGTCAAAATGCCAATTTTGCACCTAGGTGCTCTAGATTGATCTTTCATATCAAATCTCTTACACAAGAAGCATGCCTTTATTATTTATTTTTGATAACATCATAAATAGGATAATGGATCCAATGTATCTAACATTGATTTTCATTTCTAATCCAATCAAATTTTGGACCAATAACAAGTTATTCTAATCAATTTGAGTAATTTGTGCACAAAGTACTTAATCATGCTTAGAGATAATTAATCCAAGTTAGAGCCTAATTAACAATTCCATCGAAACTTATTGAATACTTGTTTTTAGAAATTAATATTGAATATCTACATCATCAGGTGACCTCATTTCTTGGTAAGACATCCCTATGCAATAAATGCCATAAATATCACGATTCATGCCTCCCATGCCTCATCAAAGCTCTCCATTCCTCTTAATTTCTCCTCTATAAAAAATATTGATTAGCCTATTTATCAATTTTAATTTCATAATTAGATTAATCCTTATCTACACATCTCAATCCTGAGATGGATGGTTCAAGTTGATTCTAGTCATTTGTAAAAATCTATAAATAAAGAGGCCTTGAACATCATTTTAAAAGTTATTTTGATAAAAATTTATAATGCAAAAATATCTTCAAGAAGCCATTGGAATTAGTGTTACCATACCAAATTGAATCCAAGCCAAGCCAAGCCAAAGCCATAAGGTGCCAAGGAGAAGAGGAGATATCCAAGCCTCCTTTGATGAAGACTTCATGAGCACAAGCTAAGCAAGCCACTACTACAAAGGCATTTGGAGCATCCAAAGAAGGTGAAGGAATTCTCATTGTTTTTCCTTACTTTTTAGTTATTTTTGTCATTCATTTTTTTACTAAGCTCACCCTAGTAACTAGGCATGAAAATTTTAGCTTAGTGTGTTTTTTATTTAGTTTCATTCACTAACACCATATTAATCTCCTCTTAGTCAAATTCCTAGTTCACATATAGACATGTCTAGTGGGACCCAATGCATCCCATGTATGAAGCAGAGCATGAGACAACTTTAAAATTTTGATTTAGATGCTTAAAACTCTTTCTAAGTGATTTTCTAACTTTATTTGGCCATTTTTTCTTTGTCATGAGTTTACACAATAACCGTCACTAGTTGAGTAAACCATCATCAATCTATATAACCATCATTTGTTTTTTATGCCAATCTACATAACCATCACTAGTTAGTAAAACCATCATCGGTCTACATAAAAGTCACCATCGTTAATTAGTATAACTGACATTGGTCATTGTGTTTTTTACACAAACTCAAGAGCTCATTTTTTAAAACTAGTTATTTCATATTGAAAAGTGATTCTAAGTTAAACACCTTGCTAAATTTTTTTTGCAAGTTTTAATTAAAAAATCATCAAATCATACTTAAATAGATCCTTTAAAACCTCTTTTAGGGTGTTTTAAAATGAGTCAAACTTTTCATTTTGGTACTTAAAAGAAAATCATTTAGGGTGTCATTGCTTAAATCTTGAAGTTAGCTTTTAAAGTTACAAATTAAGAGCAAGGGGTCAAATGAACACCACCAAATTTTTCATTTGGGCTTAAAATTGAACACACTTATCATTTTTGGCTTTAAAAACTATTTGATCTAATTTTGTTTAGTAAAAAAGAGGGGTGTTCTATGTGTGTTCTTCCATTTGTCCCCTTTAGGGAACCCTTGGAATTTTGGTGCTTAAAAGAAAATCATTTAGGGTGTTATTGCTTAAATCTTGAAGTTAGCTTTTAAAGTTACAAATTAAGAGCAAGGGGTGACATGAAAACCACAAAATCTTTCATTTGGGCTTAAAATTGAACAGACTTATCATTTTTGGCTTCAACAGTTATTTGATCTAATTTTGTTTAGTAAAAAAGAGGGGTGTTGTGTGTGTGTTCTTCCATTTGTCCCCTTTAGGGAACCCTTGGAATCAAAAGGGCCATTCCTATTAAAAATTATCTAGTCTAAAGCTTAGAAAGAATGTCATCTAAAGCACTCCCAAAAAACTCATCAAAGTTTGGGTGATCTTGACAATGACCATAAAGTCTTTCTATTTTATGCTTTATTTATTTTATGCACACTTGGCTTGTGAAGGGGACTTCATCACCTCTCATGAGTTCTTTAGGGAAGCTTTCACCAAGGGTTTCATATCACAACATTGACTTCACTTACTCCTTCTAAGTTACACATGGGATGTTTCTGCATTTGGACATCACACTACACCAAGTGAATAATAAGATTTAGTGGTTGTAAAAAGGACTAGACCTTTTTTTAACTAGCCAATGTCATAGTCATATAATTTCCATGTTTGTATTTTACATCATTTGACGTGAAAGTCATTATGTAATTGATTCCCCTATAAAATTTCAAAATCTCTCTAGTTTAGTCAACCCCACATTTCCATACCCTTTCTAGGATTTGGATGATTATACGTAGTATATTTTGGTTATTTTTGCTTGATATGTTTTGAGACTAAAACTTGTTTGTTTGTTCATAAGCCATGCCAAAATAATGTATTTGAGTTGAGGAGGGTAGTTTTGTGCTACCCAAATCATGTCAAACTATTTGTGCCTTTGAGTCTTTTGAAACATATCATTGATCACATTATTCAAGAATGCTTACACCATTAGGATGCTCAAATTATTTCAAGACTAGTTTACCTTGTATAAAAAATGATTTATTTCAAACCATGTCATGTATACCATTTGGACCTTTATCTTGTGCTAGCATGTTGTCCAATGTTGTCTAGCTTATTTGGTCAAATCTTAGTTTTCAAATTTGAGTTTTAAATTAACCTTGTTAAGTTTGGATCCAAACATTGATTGATTTTGGTTTAAGCCTCAATTACTAGGGCTGATACATAGATCTTTCTCTTTTGGGTTGCATAAATTTGGTTAATAGATTACGAAAATTTCAAAAATATTGATGCTTTGTTTATTTAATGCCTATCTTCATCATTTTTTGTGCCTTTATTTAGGAGAACACAACCTTTCTCCAAAAGCCTTTTGCCTTATGCCTTGTGCCAACTGATCATGTTTATGTTTGATTCCATGTGTTAGGTCTATGTCAAAGTTATTTCTAAACTTTTTAGATCAAATCAAATCACATCATGCCTTTATTTTAAGTCTATATTTTGATTTCATTTGGATAAAAGTCCTAGTGTATGCTTGTTTGTTTAAGCCTGGATTTTGACTCCACATTTGGACAAAAGACCTAGCAACTTAACTTTTCCCTTTTCTATTTTAGACCTTGTTTGGAACACTTTGACCTAGACATTTGACATGCTAGTTTTTATTTAGACACTTATCCTTTTGTGCGTATGAAATTTGGCATTAGACATTTGATGTCAATATGTTTTATGCCAAGTCTTATCCCAAATAATTTTGGAGATTCAGCTCCACTTTTAGACTATATTGGAGATACATCGCCACCCCCTTCAACCAAGTTAGACCAAGTTTGAACCATTTGTCCTTTGGGTGGTTTTTTAGAGTTTGTATAACTCTAAGCCTTTTTATTTTAAAGATTTCATCATTTATATGGATATGACTAGCTACACCTATGGTGGAGACATGTACAATCTAACTTATGATTGAATGGCTACACAAAATCCCACTAGAAACCCCTATAGAGAAAGACATTTTAAGGAGTTTTATTATTCTCCCTATAATACTCCATATGGGTAGCATAGTCAAAACCTATAAAATACAAATCTATACCTTGATTGGCATGAAGAGGCTTTTGAGGAGGACTTTAAAGACCTAACTACAGATAATGTTGTTTGGGATATGGATCCATCCCCTCTTTACAATAATCAGTACATGGAACATAGTCAAGAACTAGTTTATGAGACAACTCATGACTGAGATGATATGGTTAATGAGGAAGACTTGGATGCTTTGGCTTATGAAATTAATCAAGTTCCCCCACATAGTACCATTTCTATTCCAAGACTACAACATCACACCATTTCCATTCTAAGACCTTGTCCATTGACTTGTGTGGGAAATCAAGCCCCATAATGCCCTATCATTACCATTTTAGGACTTCATAATTTGGCTCATGTGAGAAACCATGCTCCCAAAGGCCCTACCATTATATAACCATAAGTCATTCCTCATCCAGTACCAATCCCAACCAAACCTCAACCGATCTAATCATTCAAAAACCAAGCTATGTTTAAAATTAGTATTTTTCAACTCATTGGAAACCAAAGCCAAGAAAACCAACTAATCTAATATGTTTTTGTTGAACCAACCACTTATGGTAAGTCAACTTGTGATGAATCACCTATTTATCTTATATCAGTTGTCAAAGAATCTCACACTGATGAGCCAGTCTTTGTCAAGTCACTTCTTAATGATTGTAACCACCTTTGGGTAAATCATTACCTTGACCATGTTCCTATTTTTAAAGAGCCCTCAATTGATAAATTTTTTTTTTGAGGAGTTGTATCTTAACCTTTTTCCCATCTTAGAGGATTCCCACTCTAACAAACTAGTTTTTGTGGAGCCCATTATGCCATCACAGCACGTTACTTGTCCAAAACCAAATATTCAATAAGACATCAATATAATAGAGTACCCATTAGATGAAGAATTAGAGTTAGATTTAGGTTATATTCTTGAACCAACATTAAATTTAGCATTAGAATGAGAATCAACATTAGTCTCAACATCAAATTCAAATTCCCTTAAGTTAGAATCAGATTCAGAAGAAGAATATGTTTATGGTTATTATAACATTGGTTACGTATGCCTTGTAGATCAATTTGAATACATTTGTGATCCTTGTAAATTTTTTGAGGATGAGTAATTTAGATTTGACACAAGTTATCTTAGTATCTTTTATGATGATTGTGCATCCTCTCCCCATTCCATTACCATTCCATTGGCCATTACCATCAACCAAAATAGCCATATCATTGATATTCCATCTCCCACAAGTGTTGATTAGGATTAACAGAATCACACTTTTCTTAACTACATCCATGGTGACATAATAGTTTAAGAAGAGAAAGGAGGCTAAGACCACATTAATATTGTAGAACACTCTCCTAGCACAACCTTTTTGGGGGCTCTAGGGGACAATCAATGTCAGAACTCAGAACCTTCTAGTGGAAATTTTTTAGAAGTTCTAGAAGACAATCAAATTCAAAATTCAACATTCCTTAGTGAAACCTTCTCAGAGGTGCTATGAGACAATCAAAACAACTTCATTGGTGAAAACCTCTTTGAGACACCAATAGCTAAGCAAAAAAGTTCTTCACTACTTGATGAAGACAAAATGAAAGATCAAATCAAAATAGCTTACAATTTATAGCCTAATCAAATGGTAGATACTCTCAAGATCAAACAAAAAAAAATTTGGTGGTCCTATCAAGATAATAATTCTTTGGCCCTACCACAACTAAAGTTTTGTTAAATCTGACATCAACAACATTATATGTGACTAAATGTCTTGATCTTCATTTGTTTCCTGACCATTCCACATTCCATTATCATCTAGCATTCTATTTCACAATAAAACCTACCATCTATTATTTTTCCTTATTTATCATCCATGGTCACCCTTTCCTTTGTAGAGGCTACAAAGATGCCTTGTCTCAATGTTTTAAGGAATCAAAATCAATGACCAACAAAGATCATAAAAGCATTCTCGACATCCAAATCTGTAGGTAGTTATTGATAGAGTAGCTATTCAGATGAGGTGTGGGCTAGCAATTAACATGATCGACTATTCTATTTGTATCATTTGTTGATTAGGATGATCATCTCCATTTCAATAGGAGAAACAAAATCATATGTCAAAAACTACACCTAGGCCAAAAACATGTACCATGCCATTTCCATTATTACATATGCCTATTTTCCATTACCATAGATCCTACTATTTACCACATCAGTTGGGGGAAACCATCTCAACATCATTATTTATAATTATAACATCCTACCAATCCATCATTATCCTAGAACAAGACCATACCATCATATCTAGACCAAATCCTCTTTTTAGTCATCCTACCCAATCATATTTTGATCTTGGTTACTTTGGTTCTTCCCACACTAATTATGAGGGGATTTTGATAAATTTTCAACTCTTATTAATTTTTTTTATAATGATAGTCTATGAAAATAGTGTGATAGTTGATCTAGCAAGATATCTTTCATCCTATCAAGTTTGTTTATGTGACCCTGATTATAACCATCTATGGGCAAATCAGTGTCTCACCAGTCTTGATAATAATTATAACCACCTATGGGATAATTAGTATCATTGAACTATGCCATTATATCCTATTTATAACTTCCTATGGGTAAAATAGGGGCAACACTTGTTTACCATGCATTGTTGCATCACCTTGCCATTATTGTTTTCATTTGACTAGCCATTTACTGAATTTGAGCACTTATTGGGACCTAGATATTTTTTCCCTAAATTTTGTGTGGATGGAATTACTATGACTTGAGGTCATTTTATGACTATGTGGGTTATTCTCAATTTATGTTGAGGTTACCTCAATCCCCCTTTCCATACACTCTCACCATTTTGCAAGCAACCTAAGCCAAACACTCACACCATTTTGTGAGTAGGTGTATTATCATTATCTAATGAGTTAACATACCTAAAAATGATAAAAACATTCATAATATTTCAAAATATAAAAATATTTGTCGTATCTAAGCCTAGTCTGTTACCCTCAATCTACCTTACTAGGGCATGGTCACTGTTAGGATGATTTCTTTTGCTTTTGTTTATAGGTTTTATGTTCATTTGTTTATTTTAAGTTGTTTGTTTATTTATTTTTTTCTATTTGTTTGTTTATTTATTTTCTTGTCTATTTATTTACTTTCAACACTTTTTCCTTGACTCGGTCTATATGCATTCATTGGGTGATTCTTTGAGCACATTATTCTTGAGTCTATCCATATTCATACATAAACATTATCATCATGGTTTTTATCATTGATGTATTATTTTCAAGTGTTTATTGGATATTATGAGTTAGTCCTTATGCATATTTCAGCCAAGTCTTCATGATGCCTACCATCACATGCTACAACAAAAATTAGCTTTAAGGTCTACAATCAATGGAGCTACAGAAGTTTCTACTTGGCACCTTGGTAAATCCTTCCATCCCACCATTGATCAAATTAACCCTTTAACCATTCTATTTGTATCATTGATAAATAAGATGAGGATCTCTTCATTAGTAGGTAAAATTGAATCCTTCTAATGATCAATCTTATTCCTCTATCCATCTCTTTCATCGCTTTACACTTGCTCATCTTTAATATGTATTCTAGGTTATATCTTTGAGTTATGCTTCCTAATCATTCCTAACTAGGGCACCATTAGTTTTATCCAATCTAAGTCTTCTTAATGATTATAAACACCTATGGGAAAATCATTATTTTGACTTTTATTCTTGATTATAACTACCTATAGGCAAATCAACATCTTTTTTACATCAATGCATGCAAGCATTTTATTATTTGTATTAATCTCAACCATGGGTTAATTCCACCTTTATTCTTATTTAATTTCAAAGGACTACCCATCAAAAAATGTGACTACCACTCCCTCAAGGGGGAATCATCATAAGATTCCCAAAACCATTTGGAGCTTTGTTCTTCAACCATCATCTTCTTTTTGGCATACAGGTCATCTCTCATTATTTGAGAAGACATTGTTTTGCCTATAGTTTACAACATCTTCTCAAATAGGGGCAAACTATAGACACCTAAATCTAGCCACCAATGACTTCTAATCAGGCTTTTGACCAATTTCCACCTAAAATGTACAATTTGGCCTGAAAACACTAAAACATGCTAAATGATATGAAACTAATATATACAAGTGCTGATTTTGGCCAGTGTATCATTAAATGGGGCAATGCAATTTGTGGGCCATCTAACTTTAATCAAATCATTTTAGTCAAAATGTGAATTTTGCACATGGGTGCTCTTGATTGCTCTTTCCTATAAAATATCTTGCATAAGATGTGTGCCTTTTTTATTTTATATTGATAACATCCTAAATGTGATAACAGATCTAATGCATCTAAAATTGAATTCCAATTCTAATCCAATCAAATTTTGGACCAATAAGAAGGCATTCTGATCAATTTGAGTAATTTGTACACAAAGTGCTTAATCATGCATAGAGATAATTAATCCAAGTTATATCCTAGTTAATAATTCCATGGAAACTTGTTGAATACTTGTTTTTAGAAATGAATATTGAATATTTTCATCATTAGGTGACCTCAATTCTTAAAAAGACATCCATAGGCTAGAAATGCGATAAATATCAAGATTCATGCCTCCCATACCTCATAAAAGCCCTCCATGACACTTAATTTCTCCTCTATCCCAAATATTGATGAGCCTATTTATCAATTTTAATTGCATAATTATATTAATCCTTATCCACACATCTCAATCCTGAGATGTATGGTTCAGGTTGATTCCAATCATTTGCAAAAATCTATAAATAGAGAGGCCATGAGCATCATTTCTAAGCTATTTTGGTGCAAAGTTATAATAAAAAAATATCTACAATAATCCATTACATTTAGTGTTACCATTCCAAATTTATTCCAATCCAAACCAAGACAAAGCCATAAGGTGCCAAGGAGATAGCCAAGCCTTCTTTGATGAAGACTTCATAAGCACAAGCTGAGTAAGCCACTACTACAAAGGCATTTGGAGCATCTAAGGAAGGTGAAATAATTCTTGTTATTTTTCCTTACTTTTTAGTTATGTTTGTCATTTGTTTTTTTTACTAGCTCACCTTAGTAACTAGGCATGAAGATGTTAGCTTATTTTATTTTATTTTTTTCATTTTCCAACACCATACTACTATCCTCTTCTTAGTCAAATTCCTAGTTCACAATTGCATCCTTCACCTTGGCTACTACTAGCCCACCCTCAACCAAAACTATTGACATTATGTAAATAAGTGTGTTAAGTGTCAAAAACACACTAATTTACAACATGCACCTACCCATGGCCTTCAAGTATCCAAATAATTTTGGCCATTCTCATAAAAGGGATTAGATTTAATTGGGGAAATCAATCCTCATTCTTCACAAACCTATCTATCTATCATCACTACCATTGAATATTTCACCAAGTGGGTGGAAGCCATTCCTCTCATCTCCACCAAAGCTGAAAAAATGTTGACTTCATCAACCATCACATCATCTATCATTTTGATGTTCTACATAAGATCATCACTGATAACATTAAATATTTTAAGAACAAGAAAGTCCAAGGTCTCTTTGACGCATTTGACATTAAGTTAAGTTTTTATTCACCTTATCATCCACTAGCAAATGGACAAATAAAAGCCTCTAACAAAATCCTTAATAAAATGTTAACCAAAGTAGTTAGTTCTTCAGGTGGGGATTGGCACTTATACATTCCCTTCACTTTATGGGCCTATCACACTAGCATTCAAACCTCTAAGGGTGCTACCCCTTTCTCTCTAGTCTTTGGAGTAGAGGTAGTCTTGCCTTTTGAAGTCCAAACTCCCTCTCTTCATATATCTTTGTAGGAGATCATTTTCAAGAGTGTCTATCATCAATAATTCCTAGCATGACTTGAGCTACTTGACAAACATCACTTAGAAGTGATTAATCATCTTTGTGTTTACAAATAATGAATCAAGTATGCCTATAAAAAACACCTAAAAAATGAGAATTCAACATCAGAGACCTCATCTTAAAGGAAAACCAACATGTCACCAACATATAGAAAAGTAAAAAAATAAAATTATATTTCAATTAGCTTGGACCTTACATCATATCCCATAAGTATGTATTAGGAGCTTATTATTTGTCCTCTCTCAAAGGCAAACCAAAACCTGAGCCTCTCAATGCTTCACATCTACATCTATTCTTTTGTTAAAACAAAGATCAAACTCACTTTCTTATCTAGCTTAAGCTTATCACTTGATTTATGAGACTTTTACCTTCACCTACCTATCCCTCTCCCTTTGAGGACAATTTATTACAAAATAGAACCATGTGATTAAACATCATAGTTATAAGCTAATCCTAAATATGGGTATGATAGCTCTACCCATGGAATTGTTCTCATGGATACTTTTCATCTCTAATCAAATGAATTCCCATGGTCATTGTTCCTCAAACCACCCTTTTTACCAATCACTAACCTTCTTGTGATAAATTTTTTTCCCTCATAAAGGTAAACCTATAAGCCTAAAATAGACTTATCTATGTATAAACCTTGCATCAAAATAATTTGGGATATCAAAATATCATTTGGGTCACATATTTCTAGCATTTCAAACTACTCCCTTGAAGGACAGCTACCCAAAACTCTCTAAATTACTTAAAATATAGACTGACCCATTGAAGGATAGCTACCAAACATACAATCCCAAACTTAGACCACTCCCTTGAAGGATGGCTAAGTCAAATGGGTCAAAAGTAATCATTTGAATATTCCCACATCAATCAGCTTCACAACCTATCAAAAACAAAAGTAATAAATAAAACACCCTATATCAAAATTAGATATCCCAAGAAATCTATAATTAGCTTTCATATCTAACACTAGTAGACTTCCTACATTGATCAGTATACACCTATCATGAGATATGGACTTGTCTATTATGGTTCTTAGGTTACCTATAGAAGGGGAAAACTAACCCACATAAGGTTACCCTACCTATCACCCATTTAATTTGTATTCTTATTACCTACCTCACTTTTATACTATCTATAAATCAAGTGATTATGAGCTTACTTGACATAATGTGATCAAGACACTTTCTTATCAACCCAAGCATGCTAATATGAAGCATTCGAAAGGATTATGTTCCTTAAGCCAATCTAACTTTAGGTTTTATTTTTTCCTTATCAATGAAAAGGCATCATCTTTCTTTTCTTATCTTTTCATTATTAGTTTATATGTCCCATTGGTTCTTATCAATTTTCCCACATTTAGTTTGGTATCTTTATGGGCCATAATATAACATCATAAACCATAAACAAACATACATAATCCATGATTAGTATACCAAATACATCAAATAATCATACATCAAAACTCATATTCATACCAAATACCATCACATAATCCATGATAACCATATCAATAACCATAAACATCAAATGTTCCATAAACATCATATCATATCCATGATCAAAAATAGAATGTCATAACCATATTCTAAACATTACATGCCTAAGATACTAAGTAAAACATCTCATAAATCATGAACATAAACCTTAAACCAAAAAAATGAACCATAACATGAACATAAAATATCCACATCCATATCCATTATCATAAACCACACCATGAACAATGAACATACATCATATATATATATATATATATATATATATATATATGTATCATCCAAAACATCATCATATACATCATGACTATAAAATAAACAATACATGTAACAATGTATAATCTCTCTCTCATGTACATCTCGCATCATCGACACATAAGCTAATATCAAAATCATGTATATACAACATATCAAAACATATAATATCATGCCTATGGGGCACCACTACCACTGGCCCCTCCTACTCTTATTCTTGCACTATTATTTGGTATTAATCCTCTTGGGGTACCTATATATCCACTCACTATAGAGGCCAGCTATCCATGAATAGCCATATCTACTCCACCTACTAAACTAGCTCTGTACTCTCCCCATCTCAATGGCTCTAGACACTATGCCAACACTATAGCCTCTTAATATCTCAACTCCTCAACTGTAGCTAAGTACCATGTCATAAGAATCATCCCAGGTGGTCTTCCTACTAGTCTTACCATAGCTCCTACCCTCTACCTTAAGGTATCCCTCTCGTGGGTCACTAAACCAAGGGAGTTCCTTGCTTGATCTCTCTCTCCTATTAAGGTGGTAACATGACCTTTTAAAATAATAAATTGTCCCTATAGAGTGGTCACCTATCCTTGTAACCCTATGATCTAAGCCTGTACAACTACCAATGTTGTTTGTGCCTATCTATCCTAACCACCACCCTATACTGGTACCCTAGCTAGATCCACATCTAGTCTTGTCAACCCCTATCATCCCATCAAAAATTAGCTACTACATAAAGGGCCTAATACCATGCCACATATCCATCAATAAAACTAGAATCATCTATCATTGCCCTAGCTAGTAGCTCTTCATGATTTAGTACTACATCCTATGGTTGTAGCTCTAGAAGTAGAAACTCTACATCTTCTCTCTTGTACCTCTGAGAAGGAGTTGGAATCCCTTGAATAAGTCCATACTACCTTCAAACTCTCTCAAATGGTTTGAGATCGATCTCACCATCTCACCTCCCATAGATCCACCTCCAACTCTACAAATATAGAGTGTGATAGCTATAGTGGGACCACCTAGTCTAACTCACATATGGCCTCCACACCACATCACATATAACTAGACCCTCCAAGGCATATCTAAACCAGTCATTATGTCTAGCACCTCCAATAGCCCCTATCAATGCATAATATCCTCTCCATCATAGAAACACACTATGAAGTGTACTTGGGTGTATCCATCCCATGGTAGCCCCAATGGACTCAACACCCTAATGTTCTAATATGCCTAAAAATGGAGTACAAACCCAACACTGATACCATATTGATATTGGGATTAGAATCCATAGTTTTCCCTATAAATCTAGACCAATAAAATAAGATCCCACTTAAACACTATCCTACCAATAGCATCTCTACCAACATTCCTAATAATAGATATGGAAATTGACCACTACTTGAATCAAGAAATGAAAAATAGAACATTGCCATCATCATCATATTCATTATACATTGGTCCTTTAGAGCCCTTTAGTACAATGTCCTATAGCTAAATCCATTGAAATGACACCTAGTATGTACCCAATCCTCACCATATAATAACTCCATATGGTAATCCCTATCCTTACTCTTAATGTGGTAAAATAGCTCCCCTTGAATGGGAAATCATGTAATCCTATGCACATCCTCTAGTAGAATTCTAATTTCCCCTATCATCAATAAAAATATTTTCATATCTAGGTCACATCTCTTCATGAGGGCCATGATCATAGTTACATCTCATGGTAGGTGTTGATATTGAACCATGGATTCTAGGCCAACCTCCTCCATATGCATCCACTCATTCAGAGTCATCCCATCATAGATCTCCACAAAAATCCTAAGGACTCGATCCCTCATATATATGGTCCCATGCTTACAAAAATAAATTTATCACATGTCACCATTGTTTATTTCCAAATCAACCTCAATTATCAACATGCACTCAAATATTTCAAACCTATTACATCTACAGCATTACCTCTAGAAATCAAACAAATTTCACCTACCTTTATTTGCACAAATTTTAGAATCTTTCATAAACCTACCATACTAATACCTAACTCTAATTAGCAACCATTTTAAAATATCCATCCTACTTTAACATCATCCTATACTTTGCTTATAATTAACATTCTCACCATTTCTATCCATTTTAATCATTTTACAAAAACAATTATACTTTTAAAAACCTTTTTCTACACCTTTTATTATCAATCTCCCCCAAACAACTCGATCGTTGATGGTCACTAGAATCATCGATGGTCTGGTTACCCTTTCTTCTTTGGTGGTCGATCATTGATGATCAAAACTAACCATCAATAGTTGGGTAGAACCACCAATGGTCACTGTGTGTGACCACCAGTGGAAAAAACCTTGACCTATCTTCCTAAAAAACTCAATAAAATAACTAATTTCAAAAATTAAACTATTTATAAATATCCAATCTCTTACCATCAACCCATAGACTCTTCAAATTTCAAATTTCACTAGTTAAATTTTACTAATTTACCAAAATGAAAAACTAGTTCAAAACCCCTAGACAACCTATCAAACCAACTGCAAGCCATCAAATTCAACTTCAACCACAACCATATCAACTAAATTATCAATTTTAAAACATCTCCTACCTCATTCCTTGACCATTATCAAGGTCAAATCCCATGCCTAGCTACTTAGTTATGCCCTCATCCACCCTACATTATTGGTCTTTGTTGATCACCTCATCACACATGCTCAACCAATCAACAAATGACACCTCGACTATACACTTAGTCAAACAATCTCCTAGCAAGGTGACAAATCAAGTAAATCTCTAGAGCACAAAGAATAAAGGTTAAACTTGACAAAAAATGAAAATGATTTTTGTTTTTCACTTTTTATCCATGGCTTTTTAGGGTTTCCCCTAATAGTTGATGGTCAAGGTGACTGTCGATAGTCAAACTAGAGAACCCCTAATCATTGACGAGAAGGGTCTCACACTTTTTCATTATAGGCACTAATACCTAAATGCCAAATTTTAGAGATCACCTAACCTGCCCCATACCAAACCATGAACTTTTTGGAGATTAACCTTCTCCAACCAACCATTATACCACATCCACCTCAACATTGGTTGTTTTTAACCTAAATTATTTGCATGTTTTGTGATGACCTTAGTTGGTCTTTTTGACCACACCAACCAACCTTGCCATGTTGAGCATTCAAATTTGCACTACCTTGTGTAAAACCAAACAATTTGTTTTCTTTAGGGGAGAAATTCTTACCTTGAATACTTGAAAAAACACTGACCCTCAAATACTTGTAAAAACACTAACCCTACCTAGAGAGTTATAGATTAATCTGATCAACTATGACCAATATTATGAACCAGTTACCCTATCACTTGTTCTTTTAGAACTAACTTTATTTATACCAACATTGATAATATTAGTGTGTGTGTGATCTTGGATGTCACACTTAGTCACATTTTGTGTGCATGTTTGGTTTTCCAATTCCCAACCCTTTTTTCACCAACTTAGTGACTCACCATCAACAACTTATCAAACCCTAAAATGATTTTGGTTTCACCTCATCGAATCCTAGTTTGAGGGCAAACACCTCCTCCCATACTTGGGGCAACTAGACCTTCAACCAAGAAATCCATTTTTTTGTAGCTTGTTAATTCAAATCTACATAAACAATAATGGGCAAATTATAGAGACTAAAAAATTGCACATGACAGTTCTAGTTGTCAAAACACCTTAGGACCCTTATCAGACCTTGAGTCTATTCAACCACCTAGTTAGCTAACTCATCAAACTACTAAATTAACCTTTTTAACCAAACCTTTTAAACTTAATTTGACCCTTATATCCTTGGATACTTGACCATCTATAGTCAACTTAACTATTGATAGTTAGCCTGACTATTAATGGTTAGGTCCTCATCTTCTTAACACATCGCTAACTATGTGCGAGATAATGAGGCACAATTTAATATGTTCACCTTATGTAGTGCTATTTAACTTCCAATAATTATGATTATAAACCTCACCATATAGGTAACCTTTCATCCTTGATCTCTCATTGGCTATAAAAGGAGGGGAGTAGGAGGTGAAAGGATCCATGTTAAAGTTATCAAATCTTCTTGCACATAGGTATTCAGGCTCTCTAGCATCTAGTCTTCCTTCAGTAACTCAACAATAGAAAAAGAGACCTAAAACTCTACAAAATTTTATTTTTAGGCCAAAGTACTTTTACTTCGAAAAAATTACCCCAACCTTCAACCATCAACCATCTAGCAAGCTATAGGTATATTCTACTTGTTCTTTGTTATTATAGATTTCTAACCTCCCCTGACCTAATCAAACCTATATATACCTTATTTCCCAAATTTAATACCCTTAATATAACCTCTATCTACCTATCTACCTATTCTATAACTCTTTTTTGAACATCTTCAAAAATCCATAGGCAAGTACTAATGGTTAACACAACTGCCAATAGTCACCCCTAACTATCGATGGTTACCCAACCACCAATGGTTCATCCAACCACCAACAATAATTATGGTAGAAAATAATATCAAGTTATTTTCAACCCCTTAACCCCCTTCTAAACCTAACTTTCTATGTTCCTACCTATTCATAGACCCTTTTTTAATTTTCTAAACCTAAGTTCACCCACCTTAGCATAAGTATTGACTCACTTTTTGCTATATTTAGTCATTTTATTTAATAAGAATTCTACTTTCTCTTTGCATTATATTTCATTTTCTTTATGCAAGTACATTACTTTTATCATTTTCAACTTGATTATTATTTATAGTGGATTGATAGCCTCCTAGCAAGTTTATAATTCTTGGATCTATCTCATGTTAGGCAGTCCACTCAACTATCTTTCTAACAACCCCTTTTATTAAGTGATTTCTTATTTGCAAGTTATTCCTTCCTCACCAAAGAGGATTTATCTATCTTCATTTAGATTATGTGTGTATCACCAACCAGTTATTTCTTCACACCCTTATTACTAGTTTCTTATCTTCTTCCAAAATTAATAAATGAGTAGAAATTAAGAGAAACAAAAACCATATGTCTTATCTTGAGTTTTTAGAATATTTCACTAATTTACCTTCAAGATGTATACATTTGTCACAAAATATATAAAATAAAGGTACTAATACATTTTTTTGCAAGTTAGCCTTATAACTTATTGCTTAAAGGTTTTTGATAGTTTAAGATTGATTTTTGTGTCTTATTGTGCTAACTTATAGGAATATCACTTTTTCCAAGAAACAAGAAAGCCCCCTAACACTTTTTAAAAGACCCAAAGACCAAGGAAATATGTTTTTAACACTTTAAGATTCAAATCACATTTACATTTGGTGTTTAAAATTTGTTTATTTGCTTTGTTTTTATTTTTTAAATTTCACAACTCAAATAATGCCAAGGGACTAAACTTCACATCATTTTTCACTTGGTGCTCTTAAAAAAGGACTTAAACTTTAGCTAAGTGCTATTAAGAGATTTTAATTTTTAATTATTATTTTGTGTTTGTTTTTAAAACTAAGTCTAACATGTATGCTCTCCCCTCATCCCTTTTAAGGAACTTGGGTGATAAAAAATGCTTCACTTATTGATTTTTCAATTTGTCCAAGAATGGAAAGAAATTTGCCAAGGCTCTCCCCAAAATTAGAGTGATTTGGGTATCTCAAAATGACCCTAAAGTTATTTTATATTTATTTCTTACATCTTGGCTTAAGGTTGGGATCTTGCTTCTCCCTCATAAGTTCTGTAGGGAATTGTTGACCTAGAAATTCATCTCCTGGCATTGATTCAACCCTAATCCTTGATATGGGTATATAAATTGAGTTAGAATTACTGAGATGTTTATTTGAGAAGTTAGACAAGCTCTATTAGTAAGAGATTATCTCAAAACATAGGTTTTATTAGAACATCACACTACACTGAGTAATTAACAAATGTATTGGTTGTAAAAAGGATAATACATTTTCAAAATAAGATGGTTAACTTAGATCTAAATGACGTGTTGTGACCTAGTGTTAATCACACATATGATACTATTTATAACATTTAAAAAGGATATTTTTTAGACAACCCCCACTTACCATGAATATAATATCAATGCAAGGTGAGTAGCCTAAAATTCTATGTCATCATACAAACCCTTGAGAGAAAAGGGGGATTAAGAACCCTAGTTTTCTTTTGTATTTAAATTTTTCTATTAATAATTATTTCCTCTCAAGAGCAAGTATATAGACAAAATTTGATAGTATAAAACAAATTTGTCAGTTTTTTTAGATTAGGATGATACATATAGGTGTTTTTGTGTAATTCTTTTTTACTTTCATTATTTTGAGTCCAAACTATCTTTGTTTCTAAAAAACATTTCCATGTCAAGTCATGTTTATACACCCCTTTTATCCTAAAAAGGTGTTATGCTATCTATTTGATGTCTCACTTTGCCTTAGTCATTTTGGAAACCTTGTGTGTGTGTGTGTCACTTATTTAAATGGGTCATCGTTACACTACCTATTTCATCTCAAACATTTTCCATAGATTTTTGAGTCCAAAACTACTATTATGTCATTTTTTTGATGTAGTGTTATTATGCTATTTTAAATAATTTAAAATTTGTTTTCACTTTTGAAACAAAGTTCTAAACCACTATTAAACCTTTCTTGTTTCAAATGCATGGTTATGATGCTCATTTTGGCCTAGCTCTTTTCACTTAGAACATTTGAGTCTTTTTACATTAAATATGAAACTCAACCTTTCAAAGTGAAAATACTAAACTAATGGCGTTCAAATCAAAGCCTCACTTAATTTCGGCTTAGTTTTTTCACCTCTTTTGTTTGTATTGTGTTATTTAGGTTGGTTTCATATTTGATTTAAAGACCTCTTGCCTAAACCTAACACTTGTTTTCTTTTCGCCTTATTTAAAGCATCCTTTTGAGCCATGTTGTTTCCATGTGCTTTGTTTAAAGTTGTGCCAATATTTTGAGTGTCTTAGTCCTTTTGTGTTAATAGTTTTTGTGAGCCACATTTTGAGTCTTAAGTGAGCGAATTACAAAGTGTCATCTGAGCCAATTGCCTTAATTTTACTTAATTTTTAGTTATTATTTAAATTTTGTATTTTTTAGTCTATCCTTATTTTAGTATGATTATAACTACCTTTGGGCAAATCATTTGTATCTATTGAACCTAGTTCATAATGTTAATACTTTTTTTAGACACTATTGTTATTGATTATAAATGCCTATGGGCAAATCAATAATCTGTACATAAATGAGATTGAATCTTTGCGTTATTTTTGGTACTGATTATAAACACCTTTAGGAAAATTAGTATCATTTTTTTATACCAATTTCACTTTTGTTTTGTCATTCCTTTACCTAAGTCTAGTTGTTTCTCCCTTTGTGTATCTTTTATAAAGCTAAATGACCTTTTTTAGATCTAAGTGGTGTTAGAGACCTAGGTTACACCATGGCTAAGAAGAAGATTGTTCAAGTCCTCTAATCAAACCTAGTCCAACATAGGAATGACCCTAGGTTGTGGGTTACCTAAATTTGGGTTAGACCTCTATATTTTAAGGGGTTAGCTCCCCTAATTTGTTCATTAAAATTCTCTCATAATAATTAAATAGGTTTGGGTGAAAAGAGTATAGGAATTACATGAATTAAACATACACTAACATGTGGTGATGTACCTAAATTTAGTTATTCATTCATTTAACTTAGACTTTCCACACACTAACAAATAATACATAGAGCTAAGAGACTACTTAAATGACTTATAAACATCAATGTTTCATCTAGAGGTTAGTAGGATGACTAAATTAAGAAAGTCAAGAGAAGAAGGCCTAGTTCAAGGAACTTGTAATTTGATTAGAACTTTCGACCTTAGCTACTCATCTTTTAACACACTAGACAACCTATCAAGAAGATTTATTGACACTTAGGTGTACTTTGACCTACAAGAGGGCATGTTATACCACTGTTACATATCAAACAAGCATAAAAACACAAAGTGTAAACCATGAAAAATTTACAAGATGCTCTAGTCATCATTCAAAAATTACATGAGTAAAAATCCTAGAAGAGTCTCCTCATATCAGCTTGAGGGATCTAAATCAAGGCTTAAAAGCTTGAATAGATAGAAGAATGGAATGAGAGAGGGAAGTTTTTAGTGAAGGAGGGGCCATTGATGATCTTAATATGGCATTAGTTAGTTGTAACCACATTTCATTCCTTTATGAGAGTTAACATTTTCTCAATGACGCCATTTCAGGATAGAGGTAGCTGTAACTCCCTCAGTAGTTATTAGGTGAAATAGGCCACCATAGTTATGTAACACTCCATCTTCTTTAAGGAAGGTTGATAAAGTCAAGAAAAGTGTCTCATTTCCCCATCACAACCATGAAATTTGCATTCAATTCTCCTCAAGGATCAGTTACCCAGCATGATACCTTGCATTGATACATTTAAATAGTCTTCCAACACTAATTTGATCCTCTTTGATTATTAATTAGGCAAATTAGGCTTATAAGAATTAATTTCCTAAGTGTTGAAGCTTGGTGGCCATGAAACCTATATAAAATATTTTTAACCTATACATTAATATGCTACATGCCTAAAAAAATGCTTCCAACCATGATACAGACTTTAAAATTTTATCTTTTAGTCTGATTGGTCTACCTATATGGCATTTCCTTGCTACATTGTCTATTTCATTTTAAAAACTAATTATTATCACTTTCAAACATGTGTCATCATCTTATTCACCCTATAACTTGAATGAATTCACACCTTTGATAACCTCAAGAGCTTCCTAGCCTTGAACTTCAATGTCAAACATTAATCTTTGATCTACACTTGAGATTGTGACACTTGGCTTTGTTTATACCATTAGATTTCCATCTATAGGATTGTGAAACTTGGAAGCATTATGTGCCTTATATGGACCTTTATATCAATCTCCATCTAGTTAATGCACTTATGTCATATGGTGGCCTCATGTGCAATCTAGGTTCATTGACTTTTTGACCTTGATCCTCACTATTGATCTCCATTCATATGATTGAATGCATGCCATAAATATTTGATCTTCCATTGATATTCCTTTTGTATGATTGAATGTGGTCCATAATTTTATTTTTCTTAACCATGATCAAGACACTTGGAACCATTATATTCATTCTCAGGATCCACTCACCTTTTAACCTCATGTTCATCCTTAATCTTTGATTACAAGATTGAATGTGCATCATTGATCTGCATTGACTTATTAACCTTGTTATCACCCACATGTCATTGATATTTTGTTCTAATAAAGTGAGGCTTAAACACTTAGAAGCCTTGTGGACCACTTCTATTTTTTGAATCGAAATGGTTATTTGATATGGATTTAAATTCATGTCCTTGGGCATGTCCCACACCACTAGATCATTTTTAAGGCATGTATCTTGAAATATAAAACACATCAAGACACTAAATTTCTATGGGATTAACTTGGCACAAAATACATCATCTTCATGGGTTTTTAACTTAAATAATTTAGACATCATGACAATATTTGATTCAATCTAAGCATGGGGAATAAATAACTTCATAGATAGTTCAAGCAAGTTCAAAGTATGACTAGATAATTACATGACTAGACACACTTTAAGGACTTATAACATGGATAAATATCAAGTTTAAAACATGAGTCACACTCCCAAGCTATAGGGATGGCCAATTTCTATGTCTGGGGATAGAAATTGACCAACATTTCTGGTGACTAGGTTGGGCTGACTAGCTTACAGGTCAAGATAACCCAGACATTATCATGACAAGTTGACTCAAACAAAAGCCATGAGATGATAATTCCTTGGACTGAATGTACTTTTGACATCTCATAGACTTTCAACATAATTAAGACACACATAAACAAATAAATAAAAAAAACCAAACACTAATAATAAACCTAATAGCTAGGAACAAACAAGGAAAAGAAACAAACAAGACACCACCTACAAGCTTGTATAAAACACTTATTTGGGTAAACAAATTAGCTACCTCAAAACTAATTTAAAATTTGACCTTATATCAAATGGGAATTTGTTTTGATAACTATGGAAATATAATTTGGGGTTATCATATGATGATTTATGTGCAATAAAACTTGGATTAATAGGTGATAACTTCCTCTTGTAACTAGCACTTTCTTGATTACTTGGAAGAGTGAAAGGACCATATAGTCTCATTCCTATGTGCATGGGTTAATTTTAAGGGTCAAGAAACCAATCATATTCTTAACAAATATTTATATGTTGCATCATAAGCTTCATCTCCTCTTTAATCATGGGTTGTAACTATTTATGCTCTTTGGATTCAAGAAGATCAGCTATCAAATCATCTTTGGCAAGTTATTTCTCTCAAGAATTGGTTGATGTAGTGGTGAGGAATTTATGTTTAGGAAAAAATCTTATAAGTCCTCCCAAAATTACATCTGATCATAAATAATTTAAAAATCACAAGGTTCATTTGAACCTCTGCCACCTATCTATAAGTTATCAAGTTAATTACTCACCTCCTTCACTTTAGCAGGGCCATCATAAGGTTCTTGATTAGATAATTTTTTCTTATCCTCTTCATCAATAGAGAGAGGTGGTTCCTTAATATAATGAACATATATCTCATCTTTCCAATACACTCCTTGATTTACATTTCTTTCCTCATTTGAAGTATTAGTTTATTATTTAACCTCATCACTCAAATCTACCCTGCTAAGTTGTTGAACCTCCTTCAAGAATTCCAAGTACAAGTGTTTCTACTAGTCTTATAATGGATTATTTTATTTAATATCAATATAATCATCATGAATCATACCATATAAATTATATCTTGATAAAATATTATCTTGTGTTTCATTTATCTTAGCTTCATCATTATGACATTATAGTTGCCCTTTATCATCCAAGTTCTACTAGTTTACTCTTTGATCTATTGGAATGCACAAGGGTTCTAATTTTAATTTCCTATTCATAGACACTAGAAGTGTCTTATGTAAAGTATTCTTAACACTCATTTGCAACTATATCACTATCAATCTCTTGAATGACTACCCCTTCCTCTACCAACTTTGATAGCTTTTCCACCATGCTTGAATGATCTAATTCTGATTTTGAAGCACTTAATTACTCTTAAAGAGAGGAAAGCATGGGTGGGTAGTAAAATAATTACGCTTATTGATTCTTTAAAGGGTATCCTTCCAATTAGGGATTTTGAATGGGTTTTTAGGAAGCTCTTGGGATTGAGGGGGGATGTGAAGAGGGGAAGTAAGCACTTAAGTAACAACAGATGAAGGAATAATAATAGATTTCATACCTAATCTTCCTCCCTTATCCTCCTTTTCAAGGGTGGGAATGATGAATTTAGGATCCTTGGCCCATGAAGGATTCCATATGGGTATCACTTTAGGCTTTTTGGTAGGCATAATATCTTAAACATAAGTGGATTGCTTTGGAGAAGGAAGGTGAAGGCAATTTCCCTTTGGGGTGATTGGAGGAGGAGGTTGAATGTAGAACTTAGAGAGTGAATGAGACTTTATTTAAACTCTATTCCATGTTCAAGTTTGCACACTATATGAGACAAGTCTTTAAACAAGTACCCTCCAACCTTAGTCAAAAAGTCATTAGCCATAAATAAGGCAAAATGAGGCAAAAAAATGCTACAATAAGGTCTTACATAACTGAAAGTTTGGGGTAGGAATGAAGGGTAAGTTTTAAGATATTAATAATGCCAAATATTTTCATGAGGGATCCATTACACTGTAACTCAAAATTAGACATGGGTTCACACACTAAATTCAAATTGTTTGCCACTAATTTAGGAAAAATTGAAAAATATGTCTTGACATTAAGAAATTAATTATGGACCAAGAAATATCTTATGATTAGAGAAGCAAAAAAGAGAGATGGAATGATAGATCCAGTTGATTGTTATTGGATTGTACAGGTATTTTGATGAGGGAAAATGGCTTGACACTCAAAAAATTTCTTCTATCTAATACTCTCCTACAACTTGTCCCTTTCTTTTCTAAATCTATAAATTTCTAAGTGTAGATAATCATTATTTGGTGTAGGTGGATTATAAGGGGTAGTAGATTGATAATAAAACTGATCATAAGGATGAGGAGGTTGCCATGGAAGTGGATGAGGTTCATAATATGGTAGATGATATTGATAGTATGGATTATGTCCATTATATGAATGATAAGGGTTAATGGAATGGTCATATGGGATATGATAGGGTGGAAATGGGGGTGAGGGGTAAGAGCCTACATCATAAGCTACCATGGATCATTATGAAATATGTGTATTAGATTAAAAATATTACCAAAACCTTATTACCTTTGCAATAACTAAAACCATTATACCTATGAGCTTTAAAGTGATTGCAAACATTCCAAAGATGATTGACTTTACCCAAGATGACTACAAAAGATGGTATTAATTTCCTCAAATTCCAAATGTCCTTCAATATCTTCAGAGCATTTTTTAAGTCACTTGAAAGTGGTCCCACTAGGAGTGCTAATTTTTTTGGAGACCTAGGTTGTACCCTAACTGAGAAGAAGATTGTTTAAGTCCTCTAATCAAACCTAGTTCAACATGAGAATAACCTTAAGCTACTGGTTACCTAATATTAGGTTAGACCTCTAGATTTTAAGGGGCTCTCTCCTTTGATTTATTCATTTGAATTCTCTCCTAATACATAAATAGGTTGGGATGAAAAGAGTGAATGAATTACATGAATTAAACCTACACTAACATGTGGTGATGTACCTAAATTTAGCTATCCACTAATTTGACTGACTCTCCACATACTCAAAAAAATACATAGAGATAAGAGACTAATTCATTGACTTCCAAACATTGATATTTCATTTAGAGGTTGGTAGGATGATTGAATTGAGAAGGTCAAGAGAATAAGGCCTGGTTAAAGGCACTTGTAATCTAATTGGCACTTTAGACCTAAGCTACTCATATTTCAACATAATAGACAACCTATCAAGAAGATTTTTTGATACTTAGATGTACTTAGACCTAAAAGAGGGCATGATATACCACTATTACATATTATAAAAGCATAAAAACACAAAGTGTGAACCATGAAAAAGATGCACGATGTTTTATTCATCATTCAAAAGGTGCATGAGTATAAATGCTAGTAGATTCTCCTCATACTAGTCTGAGGGATCCAAATCAAGACTTAGAAGCCTAAATATATAGAAGATTAGAATGAGAGAATTGGAATTTTTTAGTATAAGATGGTTCATTAATGAGCCCAATATGGCCTTGAGCAATTACAACTACATTTCCTTCCTTTATGAGAATTAACATTCTCTTACTGAGGTCATTTTGGTGTAGCTATGGCCATAACTCCCTCAATAGTTATTAGGTGAAATAGGCCACCATAGTTATGTTGCAATCCAGTTTCTCTAGGGTAGGTTAATAAGGTCAAGAAAACTATCTCATTTTCCAATCATAATCATGAAATGTCAGTTCAATGCTCCTTAAGGGTTAGTCACCTAGTGTGACATCTTATATTGATACATTTAATTATTCTTCCAATGTTAATTTGATCCTCATTGATGATTAATTAGGTCAATTACGCTTATTAGACTAAATTTCCTAAGTGTTGAAGCTTAGTGGCCATGAAACCTATACAAAATATTTTCAACCTATGCATTAATGTGTTACATGACTGAAACAACACTTCCAACCATGAAATGGACTTGAAACTTTGCTCTTTCAATATGATTTTTCTACCTATGTGGCATTTCTTTGTCACATTATCTATTTCATTCTTAAAACTAAATGTTATCACTTTCTGACATGTATCCTCATCTCATGCCCCTTAGAACTTAATCAAATTCATACCATTGATATCCTCAAGATTATCCTATTTTTTAATTTTAATGTAGACCATTAATATTTAATCTATACTTTATATTATGACACTTGGCTTTGTGCACACCATTAGATCTCTATTTGCAAGATTATGACACTTGGCAACACTATGTACCTTCTGTGGACCCTACTGTCATTTTCCATCTAGTTAATGTACTTATGCTACATGGAAACCTCATGTGAAATATGGATTCATTGAATTTTTGGCCTTGATTCACACCATTAATCTCCATCCACATGGTTGAACATGTGCCATAGATCTTTGATCTTCAAAATCAAATGTGCATCATTGATCTTCCTTTTGCATGATTAAATATGGTCCACCGATTTGATTGGGGTTCATCATGATTGACATAATTGTTTCCATTACATTCATTATAAGTATCCTTTGATCTTTTGACCTCATACTTTCTATTGATCTTTGATTGCAATATTGAATATGTGCCATTGATCTAGACTGACTTATTGACCTTGATATCACCTGCATGTCATTGATCTTTTAAATTGATTGAGTGCAGCTTTGACACTTGGTATCCCCACATATCACTTATATTTGTTGAATACAAATAGATATTTGTTGTGGCTTTAAATAAATGTACTTAGGCATGCTCCACATTTCTAGATCATTTTTGAAGGCTTGTATCTTGAGATAGAAAACACATCGAGATACCAAATTTACAAGGGATGATCTTGGCACAAAATACATCATTTTCATGGGATGAAAAATTAAACACTTTAGACATCATGATAATATTTGATTCAAGCTTAACATGGGGAATAAAGACCTTCACATATGTTTTAAGCAAGTTTGAAGTATGACTTGATGGTATCTTGACTAGATACACCTTAAGGACCTATAACATGAATAAATAACAAGTTTCAAACATGAGTCATGCTCTTCAGCTATAGGGTTAGCTAATTTCTAAGTCTGGGGATATAAATTGACCAATAGGTGGTTCATTACCCTTAAACCCTTTATTTTTCATGAGATATATCCATGGATCTAAACATGCCTCATTACACACGTAGAAGGACCATGTATAATATTAACTATGGGAACTCTGTAACTAATGACCCTTTTGTTCAAGAGTCATATGATGATGATGTTTATGATATGGATCTAGATCTATCTTATAACATTCCATATATTGAATAAAGTAACAACACTTTTATTTAATTTTTTTATGACAATGTAGATTATAAGATAGATACCGATCTATATTATAACATTCCATATGTTGAACAAAGGCATTACCCTTTTTCTTATAATGATGTAGCTTATGATACAAATCCATATCTAGATTATAACATTTCATATATTGAACAAAGGAATGGCTCTCAATCATAGTATTTGGTGATATCCCCTTATTATCTAAGACTTTGTTCTTTAGATTATGTTAAAAACTATCTCTGCATCATCCATATATTACCATACCAAGACCTCATCCTTAGGCTTGAACTAGCAACCAAGCTCCAAAATGCCCTTCCATTACCATATCAGTACCTCATCCTTTAAAATATAATATAAACCAAGATATGAAATGACCTACCATTACCATTTCAAGCCCTCATCTTTTGGACTATGCTAACAATGAAGCTTCATAACACACATTCATTATCATACTAGGACTCATCCTTTGGATTATAATAGAAACCAATCTCCATAGTGTCCTTCTATTACCATATGAAGACCTCATCCTTTGGACTACACTAGTAACCAAGCTCTATAATGACCTTTTATTACCATACCAAGATCTTGTCCTTTATCTTTCACTAGTAACCAAGCTCCACAGAGCCCTTCCATTACCATTCCAAGCCCTTTTCCTTTAACTTATAATAGTAACCAATCTTTGTAATGCCCTTTCATTACCATTCTAGACCCTCTTCCTTTAGATTGCATTAGCAACCAATCTTCACAATGTCTATCCATTACCATTTTAGGCCTTCATCCTTTGGTTTACACCAACAACCAAGCTTTGTAATTCCCTTTCATTACCATTATAGGACCTTCCAAGTCTAGTAGCTCACTATTACAACAAAGTTGTCCAATCATGACTCAATAGGTCATAGTTAGTATCCTAGACTAGAAGTCTTCCTTTATTAAGCCCATATTTGATGGGATTATTTACAAACAAATCATTATCCAACCACCAATCATTCTTCATCTAGTACTAACATTCTCTTACTTTAGAAAACCCATTTTGTTCATTGAGCCACAATAGATCCAATCATTACCCCTTCAAAAGCCATCATTCAAAAACTAAGAAGTGTCCAAATCTCAAATTTTGTAGCCAAGTATAATCCAAGGTAAAGAGAATCAACAAATTCATGAGTTTTTTATTTAACCACCCATTTGTGACAAGTCAACCTGTGATGAATCACCTTTTTATCCTTTGCCCATTGTCAAGGAATCTCAATTTGACAAGCTAGTCTTTACTAAGACATGTTTCCATGATTATAACTACCTTTGGGAAAATCATTATCTTGACCATTATCATATTTTTAAATATATTTCCTTTGAAAATTTAGTCTCTATGGAGTTATCTCTTTACCTTTTCCCCCTAATTATAGAGTCTCACATTGACAAGACAGTCTCTATGGAGTCACCCCTAGAGTTATTCCCTCTCTTTAGGGTGCTTTACCTAGATGAGCCAATCTATGTTGAACCCTTCCTATGAATCTATTTTAAAATAGCCCCTTATGCCATCACATTCCATTAATTTTCCAATATTAAACATTCAACAAGGCATCATTGTATCAACATCTATGCTAGATGAAGAATCAACATTAAAATCATGTTCTATTTTTGAATCAATATCAAATTTAGTGTCAAAATTAGAATAAATGTCAGTATCAACATCATATCCAAAGTCATTTGAGTTAGACTCAACTTTATAATCAAAGTAAATTCATGGTTGCTACAACATTGGTTACACATGCCTTACAAATTAATTTGAACAAATTTGTGATCCTTCCATAGTTTTTAGGATGGTTACTTCAGCATTGATATAAGTTTTACTAGTATCTTCTACAGGGATTTTTATTTCTCTTATTATTCCATTACCATTCCATCTATCACTAACACCATGTAATATATCCATTATATTGGCATTCCACCTCTCACAAGTTTTGATTGGGAACAAAAAAAACACACATTATTAAATGACATCCATGGTGACATATTAGTTGTAGAATATTAGGGGGACATAGACAACATTCATGCATAAAAAGACAATCTCCTACTGAAACATTTTTGGAGGTGCTAGGGGACAATCAAATTCTAAACTCAATATCTTTTAGTTAAACCTTGTTTGAGGTGATAAAAGATAATCAAAGTTAAAAGTCAACATTTCTTAGTGAAACCTTTTTGAAGGCACTATGGGACAATCAAGATAGATTTATTGGTGAAAAACTTTTTAAGGTGACAATAACTAATAAAAATAGTTATTCATTTCTTGATGAAGACATTATAAAATATAACTATATGTACCTAAATCTGTGCACTCTAATAATTCTATTTAACGCATAATCATATTCTTAGTAAATTAACTAATATACTAGTTCCTACACAAATTGCCTACATCCCATGAACCTTAATACACACCTACAACTAATTAATCAACCTCATTAACCCATTAACTAAGCCTACTTACCTATTAATCTACCTTTTATCCCACTTGACAATTTAAAATTCCCTTTTACTCACCTACCCATCTACCACCCTACTATCCTAGCCTTTCCTACAACCCTACTCCTTAATGGAGATTCTAGAATTGGAGAATTATATAATATCCTCTAATTTATCCCTTCTCCTCTATAATTTTCTATTCTAGAGGTTTCTAAGGACTTTTAAAATTCATTGGAAATTACTCAACCATTGATCTCAATAGCTCAAGATTAAATATGAGCCATTTATTTCCCTTCCCTTGGATTATATAAACAAGCCATAGCTCCATGACCAATTAACTTGGAAATTTTGAGAACCTTGAGAGCCATAAGCATCCATTACACTTGTAGCCATCATTTAAGCACTTTCATAGCCTTTTCAAATACATCAACAAGCCAAGAAGCCATTGAAGACATTATCAATCTTAATCAATAAATCCAATAATCTACTCATTTTTTCACTTAAATTGGTTTGAAATTTTTTAAAGGATCTCTAAGGGAGAAAAGGATGGTAAATAATCTAATTTTAAGTGTCTGATTGTTCCTTTATCCCTTCCCTTGATGTTGTTTACATTTTAGGTCTTTATTTCTAAAACTAGTAATATAGTGAATAATCTAAAATACATTCACACATTAGTGACCATAGTGTGATCATCCTCCTTAAATATAACCTATTATTCTTTTTATAGGTGATTTATTGACTTATAGGTGCAATTGGATAAGAAACAAAGGCTGAAATTGACAAAATCATCATGTACAGGTGAATTATGACATTGACCTATAATTTGTGATATTATAGTCGTGACATTGTATTTATTTTAGTGGTATTGTTTTAAATATTGTTTTAACTAAAAATGGTTCTATTTTTTGGTAGGTTTTTATCCTTGGACAATACTTCTACTTTGAAAGCAATGATATTGCATTGGTAATAATGATATTACCTCTTTTAATTATGGTTTTAGAGGGGATCTCTATTAGCATAAAGTAACCCATTTTGATTATTATTTATTGGTATATGAGTTCTCATATTACATATTTATGTACTATAATCTAGGTATCTACCCTATGAGTGTAGGAAATAAGTTTGAATAAAAAATCAGCCTTTGGTTACTGAGATATAATATCATTACTTTAAGACTCACGGTATTGACCTATAAGTCATAGTTTCACCATCGTAAGTTACATTATTATTATTTATATCAAAAAAATTAAAAATTATCTATTAACCTCTACTTTAAATTTTGATCTTAGTTACACTCTATTTTACAAAAAATAACTAGTCTCATAACCCACTTGAGTAGTTTGTTTAGATGATTTAAGGGTTATAATATATTTTGTTAACCAAAGTCATAGGAGGTTTTTCTATGCTTTATTGTATGTTGTTAATAGGGAAGGCATAAAATAGGATCATTTTAAAGTAAAATATCGTAACCTTTTTTTTCTACTATAATATTTTTAATCATGTATTTATGGTTTTGTCCATAACTAGCAATATTGTGTTTCTAGTGGTGATATTGTGATTTGATAATTTATGGGGTTTTTTTGTTTACTATTTTATATCTTTAGCTGATATAGATAATTTTAGGACAAATATAACAAAAATACCTTATTTTTATACTAAATTGAGTATGGTTTGTCCATTTTAAGGAAAGTCTTATCTAGGTGTGTCTTAATAAATTTTTTGATACATAGTTAAAGTTTTAAATCTGTCATAATTATCTGTGACTATTTATTCAACATTTATATCTATTAAAGAATATAGGTTAATATTTTATAATCACCTAAGCATAAACATTGGTTAAGGCTCATAAATTTTATTTGTTTTTCTATTTTCCATAATATCGCTATTATTATAGTCATGATCTTGTATACAAGTTGTGGTATTGCATAACTTGTGGTTTTAGAGCAAATATTTAGATGACCATCATAGTTAAATATATGGGGAAATATCACAAATCATGATTATATATCTTGTTTAATAGTTGATATATTATATTTTTTGGTTGTGATTTTATTTTGAACTAACTATACATTCATGGTTTTTTAGGGAAAGTAGTGGTTTTAGCTCAGATCAAACTACTAACCCTTTTTATGCAAGACCTCTCAAGGAAAAAGAACTAAATTTGTTTTCATAACCCTTTTGTTTATAGGAGGGGTGCCTAAATCATATAATTTTATCTTTTTATTGTATATATATCTTGTATTGTGTGACTTGTTTCTTCATTTTTTTATTTTCCTCACATAGGTAACTAATCGGTATAATTAATCATGTTTACTTATTTATTAGCCCATTGAGTCTAGGATAACACATGATATGAAATTAATCCCCATATATGGACTTATTAATTTGGGTTTCATGACACATATTTCATCACCATGTGTTTGACCAAAACTTTATGTTTTGGTGGAGTATAAATATTAGGGACAAATATCACTAGGCCAAGCAATTGTCCCCATACAAGTTGTGTGTGAAGGGGAAGAGTTAATTATCTAAAATAAACATTATACAACACCATACACAAAATTAGGACCTACCATACCTCATGTATATTGGGGAATCCCTTAAAAACCTTTGTGTAAACCTAGGTTAGGACCTATCATCTATAATAAGCATTTTGATGCTAGATTCAGGATAAGCTCCTAAAAATCCATTAAGTTCAAATAGGATAAATAGGGTTCAAATGATTAAGTAAAAAATCACTGACCTACAACATCACTAAAAAATGTGTTAGATAGTACGTATCTTGGGTTACATACCCATTTAATTGACTAAATTAGGACTTGTAGCTGAGTGTGTTATTTGTGTGTTATGATTAGACTGTATTATTTGTAAATTGAGTCAGCCAATCCCATTTTTGTCACAAAACATATGGATATCCCTAAGATCAATCCCATTCTATAATCACAAAAAAAATCCATTCCATATTCCCCATTCACCTCTTTAGATATAACATTAGTCTTGAAATTAAACCTTAGTGGTTACCCATCATCTTCAACCTTCATCACTATCCTTTGGCTAAGAATTATCAAAATACATAATCTTTTCAAGTTTTTAATTTATCACCCATCACTTCCTCATCACTACCTCTTCATACCTAGCACCCATCCAATAACCATTTTTTTAGTGGGAAAGGTACTTGATCACCTTATCTCCTTGATCTCTTTTTCAGATTAAATATTTATAAGGTTTTGTCTCTAATAGTCCTTGGTCATTATAATCTTCATATTCCTCTAAATATAAGGTCAACATGTTACCACACCATCTTCTTTGACCACTTTTATTTTTTTATTTTTATACATAATTAGTATTCAAATCTGCCTCCTCTTCCATCACCCTACATTAAAAACACACTGAATCACTTTTATTTCATCACCCTCATCATACATCATGCCAATGTGAACCCATGCCCAAGCTCTTATAATGGGACAAGGATCCAAGCAAGATACTAACTTCTTCAAGAACCTAGGTGACTGAAATTGATATCATGATGATACACATAGTGACATGCACACTCTTGGAGAAAAAGACCAATTCACAAATGAATTTTTCCATAGTGATGAAGTTAGAACATAATTTGATCAATATATTTATGATAACCATGGCCAAATCTTAGCTCAAATCAATGGAATTAGGGTTAGACTTCCCCTAGCTTTGATATTAATCTTTTACAATACCTAGTCTACCCATCCACTTGGCCTAATACTCCCCATCATCATACCCATACCAATCAAGAACTTGAATAAGAGGACCGTGTGGACCATGAATAAGATATTTAAGAGAAATAACATCAAGAGACTCTCTAAAATAACCTCTTTAAGGCTAATAGGAGACAAATCACCTTAGAGGATCATTGGATCAACTCACATAATAAATTAATTCCTTAGACTCCCAATTTTGCACATAAAATAAAAATCCATCCTCTCCAAGACAAAATGACCATAACTCTAATAGACCACACACAAGTCATGCCCAAAATTCCAATCCCCTTATGGATCCATCATTTTTTCAAGAACGAAAATAATGAAATACAATCTATAATAAATTGACCCTTGAACACAAGTGATGAAATACAAATATAAATATTTTTATTCCTCTCTTTTAGATATGAGTATTTTAAAAATCCATTTCCCACCTCATTTTTAAGTACCAAAATTTGAAAAATATATAGGGAAAGTAAATCCCCATGATCATGTTCAAGAATTTTATGTGGCATGCCATGAGGTTGCATATGATTATGCTTATCTCTTCATACTTTTCCATAAAAGTCTCACAGGGCCAACATTATAATGGTTCATGTATTTACCAAAGGGGTTCATATCTAGTTTCAAAGAATTGACTAAATAATTTGTGAGACATTTCTCATTCAACATAGAACATGATGTTTCCATCATAGAACTCTACAATACAAAGCAAAGGGATGGACAAAATTTGTCCTCCTTAAAACATTGGAGAAGTTTAACAATTTGATTTTGATGTATAGTTCCACAAAACAAATTGGCCAAAATATTCATTGAAAACCGCAATTTAGAATTAAAATATTAATTGAAACTATAATGTACTAGATATTTTGGTGATATTACTAAAAAATGGATCTAAATTGAGAAAGCCCTCATTGAAAATGGAGTAATCAAATTATACACCAAAAATGAATAAAATCACAATCAAGGTAACTCATTGTTGGATAAACCAAAAATCTTTAATAAAATAAAAATGTATTGGGAGATGGAGTTACATATTCAAAACAATATGTTCAAGTAGTGCAAAAAAGGACTCCCATAAATCATCAAAATGTCACCTCCATCAAATTACCATAGGGTAAACCAAAACCATGATTAGGGAAATGGCCTCTTACAAGTCTTGGGGTACCTATTAAAGTATTCATTCAATAATTGATAGCTTCAAACATGATTACTCTTCTTGAGATTAAACCTTTGGATGGTAACAATCCTCAACCTAATTATTATCATGAGGATGTATTCTACCAATATCATAGAGTCAAAAGTCATGACACTAAAAATGTATGTAATTGAAACAATATATTCAATATCTCATTGAAAATGGTGATATAGAAGTTGAGGGGGGAAACACTCCTAATAAATCTAAAAATCAATAGCTTGGTATTTCTCAAGATCCTTTACCCAAACCTGGTAGAGTGAAGTCAAACCACCTAGAGACTAGGGTCAAGCATCCACCTCTAATTGAACAAACTATCATTCCATCCTATATCACTATGTCAATACTATTAAAATATGCATCTTCCAAGAGCCAAATCTACCACCATCTACCATAATGAAGATCAACTAGGCCAAAGCTGACTATGAGGTCACTACATGGCATAACAAAATTTTAGCTCCTAGGTCACCTCAAAAGGACCCATTCATATCAACATCTCAAAAATTCAATATCTATAATAAAGTCTCTATAGATTCTAATAATCCATATGATATAATCATGTATCTTGAGAATACCCCCACTTAAATCTCACTTATGGATCTTCTCAAAACATCATTTGTACATCGATAGGTCCTTCCCTTGAGATATTGAAACTAATAAATTTCAAGCATTAGTGGGTCATTTATATCATTTGAATTAAATAAATTTTAGTGCCCAAGACATGCCTCCCATTTTCCTACATCATAATTACCCATTTTTCATATAAATATCCATCTCCAACTACTGCATCCTTTGGGTACTCATAGATAGAGGGTCTAAATTGAATTTGTGTAATTTTTATTTCTTAATTAAATTGGGTTATTTTGGAGCATCGCTAGGGCCCAATCTAATCATGATTAAATCATATGATGTCAATGAAAAGCCATCTAAAAGTACCTTTAATCTTCCTATTACTATGGGATCCATTATCCATCAAACTTTAATTCATGTTATGGATGTTTATTTGCCATACAATATACTTCTAGGCCACCTGTGGATCCATGAGATGTAAGCAATCCTTTCTACTCTCCATCAGTGTTTAAAATTCCCTCATTTTGGGATGGAAGTTATAATACCTATGGAAATCAATAATTTTCATAGATACCAAATGGGTCAAATTCAACCCACATGCTATTGTGCTGGCATAAATAACTCTACTCCAAATCCAATATATACCAAATATTTCCACCCTGATAATCTAATACCTACTTCTAATCCATCTCTAGATGTCACCTACCTCAAAATCACATCCAAAAGCTATGGGGGATATAAATATAAAACCTTTTATGTAGGATATTTACCTCTTTTCACACATAGCTATGAGTCCCCAACTATGATGAAGGATAATCCTATCAGCTATCAATTTGGACTAATGACCTTTTCTAGTACAATTATTTTATCACAAGAATACATCAATGATCTTGATGAGTCATGGCTTATTCTAGAAATTAGGCCCTTACATTTCATAGACATAAATTCATTTAAATTTAGAAAATGTTATAGAACATGCATTATTAGGTAAAAAGACTAGGGAGACATGAACAAGGTAGGATTGATCCTATATATGTTCATGAACATCCACAATATCTTAGTTTGGGGTATAAATCTCTTGACACTAGCCTAAATAATATAATTTTGGATACTAATTCAATCCCTAAGGATTCTTCTTATGATGAATAAGTTGAGATAGGATGCATTTATAGTATTTATGAAGAGCTTGATGCCAGTAAGAATGTACATGATACCACCATCTCTACCATTAACATATCCCTCTATTACCATTCCTTAGTATACTAGGATCAAAAACCTAATCCATCTTTCAACATGTTCTAAATTGATGAGGCCATCCTAGAATATCTGAGAGCATAATATTTTATGCCTTTTGGAAATGATAAGAAGGGCTTCTCTATCAGTATCAATTAGTCAACCTATTTTAGAGAAAAACAAACATACCTCAGCCAAATTGAAGAAGAGGAGTATGAAGAGGTGGATCCCCCTCAAAATCCAAAATATTATCCACCTATTTCAGATTAATTAGAATTTTAACTAAAAAATAGACACAACACTCCTAGTAGATTTTGCTTTAGACATCTAAGATCCACCATCACCTCTTACCTATCTTTAGGATCAATCACCCTCCCTCATTAAGGAGGTGATTGAATTCAACATTATAACATAATAACATCTTAAATTTTTTAAATTAGGGGCAATTATTATGCCTGAGGAATGCTAAATCATTATTATCCTACTCAAAGAGTTTATAGGCATTTTTACATAGTTATATTCAGGCATGCCTTAACTTAATCCCTCCTTGGTTATGAATCATTTAGTTTTTCATATTAATGCAAAACCAATCAACAAAAAATTATTCAAGATGCACCCTAATTTGGATTTAATAGTCAAGGAGGAATTATACAAATTCTTACAAGAAATATTTATTTGACCAATTGATTACTCTAAATGGATATCTAACATTATTCATGTGGCCAAGCCAAAACACAAGATTTAGATTTGTAATAAATTATAGGAAATTAATAGAGCATGTCCTAAAGAAATGACTTCCCCCTACCAAACATATATATGACCATGTATTCTACTATAGTGTATGAAATGTTATCCCTCATGGATGGCTTTTCAGGCTGTAACCAAATTAAAATTGTGCCTGAAGATTAGCATAAGACAACTTTTATTACTCCATGGGGAAGCTTTTGTGATAAATTAATGCCCTTTTTTTAAATAATTTACGTGTTACATATCAATGGTAAATTATTATTATCTTCCATGGTATGATGCACAACATTATTGAAGATTATATTGATGAAATTTTGGGGAAGTCTAGACTCTGAATTAAGCATCATGTGGTTTTAAGAAGGATATTTTAGAGGCTACTTGAATATAAGGTCAAATTGAACCCAAATAAATGTGTGGTTAGAATTACCTTAGGAAAAATATTAGGTTTCATTATGTCCAAGAGAGGTATTAAAGTAGATATAGTAAAAGTTAAATCCATTGAGGAAATGCCTTCTCCTTGTAATCTAAAATAACTTAGGAGTCTTCAAGGCAAGTTATAGGCCATTAATCATTTCATTTATTAGATATAAAAAAAAATCCACCCCTTCACCCATATCTTGAAGATGAGGACCCATTTTAATCTGAACTCTGAATGTTAGTAGGCCTTTAATTATCTTTAAAAATATCTAGACAATCGTCTAGTGCTATCACCACTAGTCATGGGAAGGCCTTTTCTTTTATATATATTTGCAACACATTTTGGAATCATTACCCTTCTATCATAACAAAATGATGAAGGAAAAGATTAGGTTATCTATTATCTCATTTTCACATTGATTCCATACAATCTAAATTATACTCCCATAAAAAAGGCTTGTTTAGCCATTGTCTTTGCTTCATAAAAGCTTCAAACTTATATGCTCAATATCCAAGCTCATCTCTTAGATAACGCTATTCCTCTTAAATATTTACTATTCAAATATGATATCACAAAAATAATGGCCAAATGGATAATGTTGCTCAGTGACTTTAACATATAATACATTCATCAAAATTCCATCAAATTAAAGGTGATTGTATATCAACTTGTAGAGGTACCTCTTAAAGATACCAAACCTCTTATTACATCCTTTACAAATGAATCCATCATGAGTAATATAGAATATAATAGTATAAAATATATTTTGATGTATTTTTCACCACACCTATGTCAAGATCAGGTGTCTTTCTAGTGACCCCATAAGGAAACCTTATCCCTAAATATTTACATCTTACTTTTGCATGTACCAATAACATTTCTAAGTATGAGGCCCTAATTATTGGCCTCTAATTAGCCATACAATTGAACATATAACACCTCCAAGTATTTGGTGATTCATAGTTGATAATGAAGTAAGTCAATGAGGAGTTCCAAATAAAGGACAAAAAAATACTTCTCTATAAATAATTGGTGGATTAGCTAAATCAAAAATTTCAATCTATTACATTTAAACAAGTACCAAGGAGAAATAATAAGGTAGATAACTCCATGGCCACTATTGGGTCTTTAATCAACCTTCCTGAAGATGTCTTGAAGAAAATTTTATAATTGAGAATTTGATCTTACCAACCCACCAATCTATGGCTTATCTCCAAATTTGTACTATTCCTGATCCCAGTCTCCCCTATTATCACTATATATACTTATCACCATGACAATATCATTCCACCAAACCTAAATCACCATCAATGAAAGGCCTTTGTATACCACACATCCCATTACACCATCATTAGTAGCACACTCTATCAAATAGGTTATTATGGGACCTTGTTGAGATGCCTAACCTTGGAAGAGGCTACTCTTAGAATCAAGGAGGTCCAAGATGGTATCTATGGTGGCCATGTCATTTGAATGGCCTTATGTAATAAATTTCATAGGACTAGATATTATTGGCCTACAATGGATTATGATGCCTTCTAATATGTACATAAGTGTGTATCATGCTAGAAACATGGTAATTTTATTCATTCGCTTAAATAAGAGATATAACTTATTCTGAGTACATGACCATTTTCTATATGGGGACTATATTTAATTGGCAAGATAAATTCAAAGTCATATAAGTGACATAATTTTATTATCATAGCTATGGAGTATTTTACCAAATGGGTTGAAGCTATGTTGCTTGCTTACACCATAGGTCTTGAGATCTCCAAATTTACCCTGAATCCAATCATTTGCCATTTTGGCATTCCCACCAACATCCTATCAGATAATGGAAAATATTTTAAAAATTAAGAAGTCAAAGACCTATGCAAGAACTATCACATCAAGTAGCACATTTCTATGCCCTATTACCCCCAGGGGAATAGACAAGAAAAAGTCACTAATAAGACTCTTATTAAGATTCTATAGAAAATAGTCAATGATATAGGAAGAAACTAGCACTTGCAATTATAACATCCACTTTGGTCTTACAGGACTACTATCTAGACACCCACTAGGGCCACTCTATATTATTTATTTTATGGTAAATAAGCCATCTTGCCTATAGAAGTGGAACTACCCTCCTTATGCATCTCATTGTGGGGAATCATTACTGACCATAATTTCAAATAAGAAAGTCTACAAGAATTGGAACTTTTACATGAAAAGTGTTAAAAAATCCTTAAATCACCTTTAGGCATATTAGAATAAGCTAAAAGGCAAATATTGTAAAATTATCCAATCCCAAGAATTTGAATTTAGTGATCTAGTTCTTAAGGAGAATCAACATAATACTAATGTAAACCACGATAGGAAGGGAAAATTTAAAGCAAATTGGCTTGGGCCCTATATATATATATATATATATATATATAATTTGGATAAAGGGCCTACATGCTAGATACAATTGATGGTGAAGAGCTTGATGAGATAATGAAAATCATGAATTTAAAACACTTTTATACTTGACACAATTCATTTACCTCCATCTATGGGTCCCCACTTTTAAGGACATATCCATTTCTATTCTACTTTTCTTATCCTCATTCTACTCCATTACATCCTTTTATCATTGACTTTGGTATTCAAAGTGGGAATATATTATAGGATTAAGAAAAATCAAAAGACAAATATTTAAAATTGGGGAAATTCATTACTTGTGCATGGGGAAAATTTGTTAAATATCATTTTGGAGTCACTCTATCTTTTAATATCTCCTCCATCCTCTCAAATCCTCATACATTCCCCCATCACATCTTCTTTGATGACTATCTCCTACTAGCCTCCATTTCTATTCATTCCCATCTCTCTTTAGCCTCCTTAAGCCAATGGTCCACAAGCTCCCATTAATTTCATCATTATGAAAGGGTCAAATAATAGTCTTAATTTGGTATCCCTCGTACACTTTTCAACTAAATCTTGATCAATCATCATAGGCCCTATAAATAGTTATTTCTAATTAAATTTGATATTTGAATCAATCAAAATTGCTTTTGGCACAATATATCCCAGGTACATATATCATATTATCATTAGGTCCATTATACATAATCATTTCATTAAATTTGTTTCATATTAGTCTATTTGTCTTGTTTTATTTATTATTTATTTTTTTTATTTTTTTTATTTGTGTGTGTGTGTGTGTGTGTGTGTGTGTGTGTGTGTGTGTGTGTGTGTGTGTGTGTGTGTGTGTGTGTGTGTGTGTGTGTGTGTGTGTGTGTGTGTGTGTGTGTGTGTGTGTGTGTGTGTTATTGTTTTTAAAGTTATAAATTCTTATACATATTCATTATAATTAGTTAAAGTGTCTTGTTCTCTTAAGTTGTCTTTTTATCTTTTATCTTTTCACTTAATGGGGAAAAGGATTGTCTTAGTGACTACCCAAGCTCATCTTGGGCAAGTCACTTCAAAATAGAGTTCCCCACATACCATGCTTTCAATGTGCCTATTGTCACTTGGATTTTCACCCTTTCAGGAGATGTAAATCTATCTTCATCCAAGTGGCATAATGGAGTCACCTCTAGGCTTGTGGGAATCCTAAGGAATGAGGTGAGTCTCAGATAGGGTTATCTCCCTTGATGTACCACTTAAGATTACAACTATTACTAACTTTGGGGTGTGAAAAAGGAGAGAGATAAATAAAATAAAACTAATCTAAGGGAGGTGATACATCAAATTTAATGATTTCATCCAACCATATGAATATTACACTTGAAATCAAAGGACAACTAAACATGCACTCTCTAATATATGTCTTCTTGCATAATGTTACATTGTGGGGTTTTGAATGAATGTGAAAATCTAGGAGGACTAGACAAGAGTCCTTGATTGGAACTAATGAATACACTAAATCACATAAACTTTGACATTTATTGGAACACATCACATGCCATGCAAGAGCAAGCTACAAATAGGAGAGAGAATGTGACAACTTGCTAAGGAATCCATAGTTCTCACTAAGCAAATTCAACATTCAAGTAAATCACACTATGAAAATTCAAGGAAGAGGTAACACTTAGTAATTTTATTGATCAAAATGTTCTAAAATGAGCAAGTATTCACCATACTTAGGTGGAGCATCCCCTATAATGGTCAAAATGGCTAGCTCTTATAGAGCTTGAGAGAGAGAGAGAGAGATGAAGAGAACTCCAAGGGTCATAAGGACACTTTTCAAGATGATAAAATCATTTATATATACATTATAATATTATATGGGTCTAATCATGAAAGGTAATTAAATAAAATGTCAATCTAAGTCATCAAAGTCATGTAAAGTGGTATGAAACTTCTCATTCTGGCGTAGAAATTTGCCTACATGATTAGACATATTTGGAGATACCATAACTAATGAGGAGTATGTATAATTATTGGAATGGAAGGAGATAATATAAAACATTTCTCTCCATTCATTTATTACATGTTTGGTCCTCTGGAAACCTCTAAAAGTGAGCCATCATCATCTGTTGTCCAGAAAATTGCTCTTCTATGCACCTTGCACACTTGGCCTCCAAAATGACTTCAAGTTTCCATTAAAATACATAAAATGTAGTGTGTGACATGTTTCAATACCCTCCATGGCATTGGAAGGATTAGGGGCAAATTAAAAGTCCATCTACTTGACGTTTTCAAACTTCTCCCTAGCTTGTGCAATATGTCAATTTTGATTGGCTGAGTTGAAACACTTGGTTGGGGTACTTAATATTTGATTCAATTAAATAAACTAATATGGGGATTTATCTTAAGTATTAATCTTTTACCCAAATTTGGTTTCATCTCTAGAATCCTTCTACAACTTGAAAAACACAAAAAATGGTAAAAAATATCTTGCTTTGCACCCCCATCTATACAAGTCTGTATATATAGTTGCATGGGAGGGAACTTGATTTAATCCTCTTCAACTTCTAGTAGGTTTCATATTTAAACTATGAAATTAGATTATATTTCCAAGCTCATCATCTCCATTAGGGGTTGGTTGAAGGTTTAGTAGGGTTTTAGGCTTTCTTTGAGTCTTAAGCCATGTTCATAAAACCCTAACATATAAACTACTAAAAAATTCCACAAATTAGTTTTTAATGACCTCCTCTAATTCCTCTAAACTTCTTTATTCTCCATCTAAATCATCATGCAAGATATGAGCATTAGAAATCTTCCTATCAAGCTTATTTTCATCATTTCTATATATTTGAGAGAGTTTTGGGCTCAATAATGGATTTTATGACTTTCCATACAAGTTCAATCTTTTATCATACCTATAGTGACCTTTTTGACATGTTGAAATAGGTTGTAATTCTCACTTCATGCAGAAAGTGTGATGGACTCCCCACTTGGGGACTAGGCTTCACCATACCTAATATGCCTATTTTGATTTTAAATCTCAAGGTGAGTTTTTACAGGTTCCCCTACATATAAATAGATAAAAAAATCTCTATTATTATACATAAAAAAATACATACACTAAAAATTTTCATTCATGTGATAAGTGATAGTGATTATCAATTTGGCTTCTAGGTCTAGAAATGCCCATCATGCATGATTGTAACCTTAGGAGTGTAGGGTGACCTATTTAGTTTCCATATTTATTACTTAGTTTTATATGTTTTTATGCATGTTTTTTGACTTATATAACCTTCATACAAGTTCCTCCAAGCTTTTGGTCACCACTTTTCACTTATTTCCCCAAGACTGCCAGGGTTTGTGTATGGGAAAGTGTCCCCTATTTGAGATAAAATAGGGGAAATTATCCCATTTGATCATTAAAAAGAGGAATTGGAGATGGTTAATAAAATTTCAAGGATTATTTTTAAAATAATTTATTAATTAACTTCAACTACATACCTTCTAACTCTCTTCATCTCCAAGACAGACCCTCAATAATGTATATTGTGCAAGATTCCCTCAAGCTGACTATGTTTTCTATGTTTGGGACCCTATAATTTATTTAATTATTAATTATGATAGTTTTTTAAGGTTTATATTACCATTATTAAATTTTTACTATCTCTCCTTATCTCTCTAACCCATCACACACTCCTCCACTTTCACTCAATCAAGACTGTGTTCTAGCATAGGCTATGTTTTGCATTTTAGGAGGTCCTAAAGGTTACCCTACCTCATCTAAGATTTATCATGGATTTATTAGACATATAATTAAACACATAAAGTCACAATTTATGTGTTTTAAACTATTTTCCACCTTTGGAGATCCTAGGACACTACTTTAGTCACAAAATCTAGTCATTATCCTTCATGAAATACTTTGCCTGACTGTGACACCTTGCTTTTGGACCCTTATAGGTAGTATTGAGATATTTTGTACTTATTAATTATTTATAAATATATATTTATTCTATTAAAACTATTATTAATTATTCACAACTCATTTTTCACTCCAATTTTGCATAATTACTCAAAACTAGGTTTTCCACTGCCCCTATTGACTGAGATATCCCTTTTACCCCTGCTTGTAGGTTGTTTTAGCTTATTAAAACCTATTAATGATTATGAAAATAATTTAATATAAATTTTAAAACAAAATCTCACATAAATTAACTTTTTACTCATCATGAATGGCTAAAATAACTTTTAAGCATATAAAACTAGCTCACTGTCTTACACAATCACACATAAGACTATAGGTGCACTTAGGGATTTGAGGCTTGGGTTATAGTGCTTAGGAGATTTTAAATTTTTTTATGTTTCATAAAATTTACATATTATTTTTTTAATTCAAATAAACCACTCCAAATTCATTTTCAATTTTCAAACAATGCTCATTTAAGTTACTGCCTATTGACTGGGTTTAGGTGCACATGGGCTTAGTGTATAGACTGAAGATAAGGCATAGGGATCTAAACACTAAATATCATTAAAATTGATGATATTTTTGAAAATAAATGTAAATTAAGACAAATTAAACTAATTCACCTTTATTTCATGTTGAAATACCAATTTGACACAAAAGTTTCTCAAACTTAAACACCTGTAGATAATACTACCTAGAAACAGTGTTTTTGTAGGTCACTTCAAGGCTCTAAACCTCCACACTCTCTTCACTTTTTGACCATAATATTATTGTATAAGTATTTTAATATATAATTAATTATAATTAGTTTTGTTATTATGCATCCAAATCTCATGTGACTATAGTAAATGTTATCCACAAAACCTCAAGACCTCTGTTTTGCCTATTTAGGAAAAATAGGCCTAAAATCACAGTCTTCATCTCCTTGGAGTGACCTTCAAATCCAATTAGAAATATAAAATTTTGGGTGGATATATATTTTTTATTTTAATATTAAATGGTTCTAATTAATTTTCCACCACACTTCAACACTCAAATGAATATCTCAATCCCTTGTTTAGGCCACCTATAGGTCGATATTTTGGTGCATATGTAGTGAATTGCAGTTTGAGCAATATGGAAACTATCATGAATATGAACCTTGATGTTTTCATAAATAATTAAAATGAAATTTTATTATTCTTAGGAATTTTTAACATGCAATGACATTTACACACATTTTTATGACACTAGTAAGACCTTATAGGGGAATGCTTTGATTGTGTTATGCAGGTAGGGTATGAAATATAGTAAAACATGGTGTTGAATACGCTCAAGACAACTCAAATGAACTTATAATCATAAAATTAATGATATATATGATTGAACACCTTGAAAATAGCTTCAATACACCCTTTTTATCTTGAAAATCACTTTTATGCACATGAAATATAGCAAGCAAGGGCATCACATGATTGTCTAGTATGGTGAATTGAGCACGTGAATAAAATTTTACCTTTTAAAAGCATATATATTAAATTTTTAAAAATATTTATTATATTAATATTTTATATACCATGAATACAACTATAGGAATAATTTTATCAAGCCCATACATATGATTGCAAGTAAAATTAGGCACGAAGTTGACAAATGGAGAAAGATAAGCTTACAAGCTACTCAAAGAATGCCATGGTGAGATAAAAACATGAGATAAGGTGGTAATATGACTCAATAACTTTTTTAACACCATTTACCAACTATATGAAACCCCTAAAAGATAAAACACTCAGTAAACAAGAAGCACCTTAGCTAAAACTACTCATGGTGACACCCTCTTGCAACATGAACTAATCTACTCATTAAAACATCATGGGACGATAAAAAAATAATTTATAACATGTTATAATTAATTAAACATATTTTTTTATTGAACATATCCATCTGTTTCATATAGATTTGACAATAATGGAGAAAAACCTATAGGGTACATGAATGAGTAGGCAAATTTGAAAGACCAAATTGTTAGTGATATATCATAAATCACAATTGATAATTATAAAACTTATTAATATAAAAATTAATGTATCTAATTTTAATATCATCTCCCAAAACAATTTGTCTTGAAACTACTTTGACTATCTGTACCAAGCAAAAACTTGAGTGTCACTTCAGTATGCCAAGAAGGGTGAAAATAGAGCAGAACAATTTTGAGAAATAAATGACACTTCAAAATAAATTAAATAATGGATGTATATGAGTTTCTATAATCTCAATAATCAAATTTACATATTTTTTATGTGGCACACTTCCCAATGAGGCTATACAAGTACCCTTTTCTCATTTTTTGCCAAGAAAACTACCTTTTCTCTAAACAACATAACATATTTTTAATAGTTTCAGTTATCTAAGACCTCTAATGACACATGGGGCATGAAATAACATTTTTACACTTTCATATTTCTAAATAAACTTATACAAACATTAAATGCACTATATTGACCCCTCAAATGACCCAAAAAGGATATAAGGACATAAAAACTAATTAACCAAAGCTAATATAACATTATTTGACATAAATTAACCTATAAAACACCTCATTAAAATATATTTTACCCCCTTATAGTCCTAAAAATTCAATTGTTTTACTAGGGTTTACCCTAATTTGACTTAAAGTCAAATTTGGTCAACAAATTGGTGACTCATAGGGGTAGTATGCCTGCTTTACTAACTAGAACAATAACCTTATTAGTAAATTAGGTTTAGTATTAATGTAAGGACTAAAACAAACAATAAAATCTTTTACCATTTACCACAAACCTTTGATCAAGATAAGACACTAAGACTACCTCAGCCACACAAAGTAAAGGACACACACAACAAAGAAAGCAAACACACAAGACACACACATGTACTCAAGCCACTTATGGGAATTATGAAATAAATTATTATTTAAAACTAATAATCAATCATAAATTCCTCTTATATCAAAGTGGGAATTTTAAGAATAACTTTCTTCATGAGATGGAATATTGTGCAAATCATGCTTCTACTTAGATTTGATGTTTTGTGGATCAAACTTGTTCTTTGGCACTTCAATTTCTATAGTATCAAGTATACCATCTTAAAAAATGTCTATAATGTATAATTATTCCTCTTTTATCCAAACATATTCAACCTTGTCATGTGGATCGTCAATTACAATCTCAAATGATGATTGAGAATGGCATACCTTCTTATCTTCCATGGTACTTCCAACAAGATTAGGATTCTTCTCAGTTGCAAGCTCTTTTAGATCATCAAGAAGATTTAAAAACTCTATCCAATATTTATCATTGTCTTCCATATAAACCTCTTCTTTCACCTTGTCATATGTTTGGCCTTCAATTTGGTAAATATCTTCAATTTATTGAAGTAACTCCATTTACAGCTGCCAATCATCCTTATCCTCTTTATCATCTAAAACCACTACCTCTTCAATATTATCTTCTTGATGTATGATTTCATAAATATGGTATTATTAAATCTCAATTACATCATCAATTGGATTCATGATAGCTAGTTATTGACCAGCAGAAAGAGATCCATCTTTATGTTTGATTGTACAATCAAGCTCATATTCATTATACTCATCAACAAGATTGGGTTTATCGTTAGCTATGTAATATTTTTGGGAAGAAGAAACATCAACCAAATCATCAAACTCCTTCGATATGGCATTGAAATTATACCATAGATCTTCCTCATGATCATCTTCAAGAGATACTTCTTCTACTTTGGTCTCATAAAACTCTCTTAGGACTACCACTTCTTGAGGGATGATTTGACCTTCATTTTTTATAACACATTTCACTTATTATTTATGATTATTATCTACAACCTTTAGATAATATGTAGAGTCTTCTTAAAGGTCTACAATATCTTCCATCTCCTTCTCCTTCATGGTGATGCCAAGACTATGCATTTTGAAATTATGTGATCTAGCCCAATGAGGCTGCCAAGGAGGTAGGTTTTATTCAAACAAGATATCTCTTTCTTTGTCAACTATTTGATACTCTTTATGTTCCCATACCATAGGTCCATCAAGCAAAAGATTGATAGGGTGAGGACAAGATGAGCTAGTTGGTGGAGGTTGTGCATAGACCTCAAAATCAGGTTGAAGGTGAAATGTAGGGGTTTTTCTAAGGACACACATTCCTTCAAACACAGATAAATTAACTATTGGATTATCCTTTTGTTCACCAAGGTGAGTAGCTATGCTGATTTCTTCCTCATAATCATTTATGAGTATATCTTGATTAGCCATGAATTTATTTTTTTCTTCTTTACTTGCTTCTCTCAAGATAGGTTCTTCTTTGAGAAGAAATAAAGTTGAGGGTTGATGGATAGGCTCATGGATTTGAGGTGAAGGAGATAGAGTATGAGATGTAGTGTAAGGTGAAGGAGTTGGAGATGAAGTGTGGGATGAAGGATAAGGCTTGTGAATGGGTTTGGAAAAGAGGAGAGCACTAGTGAGTTCTAATGGAAGTGAAATATTAGGTTGATTAGGGGGAGTAACATCTACATGAGCAAGAGCTCAATTTTTCCAATGATATATTTGTGTAAAACCCATATAAACCTCTTCTTTCATATTACAAGGCTGGTAGGAATACTCTTGAGGCTAATAGGTATAATGAAATAAATGATAGGGCTCATATTGAGGCTAATAGATAGGTTTTTCTTGGTATCCATTCTCATAGAATTTTCCAACAACATGGTGTCCATATGGAGAGGGAAATGAATGGATATATGGTTTTCATGGTTCATAGGATTGATAACAATTTTGATATGGATGACACAAATCATATTAGAACTGGTGAAGGTCATATTGAGTTTGGTAAGGATCATGACAATGTTGACCAAGGATTTGTTCATATTGATGGTGAATGGTATAATCTTGTGATGTCTCATCAAATTGTAGCAAACAAAACTCAAATCCAAGGTTAACCATGAAACTTCATTGGGAATTACATTCACAATAAAATGTTAACAACAATCTTTAAATGGAATACTTGGGCTTCTTAACTAGTTGAAACATCTTTAGAGTCACCATTGATGCTTAAATAAATGCCTTCAAAAGCTAATATGTTAAAGGACAACATCAAAAATCCTCCAACTTCTTGGACTAATATTCCTACCAAGCACTCTGAAAAAAAAATTCACTTGTATTTTCACCCTTTGAGGAGATGCAAATCTCTCCTCATCCAAGTGGAATAATGGAATCACATTTAGGCTTATGGGTATACTAAGGAATGACGTGAGTCTTTAGATAGGGCTAGCTCCCTTGATGTACCACTTAGTATTAAAAATAATACAAACTTTGGGAGGTGAAAGTGAGAGAGAGAACTAAAATCAAACTAATCTAAGTGAGGTGCTACACCAAATTGACTAATGACATCCAACCATATGCATATTACACTTGAAATCAAAGGACAACTAAACATATACTCTCTAATCTATGTATTCTTGCATTAATGTTATATTATGGGGTTATAAATGAATGTAAAAATCTAGGAAGACTAGAAAAGAGACCTTGAGTGGCACTAATGAAGAGACTAACTCACTTAAACTTTGACATTTCCTAGAATACATCACATGCCCTATAAGAAGTTGTAAATAGGTGAGAGAATGTGACAACTTGCTAAGGAATCCATAGTTCTCACTAAGCAAATTCAAAATTCAAATAAATCACACTATTAATATTCATTTAAGAGGTAAAACTTGTCATTTTATTTATCAAAATTTATAAAAATGAGTAGGTATTTTACATACGTAGGTGGAACATCCCCTACAATGGCTAAAATAGCTAGTTCTTATAAAACTTGAGAGAGAGAGAGAGAAGAAGAGAATTTCAAGGGTCACAAAGACACTTTTAAAGATGATAAAATAAGTTATCCATGCATAATAAGAGGATATGGGTCAAACCATGCAAGGTCATGAAGTAAAAATGTCAATCCAAGTCATAAAAGTCTTGTAAAGTGGCACAAAACACCTCATATATCTCAAAAAACATGTCTGCATGCTTGGACCTATTTATACATCCCATAACTAATGATGAGTATGTATAATTATTATAATTAAAGGATATAATCTCAAACATTCCTTTCCATGAATTTATTTCATGTTTGGTCCTCTAAAAACCTTTGAAAGTGATACATCATCATTTGTTATTTATAAAACTACACTTTCATGCACAATACACACTTGGCCTAAAAAATGACTTCAATTTTACATGAAAATACATAAAATGAAGTGGGTGACATGTGGAAATACCCTTAATGGCCTTAGAATAATTATGGATACCTTAAAATGACATCCACTTGAAGTTTTCACACTTCTTCCTAGCTTATGTAATATGCTAGTTTTGACTGGCCAAGTTGAAACACCTAGTTGGGGAACTTAGAAGCTGATTCAGGGAATAAAATGAATATGGGGAGTTATATTAAGTATTAATATTTGAACCAAATTTTTTTTCATCTCTAGACTCCTTCTAGAACTTGTAAAACAAAAAAAATTGATCAAAAATAGCTTGCTTTGCACCCCATCCATACAAATTCATATAGATAGTTAGCATGGGAGGGATATTGAATCAATACTCTTCAAATTACATTAGGTTTCATAGTCCAACTATTCCATTTTATTAGCTTTCCAAGATCATATTCTCCATTGGGTCTTGGTTGAGGGTTTAGTAGGGTTTTAGGCTTGATTTGAGTTTCAATCTTGGTTCATAAAACCCTAACATATAATATTCTCAAAAAAATCAACAAATTAGTTTCTAGGTACCACCTCTAACTCCTCTAAAATTCTCTAGTATCCATGAAAATCATCATGCAAGGTATGAGCATTGGAAATCCTCCTATCAAGCTTATTTTCACCATTTATACATGTCTGAGAGAGTTTTGGGCTCAAGAATGGATTTTTATGACTTCCCCTAAAATTTAAAGGTTTGATAATACCTATAGTAACCTTTTTAACATTTTACAATAGGTTTTAATTCTCACTTCATGCATAAAGTGTGATGGACTCTCAGCTTGGGCACTAGGATTCGCCATGCCTAATAGGTTTGTTTTGATTTTCAAGCTCAAGGTGAGTTTTTATAGGTTACACTACATATAAATATCTCAAAAATATCTATGATGATCCCTCAAACATGTTTCCATCCACTATAAATCTTCATTCATTTGATAAGTGATAGTGACTATTAATTTAGCTTATAGGTCTAAAAATGCCCATCATGCATGACTGTAACCTTAGGAGTGTAGGGTTACCTATTTATTTTCCAAATTTATTACTTGGATATATATGTTTTTAATCATTTTTTTCAGCTTATATAACATTAATATAAGGTCCTCCAATCTTTTGGTCACCATTTTTCACTTATTTCCCCAAGACTGCTAGGGTTTATACATGGGAAAGTGCCCCCTATCTAAGACAAAAAATGTGGAACTTACCATATTTTATCATAAAAAATATGAATTGGAGAGGGTTAAAAAAAATTCCAAGATGATTTTTACAAAAAAAATTCACTTAACTCAAATTATAGACCTTTTGACTCTCTTCATCTCTAACATAGATCCTTAATAATGTATATTGTGTAGGATTCCCTCAAGTTGAATGCGTTTTCTATGTATAGGACCCAATAATTTCTTTATGTGTTAATTATTATAGTGTTTTAAGGTTTATATTACCATGATTAAACTATACTTATCTCTCCAACCCATCACACACTTCTCTACTTTGACTCAATCAAGACTGTGTTCTAGCATAGGTTATGTTTCTCATTTTAGGAGGTCCTGAAGGTTACCCTACCTCATATGAGGTTTATCGTGGATTTATTTGACCTCTCATGGATCCCCTTAGGTTACAATTTATGTTTTGTAAACTATTGTCCTCTTTTGTAAATCTTAGGACACTACTTTAGTCACCAAATCTAGTCGTTGTTCTTCATGAGATACTCTACCTGACTGTGACACCTTACTTTTGGATCCCTATAGGTAATATTGAGATATTTTGTAATTATTAATGGTTTATTATGATATAATTATGCTATTAAAACTAATATTAATTATTTCCAACTCATTTATCACTCTAATTATGAATAATTACTCAAAATTGGGTTGTTCACTGCCCCTATTGACTAAGATATCCATTTTACCCCTACTTGTAGGTTTTTTTAGCTTATTTAAACCTATTCATGATTATGAAAATAGTTCAATATAAACTTTAAAATCACATCTCACCTAATTTCACTTTTTAATCATCATTAATGGCTAAAACAACTTTGAAACATATCAAACTAGCTCACTATCCTACATAGTCACACATAGGACTCTATGTGTGCTTAGGGCTTTGAGGCTTGGGTTATAGTGCTTAAGAGACTTCCTTTAACTTTTATGAGGTCTCATAAAATTTACATATGCTTTTTTTAATTCAAATTAACCACTCCAAATATATTTTCAATGTTCAAATAATGCTCATTTAAGTTATTGCCTATTAACTACATGTAGGTACACATGGGCTCATTATACAAACTAAAGATAAGTCATAGGGATATAAACACCAAATATAATTTCAATTGATGATATTTGTGACCATAAATTTCAATTTATAAAAATTAAAATACTTCACCTTGATGGCATGGTCAAATACCAATTTGACACAAAAGTTGCTCAAACTTAAATACCTGTAGATAACACTACCTAGAAATAGTGTTTTTGTAGGTCACTTCAAGGATCTAAGCCTCCAAACACTCTTCACTTTATGACCCTAATATTCTTGTATAAGTATTTTCCTATAAAATGAATAATAAATAAGTTTATTAAGATGTATCCATAACTCATGTGACCATATTAAATGTTATCCACAAAACCTTAAGACCTTTGTTTTGCCTATTTAGGGAAAATAGTTCTAAAATCATAGTCTTCATCTCTTGGGAGTGACCTTCAACTCCAACTATCCATATAAAAATGTGGGTTGATATATCATGTTCCTTTAAATATGTAATGGCTCTAAGTAAGGTCCCACCACACTTAAACACTCAAATGAATATCTCAATCCCCTATTTAGGCCACACGTAGGTGAATATTTTGGTGCATAGGTAGTGAATTTTAGTATGATAAATATGAAAACTATCATTACTATGAACCTTGATGATTTACTCAAACAATACAAAACACTTGTATTAATCTTAGGAATTTTTAACATGCATTCACCTTTTCACACATTGGTATGATACCAACAAGACCTTGTAGGTGAATGCTTTGATTGTGTTATACATGCAGGGTATGAAATGTAGCAAAACATGGTGTTTAATAGCCTCAAATTAATGATCTCCATGCTTAGACACCTTGAAACTATCTTTAATACACCCTTTTTAGCCTAAAAATCATCTGTATGCACATGAAATATAGCATGCAAGGGCATCACATGACTGTCTTGTTAGGGTGTGGAGCTAAAAGCTTCACCTAAGGCAAACAAGAGGTTTTCAGAGCATGATAGTCACCGGCATCGACAGGCCACAACCAACATCGGTCAGGGGACAATGCAAGGGAAATCGGCATCGGTAGGATATTGGCTGGCGTCGGTCACCTCCAGGAAGGTAGGGACCGACGTCGGTCACCTGTGGTAGTCAGAAATACTGTTGATGAACAGTCAGTTAAGTGAACACAGAGTTTGCATGATAAAGACCAGTTCAAGTCTTTGAGCCACTTGTCTAAATTAGTGTATGCATGAGATCTATATAATAGACTCATGGGCTATATTGTTAAGTGTAGAACTTGTAGAACCCAAGTGTGGAGCTTGGAGAGTTCTTCCCATGGTGGAATCAAGTAGGATTCCCCATGTATGTAAGATCAGGTTTGATATGCAGGGTGTTGCAGGATCATGGTGGAGATCTACATGTGATAAGTAAGATCAGGTTGGTCTACAGGGATGTGTGTATGCAAGGGTCAGAACAAGATTGGCAGGGGAGCAAGATCAAGGTGACAACAATACATCAGGAGCAGGATCATGGTGAGATCTACTTGGAGTACCAGTTCGTACTCGGTTGTACTAGACGTACAATGAGGTGAACAATAGCTTGTGTAAGTTGTTAGTTGTGACCTATGAGAGAAGATTACTCAGGTGGGAAGATTACTTGGAGCCCTTGAGGAGGAAGCCTCATAGAGGTGGAAGAAGAGTGTGATCTTTTTATTGTAATTTCCTTTGTAATGAGTTGAATACAATTGTGTGTTGCCTCTCATATTCTATGTGTTTTCTCATTGATAGTTATTTGTTCTTCTAGTTATTTTCACATGTTTAAGTTGCTTATACAAAGGTAATCATGTGTGATCTTAATTCTAACAAGTTGTGTCAGAGCTTTGGGGAACTTAGGTCCTATCAAATGGTATCAGAGCAAGGTTGGATGTTCTCAAAGTGAGTTTGACTAATAGATGGCCCAAATCTGGTTAGTGGTTTGTTGATTACAAGTCATTCACAGGGTTTTTGATCAAGTGGGAGTATAGCAATGGCAAAAGAAGGTAAGCTAAGGATGAAGAAATTTAGGCACAGGATTAACACCACAAGGAGTGTGGTGGATTATCTTCAAGTGGGAGCTTGAAGAGGAATACAAGCCAGGATGCAGATTAGATAGAGTATTGGTTTAGGTATAGGTGCAGCTATTTATCTCCAAGTGGGAGATTATTAGGGTGTGGAGCTAAAAGCTTCACCTAAGGCAAATAAGAGGTTTTCAGAGCATGATAGTCACTGACGTCGATAGGCCACAACCAACGTCGGTCAGGGGACAGTGCAAGGGAAACCGGCATTGGCAGGAGATCGGCCAGAATCGATTGCCTGTGGCAGTCAGAACTTCTGTTGATGAACAGTCAATTAAGTGAATGCGAAGTTTGCATGATAAAGACTAGTTCGAGTCTTTGAGCCACTTGTCTAAATTAGTGTACGCATGAGATTTATATAATAGACTCATGGGTTGTATTGTTAAGCGTAGAACTTGTAGAACCCAAGTGTGGAGCTTGGAGAGTTCTTCCCATGGTGGAATCAAGTAGGATTCCCCATGTATGTAAGATCAGGTTTGATATGCAGGGTGTTGCAGGATCATGGTGGAGATCTACATGTGATAAGTAAGATTAGGTTGGTCTGTAGGGATGTGTGTATGTGAGGGTCAGAACAGGATCAGCGGGGGAGCAAGATCAAGGTGACAACAATACATCAAGAGTAGGATCATGGTGAGATCTACTTGGAGTACTAGTTCGTACTCGATTGTACTGGACGTACAATGAGGTGAACAACAGCTTGTGTAAGTTGTTAGTTGTGACCTATGAGAGAAGATTACTCAGGTGGGAAGATAACTTGGAGCCCTTGAGGAGGAAGCCTCACAGAAGTGGAAGAAGAGTGTGATCTCTTTATTGTAATTTCCTTTGTAATGAGGTGAATACAATTGTGTGTTACCTCTCATATTCTGTGTGTTTTCTCATTGATATTTATTTGTTCTTATGGTTATTTCCACATGTTTAAGTTGCTTATACAAAGGTAATCATGTGTGCTCTTAATTTTGACAAGTTGTGTCAGAGCTTTGGGGAACTTAGGTCATATCATGTCTAGCATGGTGAATTGAGCATGTGATTACAATTTCACCTTTTAAAATCATATAAATGAATTTTTTATAACTCCTAATGGTATTAAAAACTGATATACCGTGAATACCAACTCTAAGAATAATTTGATCAAGCTCTTACACATGACTAGAAGTAAAATTAGGCATGAAGTTGATAAATGGAGAAAGACAAGCTTGTAAGCTACTCAAATAATGTCATGGTGAGATAAAAACATGAGATTAGGTGGTAATATGACTCAATAACTTTTGTAACACCATTTCCCATATGTATGAGACCCCTATAGGAGAAAACACTCAACAAGCAAGAAGCACCTCACCTGAAACTACTCATGGTGACACCCTCTAACATCATGCAATAATTTACTCATAAAAACATCATGGGACCTAAAACCAATAGTAGATACCATGTGATAAGGAATTAAACATCTTTTTTATCCAATATCACCAAATAGTTCATATGTCTTTCACCAAAATAGAGCAAACCCTATAGGGTGCATGAATGAACATGAAGATTTAAAAGCCAACATGTTACTGATGATTAATAAATCAAATTTGATCATTCTCAAACTTCTTGATATGAAAATTAAGGTCTATGAATGTAATATCATCTCCCAAAATCATTTGTCTTGAAACTAATTTTGCTATTCGTACCGAGCAAAATGCTGAGTGTCACTCTAGTCTACTAAAAAGGGTGAACATGGAGTAGAAAATTTTTGAGAAAGAAATGACACTTCAAAATCAATTTAAATATGGATATTAATTTGGGGAATCTTAAGATTCACATTTCCATCTTTTCTAATTGACACACTTCCTAAAGAGGCTGTATAAGTTCCTTTTTCTCCTTTTTTACCAAGAAAACTACCTTTTCTCTAAACAACCTACCATATTTTCAATAGTTTCAGCTATATAAGACCTATAATGACATATGGGGCATGAAATAATATATTTAATCTTGCACATTTCTTGAGAAACCTATATAATGCATTAAATGCACTATTTTGACCCCTCAAATGACCCACAATGATATAAGGACATAAAAACTAATTGACCAAAGCTAATATAATATTACTTGACATAAATTAACCCATATAACATCTCATGAAAATATATTATACCCCCTTATAGACCTAAAAAGTTAATTTTTTTACTAAGCGTGGCCCAATTTGACTTAAAAGTCAAATTTGGTCAACAGTGCCCTTGACCATTATCATGTTAGTGGCACATGTATATTCACTGATGTACTATTAAAATAGATTTCCTATATCACTAATGGATTAAGAAATTTCCACCCTTCCTGTTCCCCCTAACCAAATCATTGGATAACCTAATCATCCTACCACCCCATCCCTACCCATCTCCTTGGTGTAGGAGGATTGTTACCCAACCATAATTTGTGACACATGAAATTAAAACATGGATTATCTTTTGTTATTAGATTTGTTAAAAATGGGTTAAGGGGACCTATTCCCATACAAAAATACCAAAAGATAAATGTGAATAATTAGCAAAATAGAGAGGGGCCAAAAAGAAACCTAATAGGAAAACCCCTAACCACCAAAAAGACACTAAACTTTAGCCAAAATCCTAGAAAAGTAAAAGAAGATAAAGAGGTAACCAACTAGTCAGATTTAGAATAAATGACTATTTGTATGGCCATTAGGATTTCCCCTTTGATGTTCTCTTTCCCTCTAGTGTGGTTTCTCACATATTATTCCTTTTCATCACCCTTCCTCTTGCATTTTAAGATGTGAACCTTAGCTTCTTCCTTATCCTACTCGAGCTCTCTATTATATTCTATCTCTTCACTTTGAGTGATAAATTTGACCTATGAAATGAGCTCCTTAGTACCAATAGGATCTTTTCCAACCTATGTGTCTACCATTACAACACCTAATAATAAGATCTTGATATTCAATATATGTAGAAATACCCTTAAGGTAGGGAAGCACCATATAATAATCCTTTAGGAAGGAATAACTCCACAATGTCTCTTCGATGGGACAACCTCCAATATCCTCTTACAATAGAAGACTCAATGCTTACTTCATATCTTTACCATAATAATCATCTCCTATATACATACATCTATCTAACCCATGGATGGATAACCTCCTAATCCCAATGTAGGCTAACCATTACCCAATGTATTACTTCCACAAGTTACTATATTATCCTAATATGTTGTACCCATATAACTAACTAAAGGGATGTGTGTCACATGTCAACATCTCCATCAACCCCTATACATAAATATATCATATCCCTAGGTCCATAGCATTACTTCCCTCTTTGACATGTTTCATCCCTGAAACATAGGAAAAAACCAAATAATGAGTGTGTTTCAAATCATTACACACTTATCTCCAATCTTGATCATCTAACCATCCATATGTGATATTAGCAGGTGATATCTCTCCAATATTGTGTCCAAAATCCATTTTGATCCTCTAATTTCGTTCATGATCATAATTATACTGCTTTGGTGTCCAAGAATAATTATTCCTCTTTTTATTCCATGTACCATATTCTATTGCGCTACTCTAATTTGAACCATGACCATAGTAGGTATTCTTCCATGCATAGTCATAGTGATTTCCCCATTCATTCCATGTGCCATAGTATTTTTTCTTTGAATTCCATGCATATCCAAAATGATTGGAAATTTGATTTTTTGTATAGACAAAATGATTGTTGTTATGACACTTCCTCACCTGGTTCCATGATTGTTTCCATGATGTGGGTGTATATATACCTCAACCTTTTCCAATAATATGACATTATCCACCTTTAATTCTACCTCTTCTACCTTTTCCTTCTTTTTCTCTTGAGTAGATGAAGTGTTCATTTGTAGTGTGCCTTTATCTATATCATTTAAATCTTTATCATGATCTTCATCACCTGTTTTATCTCATCCTCATGATCTACCTAGATTGTTATTGGTGCCTTTTTCACTATGATATCTTGTAAAGTGATCTTTTTTTTCTTATACCAAAACTTCATGAACTTTTTTTGAACATTAATATTCATTGTTCCCAAAGTCTCTAACCATGGATATCCAAGAACATATCCACATCATCCATATCCAAAGCATAAAAATCTGAATGCAAAACATATTTTTCCATAATGAGCTTTAGATCTTCAAACATTGAAATATTCTTACCATCTACTTGAACCTCTTTGATATTCTTTGCTTGAACATGTAGATGCTTGGACACATTCATGTTGATGAAGTTATACTTATTGGTAGGGTTTATGAACGCAATAATCCTTTTCTTTTGAATGCATCCATGAAATTGAAAAATTGACTCAGATTTCTTTGGAGCCAAATAATTTGAACCTTTATCATCTAATTCTTCTTCTTCTTCTTCTTCATCTTCTTCTTCTTCTTCTTCTTCTTCTTCTTCTTCTTCTTCTTCTTCTTCTTCTTCTTCTTCTTCTTCCTCTTCTTCTTCATCATCTGCTTCTTCTATTGCTTCTTCTACTTTTTCTTCTTCTTGTTCTTCTGCTAATTCTTCTATTTCTTCTTCTTCTTTTTCTAATTCTTATTCTTCTTGTACTGCTTCTTCATTTTCTACTTCTTGTTTTATATCCCAATGATCTAAAAAGATATGTTTCATTTCATTCCATGAAGAAAACCTTTCTGTATAGCTCAATTGATCAAACCAATGTAGTGCAGGCCCAGACAAAAAAGTAACCATATTTGCCCAAAAGTTTTTGTAAAATTATTCTACAAAAGGATCCACCATTATCTAGCATAAATATCATCTTCCCCTGAAAATTTTTGCAACTCCATGATCCACAAAAAAATCAAGGTTCATGAAACCCTAAAATGTTCAAACTGATCCATAAAATCATAAAAAATCACTTAAAACAACTCAATTTTTTTTGAAAATTTGACTATGCTTCTCTTATATCAGTTTACATATCCATTAAAAATTTTGAATAAAAATTACCTATATTTTAGAAGATATAGGTAAATTATTATAAACCCTAAAATAGCAATAACTCCCTCAAAACAAATCAAAAAATATTTATTTTTTTATTGTGACTTATTTGAAATATTATACATATCCAGTAAAAAATTTGTGGAAAAATACATGACCAGTAAAAAGTTATTGAATATTCAAAAAAAACTAGGGTTTTGCTCCACAAATTGCCCAAATTGAAGCTCTGATACCACTTGATATGATTCAATATATGCAAAAATACCCTTAAGGTAGGGAAACACCATATAATACTCCTTTAAGAAGGAATAACTCCATAATGTCTCTTTGAGGGGACAACCTCCAATATCCTCTTACAATAGAAGACTCAATGCTTACTTCATATCTTTACCATGATAATCATCTCCTATATATATATACATCTATCTAACCCATGGATGTATAACCTCCTAATCCTAATGTATGCCGACCATTACCTAATGTACTACTTTCACAAGTTACTCTATTATCCTAATATATTGTACCCATATAACTATCTAAGGGGATGTGTACCACATGTCGGCATCTTCATCAACCCATATGCATCAATATATCATATCCCTAGGTAAATAACACCTAACATCCCTTTAATATTATCAAATTGCTCCATAATCTCATTGCAAAGTAGTTTTTTCATTGTAATCTTAGTGAATAACTTATCCATTAAATGCTTGATAACTTCTTTGTTCTTGGTATTTGGAATCCACCAGCCCCTACTAGAGATAGGGGACATGTGTATGGTGATGACCCTATTGATGTCTCTCAACTTAGAGTCCCTCTAGGAGGACTCACACCTGGCTCCCTCAAAACTGTTCTTTTTCATTTATATGGAATCAAACTCAATAAAAAATTCCTCGTCCTTATCCAAATACTCCTATTTACTAGGAATATTGATTGCCTTTGAGATAGTTTTGGACCACAAAGGTTTCCCTCTCTTGAACAAAATAAAAATTAGGGATTGATGGATGATGTCTACCAAAGGGTTTCCTTTGAAGTTTATCACTATGGATTCCAATGATTTTATCAAAAAGAATGAGAGACTGATAGTGTGCCTTTTGAAATGATTGAGAAAGAGAAATTGGTGGCAGAATAACATGTGTTTACCCTCTAAAGTAATATACCATATGATTTTTAAATAGACATCAAACCACTTCTTTGGAAATTCAATCCTTGTGAACCCTTTTTGGGACACTACTTTGGGTTTTTTCTTTTCCCTATTGAAGAAGATATTAATGGTCTTTTCTTTTCTCTTCTTATCCTTAAATGCTTTGACACCATAACATTCCATACCAGTTATGTCCCCAATAAGTTATTATACTATTAAGATTCTTTGTCTATGCATACAAACCTCCCTATATTTCTATCCCCTAGCAACGTCTTTGGATAGTCCCATGTCATAGCCAACTAGTCACTCCATGAAGATCACCAAGCCACCTTTGACCATTTTATGCCAAACATACTAATCCACTTTAACATCCTCATAGGATATGGGCTCAAATTGATCATGATCACCACCAATGGTTTGCTTCTACAAGATTCTACCATAGGATTCCCAATACAAACACTTAAAAATGTGATGTGTGTTAGAATTGGGGCTAAATAATTTAATGTTATGGAATGCCAAGTTGGGGAGAGCATTCACAATCTTAAGAGAGGATCGGATAATTATCTCCTTGCATGTTTTTCCATCACTTCCCTTAAACTAGATTTGATTCATCATTAAATGGGTCATCATTTCTTTGTGTGAGTTATCCTCTATCTAAATCAATTAAGTGAGTGACATTAACAGGGAAGATAGTACCATGCTAGCTAAGGAAGGATCTCAAATGGACCCTAATGTTAGCCATGTCATCAGTGCTTTTATTCCTTTCTCTATACAAGTGCACCATCGACACCCCTTTAAAGTGAGACATCAATTTTTTAACATCATTTATAATCTTGGTAATGTTCCATGATGAGTGAGTTAGGCCTTTTAGGCAATTTATGATGTTCATGGAATCACCCTTGATTTTTAAAAACTCTATGCCTAGCTTAATAGCAAGGTTGATACCCAAAAGCTATACCTAGGATTATGCAACAATATTTGTTTGGGTCCCTAGGGGACCCACATAGGTAGCCTTAATATTCTTGTAATATACTTAATGACACCTCCTACTCTCACTAGACCTGGGTTGGCTTTTATAGCACCATCAAAATTAAGTTTAAGCCAATTATGTGAGGGATGAGACCACTTGACTTTATACTGATCTATTCCCTATTTATGGGAGGTATGTAGGAGAACAAGATTTAGGTGATTGAGAATCTAGGATTAAATGGGGGAATTAGGCCTATCAAAAGAGGAAGCAAAGGATAACCAATTATCTTTCACAAGTGTCATGATTCTATTAAAGGTTGAGGAGGGAGAATGCCTATGGTTATCAAATATGATCAAGTTTATAGATAACAGAATTCCAAAAAAAATATGGGGGAGGGCCAAGTTCCACTACAATATCTAAGGGGGGAATCTTAGGGTGGCTTCTATTAGGTGATCAGATCCCTAATGCTTCCTGGGGTGGCCCAGGATAAGTTAGAAAGGATGAAGAAAGAGAGATAAATGGAAAAGTAAAAAAGATAGGAGAGGAATATATGCTTAGTGGATTTAGCCTCCTTTTTACAAATCACACACCAATTAGGAATTGGGATTCCCTTCTTCATCAGATTGTTCACTGTGAGGATCTTGTTCTAGGCAACCAACCAGAAGAATATATTGATTTTAGGGATGAGATTTGTAATACAAAGAAAATTTCAATTATCTTCAAATCCTCCTAATCCTCGAGAGAAAGATAGCCAAATTTTACTAAGTAGAGGCCATTAGGGTCAACTTTTTAGATTATGTCATCCTTTTTTAAGAAGATGTTGATGTGAATGTAAATTTAAATCTTGGAGAAAGAGAGTTTGGTATTGATTGTCATATTCTTCATGCAAAAATTTCCATCTTTTTCTACCTTCTATAACCTCCCATTAATCACAAACCTTGTGACCGATGGTATCCCTAAAGAAATTGACAAAATATAAGCCTTTAAGGGAGGAGGCTAGAGGGGATTAAATCCAAGAGTCCTTACAAAATTCAAATTTAGTTCCTTTACCTATGTTCCATTTAAGGCCTTTTTTAAGGATATCCTTTCCTACTCTCAGTGCATGCCAAAAAGATGAAATGTTACCTAAACCTTCATTAGTGTGGAAGGAATGAACTTCCCTAAAATTTAGGTATTTGGACCTAATAATTTTAGTCCAAAATTTGTTTTATTTTATCACCCTCTAGCCTTATTTATCTATGAGTTCTTGGTTCATGGATCTCACACTTATTAGCCTAGTCCTCCTTTCGAGGTCAGAAGACAAGCCTTATTCTAAGAAATAAGGGGAAATTTGAATCTATCCTTAGATCCTCTCCAAATATTTTTGTTTGAATTTGTTTGATCTGGTCTACCAATTTTCAAAGAATGACAAACAAGGACATGAAATGAATTGGGATGCTTTATAGGGAGATATTCAAAAGTTGTAATATTTTATCTTGTGAAAGGAGAATTCGTCTCCACCTGGATAACTTCCTCTAAATCCTATCAATAAGGGGTTTCAAAAATTTAGATTTCATGGGACTATCAAATAGAGGAATACCAAGGTATGAAGAAGGAAGGTTTTTAATAATGCAACCCAGAATCTTGAATATCTTTTCTTATAGAGCTACCAAAGTGTTAATGAAAAAAATGAGCTTTTAAATAAGTTTACACTCTGATCAAAAATAATCTCATAGATTTTAAAGATTTTTCTAAATCACTTAGCTTCAGTAATCGAGGCTTCTCCCATCATCAATGTTTCATCTTTGAATTTATGATGAGTGATCGATCTAGTTTCAGGGGCCACTGTGATTCCTTTGATGATGTTAGAAGTTCTAGTCTTGTCTATGATCCTACTCAAAGATTCAACCATGATGATGAGGAGATATAGGGAAAGGGGATCTCCTTGTCTTATCCATCTTCCAAATAAAAAAACCCTAGGGAGACCATTAATTATAACCAAGAACATGGGAATATAAATTCATGAAGAGATCAAATACCTAAAAGACTAATTAAAGCTGAACCTAATAAGAATTTTATCAATAAATTGCTAGGAGACTCTTTCATAGGACTTGTTCATGTCCAATTTGAGGAAAATTTATTATTTAGAGGATTTAGCCACCGAGTGTATAGTTTCATGGGCTAAAATAATACTATTTGATATTTATCTACCAAATATGAAAGCCCCTTATTGTTCTATAATCATTCTGTCTAGTAGAATTTGAATTTTCAAAGATAAACTTTTCATACAAATTTTGTAGAAGGTGGAACATAAGTTGATGGGCCTGAAGTCTATCATATGAATGACCCCTTATTTATTTTGTATGAGGAAAATAAAAGTATAGCTTGAAATATTTTATCATAGTGCAAACTTTAAAAAACTCATAGACTGCCAAGCAGACTTTGGATTGAATAATGTCCTAGAAAACTTGAAAAAAGAATGGAGGGAAACTGTTAGGACCAAGGGCTTTGTCCCCTTGAAAAGAAAATAAAATAGATATTATTTTTAATTCAAAAGGGGGCTAGGACAAAAGTATAATCCTCTTGGGAAATAACCCATTAAATGAGACTAACCACTTGATCTTCAAGCTGAGTGTCCTAAGGGGGAACAAAAGTAAGCAAATTCTTATAAAAATTGACAATTTAACCCTCGATGGATTTTTCCTCCTTATACCAAATTCCATCCCCCCCTTTGATTTATGAGATGAAAAAGTTCTAGAAATTCTTAGATGTAGAGGTTGTTGACCAATTTTTGCCCACAGGCCAAAATCATTCACCTTCTTTCTTCACTATTCAAAGATAGTTGTTTTAGGTTGCACAAGTTCAATGCTAGTGTTTCTCTGTTTAGTTCAATGTAAACGCCCATCAGTGCACAATGGTTGAACCTTGAACCGTTGAACCAAACTTTGGTTTAATGGGTTCAATTCAAGGGTTTGCACTTAGCTAAAGGGGATCTTCAAGTCCAAAGTGCCCTTTCGGAAGGCAGACACTTCATATTTCAAAAGATTCATGCGCACCTCAAAATAACAAAGGAAAGAATTTCCACAGACAATTTATCTGCAGAAATGCACAGTCAAAATGCAAAGTCAAAGCAAAAGAATTTCCATGAAATTTTTGTCTGTGGGAAAAGTTCACAGATAATTTGTCCATGGAAAACAAAGCAAAGGCCAACAAAGCCATAGAGAAATTTACCTGGGGAAATTTTCTTGCAGATAATTTGCCTGTAAGAGCCTGGGAGGACAGTCTAAAAGACAAAGGGGCCCAACGAAGTTCCTGAAGGGTAGGTGCCCTTGCGAGGGACTTTTGGTCAAGTTGAGAGGACTTGTCAAAGGCCAGAAGGTGACGAGAGAAATAAAAAAGGTAGAGAAGTGCCCCAAGGTGTTAAGGAGAAAGCAAGCCATAGAAGACAAAGCTAGCATGGACTCGATGACGTCCTGGTGGACTTCAAGTTTAGAAGAATGGTTTACCCATTGGTTTTCAAGCAATGACATTTGAGAAGCCATCAATTGTAAGAGGATGAAGTGTCCATTAGTTTTCAAATCATGATGGTCACATGAACATCAATTTTAACAAGTGAAATAGCCTTTTGGTTTTTAAAGGCAAAGGAGAGTGTCGGCTAATGGAAAGGAGCTCAAAATGTAGTGACCCGCCAAGAAGTTCACCCCTGGGGCTGAACAAGGTAGATATAGATAAAGTGGAGAAAGGACAAAGTGATAGGCAAAGAGTGAGCTGATAATTAGCCCAAGTGGTGCCATTCAAGAAATGACTTTAGTAGGTGGAATTGTCCATTACGAATTGATCATAAGAGGCACAAATAGCTAAGATGAAATTGGTTTTCTCCATTTTACATTAAATGGGTAGACAAAATGTATATTGGCCTTAAAAAAGGGTGGATTTTGAATAGACAAAGGCGCAGTTCATTAATTCCTTGAGCGACTTGTTTTTCCCAATGAAGGGATGTCACATGCCACTTACAAGCCAAAGGGTGCCATGAGGCTCTTTTCTTTTTCTATATAACATTGTGAATTGGTCATTTGTATTAATCTTTTCACAATTTTACAAAGTGCAGCTCTGCTAAAATTTCCACTTGAATCAAATAAAGACAGTTTTTTACCTCTTCTTGGATGGATATTCTGTGTATGTCTTGAGTGTTTTGTTTGTGTTCAGTCATTGTCTTTTGATGCTCTCACAGGTTCAACACCAACACATCAGTTATCTATAAGGCACCATTTTCTGTAGCTAACAGGAGGAGAGCTCTATTTGGAAGTATAGGATAGAGGAAGTCATTTATAGTATGTATTTCATATCATCTTGGTGAGTCCTTATTTTTGTGTTTTCATAAGAACCTCCATGTCATTTTCAAGTAGCTTGGTCTTTCTACCAAGTCTGAGTGTATGTATGTTGCATTTGTCTGATTTTGAGTGTGGAGGTGTGAAGGTCATTTCATTTTGGTGTATCACCTCTTTAGAGTAGGTTTATTTTCCTACACCTTCCTCCCTTTTCATCCCCCCAGTCTATATCTATCTATATATACCTATATTTTGCACTTGCTAGAACAAATAATTATACATCAGAGGGAGCTAGCCCTTACCTAGAGACTTTCCCCTCTAGCTTTGCCATCCCATAGGTGAGAGGGGAGTTTCCATGTTGTGAGGAGAAGAAAAGAGTTTGACTTCCTGCCACTGGGTACATTTTCTTGTGTCAATAGTTTTGGCATGACCAGTGGGACACACAGTTTGACAACTTAGTAAGGTTTCAGGATTGATTTTGGTCTTGATATAGTGAATTAAAGTTTTCTAGAGTCTGGCAACTCCACTGGTAAGAGCTTTAGTTTTCAAATTAAGACCAGTTGCTTAACTTTATATGCCTAAGGTCACTACAAGGTCTGCTTCAAAAGGGCTTCCTTTTAATTTCATTGAATTACCTTTAAACTCTGCTCAAAGACTATGATTTGAGAGGACCCATCCTTATCCAGCAACCAATCCTCCTAGACCTATTATAAGAGACACAATCACAGCAGAACCTCAGTTACAGCCAATCGCAGCCATGGCATTGCCTTTTGTGGCTTTTCATGGTGAGAGTCCCTTGAATCTCCCACACTATGATCCAGTTCTGAGAATAGCTCTCAAGAATGTACTTTATTTCGATGGGGTGGGGCCCATTATAGCTGTTGAGCATATTAGGAATATTTCCAACCTTTGCAATATTCACAATGTAACAGAAGAAAACATTGCCATTAGACTGCTAGCTTTGTTTCTGAAAGGCAAAGCTCTTGACTGGTATGACACCTTCCCTGTGAACTCAATACATTCTTGTAATAAATTGGGCACTCAGTTGATAGATCATTTTGGGGAAAAGAGTGATGGTCTCTCACTTGCTGAGCAATTGATGACTATAAAGAGAGCTTCGTACAAGTATATGCAGGACTTCAACATGCATTTTCAAAAAACTTGGGATAGAATTCCCATCCTGGTAAGACCGACTCCCAGCTATGCTTTCTTGTACTATTTAAAGGCATTAAATAGTGATATTGCTGTGATGATCCAATCTATGGGAGGACATATACTATCAACTACTTATGACATTGCCATAGTAGCCAAAAATTTCTTGGTTCAGGCTAGGAAAATAGCTCCTAGGCCTCACATGTGACTTTTCCCAAAAATGTTGCCTCTAATTCAAATTATTGCTCCAACAGTAGCCCCTTTGCCTAGTGTTGAAAAGCCAACTATTGTTCTGTCAAATGAACTTCATGAGGTTAAAACCCTATTGCAAAACATGTCAAATGAACTTGTAGCTCTTAAAAGGCAGCAAGCTCAAAGTAACAATCTAAATCTGGGATATCAACATTATGGTCAAGCACCTAGACCCCCTTTTCAAGGCTATAATCAAGGATAGGTTCAGCTCACTCAGACCAAGCTATTTCAAAATTACAACTCAGGCCCCCTTTCATCATCTAAAGTCATGGTACTGGTTCAGAACAATCTAGTACATAAGCAGCCAAGCTGTTCGACCATGGGGTATAATCAAGAATAGGCTATTTACACAAATGAGATGATGAACTATTTTTATAATGTAGACAACCAAACAGCCACTCAATCCCAAGTCTTCAAGCCTTCAATGCAACCCAACATGAGTAGCAATCAGGCCAAGCCAGATTCTACCCTGATGAACCACATGAAAGGGAAATTTTACTCAATTAATTATGTGGGCACTATAGACAATCATGTTGATTATGTTGTAGCTAACACAAGGTTCAAAAGAAGATCAGTGACAGAAGCCCAAGCTACTACTCAGGTGGCAGTAGCACCTTCTCTATCGCACTCCATTTCAAAGGCCCCAAACTTTAGGTAGCCATTTATACCTTCAGTCCCTTAGCCTGTAGTTCAGCTTGGAATCAACCAAAAAGAAAACTTGAAGGGAGGCAGCCCTCAAATCAATATAGTGGACCAAATGAAGAAGCTGCATATGAATATCTCTTTATGGGATTCATTATCTCTTCCAAGCTAGAAGTACGTATTGAATAAGGAATTACATGAACTAGATCAACAAGCCATCCCAACAAACACTGATAATGTCTAGATGATAAATGGATAGCCTTCCACTTTAGGTCAGGTAATGAAAGAAGAGAAAACTCCCCCTTTCTATGTATCCCTAGTTATTGGGGATTTCTTCGTACATAATTGCATAATTGATAGCAGGGCCAACACTTTCGTGATGCCCAAGTGCATTTCTGACAAGATGGGACTAAAGTATGAAGAGATGAACAAAGGAGTCCTGCAACTAGATGGGACACCTGCAAAAATAGTTGGGATTGTGAAGGGTTTAGCCTTGATGTTTCATGCTTGCCTAACCTTCTCAATTCCCCATGATATAGTGGTGGTAGACGTTCCCCCTTATTTTGCAATCTACTTGTCCAGGGACTTCACATTGAAGATAGGTGGCTATCTAGTAGCAAATTGGTCATATCTAGTTTTTAGAACCAAGTATGGGACCAAGGTGAAAATTGAGTCTAAGCCACTCTACAAGGACCATCTAGAACCATACACACCTAAGGCAGCAAACGTCAGTTACACAATCATTGACTCAGAAGAGTCCCAAATAGACCAAGCTCCGTCCTCTGCCCTTTAAGGAGTCATAGACCTACTCTTGGATGAGTGGGGAAATGATAATTTCGAGCATGATCCTTACAAGTTCATTGAGGAGGCAGACCTTGGAGTTTATTGTATGCATGAGGAGGGTGCCTTCATGCCAAATTTAATGAAGGTAGATCAAGAGGACCTTGGCCTATGGCAGCTATATTTTGACGATTCCAGAAGCAAGCAAGGTGTTGGTGGTGGGGCGATGTTGGTCTCCCCTACAAAGGAAAGGTAATTTTCAGCTTTCCATTTCCAATTCTCTTACATGAGTAATGTTGCAAAATATGATTCTTTGATCCATGGCCTTGAATGGGCAAGAAAAAGAGGGATTAAGGAGTTGCAAGTTTTGGGAGACAGCAAGTTGATTGTAAATCAGGCGAGAGGCCTAAATCTGACCAAGAATTCCTTGTTGAAGTCTTACAAGCATAGAGTCTGGGACTTAGTGGAGGATTTTCTTGCTTTTAATATCACCTCCATTCCTAGAAAGCAAAAAAAACAAGTGGATAGGCTGGCGGTAGTTGGCACCCAGTTTGACGTTTCAAAGGAAGTAAGCCGAGACTGTGGTTTACGCCACTTGAAAGTGGTGGTTCGGCCTTCAGTTCCTGACAACATTACAAATTGGCAAGTTTTCAAAAGCGATAAAAAAAATATCTTTTTTCTTACAGGATGAAGTTGAATTTGCAACATAGAATCAAGTGAAATTGCAACAGCAATACGGCAATTAAATCATTCAGTTAAAGAACAATAAACTCCCTAAAGGGCTGGTCACACTTGAAAGCATATTCAATAGAGATGACCAATTAAGAAATGACAAGGCATGCATCAAAATCAAAGAGGAAAATTATCAAAGGATTGAAATCTTCAAGGACAAGTTGCTAGCACTTGGAAAAGTCTACTCATTTGAGGAAAGGTGGGCTTTCATTTTGTTGTGTCAAGAGTTGTTCGATGTGTTTGCTTGGGATTACAGTGACTTGAAGGGATTCAACCCAAGGCTTGCCCAGCACACTATTGAATTAGAAGAAGGTGCTAGGCTAGTCACACAAAAGCAAAGACCTATAAATCTGAAAATTGAACCCCTCATGCAGAGGGAATTGGCTAAATTAAATGAGTCCAGAATTATATTTCTAATCAAGCACTCCAGCTAGTTGGCCAACCTTGTTCTTGTTAGGAAGAAGAATGGGGAAATTAGGCTATGTGTCGACTTTAGAGACCTTAATAAAGTCTCTTTAAAAGATCATTATCCACTTCCAAGCATGGAGTGGATTTTTTAGAAGGTAATAGGTAGTGAGCGTTTCTCCCTCCTGGATGGTTATTCAGGGTATAATCAGATTCTAGTGCGAGGTTGTGATCAGCACAAAATGGCCTTCACTACTAAATGGGGGACATTTGCCTACAAGAAGATGCCTTTTGGGTTATCCAATGCTGGTGCTACCTTTCAACGAGCCATAGATATGGATTTTGGAGGCTTAATGAATAATAATGTGCTGGTCTACCTTAATGATGTGATGGTATTCTCCAAGGAAGCGAGCCAACACATAGAGTACCTCAGGCAAATTTTTGAAAGGTGTAGGGAGTTTGGCATCTCTCTTAATCCAAAGAAGTGTGTGTTCACTATTCATGAGGGGAAACTCCTTGGCCACATTGTGTCCAAGGAAGGCTTATCCATTGACCCCGAGAGAGTTTGCTCTATCTTGGAGATGTCCCTATCGAAGCACAAGAAAGGCTTGCAGAGTTTCTTTGGTAGGATAAATTTCATTTAGAGGTTCATTCCAAATTTTGTAGAGATAGTCAAGACACTCACCCATATGCTAAAGAAGGGTGAAGAATTCAAATGGATAGCTCAAAGGAAAGACAACTTTGAGGCCATCAAGTAGGCCATAATCCAGGCTCCCACTTTGATCAGCCTAGACTTCAGCAAGGACTTCAACCTCTATACTTTCAAAAATAAAGAGGTGATATCCACAATGCTTACCCAAGCTAATGGCGATGACCTCGAATAACCCCTTGCCTTTTTTAGCCAAGGATTAGAGGATTTTGAATTCAAGTACACGTATGTAGAGAAGCAAGTCCTAGCAGTAGTGAAGAGCTTGAAGAAATTTAGGCATATGTTGTCTAACAGCAAGATTCACCTTATGGTCTCACATCTTGTTGTCAAGGATTTCTTGACCAATCAAGACTTGAATGAGAAGAGGGCAGGGTGGATTACCAAAGTGATGGAGTATGACATAGACATTAAGATCACCAAGCTGGTGAGGGGAAGAGGCCTGTGTGAACAGCTCACTGAAGACTTAAAGCAAGAGAGGGAAGACAGCTTGTTAATTCATGATGCAGACACTATAAAGGAACCAACTATCATAAAGGATTGGACGCTAGACATGAGACATTTCCTTACTACCGGTGAGTGCTCACAGGGCCTTGATAAGACTAGAAGAAGGTATTTTAAACTCCAGTCTCTTCCTTATGTTTTGGTTGATGAAGTATTGTTTAGGAGGGATTTCTCTAGAGTCCTCCTAAGGTTCATTGACCCAAATTAGGCTGATAAAGTATTGGCTGAGTTCCATGATGGGACAATAGGTGGTCACTTTGCTCCTAGAGCTACTGCAGTAAAGATAATGAGAGCTAGCTATTTCTGGCCTACTCTTTTCAAGGACACCCATGCCTAGGTAAGAAAGTGCCAGAAGTGCAAAATTTTTAATAGAAAATAGTGATTGGCTACCATGCCTCTATAGCCCATTCAAGTTAAGCAGCCATTCATGTAGTGGGGCTTAGATTTCATAGGGATGATTAATCCTCCCTCTAGTGCTAGGCACAAATGGGTCCTGACTGCTATGGATTATTTCACCGGGTGGGAGGAGGCCATCACTCTAAAAGAGGTAAATGAAAGCGCAATATTGGAGATCTATGAGGACCTGGTAACAAGATTTGGGGTCCTAGCCACCATAATCTCAAATAACACCTTGGCTTTTTTGGGAATCAAAACTAGTGAATGGGTGCTAAAGTATGGCATATACCTCATCACTTCATCAAATTATTATCTGCAGGGAAATAGGCTGGCTGAGTCCAACAAAAATCTAATCAAAATCATAAAGAGGACTATGGAAGAAAATTAGAGGACTTGGCATGCCAAGCTAAAGACCGCTCTATGGGCCGATCGAATTACTCCAAAGAGAGCAATCAGATAGTCTCCATATATGCTCGTGTATGGAAGGGAAGCTAGGCTTCCCATCTCACTTGAATTGCCAGCGTTGGATCTCTCCCACTAGCTGCAGCTGGAAGAAGGAACCAGCATGGAGGTCAGGCTGTGTGAGCTAATGGAACTCCAAGAGGTAAGGGATCGGGCTATGGCTTCTATGACCAGTCACCAATAGCAAGTAAAAAGGCACTTCAACAAGAAATCTTTGTTAAGAGATTTCTATGAAGGAGACATTGTCCTAAAGTGGGATGAAGATCGAGCTAAGCCTAAAAAGCATGCAAAATTTGATGCCCTATGGAGTGGTCCTTACATGATCACTCAGTGTAAGCAACATAATGCATTCCAACATTCTAGGTTAGATGACGAATAAATGTGTATCCCAATTAATGGGATACATCTTTAAAGTTGCCACTAATTTTTGGGTTCGCTTGTACATATTTTCCCTTGTTTTCTTTCCTATTTTTCCCTAAGTGTTGTTGCACAAGCAGTAGTTTTATTAGTCTTGCATGTGTTTTCTTTTCTTTGGGGGTAGATCTGTGTAACTATTTATAAGTTTTAATAGATCTATTTCTGATTCTCAAAGTTATTATCTAACTCTATGCCCAATGGATTTTCAAGGCAGCTAGTCTTTAAGCATAGCAGGCATGCTTCTCCTATGAGTCACCATTTGTTGACCAATTTTTACCCATAGGCCAAAATCGTTCACCTTCTTTCTTTGCTATTCAAAGACAGTTGTTTCAAGTTGCACAAGTTCAATGCCAGTGTTTCTCTATTTAGTTCAATGTAAAGGCCCATTGGCATGCAATGGTTGAACATTGAACCATTGAACCAAATTTTGGTTCAATGGGTTCAATTCAAGGGTCTGCCCTTAGCTGAAGGGGATCTTCAAGTCTAAAGTGCCCTTTTAGAGGGTGGACACTTCATATTTCAAAAGATTCAGGCGCACCTCAAAATAACAAAGGAAAGAATTTCCACAAAAAATTTGTCTATGGAAATGCATAGTCAAAATGCAAAGTCAAAGCAGAAGAATTTCTACAAACTTTTTGTCCACGGGAAAAGTCTGCAGATAATTTGTCTACGGAAAACAAAGTAAAGGCCAACAAAGCCCCGAGGAAATTTACCTAGGGAAATTGTCCACAAAAAATTTACTCGCGGGAGCCCAGGAGGACAGTCTAAAAGACAAAGGGACCTATTGAAGTTCCTGAAGGGTAGGTGCCCTTGCGAGGGACTTCTAGTTGGGTTGAGAGGACTTTTTAAAGGCTAGAAGGTGCCGAGAGAAATAACAAAGGTAGAGAAGTGCCGCGAGGTGTTAAGGAGAAAGCAAGCCATAGAAGACAAAGCCATCATAGACTTGAGGAGATGCCACATGGACCCAATGACGTCTCGGTGGATGTCAAGTTTAGCAGAATGGTTTACCCATTGGTTCTCAAGCGATGACATTTGAGAAGCTATCAATTTTAAGAGGATGAAGTGTCTGTTAGTTTTCAAAGCATGACGGTCACATGAACATCAATTTTAACAAGTGAAATGGCCTTTTGGTTTTCAAAGGCAAAGGAGAGCACTGGCTAATGGAAAGGAGCTCAAAACATAGTGACCTACCAAGAAGTTTGCCCCTAGGGGCTGAACAAGCTAGATAGAGACAAAGTGGAGAAAGGACAAAGTGACAGGCAAAGAGCAAGCTAGAAATTAGCCCAAGTGGCAGCATTCAAGAAGTGACTTTAGTAGGTGGAATAGTCCATTTAGAATTGATCATAAGAGGCACAAATAGCTAAGATGAAATTGGTTTTCTCAATTTTACATTAAATGGGTAGACAAAACGTATTTTGGCCTTGAAAAAGGGTGAATTTTGAATAGACAAAGGCAAAGTTCATTAATTCCTTGAGTGACTTGTTCTTCCCAATGAAGGGATGCCACATGCCACTTGAAAGCCAAAGGGTGCCATGAGGCTCTTGTCTTTTTCTATATAACATTGCGAATTGGTCATTTGTATTAATCTTTTCACAATTTTACAAAGCACAGCTCTACTAAAATTTCCACCTGAATCAAATAAAGACAATTATTTACCTCTTTTTGGATGGATATTCTATGTATGTCCTGAGTGTTTGATTTGTGTCCAATCATTGTCTTTTGATGCTCTCACAAGTTCAGTACCAACACACCAATTATGTACAAGGTGCCATTTTCTGCAGCTGACAGGAGGAGAGCTCTATTTGGAAGTATAAGACAGAGGAAGTCATTTACAGTATGTATTTCATAGCATCTTGGTGAGTCCTTATTTTTGTGTTTTCATAAGAACCTCCCTGTCATTTTCTTGTAGCCTAGTCTTTCTGCCAAGTGTGAGTGTATGTATGTTGCATTTGTCTAATTTTGCGTGTGGAGGTGTGAAGGTCATTTCATTTTGGTGTATCACCTCTTTAGAGTAGGTTTATTTTCCTGCACCTTCCTCCCTTTTCATCCCCCTAGTTTATATCTATCTATATATACCTATATTTTACACTTGCTAGAACAAACAATGATACATCAGAGGGAGCTAGCCCTTACCTAGAGACTCTCCCCTCTAGCTTCACCATCCCATAGGTGAGAGGGGAGTTTCCATGTTGCGAGGAGAAGATAGGAGTTTGACTTCCTACCATTGGGTGCTTTTTCATACATTAATAGTTTTGGCATGCCCGGTGGGACACATAGTTTGACAACTCAGTAAGGTTTTAGGATTGATGTTGGTCCTGATACAGTGAATTAAAGTTTTCCAGCATCTGGTGACTCCACTGATAAGAGCTTCAGTTTTCAAATTAAGTCCAATTGCTTAACTTTCTATGCCTAAGGTCACTACAAGGTTTGCTTCAAAAGGGGTTCCTTTCAATTTCATTGAATTGCCTTTAAACTCTGCTAAAAGACTACGATTTGAGAGGACACGTCCTTATCCAATAGCCAATCCTCCTTGACCTGTTATAAGAGACACAGTCATAGTAGAATTTTAGTTATAGCTAATCGTAGCCATGGCATTGCCTTTTATGAAATTTTGTGGTGAGAGTCCCTTGAATCTCCCATGCTAGGATCCAATTCTAGGAATAGCTCTCAAGAATGTACTTTCTTTCAATGGGGTGGGGCCCATTACAAATGTTGAGCATATTAGGAATATTTCCAACCTTTGCAATATTCACAATGTAACAGAAGAAAACCTTGCCATCAGACTGCTAGCTTTGTCTCTAAAAGGCAAAGCTCTTGACTGGTATGGCACCTTGCCTGTGAATTTAATACATTCTTGGAATGAATTGGGCACTCAATTGATAGATCATTTTGGTGAAAAGAGTGATGGTCTTTCACTTGCTGAGCAACTGAAGACTATAAAGAGAGCTCTGCACGAGTATATCTAGGACTTAAACATGTGTTTTCAAAAGACTTGGGATAGAATTCCCATCTTGGTAAGACCGACTCCCAGCTACACTTCCTTGTACTATTAAAAGGCATTAAATAATGATATTGCTGTGATAATATAATCTATGGGAGGACATATACTGCCAGTTGCTTATGACATTGCCATAGTAGCTAAAAATTGCTTGGTTTAGGCTAGGAAAATAGCTCCTAGGCCTCACATGCCACTTTTCCTAGAAATGCTGCCTCTAATTCAAACTATTGCTCCAATAATAGCCCCTTTTCCTAGTGTTGAAAAGCCAGCTACTTTTCTATCAAATGAACTTCATGAGGTTAAAAACCTATTGTAAAACATGTCAAATAAACTTGTAGCTCTAAAAAGACAGCAAGCTCAAAGTAACAAGCCGAATCTGGGATATCAACATTATGGTCAAGCACCTAGACCCCCTTTTCAAGGCTATAATCAAGGATAAGGTCAGCTCACTTAGACCAGGCCATTTCAAAATTACAACTTAGGCCCCCTTTCATCATCTAAAGTCATGGTACCGGTTTAGAACAATCTAGTACAAGAGCAGCCAAGCTGTTTGACCATGGGGTATAATCAAGAACATGTTATTTACACAAATGAGATGATGAAATATTTTTAGAATGTAGAAAACCAAACAGTCGCTCAATCCTAGGTCTTTGAGCCTTCAATGCAACACAGCATGAGTAGCAATCAGGCCCAGCCAGATTCTACCTTGATGAACCACATGGAAGGGGAATCTTACTCAGTTAATTATGTTGGCGCTATAGACAATTAGGCTGATTGTGTTGTAGCTAACATGAGGTTCAAAAGAAGAGTAGTGATAGAATCCCAGACTACTACTCAGGTGGTAGCAACACCTTCTCCATCGCACTCCATTTCAAAGGCCCAAAACTTTAGGCAGTCATTATACCTTCAGCCCCTCAGCCTGCAGTTTAGCTTGGAATCAACCCCAAATAAAACTTGAAGGGAGGCAACCCTCAAATCAATATAGTGGACTAGATGAAAAAGCTACATATGAATATCTCTTTATGGGATTCATTATCTCTTCCAAGATAGAAGGACGTATTGAAGAAGGAATTGCATGAGCTAGATCAACAAGCCATCCTAACAAACACTCATAATGTCTTAATGACAAATGGACAACCTTCCACTTCAGGTCAAGTAATGAAAGAAGAGAAAACTCCCCCTTTTTATGTATCCCCAGTTATTGGGGATTTATTGGTACATAATTGTATAATTGACAGTGGGGCCAACAATTTCGTGATGCCCAAGTGCATTGATGACAAGATGGGACTGAAGTATGAAGAGATGAACAAAGGAGTCCTGTAGCTAGATGGGACACCTGCAAAAATAGTTAGGACTATGAAGGGTTTAGCCTTGACATTGCATGCTTGCCCAACCTTCTCAATTCCCCATGATATAGTGGTGGTAGACATTCCCCCTTATTTTGTAATTTGCTTGTCCAAGGACTTCACATCAAAGATAGGTGGCTAACTAGTAGCAAATTGGTCATATCTAGTTTTTAGAACCAAGTATGGGACCAAGGTGAAAATTGAGTCTGAGCCACTCTACAAGGACCATCTAGAACCATACATGCCCAAGGCAACAAATGTTAGTTACACAATCATTGACTCAGAAGAGTCCCAGATAGACCAAGCTTCATCCTCTGCCCTTCAAGGAGTCGCAGTCCTACTCTTGGATGAGTGGGGAAATGATAATTTCAAGCATGATCCTTACAAGTTCATTGAGGAGGCAGACCTTGGAGTTTATTGTATGCACGAGGAGGGTGCCTTCATGCCAAATTTAATGAAGGTAGATCAAGAGGACCTTGGCCTATGGCAGTTGTATTTTGACGGTTCCAAAAGCAAGTTGGGTGCTGGTGGTGGGGCGATGTTAGTCTCCCCTTCAAAGGAAAGGTACATTTCATCTTTTCATTTCTAGTTCTCTTACACGAGTAATGTTGTAGAATATGAGTCTTTGATCTGTGGCCTTGAATGGGCAAGAAAAAGAGGGTTTAAGGAGTTGCAAGTTTTGGGAAACAACAAACTGATTGTAAATCAGGTGAGAGGCCTAAATCTGACCAAGAATTCCTTGCTAAAGTCTTACAAGCATAGTGTCTGGGACTTGGTGGAGGATTTTCTTGCTTTCAATATCACCTCTGTTCCTAGAGAGAAAAACAAACAAGTGAATAGGTTGGCGGTAGTTGACGCCTAGTTTGACATTTCAAAGGAAGTAAGCTGAGACTGTGGTTTGCACCACTTGAAAGTGGTGGTTCGGCCTTCAGTTCTTGATAACATTACAAATTGGCAAGCTTTCAAAAGTGACCAGCAAATAGCTTTTTTCTTACAGGAAGAAGCTGAATTTGCAACATATAATCAAGTGAAATTGTAGCAGCAATATGGCAATCAGATTGTTCAGTTGAAGAATAATAAACTCCCTAAAGGGTTGGTCACACTTGAAAGCATATTCAATAGAGATGACCAATTAAGAAATGACAAGGCATGGATCACAACCAAAGAGGAAAATTATGAAAGGGTTGAAATATTCAAGGACAAGTTGCTTCCACTTGGAAAAGTCTGCTCATTTCAGGAAAGGCGGGCTTTCATTTTGTTGTGTCAGGAGTTATCCGATGTCTTTGCTTGGCATTACAGTGACTTAAAGGGCTTCGACCCAAGGCTTGCCTAGCACACTATTTAATTAGAAGAAGGTGCTAGGCCAATCACATAAAAGCAAAGACCTATAAATCTGACAATTAAAGCCCTCATGTAGAGGGAATTAGCCAAATTGATTGAGTCTAGAATTATATTTTCAATCAAACACTCCAGTTGACTGGCCAACCTTGTTCTTGTTAGGAAGAAGAATGGGGAAATTAGGCTATGTGTCAACATTAGAGACCTTAATAAAGTCTCTTTAAAAGATCATTATCCCCTTCCAAACATGGAGCAGATTCTTTAGAAGGTAATAGGTAGCGAGCGTTTCTCCCTCCTATATGCTTATTCAGGGTATAATCAGATTCTAGTGTGAGGTTGTGATCAACACAAAATGGCCTTCAATACTAAATGGGGGATGTTTGCCTACAAGAAGATGCCTTTTGGGCTATCCAATGCTAGTTCTACCTTTTTTCGAGCCATGGATATGGCTTTTGAAGGCTTAATGAATAAAAATGTGCTAGTCTACCTTGATGATGTGACGGTATTCGCCAAGGAAGCGAGCCAACACATAGAGCACATCAAGAAATTTTTTGAAAGGTGTAGGGAGTTTGGCATCTCTCTTAATCCAAATAAGTGTGTGTTTTTTGTTCATGAGGGGAAACTCCTTGGCCACATTGTGTCCAAGGAAGGCTTATCCATTGACCCTGAGAGAGTTCATTCTATTCTAGAGATGTCCCTATCGAAGCACAAGAAAGGCCTGCAGAGTTTCTTTCACAGGATAAACTTCATTCGGAGGTTCATTCCAAATTTTATAGAGATATTCAAGCCACTCACCCCTATGCTGAAGAAGGGCGAGGAATTCAAATGGACAGCTCAAAGGAAAGATATATTTGAGGCCATCAAGTAGGCCATAACTCGGGCTCCCACTTTGATCAGTCCAGACTTCAGTAAGGACTTCAACCTATATACTTTTAGAAATGAAGAGGTTATATCTGCCATGCTTACCCAAGCTAACGGTGATGACCTCAAACAGCCCCTTACCTTTTTTAGCCAAGGATTAGAAGATTTTGATGTCAGGTACATGTATGTAGAGAAGCAAGTCTTGGTAGTAGTGAGGAGCTTGAAGAAATTTAGGCATATGTTGTCTAATAGAAAGATTCACCTTATGGTCCCACATCCTAGTGTCAAGGATTTCTTGACCAATCGAGACCTAAATGAGAAGAGGGTAGGGTGGATTACCAAAGTGATGGAGTATGACATAGACATTAAGATCACCAAGCTGGTGAGGGGAAGAGGCCTGTACAAATAGTTCACTACAAACTTAAAGCAAGAGAGGGAAGACAACTTGTTAATTCATGATGCAGACACTATAGAGGACCCAAATATCATAAAGGATTGGATGTTGGACATGAGATGTTTCCTTACTATCGGTGAGTACCCACAAGGTCTTGATAAGACTGAAAGAAGGTATTTTAAACTCCAATCTCTTCCTTATGTTTTGGTTGATGAAGTATTGTTCAGGAGGGATTTCTCCAAAGTCCTCCTAAGGTTCATTGACCCAAACTAGGCTGATAAAGTATTGGCTTAGTTCCATGATGGGCCAGCAGGTGGTCACTTCACTCTTAGAGCTACCGTAGCAAAGATAATGAGAGCTGGCTATTTCTGGCCTACTCTTTTCAAGGACACCCATGCTTAGGTAAGAGAGTTCCAGAAGTGCACACTTTTTGATGGAAAATAGTGATTGGCTACCATGCCTCTATGGCCCATTCAATTTGAGCATCCATTCATGCAATGGGGCCTAGATTTCATAAGGATGATTAATCTTCCCTCCAGTGCTGGGCACAAATGGGTCCTGACTGCTATGGATTATTTCACTAGGTGGGTGGAGGCCATCGCTTTGAAAGAGGTGAATGAAAGTGTAGTCCTAGAGTTCTATGAGGACCTGGTTACAAGATTTGGGGTCCCAACCACCATAATCTTAGATAACACCTTGGCTTTTTTGGGAACCAAAACTAGTGAATGGGCGCTGAAGTATGGCATATATCTCAGCACTTCATCAAATTATTATCTATAGGGGAATGGGCTGGTTGAGTCCACCAACAAAAATATAATTAGAATCATAAAGAGGACTATGGAAGAAAATCAGAGGACTTGGCATGCCAAGCTAAAGACCGCTCTATGGGTTGACCGAATTACTCCAAAGAGAGCAATCAGAAATTCTCCATATATGCTTGTGTATGGAAGGGAAGCTAGGCTTCCCATCTCACTTGAATTGCTAGAATTAGATCTCTCCCACCAGCTATAGCTGGAAGAAGGAACCAACATGGAGGTTAGGCTGTGTGAGCTAATGGAACTCCAAGAGGTAAGGGATCGGGCTATGGGTTCTATGACCAATCACTAACAGCAAGTAAAAAGGCACTTTGACAAGAAATCTTTGTTAGGAGATTTCTCTAAAGGAGACATTGTCCTAAAGTGGGACGAAGATCGAGCTAAGCCTAGAAAACATGCAAAATTTGATGCCCTATGGAGCGGTCCTTACATGATCACTTGGTGCAAGCAGCATAATGCGTTCCAACTTTCTAGGTTGGATGGTGAAGAACTACATATCCCAGTTAATGGGATACATCTAAAATGTTGTCACTTATTTTTGGGTTTGCTTGTACATATTTTCTCTTGTTTTCTTTCCTATTTTTCCCTAAGTGTTGTTGCATAAGCAATTGTTTTCTTAGTCTTGCGTGTGTTTTCTTTTCTTTGGGGGTAGATCTGCATAACTATTTATAAGTTTTAATAGAGTTATTGTTGATTCTCAAAGTTACTATCTGAATCTATGCCCAATGGATTTTCAAGGTAGCTAGTCTTTAAACATAGCAGGCACACTTCTCCTGTGAGTTGCCATTTGTTGACCAATTTTTGCCCATAGGCCAAAATCGTTCACCTTCTTTCTTCACTATTTAAAGATATTTATTTCAGGTTGCACAAGCTCAATGCCAGTGTTTCTCTATTTAGTTCAACATAAAGGCCCATCGGCGTGCAATAGTTGAACCTTGAACCGTTGAACCAAATTTTGGTTCAACAGGTTCAATTCAAGGGTCTGCCCTTAGCCAAAGGGGATCTTCAATTCCAAAGTGCCCTTTTGGAGATTAAACACTTCATATTTCAAAATATTTGAGCGCACCTCAAAATAACAAAGGAAAGAATTTATGCAAACAATTTGTCCACAGAAATGCACAGTCAAAATGCAAAGTTAAAGTGGAAGAATTTTTGCAAACTTTTTGTCCACGAGAAAAGTCCATGGATAATTTGTCTGCAAAAAACAAAGCAAAGGCCAAAAAATCGCCAGGAAAATTTACCTAGGGAAATTGTTCATGGACAATTTGCCTGTGGGAGCCTAGGAGGACAGTCCAAAAGACAAAGGGACCCACCAAAGTTCCCGAAAGGTAAGTGCCCTTGTGAGGGACTTCTAGCCGGATCGAGATGACTTTTCAAAGGCCGAAAGGTGCCAGGAGAAATAACAAAGGTAGAGAAGTGCCCCGAGGTGTTAAGGAGAAAGCAAGCTGTAGAAGACAAAGCCAACATGGACCTGAGGAAATGCCATGTGGACCCGGTGACATCTCGGTGGACACCAAGTTTAGCAGAACGGTTTAGCCATTGGTTCTCAAGCGATGATGTTTGAAAAGCCATCAATTTTAAGAGGATGAAGTGTCCATTAGTTTTCAAAGCATGACGGTCACATGAACATCAATTTTAACAAGTGAAATGGCCTTTTAGTTTTCAAAGGCAAAGGAGAGAACTAGCTAATGGAAAGGAGCTCAAAATGTAGCGACCCGCCAAGAAGTTCACCATTGGGGACTGAACAAGTAGATAGAGACAAAGTGGAGAAAGGACAAAGTGACAGGCAAAGAGCGAGCTGGCAATTAGCCTAAGTGGTGCCACTCAAGAAATGACTTCAGTAGGTGGAATAGTCCATTGTAAATTGATCATAAGAGGCACAAATAGCTAAGATGATTTTTTTTCTCCATTTTACATTAAATGGGTAGACAAAACATATATTGGCCTTGAAAAAGGGTGAATTTTGAACAGACAAAGGCACAGTTCATTAATTCCTTGAGTGATTTGTTCTCCCTAATGAAGGGACATCACATGTCACTTGCAAGCCAAAGGGCGCCATGAGCCTCTTGTCTTTTTCTATATAACATTGGTAATTGGTCATTTGTATTAATCTTTTCACAATTTTACAAAGTGTAGCTCTGCTAAAATTTCCACTTGAATCAAATATAGAAAAAATTTTACCTCTTTTTGGATGGATATTTTGTGTATGTCCTCAGTGTTTGATTTGTGTTCAGTCATTGTCTTTTGATGCTCTCATAGTTTCAACACCAACACACCAGTTATCTACAAGGTGCCATTTTCTGCAGCTGATAGGAGGAGAGCTCTATTTGGAAGTATAGGACAAAGGAATTCATTTATAGTATGTATTTCATAGCATCTTGGTGAGTCCCTATTTTTGTGTTTTCATAAGAACCTCCCTGTCATTTTCTAGCAGCCTAGTCTTTCTGCCAAGTGTGAGTGTATGTATGTTGCATTTGTCTGATTTTGAGTGTGGAGGTGTGAAGGTCATTTCATTTTGGTGTATCACCTCTTTAGAGTAGGTTTATTTTCTTGCACCTTCCTCCCTTTTCATCCCCCCCAATTTATATCTATCTATATATAACTATATTTTGCACTTGCTAGAACAAACAATGATACATCAGAGGGAGCTAGCCCTTACCTAGAGAGTCTCCCCTCTAGCTTTGCCATCCCATAGGAGAGATGGGAGTTTTCATGTTGTGAGGAGAAGACATGAGTTTGACTTCCTACCACTGGGTGCATTTTTCTACGTCAATAGTTTTGGCGCACTCGGTGGGACACACAATTTGACAACTCAGTAAGGTTTCAAGATTGATGTTAGTCCTAATATATCAAATTAAAGTTTTCCAGCATCTAGCAACTCCACTGGTAAGAGTTTTAGTTTTCAAATTAAGACCAGTTGCTTAACTTTCTATGCCTAAGGTCACTACAAGGTCTACTTCAAAAGGGGATCCTTTTGATTTTGTTGAATTACCTTTAAACTATGCTAAAATATTATAATTTGAGAGGACCCATCCTTATCCAGTAGCCAATCCTCCTAGACTTGTTATAAGAGACACAGTCATAGCAGAACCTCAATTAAAGCCAATCGCAGCCATGGCATTGCCTTTTATAGCTTTTCATGGTGAGAGTCCCTTGAATCTCCCATGCAATGATCCAATTTTGGGAGCAGCTCTCAATAATGCACTTTCTTTCTTTGGGGCGGGGCCCATTACAGCCATTGAGCATATTAGGAATATTGCCAACCTTTGCAATATTCACATTATAACAGAATAAAACATTGCCATCAAACTGCTAGCTTTGTCTCTAAAAGGCAAAGCTCTTTACTGGTACGGCACCTTACCTATGAATTTACTATATTCCTGGAATGAATTTGGCACTCAATTGATAGATCATTTTGGGGAAAAGAGTGATGGTCTCTCGCTTGTTGAGCAACTTATGACTATAAAGAGAGCTCCACATGAGTATATGTAGGACTTCAACACATGTTTTTAAAAGACTTGGGATAGAATTGCCATCTTGGTAAGACCGACTCCTAGCTACACTTTCTTATATTATTTAAAAGCATTAAATAGTGATATTGTTGTGATGATTTAATCTATGGGAGGACATATACTGCCAGCTTCTTATGACATTGCCATAGCAGCCAAAATTTGCTTGGTTCAGGTTGGGAAAATAGCTCCTAGGCCTCACATGCCACTTTTCCTAGAAATGTTGCCTCTAATTCAAACTATTGCTCCAATAATAGCCCCTTTGCCTAGTGTTGAAAATCCAGCTATTATTTTGTCAAATGAACTTCATGAGGTTAAAATCCTGTTGAAAAACATGTCAAACAAACTTGTAGCTCTTAAAAGGCAACAAGCTCAAAGTAACAAGCTGAATCTAGGATATCAACATTATGGTCAAGCACCTAGACCCCCTTTTCAAGGCTATAATCAAGGACAGGGTCAACTCACTCAGACCAGGCCATTTCAAAATTATAACTCAGGCCCCCTTTCATCATCTAAAGTCACGGTACCAGTTCAAAACAATCTATTACAAGAGCAACCAAGCTGTTCAACCATGGGGTATAATTAAGAACATGTTATTTACACAAATGAGATGATGAACTATTTTTAGAATGCAGATAACTAAACAGCTGATCAATCCCAGGTCTTCGAGCCTTCAATGAAACCTAACACGAGTAGCAATCTGGCCCAGCTGGATTCTACCATGATGAACCACATGGAAGAGGAATTTTACTTAATTATGTTGGCACTGCAGACAATCAGGCTAATTATGTTGTAGCTAACACGAGGTTCAAAAGAAGAGCAGTGATAGAAGCCCAAGATACTACTCAGGTGGTAGCAACACCTTCTCCATCGCACTCCATTTCAAAGGCCCCAAACTTCAGGCTGCTATTTATACCTTTAGCCCCTCAGCCTACAGTTCAGCTTGGAATCAACCCCAAATAAAACTTGAAGGGAGGCAGCCCTCAAATCAGTATAGTGGACCAGATGAAGAAGCTGCATATGAATATCTCTTTATGGGATTCATTGTCTCTTCTAGGCTAGAAGGACGTATTGAAGAAGGAATTGCATGAGCTAGATCAACAAGCCATCCCAACAAACACTGATAATGTCTTAATGACAAATGGACAACCTTCCACTTCAGGTCAAGTAATGAAAGAAGAGAAAACTCCCCCTTTCTATGTATCCCTATTTATTGGGGATTTCTTGGTACATAATTGTATAATTGATAGTGGGGCCAACAATTTTGTGATGCCCAAGTGCATTGATGACAAGATGGGACTGAAGTATGAAGAGATGAACAAAGGAGTCCTGTAGCTAGATGGGACACCTGCAAAAATAGTTAGGACTATGAAGGGTTTAGCCTTGACATTGCATGCTTGCCCAACCTTCTCAATTCCCCATGATATAGTGGTGGTAGACATTCCCCCTTATTTTGCAATTTGCTTGTCCAGGGACTTCACATCAAAGATAGGTGGCTAACTAGTAGCAAATTGGTCATATCTAGTTTTTAGAACCAAGTATGGGACCAAGGTGAAAATTGAGTCTAAGCCACTCTATAAGGACCATCTATAACCATACACACCAAATGTAGCAAATGTCAGTTACACAATCATTGACTCAGAAGAGTCCCAGATAGACCAAGCTCCGTCCTCCACCCTTGAAGGAGTCGCAGACCTACTCTTGGATGAGTGGGGAAATGATAATTTCGAGCATGATCCTTACAAGTTCATTGAGGATACAGACCTTATATTTTATTAAATGCATGAGGAGGGTGCCTTCATGCCAAATTTAATGAAGGTAGATCAAGAGGACCTTGGCCTATGGTAGCTATATTTTGACGGTTCCAAAAGCAAGCTAGGTGTTGGTGGTGGGGTGATGTTGGTCTCCTCTTCAAAGGAAAGGTAATTTTCAGATTTCCATTTCTAATTCTCTTGCATGAGTAATTTTTTAGAATATGAGTCATTGATCTATGGCCTTGAAAGGGCAAGAAAAAGAGGGATTAAGGAGTTGCAAGTTTTGGGAGACAGCAAGCTGATTGTAAATCAGGTGAGAGGCCTAAATCTGACCAAGAATTCCTTGTTGAAGTCTTACAAGCATAGATTCTAAGACTTGGTGGACGATTTTCTTGCTTTCAATATCACCTCCATTTCGAGATAGAAAAACAAACAAGTGGATAGGTTGGCGGCAGTTGGCACCCAGTTTGACGTTTCAAAGGAAGTAACCTGAGACTATGGTTTGCACCACTTGAAAGTGGTGGTTTGGCCTTCAGTTCCTAACAACATTACAAATTGGCAAGTTTTCGAAAGCGACCAGCAAATAGCTTTTTTTTACAAGAAGAAGTTGAATTTGCAACACAGAATCAAGCAAAATTATAGCAGCAATACGGCAATTAGATTGTTCAGTTAAAGAACAATAAACTCCCTAAAGGGCTAGTCACGCTTGAAATCATATTCAATAGAGATGACCAATTAATAAATGACAAGGCATGAATCACAACCAAAGAGGATAATTATGAAAGGGTTGAAATATTCAAGGACAAGTTGCTTGTGCTTGGAGAAGTTTGGTCATTTTAGGAAAGGTGGGCTTTCATTTTGCTGTGTCAGGAGTTCTCTGATGTCTTTGCTTTGGATTACAACAACTTGAAGGGCTTCAACCCAAGGCTTGCCCAGCACACTATTGAATTAGAAGAAGGTGTTAGGCTAGTCACATAAAAGTAAAGACCTATAAATCTGACAATTGAACCCCTCATGTAGAGGGAATTGGCCAAATTGATTGAGTCTAGAATTATATTTCCAATCAAGCACTCCAGTTGGCTGGCCAACCTTGTTCTTGTTAGGAAGAAGAATTGGGAAATCAGGCTATGTGTCAACTTTAGAGACCTTAATAAAGTCTCTTTAAAAGATCATTATCCCCTTCTAAGCATGGAGTGTATTCTTTAGAATGTAACAGGTAGCAATCATTTCTCCCTCCTAGATGGTTATTTAGGGTATAATCAGATTCTAGTGTGAGGTTGTGATCAACACAAAATGACCTTCACTACTAAATGGGGGACGTTTGCCTACAAGAAGATGCCTTTTGGGCTATCCAATGCTAGTGCTACCTTTCAGCAAGCCATGGATATGGCTTTTAGAGGCTTAATGAATAAACATGTGCTGGTCTACCTTGATGATGTGATGGTATTCTCCAAGGAAGCAAGCCAACACATAGAGCACCTCAAGCAAATTTTTGAAAGGTGTAGGGAGTTTGGCATCTCTCTTAATCCAAAGAAGTGTGTGTTCATTGTTCATGAGGGGAAACTCCTTGGCCACATTGTGTCCAAGGAAGGCTTATCCATTGACCCTGAGAGAGTTCGCTCTATCCTAGAGATGTCCCTATCGAAGCACAAGAAAGGCCTGCAGAATTTCTTTGGCAGGATAAACTTCATTCGGAGGTTCATTCTGAATTTTGTAGAGATAGTCAAGCCACTCACCCCTATGATGAAGAAGGGTGAGGAATTCAAATGGATAGCTCAAAGGAAAGATAACTTTGAGGCCATCAAGTAGGCCATAACTTGGGCTCCCACTTTGATCAGCCTAGACTTCAGCAAGGACTTCAACCTCTATACTTTTAGTAATGAAGAGGTGATATCTACCATGCTTACCCAAGCTAACGGTGATGACCTCAAATAGCCCATTGCCTTTTTTAGCTAAGGATTAGAGGACTTTGAAGTCAGGTACACATATGTAGAGAAGCAAGTCCTAGCAGTAGTGAGGAGCTTGAAGAAATTTAGGCATATGTTGTCTAACAACAAGATTCACCTTATGGTCCCACATCCTGGCATCAAGGATTTCTTGACCAATCGAGACCTGAGTGAGAAGAGGGCAGGGTGGATTACCAAAGTGATGGAGTATGACATAGACATTAAGATCACCAAGTTGGTGAGGGGAAGAGGCCTGTGCGAACAACTCACTATAGACTTAAAGCAAGAGAGGGAAGACAGCTTGTTAATTCACGATGTAGACACTGTAGAGGAACTAGCTGTCATAAAGGATTATACGCTGGACATGAGACATTTCCTTACTACTAGTGAGTGCCCACAGGGTCTTGATAAGATCAGAAGAAGGTATTTTAAACTCTAGTCTCTTCCTTATGTTTTGGTTGATGAAGTATTGTTCAAGAGGGATTTCTCTGGAGTCCTCCTAAGGTGCATTGACCCAAACCATGATGATAAAGTATTGGCTGAGTTCCATGATGGGCCAGCAGGTGGTCACTTCATTCTTAGAGTACCATAACAAAGATAATGAGAGCTAGCTATTTTTGACCTACTCTTTTTAAGGACACCCATGCCTAGGTAAGAAAGTGCCAAAAGTGCACACTTTTTGATAGAAAATAGTGACTGGCTGCCATGCCTCTATAGCCCATTCAAGTTGAGCAGCCATTCATGTAGTGGGGCCTAGATTTCATAGGGATGATTAATCCTCCCTCCAGTGTTGGGCATAAATGGTTCCTAACTGCTATAGATTATTTCACCAGGTGGGTGGAGCCCATCACTCTGAAAGAGGCGAATGAAAGTGCAGTCTTGGAGTTCTATGAGGACCTGGTAACAAGATTTGGGGTCCCAGCCACCATAATCTCAGATAATGCCTTTTCTTTTTTGGGAACCAAAACTAGTGAATGGGCACTGAAGTATGGCAATTACCTCAGCACTTCATCAAATTATTATCCATAGGGGAATGGGCTGGCTAAGTCCACCAACAAAAATTTGATCAGAATCATAAAGAGGACTATGGAAGAAAATCATAGGACTTGGCATGCCAAGCTAAAGACCACTCTATGGGTCAATCAAATTAATCTAAAGAGAGCAATCAGAAATTCTCCATATACGCTCATGTATGGAAGGGAAGCTAGGCTTCCCATCTCACTTGAATTACCAGCATTAGATCTCTCCCACCAGCTGTAGCTAGAAGAAGGAACCAGCATGAAGGTCAGGCTGTGTGAGCTAATGGAACTCTAAGAGGTAAGGGATCAGGCTATGGCTTTTATGACCAGTAGCCAACAATAAGTGAAAAGGCACTTTGATAAGAAATCTTTGTCAAGATATTTCTATAAAGGAGACATTGTCCTAAAGTGGGACAAAGATTGAGCTAAGCCTAAAAAGCATACAAAATTCGATGCCCTATGGAGCAGTCCTTACATGATCACTCGGTGCAAGCAACATAATGCATTCCAACTTTCCAGGTTTGATGGTGAAGAACTATGTATCCCAGTTAATGGGATACATTTGAAATGTTGCCACTAATTTTTGGATTCACTTGTACATATTTTCCCTTATTTTCTTTCCTATTTTTCCCTAAGTGATGTTGCACAAGCAGTAGTTTTCTTAGTCTGCGTGTGTTTTATTTTCTTTGGGGGTAGATCTGCATAACTATTTATAAGTTTTAACAGAGCTATTGTTGATTCTTAAAGCTACTATCTAACTCTATGCCCAATGGATTTTCAAGGCAGCTGGTCTTTAAGCATAGCAGGCATGCTTCCCCTGTGAGTTGCCATCTATTGACCAATTTTTGCCCACAGGCCAAAATCATTCACCTTCTTTCTTCACTATTCAAGGATAGTTGTTTCAGGTTGCACAAGTTCAATGCTAGTGTTTCTCTATTTAGTTCAACGTAAAGGCCCATCGGCATGCAATGGTTGAACCTTGAACTGTTGAACCAAATTTTGGTTCAACAGGTTTGGTTCAAGGGTCTACCCTTATCTGAAGGGGATCTTCAAGTCAAAAGTGCCCTTTAGGAGGGTAGACACTTCATATTTCAAAATATTTGGGTGTGCCTCAAAATAATAAAGGAAAGAATTTTTGTGGACAAATTGTCTGCAGAAATGCACAGTCAAAATGCAAAGTCAAAGCGAAAGAATTTCCATGGACTTTTTGTCTGTGGGAAAAGTCTACAGATAATTTGTCTACAGAAAACAAAGCAAAGGCCAACAAAGCCTCGAGGAAATTTACTCGGGGAAATTGTCTGCGGATAATTTGCTTGCGAGAGCCCGGGAGGATAGTCCAAAAGAAAAAGGGACCCGCCAAAGTTCTCGAAGGGTAGGTGCCCTTGCGAGGGACTTCTAGCCAGGTCGAGAGGACTTTTCAAAGGCTAGAAGGTGCTAGGAGAAATAACAAAGGTGGAGAAGTGCCCCAAGGTGTTAAGGAGAAAGCAAGCCATAGAAGACAAAGCCAGCATGGACCTGAGGAGATGCCACATGGACCCGATGATGTCCTGGTGGATGTCAAGTTTAGCAGAATGGTTTAGCCATTGGTTCTCAATTGATGACATTCAAAAATCCATTAATTTTAAGAGGATGAAGTGTCTGTTAGTTTTTTAAGCACGATGGTCACATGAACGTCGATTTTAACAAGTGAAATGGCCTTTTAGTTTTCAAAGGCAAAGGAGAGCACCATATAATGGAAAGGAGCTCAAAATGTAGTGACCCACCAAGAAGTTTGCCCCTGGGGGCTGAACAAGCCAGATAGAGATAAAGTGGAGAAAGGACAAAGTGACAGGCAAAGAGTGAGTTGGCAATTAGCCCAAGTGGTGCCATTCAAGAAATGACTTCAGTAGGTGGAATTGTCCATTGTGAATTGATCATAAGAGGCACAAATAGCTAAGATGAAATTGGTTTTCTCCATTTTACATTAAATGGGTAGACAAAATGTATATTGGCCTTGAAAAAGGTTGGATTTCAAATAGACAAAGGCACAGTTCATTAATTCATTGAGTGACATATTCTTCCCAATGAAGGGATGTCACATGCCACTTGCAAGCCAAAGGGCGCCATGAGCCTCTTGTCTTTTTCTATATAACATTGTGAATTGGTCATTTGTATTAATCTTTTCACAATTTTATAAAGCACAGCTCTGCTAAAATTTCCACCTAAATCAAATAAAGACAATTTTTTACCTCTTCTTGGATGGATATTTTGTGTATGTCTTGAGTGTTTGATTTGTGTTCAGTCATTATCTTTTGATGCTCTCACAGGTTCAGCACCAACACACTAGTTATCTTCAAGGTGCCATTTTCTACAATTGACAGGAGGAGAGTTCTATTTGGAAGTATAGGATAGAGGAAGTCATTTATAGTATGTATTTTATAGCATCTTGGTGAGTCCCTATTTTTGTATTTTCATAAGAACCTCCCTGTCATTTTTTAGCAACCTGGTCTTTCTGCCAAGTCTGAGTGTATGTATGTTGCATTTGTCTGATTTTGAATGTGGTGTGAAGGTCATTTCATTTTGGTGTATCACCTCTTTAGAGTAGGTTTATTTTCCTACACCTTCCTCCCTTTTCATCCCCCCAGTCTATATCTATCTATATATACCTGTATTTTGTACTTGCTAGAACAAATAATGATACATTAGAGGGAGCGAGCCCTTACCTAGAGACTCTCCCCTCTAGCTTCGCCACCCCACAGGTGAGAGGGGAGTTTCCATGTTGCGAGGAGAAGATAGGAGTTTGACTTCCTACCACTGGGTGCATTTTCCTATGCCAACAGAGGTATGGAAAAATGTAGTGTTTATATCCCCTTCCTTCAGCTAGATCTTCTTAGATTTCTTCCACTAGTACGTTTCTTCCTTAGCTTACAGGTTGTGGAAAAGACTTAGAAGTTCCTTTTATTTTTCTTGGAGAGATGGGGTGGAGCCAAAAACATTAATTTCTAGTTCTAAAATACTAATTTCCTCCTCTATAAGTCATTTTTGAAAGAATATATTCCCAAATACTTCCTTGTTTCAAACTTTGAGATTATATTTGACATGTCTAAGATTCATGGCTAGGATATACATTGTAGAGCCTTGTACCAAGAATTGCCACCATTCCTTGATGGAATATTTCAATGTATTACTAGATAGCCACATTTTATTGAATCTAAATTGAGTAAATTTGGCTCTAGACATCTTCTCATTTTGGAATAAAAATGCGTTATGGTCAGACCTAATCCTTGGCAAAGGAGAGAGAAAATTGGTTGAATCAAGATTCTAGTTTAAAGAGATTAAAAAACCTATTAAGTCTGACTTGGATGAGATTATCACTCAATCTCTTATTAGACATTGTGTATGTATTACTTATTAATTCCAAATAAATCAACCCATCTTTAGTAATAAACTCACTAAAATCTAACATAATGTCGATCAGAGAGCAAATTCCCCCTTTTTTATCTTGGGGATAGGGGTGAGTTGAAGTCCCCTACCACCATCCAACACTATTTTTTTAAGATATTTTTGGAGGCTTTTAGATATTCCCATAATTTACATCTATCATTCTTGGAGTTTAGGGCATACACATTAGTGAGGACCCAATCTATTTTAGTGAGAATATATTGGAAAATATCCATAATATGAGACTTAGTTACAACTAAGGGATTTCCATCCAAAAGTTTGGGGTCCCAAAGTACCATCAGACTACTAGATGCACCTCTAGAGTTGATACAACTACATGAAGCTTTATCTCAAATGTTAAATTTAATATTCAAGATTTTTTCCATGGATATTTTATATTCTTGAAACAAAATAATATCAAGTTTGTACTTCTTAATTAAATTTATTGCCAATCTCTATGTCTTGGGGTTATTTAACCCCCTTATATTCCAAGAGATAGCTTTCATTTCTTATTATTTAGAAAGTGTCTAAGGGTCAATATGTATCCTTCATAACTTGTCTATCTATTTTTTATTTCCTAGTACTTTGAGATGAGGGTCTGCCTAAAGGTTTTTGGTCTTCTCCAACTTCCACTTTTTTTTTCCTTTTTTCTTTTGAATATGCATACATGGTTATTCATTTGAATCTATTGATAAATTAGGTACTTATCCTTTATTTTTTGAGAAAAACTGACCTTCAAAAAGGGAGGATTGACTTGACTCATCTAAGCATCTAGAAGGAGTTGTAATAAATTGAGAGGGACCAATTTCTTAGAGAACTAGGTCTTTGTCCATGAAATCAACTACACAAGAAATGGTATAAGGAGAGATTTGGTAAGGATAGTCCCAAGGAGCCTTAAGAGGAAGAGAATGGGTGACCAAGGACTCAAATATGGCTTTAACAAAGATATCCCTCAAAGTTTTGGGGGATCTAATTGAAGGTGCTTACATCAATCTAGTTGAGGAAGCTAACATAGGGGTATCCCAAGGGGGATAAGGATCCTTAGAGCTATAGATAGTTTTGAATAATTCATATTCAAAAATTTATTCCCCAAGATAAGAGGATCCAAAGTGAGTTTGGGGAGATGGGTGGGGGAGTGGGCTAGCAGGTAGGGGGGAGGGCTCTAGGTGGAGGATTTTTTAATCTAAGTGTGGGAAGGAAGAATCAGGGACTTCTTAAGGAGGGATAGGTTTTAGAGGAATCATTTAGGACATTACTACTTTTGTATATTTTTTGTTATCTCTCAAATTCAATCCTTTGATTCTAGATTTTGTATTTGGATTTAATCTTAATGGAGTGAATCAGTGGTTTATCATTTGGAATGAAAACATAAAATCAACCCATCATGAGTATTCATCTATCTTAAGTTATTAGTTTTATGGAAATGGGCTCACTAAGATCCCTATAAATTCACAAGATAACTTCAAGATCCCAAAATTATAGGGGTAGTTTCAGCAGACTAATCTAGATAAGAATATCCTCCAAGATCAAGCTATCAAGGTTGAGACCTACCTTCCACTTATAGAGGCTAAACATGTATTTCCCCATAAACCAAGGACCTCCCATGAAGACCCTTATATATTATTCAATATGGGAGAAGTTAAGTAGTAAAAGTTTCCTGGGCATGGCCACAATGTTGATTTGACCTTTTCATTTCCATTTGTGATTGGCCCATTTATAAAAAGAATTAATATTTAGCCTAAAATAATTAAATTTGGCCAAAATAGAATGTAATAGAGATGATTCAATGTTTTTAATGATAACATTTGACACTTCAAGACATACCTCAGATCTTTCACCTAATGGGACAAAGAAGGTCTCCTCTAAGGTCTATTTAAGGTGGCACTCACTCGTGACCAAATCTGCCCATGAAGTAGGATTTTAACCTTTGGTGGGGTTGATGTATGGAATTAGTGGACCTTGACTCATCTCTAGTGCAAGTACCAAATGATCCATTATGGTGTTTGATGAAACATGCGCCTTTTATATAACTATCATGGACTCTATAAGATTGTTGAGCTTTAACTCTCCCTCCTCCTACACATTGTTGGCATTCAAAATCCCTACACCAATCCTTTTCTCTCTCTTCCATTTTAACATGGAGCATATTAATTAACATTTTTCATAAACCATAACCATCTCATTTTTACCATTTTAAAATCAACACATCCCATTAATATCACATAACATCACATCCATATAAATATTAATCAATATTATAACATCTCATGAATCCATTTATAACATCCATATAATCCATAAACACATCCATCTAAAATTTAAATCAATAATCATATCTATATCACATCAATCATCTAATCACATTCATACATATCCATAATCAATATCTAACTAATAATTCACATCATGTCATAAGCATGACATCACATAACTAAAATAAAATCACATCCATAAATATATGTTTCATAATCACAAAATCAGTAAAAACATAATCATACAAAGTCATAATTCATAATCACATAATATAACATCAAAATCTCATAATCATGACCATATATAATAGTCTCAAATATCCACATGGAGTCCATATCAAAATATATAGATACAAAATATGGGCCTCATGGGCATAAATGTGATATACATACAAAAATCCAATACAAAATATCACAAACATGTCTATTATGGCCTAGTTGGTCTTTGGGGACACTGATGCACTGATTGAGATGAACTAGCTCTAAAAGTAGTTTCACACTACCTAGGTGGCATTATTGACTCATACAAATATTTTTAGTACTATGCCTTGTGTGTCAATCTCATAATGTTCTACATCACCCCAGCCATCCCACCTATAGTCATGGCTCCATCTACCTCCTCTTTATCCTTCTTAGCCACTTGTATCTCCCCTATCCACTCTCTAATCCATGTCATCATTTTTCCATCTTGAGCTTGTAACCCAATAATCCCTGTAACCTAACTCTGGATCTAGGTATGTAACATCACTATCTAGGCTTATAGGGAGGTCAACAATCCCTATAAACCTATAATATACCCCTATATAGTGGATAATTGACCATCATTCTAAGTTATTTTCCCCTATAATTGGGATCAATTTTGGTCTCTCTCTATCGTAATACCTTCTATCTCAGAGATACATGCATGTACCTCCATCCTAAGCTAGTCTAGTAAGGACTTCTCATCCTCTATCAAAGGAGGTTAGGATGGCCCTATCTCATCTCCACCCCTAATACCAAAAACCTATGTCTCACTCCCTCTAGCTTGAACCATAACCATTGCTTGATCCCCATTTGGGCATTGCTACTCCCCCCATCTATGTCCATATCATATAGACCTCATTGGCCATCCTATGCATCCTAAGATAGGGCTTGTATTTTGCATTATCTTTGTATCCTTGCCTATGCCTATAATAGTCTCCTCACCACCCAATCCTCACTCTAGCCCTACATCTAGGTAACCTTAATAGTAGCCTCTATGACCACCATGTGGTGTATGTATTTATCATGCCTGGGTATGAAATAGGTGTCTAAAAATCCATTGGTATAAGGGTCATTCTATCATAATCTACACATTTAGTGTCTCTATCCACTAAAATACCCCACTGTGACCTCTCCTAATTACTTCATGAAAATATGTGCTCTTCCCCTGGAACATCTTATGGTAACCCAAACTATCTTTGAACATGATCAGGTCTATACCTCTCTATGATGTAGTTTATATAACCTATGAGGTAGCAGTCCATCAACATATACTATGTAACCTCCACCTCATCCTCCCATCCAAACTAAAACCCCTTATAAGGCATCTAGGTAATGTACTTAGGACATATTCCATCTAATGCCTATTTATAAAATCTCATCTCCCCCACATGGCCTCTCTATACCTATAATATAATGTACCACCCAAAGAAAATTAGCACATGTGGCTATATAGCTACCTAATTACCTAATGGTTATTGTATTACTTTGTGCTCCCAACTCAGAAGATGTAATAATAATGAAAGACCCAAGCTCACAGCTCTTTTATAACCCCCCATGGGTGGATCTTGATAAAAATGATCCAAAATTACTATCCCCCAAATAAATACCTAGATTCCTAAACCATGTCTGATATGACATCCCCAAGCCCAAAGTAAAACCACCATCTACTCTTTTCTGGTAAGAGTATGTCGGTAATAAGAGATATCACTACTAGTGTCAACCTATTATTGGAAATAAGATGACTAAGAGAGGTGAATCAGTATTCAAAACTTTTTATTAAATTCTAATTAACCATACATGAACCATTATAATCAAACATGTACATCATAACAAGCATAGTAGTTAATTCAAAACAACATGAAACGCATGAACACAACATATACATGGGAAACCCTCTAGGGGTAGAAAACCCATTGATGAAGAAAATGGACTATAGTACTATAATATAAACATCAATCTTCAGTTGATCACCCAATAATCTTATAAAACCAACCCCAATCTATCAAGAACTAATTTAATAAAGTCTTTAGTTGAGTACCAACCCAACAGGGAGCACCAACCCCTAATTTACCAAACACCCACTTAGATTTAGAAAACACCAAATTACAAAGATGAACTAACCCCCTAGATGAATCATCACAAATTCATCAACCTAATTGTTTGACCACCTTCAAAAACCCTTATTTCTTCTATTATAGATGATGATCTACTCCTTAGGCCTTTGCTCACTTCAGTCCCTCTCAAACTGACCTTTACTCTTCTTCACTCAACTAGCCCTCTTCATGGATTGATTAGGTATTTTGACCTTGATCATCATATGAATAACCTATGTTATATATTAATAAAATTTATCTAATTGTTTTCATGACATTATTATTCTCACCAATGATCTATATCATTTTCTTATCCTCTTCTATGTTCACTCTCTAAGCATCCATAAATTGGCCTAAACTACCTTGATTTTATACAAATGACTTCATCATATATTTTAGGTCAGATACATATTAAAATAACTTAGGTTGGTCATGAATAGGTATTATTATATTAAAATAACATGCCTTAAATATGAATTAATTAATACAATAGGTTGGTTATACATAAATTATCCCTTACTCCTCTTTTTAGGCTTATGGAGATCTAATAAGTCTTAATAATATGTTACCCTTTGATCATTTTTGAAGCATATCCAAACACATTACATTAAAATAAATAGTCATACACCACTCCAATAGACCTTATCAAACTTTTATTAAGGTCTACACCATCTTTTAGGTCCAACTACCACTTGAACCCTTTTTCAAATCATTACTTATAAAAAGCTTACGCATATACAGAAACTTTGTCTTGACAACTAAGGCATATAATCAATTTTTCCAAACAACCATGGAAAAAAATTAAATATTCAAAAACGTCATGACCTTAGGATCATCTCAAACTTCATCTAATGCCTCAACTTAGGGTAAATAGGCTCAAACACTTCTCTATAAGATGTTCACTTAAAACTGCCAACTGACTCCAAAACACAGTTAAGGAAACATAAACATCTAACACATGATTTAATATCTTTAAGGGATTTCAATACATGAAAAGTATCTAATAAAATATTTATAGAAACCTAAATAAATCATATCATGAACACTAATGAAAACTATTAGTTTTATAGACCAATCTGTTGACCTTCCTCTCACAGACTCTACTCAACCAGATAATCCACTTTGGCTTCATTGTTTCAACCTCTTACATAGACTTCCAAGATTTTCAAAAGAATGTATAGGTCATTCAAGACCCAAAAAAAAAAAATTTAAATTCATTACTCTTACATGAAAACACATCAGTAAACATCTTCTTACATATGTATGATTTCCTTATTATCTACACCACTAGGTCTGTTAGCGACTGACCAACTTTGATCACTAACTCTACACACCTAAGATATATAACTTGTCCATAAATACTTATGAACATCAACTATAATTATCACACTTTAATCTTCATCCTTTTATAACTTTGACTCAGTCGAATTTGTCTTCTACATTAATTTTTTGAAAGACAAGCGCTTTTCTATTGGGTCTTCTCACTCACCTAAGAAACCAATCATACTTGGAAATGCATAAGAGAGTTTAATTCAACATGTAATCACTTTATATTCACATTAAACCATTATAATCTATTTAGAAGATAATCTTCAACATCAGGTCGTAATTAGAGCTTTATGAAGGTTTAGACTATCTTCTAGTCTTAACAATCATTCATAAAACTTAACTCCTATTTCCAGTAACCAATGCTTAGAAATTTAAGATAGAACCATTATTTATCTACCATGACCAACTTAAGTTCTCATATAGGTGTTGATCATGATAATAAGCACTGAGAAGACCATTTTAGGTAGATAACTCTTCACATTATTCACTTAAGAATCCTTAAAACACTTTTTCAAGCCTTTATCTTGTAAACATTGATCTAAAAATTCATACACATACTTAAAATTACTTGAATCACATTTTTCAATGTTCACTTGCTCACTCATGTCATGATAACTAGTCCTATTACCTCATTTATCCACCATCTCTTTTCTTGCTTTCTAAGCCTTAACCTTCAAGTCTTATTAGGCCTTGAATCTGACTTTCTTGTTAAGCATGGGCTTATACTGAGAGGGGGGTGAATTAATATAACATAATCATTTAATCTTTTCCAATTTAATTAAACACAACAACCATAAACATTCAAGATCTAGTGATTAATAACATAAGAGAACACATTATTTATGTGAAAACCCTTTCGAGAGAAAACTATTACAATATATATATATATATATATATATATATATATATAACACTGTTTTACAATGTTTGTAGGAACCAATGTACTGGAGACATCAATCTCAAAACAAAGATCCATCTAGGTCAAATTGTGAGTACCCACCCACTAGAGACACCAATCCTCTTCACCAAGCACTAACCAGACCAATTTGTGAGCACCAACCCACAGGGGCACCAACCCCTAGACTATGAGGCACCAACCCCAAGCCAAATCGATTCTACCATCTGTGATTGCTTCTCCAATTGAATTATGGATTTGATTCTCTTACACTTTCTCTCTCAGTAATTTTTTATATACTTTCAACTCTCCTCTCACAATTATCAAATAATATTCTTCATTAAAATAAATCTACCCTTCACACTTCTTTTCCTAAGAGATATTCTATTTCATTTTGTGCTCTTTCTCTCTTCCTTCTCTCTCACACTTATATGATCTTCATTCAAATAAAATTCTTGTAATACTTCCACATTTATTCTCCCTTATATAGCCTTTAAAGTATGTGTCCCATCCCAGAGGTATCTCTTCACCAAGAGATGTGACCATTGACATTTCTATTGACATTTCCATTGACATTTTTGTCGACATTTCTATCAAAAATTTTGTTCACTTTCATTAAAATTTCTATTCACTTCCATTGAAAATTGTGTTCACTTCTAGAAAAAATTTCATTCACTTCCATCAATATTTCCATTCACTTATGTAAACAATTTCATTTGACATTTTCATTTATATCCATTACAATTCCTTTGACATCAATGGTAATTATTTCAATAATCTTCCCTTTTGTCATTGATGGAAATCCCCATGAATTAGTATATGAACACCCCCTATCTTCAATTCTCCCCCTTTGACATCAATGGCAAAGGGTTGTACACCTTTCTCTACCTGAGTTGATGCTTCCTCTCATAGTCACTATATTAAAAAGATATTATCTTTTCCTATTATCTTCATTGTAATCTTGAATTTATTTTATACCACTTGTTATAATATCTTCTTTTATTGTTCCTCTTCATATAATATTTTCACTATGCACATCATATCTCTCTTGATTCAACATGGTCTTCACTACCATTTCTTCTTCTACTTTGTGATCCATCATGCCCTTCTTACCATTGTTCCTTATGCCTTTTGCACAAGCACAAACTACTCCTATTAAATGTCTATCTACTACATCCACTTCCAAACTTTCACAAATTCTCTTTTGAGTTTGGTTAGGGTATCCTCTTTTTTATTATGGTCTATATGATTAATTCCACATTGTCTCTCTATATGTCCATACTTATTGCAATTTTAACATACAATGTCTTTTTATTGGAAATATTGTCATTGATGTCAAAGGTCTAGCATTATTGGTGATATAGGCCCCATTGAATTTAATGTTGTTTATCTTGGCTAATGTGAGTTAATATTTATTTAATATTAACAAATATATTTTTGGTTGCATATGAGATAGAAGAAGGGCCCATGGAGAAGTCAAAGAGCCATGGGATAAAGACAAAATAAGTATGGGACGCATTTTTCCATGAAGATTCATCTTGGGGAATTCTGAGAGTCACCAAGTGAAGACAAAAGAGTAAGGGCACAATTTCTCATGAAGGGACACTTTAAGGAATATGAAAAGTCACCAAGATAAGGACAAAAGTAGGAAGGATGCTTTTGGTCATGAAGGGTCACCACATGACTTTTCAAAGGCAAGAATATGAAGGGTCATACAAGTTTGGTGCCATTTTCCATGAGGATTGAAGGATCAAAAAGGGGGAAGGCCAAAGGTCATTTGGAAAGATATAAATAAAGGCTTGAGAAGCCATTTGTATATATAAGAGATAGAGGTTGATTTGATATTGTAATATCTAGCTTAGAAGAGTAATTGTGAGAGATTAATATGATTTGTATTTGTTATATCTAGATTAGAAGAGCAAAGGTGAGAGAGAGGAAAGAGATGTTGTATTGATCTATCATTTGTTGAGATAGCAACATTGAGAGATAGGTGTGTGGTATACACAAAGGGGTTGGTTCTCTTATGGGTTGGTGCTCATGAATTGTTACTGGGTTGGTGCTTAGCAAAGGGGTTGGTGCTCCTGTGGGTTGGTGCTCATGAATAGTAGTTGGGTTAGTGTTTAGCAAAGGGGTGTGGTGCTCTTGTGGGTTGGTGCTCATGAATAGTTGTTGGGTTGGTGCTCAACAAAGGGGTTGGTGCTCCTGCAAGCTTGGCTTGTGAATATTTTTTGGGTTAGTGCTCATTCATATACTTGAGATTGTTCTCCATGGTTTTTCCCACATTGGGTTTCCACGTTATATCTGGTGTCTCTCTCTATCTTGTGTGGTGTTTATTGTTTAAGTTTTATTGCATATCTTGAATGTTTGATTAACTGTATTTTGGTTAAAGGAATTTTTTATTATATATATGACATACTGATTCACCTCCCTCTCAATATATCCCATGCTTAACAATTGGTATTAGAGCAGGTTCCTTCAAAAAGGGTTTAACATCTTGAAGGTAGATCAAAGAAAAGCATAAGATGGCCAAGCATCTAAAGAAGGAGAATCAAGAGTTGAAATCTATGATTGAGGCTCTTAAGAAATAGGTGTGCATCTTGGATTCTAAGTTGGCTATAGAAGTAAAAGAAAATTAGATATTTATTTAGGATCTTAAGAATTAGTTAGAGGTTGCAAATTTAATTTTAACATCAAAAGAAGAAGAGTGTAATCAGTTGAAATATGAGTTAGGTTCTTTAAAGGATAAACATGAGAAGCTTATAATCAAGGTTGAGAAAGATCATGAAATATTGGTCCAAGGAAAGAAGAATGCAGGTTTTGAAGGCAAATCAAAGAAGTCGATCAGATAGCCCAATGCATTTAAGTTTTTAAATTCTTTTCATGGCCATTGTTTTGTTTGTCATCATGTTGGTCATAGGGCAAGAGACTGTATGAGGAGAAGTAATCAGTCAAAGGGAGATCTCAGTCGCATTCAATAAAAAGGTATGAGAAATATTGTTTGCTTTTTTTTTCATGAGGTTAGACATATTGCTAAATTATGTCAAAATAAAGTAAAGAGATATTCAAAGTATGTCAAAGGTTACAGAGCCCCTAAAAGATATGAGAAGAGTCAAATTAAGGTTTGGAGACCTAAAATAGTCAAGGTTGATCAGGTTGAGTTTAAGAGTGAAAATGAATTACTTGCTATAGTAGATAAAGAATCAGATAGAAAGGATTGTATAGAACCTCTTATTACATTTGAGCATGAGCTTTGTCAAGATAAGATAGTTGCAAAAGTTGAGAAGATGAAAAACATCATAAATGATAAGTTTAGTAAGTCAAAAAGGCTAGACATGCTTAAACGGATTCTAAAATAAAAACACAAGAAAATCAAGGAAGAAATAGAGGAGATGTGGGAATCTCCTGAGATTTGTTTCTAGGACCCTTTTGTGTGGGGTGTCTCTTCTAGGCTTGAAGGAGACACTTTTAAGAAAAATTGAATCATGGTGGATGTTATTGGGTTTTGGCTTTATTGCATGACAAGAGGGTGAGTTGGCAAATTAATTTGTATATCTTTTGAGGGAATAGATTTTTCAAGAAAATTTTGAATCAGTATTATGGTTTGAGGATATTAGAATGATTCTTTCATGTGCAATTTTTCAAATTATTATGGCCATAAGAAATTAGAATGTTGAAAAAGATCTAACAGTTTTAGAAAGAAGGAAAAGAATACTCATGCAAATTCAATGAAGAAGGATCAGAGTTTCAAAGCTCCATTCATCAGGAAGAAGGTTCAGACATGTTCATGGTAGAAGAAACAACCTAAAGATTCTATGTTGGTGTATATAGCTTTGCATGTAAGAAATAAAGATTAGCCATGGTTCGTTGATAATGGATGTTTGAGGCATATGACAGGAGATAAGAGTAAAGAAGATCAATGGTGGCATAGTGAAATTTGAAGATAAAACCACTGCCAGGATAGCCAAAAAAGGTATTTTAATATTTGGATATTAGTAGAACCAAAGATAAGAATATTTTGTAAGCATAATCTATTGAGTGTAAGTCAAATATGTGATCAAGGATACACCTTAAAGTTTCATATAGAAGGTTGTGAGATTAGAAGAAAATATTCAAATGAGTTGATTGCATATTCTCAAAGGATAGGCAATGTTTCAATCAGATATCTTCTCAAAGACATGCAAGAGGAGTTAGGAGTAATTTCTATTACTTCCTGCCATTGATGTTCAACATCAATTGAGGGGGAGCTAAGTGTTAGCTCCAAGTAGGCCCTTTTCCATTGATGTCAAAGGGGGAGAATAACAGGTATAGGTACAGGTGTAGAAATAGGTATAGGGAATAGGTACAGGTTACTATAGTAAAGGGGAGTTACTGTATGTTTTTAAATGATAGTATGTGCAGGTGACAGGATGTGGCAGTTTCAGGATTGAGGTTGCCATCAATGACAAAGGGAGAGATTGTTAGAAATATTGTCATTGATGTCAAAGGTCTAGCATTATTGGTGATATAGGCCCCATTGCATTTATTATTTTTTATCTTGGCTAATGTGAGTTAATATTTATTTAATATTAACGAATATATTTTTGGTTGCATATGAGACAAAAGAAGGGCCCATGGAGAAGTCAAAGAGCCACGGGATAAAGACAAAAGAATGATGGGACACATTTTCCCATGAAGAGTCATCCAAGAGTCACCAAGTGACGAAAAAAGAGTAAAGGCACAATTTCTCATGAAGGGACACTTTAAGGAATACAAAAAGTCACCAAGATAAGGATAAAAGTGGGAAGGACGTTTTTGGTCATGAAGGGTCACCACATGACTTTTCAAAGGTATGAATATGAAGGGTCATACAAGTTTGGTGCCATTTTCCATGAGGATTGAAGGGTCACAAAGGGGGAAGGCCAAAGGTCATTTGGAAAGCTATAAATAAAGGCTTGAGAAGCCATTTGTATATATAAGAGATAGAGGTTGATTTGATATTTTAATATCTAGCTTAGAAGAGAAATTGTGAGAGATGAATATGATTTGTATTTGTTATATATAGCTTAGAAGAGCAAATGTGAGAGAGAGGAAAGAGATTTTATATTGATCTATCATTTGTTGAGATAACAACATTGAGAGATAAGTGTGTGGTATACACCAAGGGGTTGGTGCTCCTGTGGGTTGGTGCTCATAAATAGTAGCTGGGTTGGTGCTCGGTAAAGGGGTGTGGTGCTCTTATGGGTTGGTGCTCATGAATAGTTGATGGGTTAGTGCTCAACAAAGGGGTTGGTCCTCCTGCAAGCTTGGCTTGAAAATATTGTTTGGGTTTGTGCTCATTCATATACTTGAGATTGTTCTCTGTGGTTTTTCCCACATTGGGTTTCCATGTTATATCTTGTGTCTCTCTCTGTCTTGTGTGGTGTTTATTGTTTGATTTTTATTGCATATATTGAATGTTTGATTAAGTGGATTTTGGTTAAAGGAAAGTTTTATTAGATATATAATATACTGATTCACCCCCCCTCTTAGTATATCCTGTGCTTAACACTTTTGACAATGGATTAAATGAATTTCTACTTGAGAAACCATATGAATCTTTATTTCCATTCCAACCATGCTCATTCTTCTCACATCCTTCACTTGTGCCATAGTTCTATGCATACTCATTTTTTGCATGCCCATTCTTCATATCTACATTTATTCCAATATTCCATGTGTATCCATTCCTTGCATATCTCTTACTCTCATTTTCTTTATGACCAAAATAGTTACAATTAAAGCAATAGCCATAAAATGATCCTTGATACCTATCATATTGTTTTGGGAAGAATGATCTTCTATCATGCTAATGGTTCTTTCCATTATCTTATACTTACAAAACTTTTTTCTTCAGGGAAGTCTTCTCTTCTATCTTCATAGGTTTAGCAATTTTAACATCCTCTTGGTAACCTTTTATTGATCTCCATAGCCAAGACCTGACTTGTCTAATAATGACCTCTAACAATCTAGAATCTCATCTAGAACCTTGGTGCTCTTCTCAAATATTAAGTTACTTGTCAATTTATTATTCACCTTTTCTAACCCTTTTTTCAAGCAACAATCTTAGCCTCTAGCTTCTCACATTCTTCCTTCTTTGCATTTAGTTCAATTTTAGTTTCTTCCTTTATTTTCTTTGCCGACTCATGATGGCCATTTATTACTCCTCTCAAATTTTTGATAACTCTTCTTCTCTATCTTGATCATCTTCTTTATATTTCTAAATTTTTTGATTTTTTTTAATTCTCTTTTTTGAGCATTTTATTTTCATTCAAGGGACTTAATAGTTCTCCTTCAATATCTACTTCTACTTTTCTAGCTTTTGAATCACTCCAAGATTGTCCTCTAGTTATCTAGTCAACACAATCCCAATATTCTATACCCATGAACAAAACTTCACCTCCATCACTATCTATAACACCTTCTTCAATCTTCTCACTTGATCTACTATCCCTCTTTGAATAATGGCTTTTCTTTTCTTTATCAAATCTCTTCTTTTTCTCATATTTCTCTTATTTGTAGTTTTTCTTGCTCTTGTAATACTTACTTTCTTTCTCATCATGTTCCTCTTCATCATTACTACTCTCTTATTTTTAATGGGGACATTTATTTGCAAAGTGTCTTATTTTTCCACAATTAAAACACTTAAAATGTAACTTCCCTTTATATCTCTTAGATCCCTTTTTATGATTTCTCACAAATAGGGCTTCTTCTTTATCTGACTCTTCACTAGTGCTATAGCTTGATCCATGTTTTTCCTTTTTTACTTTATTTGATACTTTAAAATTTGCTTCATGCTTTGTTAGCTTTTCTAATTCTATCCTCATTTTGTATGCTATGATAATTCCATGTAACTCAGCGATTTTCAATGTGTTCAAATCCTTCATTTATTCAATAGCTGAGACTTTCACATCATACCTCATAAGAAGTTACCTTAACACTTTTGATACTATCATTAACTATTCTATTTTATCACCTAGCCCTTTGATGGTGTTGACTATCTCATCCACATGGAGAAGATATGTTGTACCATTTTTCTTAATATTTCATCTTAATACTTTCAAACTACCTTCTATGCATTCAAAGCTTTGCCTTCTTGACCTTGTCATCACCTTCATAGATATTCTAAATTTTGTCCCATATATCTCTTACTGACACACAATGCATTACTTTTATGAAATCCAATTTTGATAATCCACACAAAATGGCATTCATCACTTTCACATTATTCTCACATGCCTTCTTTCTAGCCTGATGCATTGGCTTATTTATTGGTGTTATGTACCCCATCGCTACTGATAACAAAATATCAAACCTTAGAGCCATAAGATATGTTCCATCCTTATAGTCCAAAAATTATAATTCATTCCATTAAACAATGGTGCTTTGTTTGTGGAGAAACCATCCTGACCTTGACAACTAACCATGTGTGCTCCTAAGATCTACCTTCCAATGGTTAGACTGATTTTGAAAGAATCACTCTGATACCAATTGTTAAGTGTAGGCTTATATTGAGAGGGGGTGAATCAGTATAACATAATATTTTAATCTTTTCAAATTTAATCAACCATAACAACCATAAATATTCAATATCTAACAATTAATAACACAAAAGAACATAAGATTTATGTGGAAACCCTTTTGGGAGAAAACCATGGCAAAATATAGCTTATATATATATATATATATATATATAACTCTTTTACAATGTTTGTAGGTACCAAACTAATAGAGACACCAATAACCAAAACAAGCACCAACTTAGTCAAATTATGAGCACCCACCCACTAAAGACACTGATCCCCTTTACCAAGCCCCAATTAGCCAATTTAGGAGCACCAACCCCTAGACTATGAGGCACTGACCCCAAGACAAACTGATTCCATCATCTACGATTGATTCTTCAATTGAATGATGGATTTTATTCTCTTACACTTTCTCTCTTAGTAATTTTCTTATATACTTTTTTCTCTCCTCTCTTTCATAATTCTCAAATAGTATTCTTCATTAATATAAATCTACCCTTCACAATTCTATTTCATTTTATGATCCTCCTCTCTTCCTTCTCTCTCTCACTTATATGATCTTCATTCAAATCGAATGCTTGTATTACTTCCACATCTATTTTCTCTTATATATCCTTTAAAGGATGTGTCCCATCTAAGAAGTGCCTCTTCACCAAGAGATGCGATAGTTAACATTTCCATCGACATTTCTATTTACTTCCATCAATATTTCCATTCAATTCCATCAATAATTCCATTCAAATTAAAAAACAATTTCATTCACCTATAGAAATAATTTTGTTCACTTCTAGAAATAGTTTCATTTAAAATTTCAATTCATATCTATTATAATTCATTTAATATCAATGACAATTATTCTAACACTTCTAGCCACTCTATAGTTTCCACCTTAAAACTCTCATGTGTTTCAATGTCTCTTACTATGCTCAATCAATCTCATACACTCACTCTTCCTTAGAACTTCAACAAAACTTATTTGGAGCTACTTACATATCTTTGAAGCTCAACTATTGCATCTTCAAAGTTGCATACATAGTTCTTTAGAGCTAACATTTTAATTAATTGCAAGGTACTCAATACCTCATGTACAACCTCAAACAATCTCTATCATGATCAAATACTATCAAGTAGTCTTTAGAGCATTCTCATCTTCATAGTTCATTTGGAGCATCTTCAAAACTTCTTCCATATATCTTTAGAGCATACTACTTCTTCTTCGAAGCTCACTCATTTCATCATGCCATCTACAAATACCATATCATAAGGTCTAGATAAAGTAATACAAGATGCTTTACACTTTCAGTATTGACCTATACTCATTCATGTTACTTCTTAAAGATTTCACTCAAGCTGATATTAGAACATTTTTCAAATAATATTCTCTCATCACATCTCTCACACAGTAAAAAAACACTCACTATGCTTGGCAATATAACTCATTCACATATATATCTCAAGGCTTACTTGACCAAGAACCTTTGACATCAATGATAGAACCATGCATCTTCATAAGATCCTTTGACATTATTAACAACATTAAATATCAAATCTCAATACTCAAAGATAATCATCAACAACATTTCCCTTAATTAATGATAACGTTCAACAGTCTCCCTCTTTGGCATTGATGGCAAACATACTCAAAAAACTTCATCAACCACTTCTTGATGGAAATCATCTATAAGACCTAGTTCTTACCTTCTATTTCTCCCTTTCTAATCTTTCCCCTTTTCTCATCTTTTATGATCATTATCCCCCTTTGACATTAATAACAAAGGTCTTCCATAATTATCATATATTTCAAAATGAACTTCAAATTACAAGACCATTTCAACACAAATTAAGCTTAGTAAACAAACTGAATAGGTCCCCCTTAAACCAATCATCCACCATGCTTCTATAAAAATTAGACATAAAATATCATTTAAAACTAATGAAATCACACTCTTCTCCTTGTTAGATGATATTATGTCCCAAAGATACAAGATAACACATAGTCTTCAAAAACCATGGTAGCCACTTATGACAACCATTCTTAGAAACTTCTCAATTAGGTCATTATCCCAGCTGATTCATCAAAAGCTCAACAAATAGAGTTTATGAAGCATCTCAAACATAATCTCTCCTTAACTCCATGCATATCAAGGAGTAATCACTTTCTTGATAAAATAAAATATATATACCAAGATCCCCCTTAGACCAAACATATCTTCTTTAAAAGAACTAGAAACTCAAATCACTTACCTTTCTTGATACGATAAAAGAAGATTAAATTTTTTACCATGCAACATATACCAATTGGATAAATAGGGACCCCTCATTTTTTCTAATATATTAGGCTCAACTATACATAAAAACATATCTCAAAATATTACCTCTTATATATATATATACCAATTTTTTGCATTTTGACTTTAAATGCATGATACCAATCTTAGATCTCTCATCATGCTATTACTTCAAACTATAGACATATCAAAATGGAAATGGATAGAATAAATATTCATATCCTTACTTGTAACATAGAAAACCTAAAATATTCTTAAATATACCTTCTATATTTTTGCCCTCATGCTTCTACTGATAAAAGAATGTCTCCATGAAGCTTAATGGAGCCACACCTTTTTCATAGGGTTCTAAAACAAGATAAAATTAGGATATTCCTAGATATCCATATCCTTTTCTCAATACTAAATATTATTCAAAATTCTTCTAATATTTATTATATCTTTAGGCTTGATCTCATCATCAACCTTGTCATCCTTCTTCTTTTCTTTGAATGTCTTGTCAACACATGTAGATAATAAGTGTTCTTGACATTCCTTACCTTCTGAATTATGATCTATAGTAACAAACATTCCACCTTGGTTTATGAGATGATCATGATTCACCTTGTCATTATTCTTCTTCTTAGTCAACTCTTCATTCTTACTACTTTAATCAATGATATGAGAACCAAAACCTCTTTTGTCTCTTGACACGTGACTTGAGAAATCACAATCTATACTCTGAGCTTTCATAGATTCTTATTATTTAGTATTTTTTTACTATTTTTACATTATTTATAGAGTCTGAATTATTTATCCATTTCTTAGTGGAATGAATATAATCCTTCTTATCTTTATTAGATGACCTTCTAAGTTTGTTAGGATAATATCTTCCAATGTGTCCTACATCATGACAATTGTAACATACCACATTATACATACCATATAACTAATGATGAATATGATCTATCTCTGACCAATTATTTCTTCACCCATAGTTCCATGAGTACTAATTCTTGGAGGTTTCTATACATTCTCTTTCTTTATGATCAAACTAACTGCATGTAAAATAATAACCATTGAAATAATTTACATACCTTGTATCATTAGGTTATTTGATAGGTATTTTCATGTTGACCTTCTTGTCTTTAACAATATTCCTCTTGATTTGGGATGTCTTCTTTTGGTCTTCTTTGAATCTAAGACATATCTTGTCACTTGTAGACTTTTAACTATTCAAGATATCATCTAGAGCCTCAGTGCTCTTTTAAAACTTTAAAAAATTATTCGTCTTTTTGGATTCTTGATCCAACTTAGATTTAAGAGATTCTACTTCAATTTTATATCTGATATAGTCTTATTATTTATCCTTTAGGCTTGATACCACAATATCTATCTAGGTTTTAACTTCTTGGATGATCTCTTCATAATTCTTGGAAGTGTTACTCAACCTTTCCTCAAACAATCCAATCTACTCCTGATAGTCCTAAGTTAATGACTTTAGTTTCTTGTTTTTTTTCTTCATAATCTTCAACTCTTCTAGGGTACTCATGAGGTCAGCATCAATATCCACTTCAACTTCTTTACTATCATAATATTTTTCTTCATCTAATTCTTCATTAGTCATAAGGCCTTTCCCATTTGAACAACCCTCATTTTTTGATTCTATGCCTATGAAAAGGGTTTTATTATTGTCATGTTCTGATTCATTCCTATCATCATCACTATCATATGTGTCTAAATAATTTACATCAGATGAGCTATCCTTTTTGGTATAGAAGTTCTTCTTGTTCTTGAATGATCCTTTCCTTCCTTCATTCTCCTTGAAGTCTCTATTGTTATTCTTAGACTTATAAGCCTTTATGTCATTTCCATGAGTTAAATTATGTTCTTAATTATGCTTAGATATGTATTTATTATGATACTTGGTTACAAAGTGACCAATCTTGCTAAAATTAAAACATTTAAAGGGTAACTCACCCTTGTACTTTCTTGTGCCAAACCTTAAATTTATAGCAAACATAGCTATGAGATTATCATCATCAGTATCTGAACATACCTCATATTTTTCCTTCTTGGATTTTGAATTATTTTTAACCTTAAAAGATACTTACTTCTTGAGAGGTATTCCTTTATTATTTATCATCTCATAGGTAGCCAAGATGCCATGGAGCCCATCCATATCTACCTTGTCCAAATATTTGATCTCTTCTATTGTAGACACTTTATAATCAAACTTAGAAGCTATTTATCTCAATACCTTTTAAACAATAGTAAGCTCTTTAAATTATTCTCCAAATCCTCTTATGATTTTAACAACTCCATGAAACCTCAATAGGTAGGATACAATAGTTTCATCTTTAGTCATCTTCAAAAAATTTAACTATCTTTTGTGGGTTTGCAACTTAGCCATATTCACCTTGGTGTCTCCTTCATAGATGGTATTTAGTTTGTATCATATGTCTTTAGTTGAAACAAAATACATTCCCTTTAAAATCTATGCCTCTAACAGGTAGCATAAAATGACATTCATTACCTTGGAGTTATTTTCACTAGCATTTTTGCTTTCTACATCTATTGGTGGAATTAGAGGTGCAATATAACCATCCATAACGACTACCAAATATCATGAACTTGTGACATTATATATATCTTCATTCTAACATTATAAAAGTCATAGTTAGATCTATTAAATAATGATGCCTTACTAATAGAGAAACCACTTTGAACTTGTTGACTAGTCATCCTTACTTATTAGGATCTCCTTTAGGATGTCAAGCCTATTCTAAAGGACCTACTCTTATATCAATTATTTCAAATAAGATTACTAAGAGGGGGGGTGAATTAGTCTTTGAAACTTTTCATTCAATTCTACTTAACCATTCTCATCAAGCATGTACATCATAGAAAACATAAGCATTAACCTAAAAGAACATGAAATGCATGAACACAAAATATACATGGGAAACCCTCTATGGGTAGAAAACCCATTGATGAAGTAAATGGACTATAGTCCTATAATAAAAACATCAATCTTAAGTTGAGCACCCACTAAACTTGGATCACCAACCCCAATCTATCAAGCAAAAACTTTACAGAGTCTTTAACTGAGTATCAACCAAGAAAGGATCACCAAATCCTAATTTACCAAGTGGCCCACTTAGATTTATCAAGCACAAACTTTCAAAGAGGAACCAAACCCCTAGATGACTCAACATCAAATTAACCACCTAATTTTTTGATCACCTTTAGAAACCCTTGTTGCTTATACAATAGATGATGATCTACTCATTTTATCACTTTAGAGTGCACCTTGTTTGAAGATTTATTAGATCTTATTAGAGTGTGGGTGAATATATATTGAGAATAACCTCCAATGAGGTCTGGTTCCCTTAAGATCTATCTCTAAAAATAAATTATTTTTAATTTTTGGGAGGAAAAGGGAGAAGAAAACTGAAATAAGAAAGCCTATCTAATGGGGTGATGCACCTAAATGATTGATATTCTCTAAAATATTTTTGAAACTGAGTAAGATACATATATGAATCTGAAAGAAAACTTTGCATTCAATCCTAAACATCAATGTTTCAAAATAAGGCTTGAAAGAAATTTGCAAATCAAATTCAAATCCTAGCTCTTCAAATGACTTGTAGAGGATGAGATTTTCATAGTAGGTGTGGAAAAGACCTAAAAAAAGAGAAAGTAGATGCCACTTATATGTTGATGCATAGTCAAATTACACTCTATTCTAATCCAAAAGATATATGCAAAAAATCTTCTTTATTTGATAAAAATGGTTTCAATTACATTTTCTTCTTTACTTCAAGAATTCCTAAAAAATGGCTTAAAAAAGCCTACATATAAGTCTAAAAAACATACCTAAAGACAAATTGGAATTTATTTTAGATAAGGATTAGTATTGGTTAGTTAAATCAAGACCTAATGCTTTTACAATGCTAAAATAATCTATCAAAATCTCCAAACTCTATGAAAAATTACATGATCTTCATATTTTGGTATAGAATTGGAGGTGGTGGGCCCATGTTAACTTCTCAAAATCCTCATACATTAAAATCCATGCCATTCCTTGATAATAAATTCATTTTTTAAAAATTAAACAAAGTCTTCAAGTCTTCAAACATTTTTATGACCTTTACTTTGGCGTTAAATTGAGAAGTGGTGAGCCCATGTTGACATCCCAACCTTCCTTGCATAAAAATAATTCAATAATTTGGAATATAACTCCATATTTAAATTTATTTTAAGTTCTTTAATGTCCTTATCTTGCATGAAAATTATGGGAGATGCATGAAACTAATTAAACTAGTCAATCGAAGAGATGTGGACTCAAAGACTAGTCAACTTCTACTTGAACTCAACTTGCATGAATTGGAACTTGTGGATTGACTTGAGAATTATATATTAAATTAAAAAAAATATATTTAATGTATCAACTCCAAAATTAATTCATTTTATATATTTTTAATGCCATTGTTTAAGTTGACCATTAGACCAACTAGGCCTATTAGACCAGATAGGCCTAAAAGCTAATATGCGCATTTAAACTCATTAAACATTAAAAAATAAGCCATGAAACATGAAAAAAATTAAATATACCTATAAAAACTTTATTCATGATAAGATATTTGATTTTTATGAGAAAACACTCACCATTCAGTCAACAAGTTTGACTAGACCTATTTTTGCTTTATTTTCCTATAGACTAGCCATTTTAATCAAGCTGGTTAGGATACTTATAGGATGATTTTTAACAAAATTAATATTTTAGGATGAATACAAAGTCTTAGGATTTGAGTTCCATTTATTATTTTTCATTTAACTATCTTATAATTCATTTTACATGCTTTTTTCCACAGAAAATGTGATTTCTACCCTCATCCATATAGATCCATGCATAATATTGACATTTATGGAACCCTCTATGAGTTTAATTGAAATTTTGAAAAAAAATAGGTTGATCCAATGTGATTTTATGGTAATCAAATCAAATTTTTTAAAAATTGGGTATTTGAGGGTTTTTTAGGGTTTTGAAGCTAAATCTTCAAAATGATGATTCATGAAGTACAAACATTCAAATCTAAAAATATTTAAATTTATATGTATCACACTTACCCCCATAATATCCCTAAAAATATTGGGTTCCCATGAAAAATATATGAAAAGTTACCACATGACAAAATCTACCTATGGGGTTTTGACTACATTTTGAGCTGCCTACACTCTTAATGATTATTCATAAATCAAAGACTATAAATTAGTATTAATTGGTAATTAATTATAATTATATATGTTTAATAAAAACATATTAATATCATTTTTCTAAAATTCACATGTCATGAAAGATACGAGTATTTGAATATGAGGTTTAAAGGGTGTCTAGAATTGTAAAAAATGAAAAATTCATCAAATTGAAAATAAATATTCACCTACCTACCAATTCCTAAAAAAATCATCATGGGGTCTGTATCATGCTATCAAAACACTTTGAAAGTACATTTCTATTTAAAATTTCAAAAAACCCTTTTTGGCATATATGTTTGTTTGCTTGCAAAAGCTTGTATGAGCATGGTTTGCTTAAAATTTGGAGTTTTTACACTATTTAAAGTTATTATTATTATTATTATTATTATTATTATTATTATTATATAAAAAATATCATACCATAATTTTCAAAATTTTACCTAGACTTAAAAACCTTTGTGGCACTCTAGAATGATGTCTACTCCAATGGTGATCTCTAATGGACATGCTGAGGACTATTACAAAATAGTGAGTATCTCCACTCATCCAATGGAAATTAATTTTTTTTAATGTTCCTCAAGTTATGATAACCTTGTGTACAAAATTTGAGGTCTTGAAACCACCTGTAGCTCCTAAAACTTTCAACTTTCTCTTAAAATTGACCTTTGTGCATAGATTATCAACATATTTAAACTTGAAAATGATCTTTTTAAATGAAAATGACCCATTTAAAATACATTTTTGATATTTTTTTACCAAAATTAGTGATTTTAGGCCAAAATTTCTTGGTTTGACCAACTTTAAAGGGATAATGACCAATTTTAGGAAAGTTTCTAATTGATAGGGGTGGTAATTTGGCCTTGACAGGTCAAATTACTAACAATTTTGGTAAATTTCAGGGGTTGAGCAGCCTACTAGTCAAGAAAATTAAAAACACTAGATAAAATTGACTTGGATATACATTTAATATTGAAATTCTTTTGTAGATAAAGACACAAACAAGACAACTGACACAAACAACAATAAACATGTGCATGCATGTACTTAGAGGAATGGATAAAAACAACTGGAAAGGGAAAAAAATAAATTGAAAGCATGTGTAGATATGCATTTTGAGGGAAACAAAAATAAGAATTCTATGTACAAACTAACCTATAGCTTGTTGGTCCTCCTAGATCAAAAGGAAAATTCTTCAATTCACTTCCATAATGAGATGGAAAATGATGTACTACATGTTCCCTTCTAATCTCGGTGATTGAGAAATTAAGTATATTATTTGGCAACTCCTTTGGCATGCTCATATGTGGAATAGTAAGAGAAAAGTGACCTCTAATGTAGACATACTCATTTAGTGGCTCTTCTACTTCGTCAAGCTTTATTTCTTCACAATCTAGTTGATTAGTCTAAGCACAAAATATACTTGTATTACCTTTTGAAAGCATATCCATGATTGTAGGACCATTTAGGAGATGATATCCCATTATAAAGATCTGAAATAAGTCTATGTGAACAATGACATCTTTAGGTGGTAGAATTAAAGGACTACCCACTCCATCTTCTTTGATTTTCTTGACAAGGCTACTCTCTTTGGCTTCAACCAGACCATAGTCCCCTTGGAGAAGAGTATATCTTGCTCCCAAAACTTCAAACAAGTCTTTCAATGAGCTTTCTAGCTGATTGATAACCTCTAGTTGTTCCACAAATTGATCAATTTTATCAGCTATTACATCAATTTATTCATTCTCTTCATAATATGGTAGCTTTGCTTACTCAACCTCTTCATGAACACTTGCAATCTCCTAAACACACTCTTCTTGAAACTCATTTAAATCTGCAATCTCCTCTTATAGTTCCCACATGACATGCTCCTCTTCCTTCTACGTGTTGCTCTAGATGGATTTCCAAGATGGAAATGAGTTAGATTCTTGAGGAGAGAGTGATAATACCTGAGTAGCTTTGGATTAGCTTGAATACATGATTTTGTTCTAAGATGGGAAAGATAGAGACTCTTTTTTGACCTTTTGATTTTGGTTCTCCTCCTCTTTCTTTGTCTTCATCTCCAACTCTTTGATCTGCTTATAAACAATCTCCTAGAATATCTTCTCTTTAAAGTGGTCAATGATCTCAATAACAAGCTATCCCATAATAATTTCCTTTCTTTGATAGTTCTCTTAGATAGATCTCCAAGAAGGGAAAGTCTGAGAAACATATGAAGAATTTATCAAACTCAAAGGAACACTTAGAATGGTCTCTTAAGGAGAAATGGATGGCATATAATAAGAGTAAGGCTAAACCTATTATTCCTTGAGTCATTTTAGTTTATCCTCAATAATCTTAATGTAACCACCTACATCTATCATCTCACTACTGAGATTTCCCCAATTTGGTCTCTCAATAGGTGCCTATTCTTCTTTTATTTGCTACAATGACTCTCTCACATAATGGATGTGGTGAGTAGGGGTATCTTGGCCATAATAAATCTATGATTAAAACTTGAGTACATGTTTTTCAAGGCTCACTAAAGTTTGTTTAATTATTGTATGGATTGGGTAGCTACAAAATGGGCATGATTAGGTTGGCTAAATGGGTAGGATGGCTCATGATAAGGCTAGTTAGGGTTAGTATTAAGTTATAATGGTTATTCATAAGGAGGATTAGGATAATACTATTGTATATATGACTAATATAGATCTTTAAACTACTAGTGAGGATCATAGTGTGGTTGGTCATATTGATCATAGTGAGGATAATATGGACCCATACTGAAATAAGCTATTAGAGACCATTAGTAAACCAAGTGCTAAAAGTAATCAATATTTGAAATGTTACCTAATCTTTTAATCCAGCTTTGAGTGCTTGAAAGTTGTACTAATATTCTAAATGTTTCAAAGGATAGTGTGTAAAATGAAAGTCCCATCGAGTGTGCCAAAAAATGTTATCACTCTAGAGTGCACCCTATTTAAATATGTACAATGTAAACCTTCTCTATAGCTAATACAATTGGATCTTTTCAAAGTGTGGGTGACTTTGTATTGAGAAGAACCTCCAAAGAGGTCTGGTTCCCATAATATCTATCTCTAAAACTAATTATTTTTAATTTTTGGGATGAAAAGTGAGAAGGAAACTAAAATGGTAAATCTTATCTAATGGGGTGATTCACTTGAATTATTGGTATTCTCTAAAAACTTTTCGAAATTGAGGAAGATACACATAGGAATCTAAAAGAAAACTCTGCATTCAATCCTGAACATCAGTGTTTCAAAAGAAGGCCTAAAAAAAGTTTGAAAATCAAATTCAAATCCTATCTCCTCAAATGAATTGTAAATGATGAGATTTTCATAGTAGGTGTGGAAAGGACTTGAAAAAAGGGAAATTAGATGACACTTGTATGCTGGTCCATAGTCAAATTACACTCTATTCTGATCCAAAAAATATATGCAAAAAATATTCTTTATTTGATAAAAAAAGTTTCAATTACAATTTACTCTCTACTTCAATAATTACTTTAGTCTCAAAAACATACTTAAAGCCAAAGCAGCATTGATTTTAGATAAGGATTAGTCTTGGTTAGTTAACTCAAGAGTTAATCCTTTTACAATGCTAAAATAATTTATCAAAATTTCTAAACTCTATGAAAATTTGCATGATCTTCAAATTTTGGTATAGAATTAGAAATGGTGGGCCCATGTTAACTTCTAATAATACTCATTCATGAAATCCATGCCATTCTTTGATAATAAATTCATTTTAAAAAACTCAACAAAGTCTTCAAGTCTTTAAAAATTTGCATGACCTTTACTTTGGCATTGAATTGAGAAGTGGTGGACCTATCTTGACTTCCAAACCTTACTTACATGATAATCATTCCATAATTTTTAATATAACTCCATATTTAAATTTATTTTAATTTCTTTACTATCCTTATCGTATATGAAAAGCATGGGAGTTACATGAAACTAGTCAAACTAGTCAATCGAAGAGATGTGGACTCAAAGACTAGTCAACTTCCACTTGAACTCAACTTGAATGAATTGGAAATTGTGAATTAACTTGAGAACTATATATTAACTTAAAAAATATATATGGCACTTTTTCACTCTAAAATTAATTCATTTGATATATTTTCAATGCCATTTTTCAAGTTGACCATTTGACCAACTAGGCCTATTAAACCAAATAGGCCTAAAAGCCAATATGTGCATTTGAAATCCATTAAAACTAAAACAAGATGCCATAAAACTTGATAAAAAAAATTAAATATACCTATAAAAACTTTATTCATCATAATATATTTGATTTTTTTGATAAAAAAATTGTCATTCAGTCAATAGGGTTGACTAGGCCTATTTTGCTCTATTTTCTTATAGACTGGACATTTTGATCAAGCTGGTTGGGACACTTTTGAGATGATTTATAACCAAATGAATATTTTAAGATTAATAAAAGGTCTTAGGATTTGAGATCCATTGATTATATTTCATTTAAATATCTTGTACTTCATTTTACATGCTTTTTTCCATAAAAAATGTGATTTATGCCCTCATCCATACATATCCATACATAAAATTGATATTTATGGAATCTTCTCTGAGTGTAAATGAAATTTGAAAATTTAATATTTTTATATAATGTTATTTTTTTTAATAAAATCAACTTTTTACAAAACTAGTTTTTTGAGTGTTTAGGAGGGTTTTAAATCCAAATCTTCAAAATGATGATTCATGAAGTAAAACCCTCCAAATACAAAAATATTACCATTTATATGTATAAAAATAAACCCCATAACATCCTTGAAAATATTGGGTTCCCATGAAAAATAAATGAAAAGTTACCATGTGAAGAAATCTGCTTATGGGGTTTTGACTGCATTTTGAGCTACCTACGCTCTTAATGATTATTCATAAATAAAATACCCTCAATTGGTATAAATTTTTAATTAATTATAAGTACATAGGTTTACTAAAAACATACTAAGATTTTTTGGATAAACTCCACATGTGGTGAAATATACGAGCATTTGAACAAGAGGCTTGGAAGGGTGTTTAGAACTTTAAAAAATGAAAAATTCACTAAAATGAAAATAAATATTCACCTACTTTCCAATGCCTAAAAAAATCATCATGGTGTCTTTAACATGATATCAAAACACTCTAAAAGCATATTTTTCTTGAAAATTCAAAAAACCCCTTTTTTGGCATGTATGCCTATTTGCTTGCAAAATCCTGTATGAGCATGGTTTGATTAAAATTTAGAGTTTTGAAACCCTTTAAATGTTTTATTATGATTTTAAAAATATCATCCCATGATTTTCAAAATTTTACTTGGACTTAGAAATCTCTGTGGTACTTCAGAACGATGTCTGCTCCAATGGTGATCTCTAATGGACATGTTGAGGACTATTAAAAAATATTATATCCACTCTTCCAAAGGACATGAAAGCTTTTCAAAATTTTCCTCAAGTCATGATAATCCATTGCACAAATTTTGAGGTCTTGAAACCACTTGTAGCTCTTAAAAAGTTCAAATTTCTCTCAAAATTGACCCCTGTGCATGGATTGCCTACATATTTTAACTTGAAAATGCTATTTGGAAATGAAAATGACCCATTTAAAATATATTTTTTTTTTACCAACATTAGTTACTTTAGGCCATAATTCCTTGGTTTGATCAAATTTAAAGGGCTAATGACCAGTTTTAGAAAAATTGTGAATGATAGGGGTAATAATTTGGCCTTGATAGGTCAAATTACTAATGACTCCTTTAGATCTTCACTCACTTCTATCATTATCAAACTGAACTTCAACCTTATTCACTCAACTAGCCCTCTTAATAGATTAATTAGGTCTTATAACCTTGATCCTCATATGTAGAACCACTATTAGATATTCATAACATTTCTCTGGTGATTTTCATGACCTTATTCTGCTCACCAATGATCTATATCATTCTCTTATCCTCTTCTAATCTCACTCTCTAAGCATCCATAAATAGGCCTAAACTATCTTGATTTTATATAAGTCACTTGATCATATATTTCTAGGTTGGATACATATTCAAATCACTTAGGTTGGCCATGAATAGGTCTTATCATATTGAAATAACATGCCTTAAACATGAATCAATCAATACAATAGGTCAGCCATACATCAACTAGCCCTTACTCCTTGTTTTAGGACTATGGAGACCTAATAGGTCTTCCAAATAATATGTTACCCTTTGATATTTATTGAATAATATCCAAACACCTCACATAGTAGGAATAAGTCATATGCTACTCCAATAGACCTTATCCAACTTTACTTAAGGTCCATACCATATTTTAGGTCCAACTACCACTTGAACCCTTTTTCAAATCACTACTTATAAAAGGCTTGCACATATACAAAAACTCTATCTTGAACAAGTGATGCCTATACTCAATTTTGACAAATAACCATGGAAAAAAACTACATTTTAAAAAACCTCATGACATCAAGATCATCTCAAACTTCATCTGATGTTTCAACTTAGGGTAAATAGGTTCAAACACTTCTCTGCAAGATGTTCACTCAAAACTACAAACTAACTCTAAAACCTAGTCAAGGAAACATGAACATCTAAAAAATGATTGAATATCTTCAAGGGATTTGAATACATGAAAATTATCTTATAACATCTTTGGAGAAATGTTAATAAATTAGATCATGAGCACTAATGAAAACTATTAGTATTACAAACCAATATTTTGACCTTCTCTCTCACAGGTTCTACTCATCTAGATAAGCCACTTTGGATTTAATGTTTCAACCTCTTACACAAACATCCAAGCCTATGAAAATCATGGATAATTCATTCAATACCAAAAAAACATCATCATACATTTCAATGCATTACTCTTACATGAAAACACATTAGGAAACCTCTTCTCACATCTATTTGATTTCTTTATTGTCTGCACCACTAGGTTTATTAGTAGCTAACCAACTTTGATCACTAACTCTACAAACCTAATATCTAGAAACTATCCAAAAAAATTTGTGAACATAAACTACAAGTATCACACTTTGATCTTCATCCTTTTATCAATTTTGACTCGATCAACTCTATCTTCTATAACAATTTTTTGAAAGACAATCACTTTTCTATTTGGTCTTCTCACTCACCTGAGAAACTAATAATTCCTATAGATGCTTGGAAGAGTTGACTTTAACCTCCAATCACAAGTCTAACCATATTAACCATTCTGAGCTCTTTAAAACATGATCTTCAACATTAGGTCATAATTAGGGTTTTATGAGGGTTTAGACCATCTTCTAGTCTTAACTATCATTCATAAAATTTAGTTCCTCTTTCCAAAAACCAATACTTAAAACATTAAGCTAAAACCCTTCCTTATCTACCATTAACAACTTAGGTTCTCATGTAGATGTTACACATGCCAACATGTATTGAGAAACCTTCTTGGGTAGATAATTCTTCATTCTATGCACTTGAGAAACCTTGAAACACTTTTTCAAGCCTTTCTCTTACAAACCTTTATCTGAAATGCCATGAACATACATAAAATAACTTGAATCACCTCTTTTAATATTCACCTACTAACTCATGTCATGAAAAATAATCTTATTACCTCATCTAGCCATCTCTCTTCTTGATTTCTAAGCCTTAACCTTTAAGTCTCATTAGGCCTTAAATCTGACCTTCTAACCAATCTATAGACTCCAACTTAAAACTCTCATGTGTTTTAATGTCTCTTGCATATGGTCAAGTAGCCTCATACACTCACTTGTCTTCAAAAATTCAATAGAACTTCTTCAGAGCTACTTACATATCTTCAAATCTTGACTATATCATCTTTAGAGCTGCATACATATCTCTTTGAAGATAGCCTTTTAATAAATTGCAAAGTCCTCAACACCTCATTTGCAACCTCAACTAATATCTCTCATGCTCAAATATTATCAGGTATTCTTCGGAGCATTCTCTTTAGAGCATTCTCATCTTTGTAGCTCATTTGGAACATCTTTGAAACTACTTTCATAGATCTTCAAAGAATATTACTTCTTCTTTATATCTTTCTCATTTCATCATGGCATCTATAAATGCCATATCATAAGGTCTAGATAAGGCACTACAAAATTCTTTACACTTGCAATACTGACCTCTAATCACTCATGCTACTTTTAAAATATTTTACTCAAGCTAATATCATAATATTCATTAAACAACATTCTCTAATCATTATTCTCGTACTATAACAACACTCACTATGCTTGCCAATAAAACTCATTCATATACATACCTCAAGGCTTACTTAACCAAGAAAATTTTACATCAATCATAGAACCATACATCATAAGAACATTTGACATCAATGACAACAATAAATATCAAATATCAATACTCAAAGATAATGCTCAACAATCTCTCCCTTAATCAATGACAATGTTTAACACCTATCAATGGTCCCTTCCCTCATACATTTGTCTATGTCTACTCATGTGTCATGCACACCAATCTAAAACCTCCTTGTTAATCTATGTACCATCACACTAAGTTTGTGTGATGACCAATAGATCTTGTATCTTGTCATTGGTAGATGAAAGATCTAGTACATATCTTCCAAAGTTACTATCATCTATCCTATCATAAAGTGGAAGGTAATCATCTCTAAGTGCCATATCTTTACCAACACCATAATCAAAATGTATTCAATCCTCACCATTAGCATGGTTGTAACATAATATAACCCTACCATATCTAACACACCATACTCTATTGGGGTCAATAGATGCATCTCTTGAAATACCTGGGGCCACCATAATCAATATGCCATCATGTCTAAGTCCTCCTACACCAATCATTATTCCTATCACTACACTCATCCAATCACACATTCATTTTTATCCTATCTCACCTAATCACCTTACCAACTTAACCACCTTTAGCTCATTCTCCTAATCCCTAATCTTATTTACCCTAACACTAAGTCCTCAACCCCATCAACCATTTTTTTCACCTAATCTCCACCACTACCCTAATACTCCTTAATTCCCTATCCTAACACCTCCTAATCAACTAAATAATCCTAACTAACCATCATCCTAACTATTTAAACCCCGCCATTATCTTATTCATCCCATCTACTCCCCATCCTAACCCCCTATTCATCCCCCCTTAACCCTTTAACTCATCTAACATAATATCACAATTTGAGATTTAACCATAACCTGTGGTCTCAATTATACCAAAAATTTCATCTTATAGTTTTACATAACCACAATTATAACCTTAAAATTTGTAAAACAATGACTCCCTTCCCATGATATCATGACTCTCATTCTGTAGTATTATAATACCATGATTTGCTTGTTGTGGTATTGAAATATCATAGTTTAGGACTATGTTATCGCTACCCTAGACATAATAATGCAATTGAGGGCATTTCCCTCAGTCATAGTATTGCACCTATAGCATCTCTAATATAAAAACTAATAAATAAATGTTAAAATCAAAAAAATTACTAGGCTAGGGGTTAATTACATACCTATGGTCTTGCATCTTGAGGTCTTTATAACTCTTTGACCCTCTTACCATGATGTGAAGCCTGTGGGATGTGATCCATGGTCTTAGTTCTAGAGCACTATTTCACCAAGGTAAAAGTCAAAATGACCATTTTTCATCCCCTTTGTTCTATTTTACCCCCTCTTTGAACCCCCCATCACCCTTTTGACCGCTAATACACCCATTGGCTCATCTTATCAGCCCCTTTTGACTCTCAAATCTTGTATGCCTCATTTAATTATCAACTATCATCCCAAAGTCATCTAGGGCATGGCTTTCCATTTCCCCACCATTTATCCTAATACTAAGTTATAACCACATTAGCGTGAGGTCTTCTAATACTATGTAGGCAACACCTAGTCATATTTTGTTCTTAGGGATAACTCAACAACTATTAACCCCCAATCTTTATCCCATCTTGGATTGATCACTCAACATTATTGCATTATTTCAAGCTACACATCATACATAAAGTGGCTTATTATCACTAATAAACTCATTTGATCTCCATTATAGTCTTTTAACCCTCTTGGGCATGTGTCCTTTTTATGATAAATATTATCCTCTTAAAGCCTATTTCATCTCTTTATTTCTTAGATAATATCTCCATCTTGGGAGTTCACAATATTATCAATCAATCTCCTTTCTAGACCTTGATCATTTATCTAGAACCCATCTCTCATGATTAAGCCACTTTTTTCATAACATATATGATTGGGGAAAAATCCATCATATCTATATTATTACTTGGGGCATCCCAACCCATCTCATTGTTCTGGTCTTATCCCACCCCTCGGGCTTCTATTCGAGTGACCATGTGGGTCATTCTCCCTGCATGCTCTCTCGAGGGGGCATCATACCTAATAACATCATTTTCTTCATTACCATGGTGTTTCTTTGAAATACCATTACTCCTTATTTTTTTTCCACTCACAATACCCTTTTGAATAGGGGCAAAATGTATGCACCTAAATCCACTCACCCTAATAATTTTATTTAACCCACTAATTTAACCCATAATCATATTACTAGTCAATTAACTAATATCCTAGTTCTTACACAAGTTCCCTACATCCCATGAACCTTACTACACCCTTATAACTAATTAATCAACCTCATTAACCCATTAAATAAGCCTATTTACCTACTAATCTACTTATTAGCTCAATTCCCTTTTATTCACCTACCCATTTAACACCCTATTATTCTAGCCTTTCCTACACCTCTATTTCCTAATGGAGGTTTTAGAATTATAGAATTCTATAATCTCATCCAATTTATCCCTTAGGTTTCCAAGGACTTTTAAAATTCCTTAGAAATTTCTCAACCATTTATCTCAATAGTTCAAGGTTAAATATGAGCCATTTATTTCCCCTCCCTTGGCTTATATAAATATGCCATACCTCAATTACCAACTAACTTGGAAACTTTGAGACCCTTGAGATCTATAAGCATCCATTACACTTGTAGCCATCATTCAAACACTTCCACAGCCTTGTCAAATCCATCAACAAGATAAAAAGCCATTAGAGCCATTATCAAGCTCAATCAAGCAATCCAACAATCCACTCATTTTTCACTCAAATAAATTTGTAAATCTTGGAAAAGAGATCTAAAGGACAAAATGATGCTAATCAATATCATTGTAAGTGTCTGATTGATCCTTTCTCCCATCCTTTGTTGTTTGCATTTTGGGTTTTTATTACAAAAATTAGTAATATAGTGAATAATCCAAAATACACACATAATAACATTAGTAAAACATCCATTCTATAGCATAATTATATGGAAACTAATCTCAGGCCTAAATAACAAAAAAAATTTGGTGGTCCTATCAAAAGCATATTCATAATTTTTCAGCCTTGCCATAGGCAAAATTATGTCGAAGCCAAAATCAGCAACATTATATGTGCCTAGAAATTGTGATCTTCATTTGTTCCCCAAATATTATACATTCCATTATGATCCATTTTCCCATTTCCAAATTAGACCTTTTATCCACTATGTATCCCTATTTACCATCCTTAGACATACTTTCCTTTATAGAGGCTACAAAGACATCTTGTCTTGAAGTTTGGAGGAAATAGAATCAATGATTTATGAATTGCAACAACATTATTAGATTCCAAACTAACAAAAGCTTCTTGATAGAGAAATTATTTATAAGGTGTGTGGGATAAAAATTTAAACATTTAGTATTCTAGTTGTATCATATATTGATCAAGACGTGCATCTCCACATCATCAAAATCAATAAAACCATTTACTGTACCTTTCCATTTACCTCACCTTGTCATTATTTCCTACCATTCCATGTGCCTTGCCTTGACATTTTCCTTTCTTTACCATCCTTTCATACCTTGACATACATTTAAACTATAATTACTTGAGTTCCTTTTGGATTATGTAGGCAACACTCAATTTAAATTGAGGTCAGATCGATAACCCCTTTTGCAACATTATACCATTATTTGAATCATACTGTACCCTATACCATTTTAACCATGCCATTAATCCTTCACCATGTAGTGATTTTTACCTAACCCCACCTATCATTTTGGTCTTGGTTCTGACACATTTGTACTCTAGGCACATTCAGTGGTTGATGAGAAATGTAGATGCAATAGTTGTTTTATAATTACATGTTTTAATGATAGTATATGAAAGTAGTATGATAGTGATCCTAGAAATTGCATCCTTCATTTGTTGTTACATTTCATTATGGGTGACACTGATTATAACCATATTTGGGAATATTAATGTCTCACCCTATCTTATAATTATAATTGTCTATGGGTAAATTAGTATCATTGACCCTTTACCATTGTTTATTAATTATAATAACTTATGGGAAAATTAGAGATGACACCTTTACCATGAATTATTACATCACCTTTCCATTACTATTATCATTTGACTGTCCATCTACCTAATTCATGAAATTATTTCTACCTAGTCAAATTCCTCCATTGTAAGGTGGAACTACAATGACTTGAGGTTCATTTGGACTATTTAGATAGTGATCAATTCATGTTAAGGTTATCTCAGTCACCCCTTTCTCATGCTCTCACCATTTTGTGATCAACCTAAGCCAACACTCTCATCATTTTATGATTAGTATTTTATAAATATATAATTAGTTAAGATACCCCAAAGATTACAAAACATTCAAAACATTTCAAAATCTTAAAAATTAGAAAAATCATCTTACAATATCCTAGAGAGATATAAAGCCCCAAAATTCACAAAAATTTATCATGTCTAAACCTTTTCAACCATCCTTGATCCACCCTATTGGTAAAAATTATTGGAATCATAATTACCGAGAGCGGGGTTGAATTAGTCTTCAAAAACATCCAATCAATTACATGCACTCATATATGAACTATGAAAGCAACATAGTGATCTAGCAATGAATTAAGAACTAATCACATGAGCATGAAATAACATAACATATAACATATGTGGGAAAAACTAATTGGGGATAAAATACACTAAAATAAATCTTGTATAAATTATCCTATAAAACAATGTATCAAATTTAGTTGAGCACTAACCCAACATGGAACACCAACCCCAAAATTATCAAGCACCCACTTGACTTTAGCAAGCACTTACTTGTTAGGAGGTTATAACCCCTATGACTAAGCACAGAATCAATAAAAAGACACTTATACAATAAATAAACTAAAAATAATATCCAAATCCCTCTTTACAAACTAAAAATTTAGTCAAGACCAATTCTAAAATCACTGAGCTGTAAGTAAGCTTCAACTCCCTCTTTGACCAAGTACCAACTCAGTCAATCACACTTATTTCTTGTACTCTTCCACTCATATATCTATATTATACATCTAATATAATACATTAGGAACACATATTTTATGAAAATATAATATCCTATTAAAAACAAATGATCACTCCTATAGCTCTACTCCACTTGATCTCTCTCTCTTAAAACTACCTCTAGGCTTTTTTGCTCAACTAACCCTCTTTAAGACTGAATAGGTCATATGACCTTGATATTCAAATAAAAAACACATTGATGATCATAATGAAATGATTATATTATACTTTTTTAGGTTTTACAAGTTACCCAATCTCCTCAAGCTCATTTATTTATCAATCCAATCACTTACTCTGAATTTACTCAAATAGACCTAAAATGCCTTGTATATATACCATTCCTTGTTTACATACCACTTAGTTGCCCACACACACCATTAAAATCTTAGGTAAGACATACAATATATATTATGACATATCATAAACATGATTAAAATGAACATTGAGTCCCTTTTGGTTTGTCATAACTCTATTAGATCTCATTTCATTTTTCAGTCTCATGGAGACCTAATTATATTAGCTTTGTCTAGTAACGTGTATACTTAATCCCTTGAAACACATTTCACCTAAATATATGTCAATATTATTTCATAAACAACTCAAATATACCTTATGAAATGTACTCTAAGCTCCATAACACCTTTTGAGTCCAACCACATTATGAAACTCCTTAATAATACTCAGTCACATTAGGTTTGTGTATACTTAAAAGTTTTTCTTTCAATATAGAATCTAAAACACACTTAATCCTTTGAAAATTATAAAAAATGAATATATATATATATATATATATATATATATATAATATAAATAACCTTATTTTCATAAATAAATACATTATACACTTTCACTTAGAGCTTAAGGCTTCAATAAAACCTTTATAACTCACTCAGAGCTGTCAGTTTACTCAAAACACAGTCATGGTGACTTAGACCTTCAACACCTATTTAGACACTTTTCATGAATATTTATTAAATTAAATGGTTCTTATATATCCTAAATGCATCCCAAAACAAAACTATCATATTTTATAATAGAAAAATATTGGTCTCATGACCTTATATCACATTGTCTTATGTCAACCAGATAGGTCAACTTGTGAGCAACTTTTTCACCATAATCACTGACCTTAAAAACTTATACCAAGTGTAAAAATGTATAAAAATTAATTAATAAAATATCCATGAAATTTTTTTTGTCATTATATCCTGAAAACACATTCTAATTCATCTTCTCATTATTGCTTGGGTTTTTCACTATTCACACCATTAGGCCTATTAGTGACTGGATAACTTGGAATACTAGTTTATCATATTTTAAGTATGTTAAATATCTATAAACCTTAATTGTAATTTATTATGAGTCCTTATCTCCTTATTCCATCCATTTTCTTTTCTTGACCAATGCAACTTTTGACTACTACAACAAATTCTTCATAAAAAGCCTATATCTGTGCATTTTATCTCTCATTTGACTAACCACCACCACCTATATGTAATTTGGTGATTTTAATACAAGATAAAATAGTTTTTATAGTCATTTTAGACTATTCTAAGATTTTTTTAACAAGATATTTCACATTGGATCCTTATTAGAGTTTTAAAGAGGTTTAACATAGATTTTGGTGTTAACAATTATTCATAAAGGATTGCCCCTTAAATCCAAAAATAATTCCTAGAGATCTTATATAAGACCCTTCAACATATATCATTAATATATTAGGTTACCATGTAGAGGTTACACATGCCAATGAACATCTAAAAGTGCCTCTCGAGTCTTGAGACCTCATTCTATGAACTTAAGAAGGCCTAAAATAATGTTTCTTGAAATTCCCTTAAAATCATGGCCTAAATTTTTTTTAACATGATTAAAACAACATATAACACCTATATCCATGCTCACATATGAAAACTTACCTTCAAATTTGATCTTCATGCCTCATTAGGCAAAACAAGGTCTAGGAGTGATCTAGGTGCAGACTTGATCTAAAGGTCCTACCCATGTAAGCTCACCCTAAGAATCTCATTGATGATTATACACCTTATTCTAATGATCACACAATAATCAAAACATTTCACATTCTTGATATTACTCACCCCATCATGCCACTAGCTCATACCTTCACCATGCCATGATTAGGCTTAAGCTTCCAATGCACTTTACACCTTGCCCTATTCCTTAAATGGCATGACCTCAATAAAACATCAAAAAAGTAGACATAATACATCACAAAACACTTATATAACTACACCATTCTCCTTATAATGGAAAAAAACATCCACAACCTCATATAGACCTAAAACCACATGACCAAGCTTCATATGACTTGGCATCTCTCTTTCATGTACCTAAACACCTTTGACACTAATTTTGACATCAATGGCTAGTAATTTCATAAACCATAATAAATTAGTTTCCTTAAAATTTTCTTAAGAAAACACTCTCCTTATGTATCACATACTGCTAGACTAAACATAACCACATTTGACATCATCCTTCACAAGATGCACCTTTGAAATCAATGACAATGCTCAATGATCCCCCTTTATCATTGATAGAAACCACTCATATAACCTTCTCTCAACAAGAAACTTCTTCCTCATTTTAAAATTTCTCCCCCTTTGAAGTAAATGACAAAGAGATTCTTGTAACTTCTTAGATCACACTCCTTGAAACTAAAACACTTAACACATAGGACTATGAGTTTATGAGTCATAAGACAAACATGTTCCCCTTAATCCATGCATACATTATTGGAACTACTCACATTATTTTGGAGCTAATGAACCACCATATTATCTCTGCATAAGTACTTGTCTTCCTTAATGACTGATAAGGTTAGGAATTACACCCAATTCCTATCTTAGGTGTTCAAATGTGGCCTTTGGAAGTGGTTTGGTCAAAATATCTACAATCTAATTCTATGTAGAAACATATTCAAGTTTGACACTTTTTTCACTTACCTGCTTTCTTAGAAAATAATACTTGATGAGAATTTTCTTAATCCTTTAGTGCATGAAAGGGTTCTTTGATATGCTTATAGCACTTGTATTTTCATAATATATAGGGCTAGGACCATCATAATATATATTTTATTATTTTAAGGTTTGTCTCATCCATAAGACCTGAGTGAAATATGAAGCTACTATAATGTACTCAGATTCACAAATGGATATGCTATTATGGTTAATTATTGCTTATCCATGAAACTAGGCACTTACTTAAGAAGAAAGCTCCTCCACTAGTACTCTCCTATCATCTATACTACCTTCCCAGTCTACATCTATATAGGTTATCAAATTGAACTCCTTACTACTTGGATACCACAACCCAAACTCTGTAGTCCCCTTGAGATACTTGAGTATCCTTTTGATTTCTTGTAGATGATTTTCCTTTGGATTTTATTGAAACCTTCCCATAATACCTAATTCTTGCATGATGTCAGGTCTAAAGGTAATGGTGTATAGCAAACTTCCAATCATTGACTTATATGATGCTTGATTGACCTTTGGAGACTTATCTTCCTTGCTCAACTTATACCTTATGATCATAAGTGTATTAATCTCCTTGTAATCTTCCATCTCAAACTTCTTCAACATCTCTCTTATGTACTTGACTTATGAAATAAATATACCTTTTTCAGATTGAGTGATTTGAAACCCAAGAAAGAATGATAATTCTCCCAACATGGACATCTCAAATTATTTCTTCATCACCTCTACAAAGGCCTTGGTTATGTTCTCATTATTTCCATCAAATATGATGTCATCCACATAGATAACTATTATAACTGATGGTCATCTTCTATCTTTATCTGCAAATTACTATCTACAACTCCTCTTTTAAATCCTTGATCCAATAGGTACCTATCCAACCTAGCATACCAAGCTCTAGGATCTTGATTTAGAACATAAATATCCTTTTTCAATCTACAAACATAGTCCTTATTACCTGATAGTGAGAACCCCTTAGGTTTCTCTATGTACACCTCTTCTTCTAAGTTTCCTTTCAAAAAGTTAGATTTGACATCCATATGGTACACCTTAAACCCTTTGAATTTTGCATATGCTAGAAACATTTGATGACCTCCAATCTTTCCAATGGTGCAAATTTTTCCTCAAAGTCTACCCATTCAAACTATGCATATCCTTTGCATACCAGTCTTCTATGTTCCTATTGACTTTTCCATCTTCAATCATCTTGTTTCTAAACACTTATTTTGTGCTAATGACATTCTTGTCTTTAGGCCTAGGAACAAGTTCCCAAGTCTCATTATTCTCTATTTGTTCTAACTTCTAATTTATAGAACCTATCCAAAACATATCTTTACTTTCTTCTACAAGCTTCTTAGGTTTTTTTGTTTCCAAAATCAGCTTAGCCCATTTTTGGGAACAACCCCCCTACGAAACTTGTCTGTTTCATCTTTTGTTTCTCTAAGTTTGTTTTTTTAAGATGGGTTCTTCTCGTTCTCGTCTTGGTCTGACTACACCTTCCAAAATTCATAAATCACGTCTTCCCTGAAAAGTGAATGTCGTTATGGTCTCGATGTGTCCAGGGGACCAAGCCTAGCTCTTTCAGTGTTAGTGTTTCATTTTTTCTATTTTTGTGCACGAGCGGCAAAATTTGCCGCCAGTGCATTTTCCCTTTGAGATGCAAGGGCGACAAATTTTTCCGATCCTATATTTTGCTTGTAAGGGTGGCAAATTTTGTTGCTCCTGTATTTTTCCTGCAAGGGCAGCAAATTTTATCGCCCCTGCATTCGAACTAACTGAACATGCAAGGGCGGTGATTTTTGCTGCCCATGCATGCCTCGATTTCCATGTGTAGCATTTATTGCCATGTGCGGTGGGTTGTTGGGGTTGTTTTTCACCCCATATAATCTAATTTTGGCCTCTTTTCTTTTCATTCTTCCTCTTCTCCTCCTGCTTTTTGCATCTAGGCAATCTGATGAATGAGTTGAAGTGCATTTTTTCAGATTTGAGTTTCCTGCATGTGTGGTTTTTGAGGTAGGGCTTATTTTTAGCATTTGTTTTCTTTCTTTTCCTATTCTTTGCTTAGTTAAATCTTCTTTGTCATTATTGGGGTTTGTTTTTTGTTTTTGTTTGACTGGTCGGCCTACTCTTAGGAGAGTGGCAATTTTTGTCATTTCCCACTTCCCCCTCCACGTCGGCCTTCCCGTCTTTCTTCCCATTTTGGGGTGGTAATTTTTGCCGCCCTTCACCTCTACCCGTAGTTTCCCACCAAAGCCCACATGGGTAGCGATTTTTGCTGTCTAGTGTGTCTCAACCCCCCATTTGTCTTCACCTTCATGGGTGGTAATTTTTTTTGCCCATGCTGACTCATTCATGCACGGGCGAAAATTTTTGCCGCTCACACACCCTCCTTGCTAGACATACATCGGTGGAAAATTTTTCCACCGAAGCATGCCCAATGTGTAGGGGTGGAAAAATTTGCCACCCCTATAAATGCATCCCCAAACTGCAAGGGCAACAAAATTCACTGCCTGTGAAGGCCAATCTTGCATAGGTGGTGAATTTTTCCGCCTTTGCACTCTGTCAATTTAACCTGCAGGGGCAGTAATTTTCACCACCCATGCAGTCCTCCTCTAGATTTTTCTAACTCTAGAGGATTTTTTGTCTTTTCCTTTCTTTCCTTCCTTCCTCCTTTTCTACCTCAATTTTTGACTTGACCTTTTTAAGTGACCATGACCATGACCATGACCACTTGATATGCAAATTCTCCAACTCACTCCCTTTTTCCTAATTGTGTGATCATGGCTACAGTTCTTTCTGAAGGCTCTTGCTCATCAACGCTCGTATGATTGAGACTAGTTCTAATGTCAAAAATGTCTCCCAAAAAGGCAAAGATGATGAAATATAAGTACTAAGGCGTCTTCTTAATCACTTTGGTCACCTCTAATGTTGATGACATCTAGGACATTGAAATTGGCCACGTAGATATGGCTAAGTTCATGGATCAAATGAAGGTGATGAACCCAAGCTCCGAAGTAAAGAGGATAATTGAAAGCAACATCCACTTAGTTGCCACTTTTCCAGTGGTAGCACATCATACAGAATTCATCCTCTAATGTGCCTGCTTCTACAACAAAGAGATAAGGTCAGTCTCAGATGCCAGTGGTAATGTGATAATTTAGCTAGATCCTAAATTCATAGACAAAGTCTTCATGTGCCCTCCTACTATTGAAGTACTAAAGATCGACTTCATAGAAGCCTAAAAGTATGATAAGGACCCTGAGAGGGCAAAGAAAGTCATGAATAATAAGTGGCTTAAGGCACCAAGAACTAGTCTATCTAAATGGCCACAAAACTTTTCGAGGAGCGATTTTATTGAAGAAGTCAATGACTTGATCACCCTTCTCAATAAGATGCGAGGTCTCTCATCTTCCTCACAGTTCCATGAATGGATGTACCCATTCATCAAGATCATCCTCCAGGGTAAGCAGGTTATCTTTTGGGGTGAACAAATTAGCAAAGCCCTCCATGAGCAACTAACTAAGGTACATACTTCTTCCAAGTTCTGTATGACTTCATACCTTGTGTACATAGCTGCATCAATGCAAACTTTTTTGGGTTTGACAACCGAAGGGGATAGAAAGACCACCTCGGTCTACTCATATTACCCCTAGTTGACACTTTAAGGGTCAACCTACCATTTCAAAAGGGTGAATGATGCTTTCTTTGTCATATTTGTATGCCTCTTCAACCCTCAGCTTGAGCAGAAGAGAGTGTCTGATGAAGCGTGGACAGTCGTCAATGACTACAGGTGTATGTTAATCCAATTTCCCACCTTCTACTATCTTCAAGTTGGATTTTTCTAGGGCTACCCCTATATGCTCCCTAATTTCCCTTCTAACAAGTTGGTTCTAATGGAACTTTGTTGACCACTGGTTATCATGCATACTAGACAAATGGAGCTGAAAAAACTAGGTTTTAGGTTTCTAGTTGAAATTGGTAGGTACTCTATTGCAATAGCAGCCAAAGCCAAAGTCATGGAAATAGAGATGCAGATGGTCACCCTAAAATAGTTCAAGAGAAGAGACAAATTTGACTATAGGGGAGTCAAGGACAAAATCAAGAAAAAGACTCAATTCCATGAGCCCATGATCAAGGACATCTAAATAAACCTAAGGATGGCCAAAGAAATTAGAAAGATGGACTATTTCAGGCTGACCCTAGAGCAAATTGAATATTTGGGGCTTACAGAGATCCCCTCCAATCTAGTCGATGATGGGAACATTATCAATAGCAGGTACCTAGCTCAAAAGGTTGTTGGCTCCCCTCTTCCTCTAACTCAGTGGTCTTAGAAGAAACTAACTTCTCTGAGGAAAAGATTTGAACCAATATTGGCTAACACCAATGATTGGTTAGCAGTCAAAGGGATCGTACTGAAAGAATTTATCATGGGATCAAAGGCTGAGTACCAACTAGAGATGAAGAAGAAGGCAGAGAATAGAACTAAGAACAAAGGTGATGTTCCTTCCCCTTCTAGGCCTCACAAGCCTAAAATCATCTTTGTTTCTAAAAAACCAAAGACTATTGAGGAGTTAGAAGCAACAGCTAAAAGGGTTATAAAACAGAGTTCTCAAAAATAGGCAACTCAACCAATGGAGACAGATGACCGGCCATCAGGACAGCCAAGCACTTCACCTCTACTTTCACAGGAAGAAGCACAACCAGTCAAAAGCGTCTCTCCTTCTCTACCTCAATCTCTTGTGGCACCCCCTTCTCCTCTCTCTCCAATCAGTGTCCCTTCTTTTGGAGCCACCTCTCCTTCCAGGGTTATATTTAGTGATCCTCAGGGTGCTTCTAGAGGTACTCCTCGCTCCTCTAGATCTATTCTGAGTTTATCATCTCCTTCTTTCAATCTAGGAGAAAGTTTTGCACAAGAGCTAGAATCTATGGCTGGTATGATTTTGCCTATTACTTTAACTGTGATTACTATCACCACTAGTAGTGTAGAAGCTACCACGATAATGCCAGCTTAGGGAACAATTGCTATGATAGGTACTTCTCTCCCGCCATGGATGTCAGCCTTCACACCCAAAAGAAAGAAGTTAGCCATCTCTCCAAATGACTTTAATTTCAGTAAACTAGTGTCGGTGAAAGCTAAGGCTCCTAAAAGGCCAAGGATCCTCTCAAAATTAGTTGAGGAAAAAGGGCAAAATTTTTTGGAAATAGCTAAGCCTCCAGAGGATGCAACCCTTTAGGGTTTTGAAATGAGCAGCTATTCCATCTCTCATGTTGAACTTGGTAAAGTTACTCATGAAGGTGCGAAAAGTGACTTTCAGTCTGTTATGGACATCATGGTCCAAAAATTTGACCTAGAAAAGGAGATGAAAGATTATTACAAGGCCAAGATAGAACAATTGACGGTAGTAATAAGGAGGTTCACTCTTCCCCCTGAAGTAACAACCCCAGAGGCCTTCTCTATAGATGACCCTGTCATTCAAAAGGCAGAGAAAACTTACTTGAAGGGAAAAGTCTTGGAGGATTATATTGAAAAGATGCATACTCAGGGAGTTTTCTTACTTACAGAGGTTACAGAAAAAATGGACAAAATGAAAAAGGTGAGGGCAAATTTAGATGACCTTGTCTCTCTTATCTCTCAAGGAGGTTGATAGTTCAAAAAAAAGATCTTAGCAAATAGAGGGAGATGAAGGATCTAAAGAAAAGCACCTTGATATCTATCAGTGTCATCTCTAGTAAGGACTCTTATGTTGAGATCAAGGAGTCACTGATCTTCAAGATCTAAGTACTCAAAGATTTAATTGAAGATCTCAAAGCTTCTAGGGATGTTAGTGAGAAGAGTGACATAGGCCTACTCAATAAACTAGAAGAACTGCCCTACAACCTCACTTCTAGAGATAACCAATTTCTCTCAGCTGAAGAAATGATCCAAGGTTTTAAAGGGATGATTCAAAGAGATTTTGAAGAAAAGGCCTTCTCAATGACCTCTATGGACAATATTCTAGATACTCAGCTGACTCTGGACAATCTAAAATCTAGATTAACTAGTCATGCTAAGTCCATCACAACATTGAAAGACGCTTTAATCAGAGCTAGAATCATTTCCAAGAACACGGTTGTGCCAGATAGTATAAGAATTCAGGCATCCATTGCTATGTACGATGCTCATCTGAAGAAGTCTGGCAGCAAGAACTGAAGCTTTTCCCCCTTCTCTCTTTTTCTTTCCTTATGCACTTTTGTCTTGTGAAAAGTGCATGCAATTTTGTAATATGTAATTACATGTAAAAAGTTTAGAAAAATATCTCAAAGTCAAAGATGAGTCATCTTTGACTAAGATATTTTTGTATTTTATTATTTTCTAAATTTTGAGAGTTTCTCCCTATATATAGTGGAGACCTCTTTTGTAAATGGATCTTGGATAATAGAGAGCAAAAACTCTGTCGAAATTGAAATACTTTTTGAGACTTTGTGCTCAAATTTGTAAAATCATATTTTGTTAAATGAATGAGAAGCAGGTTTATTTCAGACTTTGTGTAGAAATTATCTGTGTTATTTAGGAAACAGTTCTTATGTTGGTTTTCCTAGTAATATCTTGTTTATCTAATTTAATAAGCAAAGTGGGTGTGTTAATATTATCTGAGAACATTTCTAAAAGGTAGAAGATAGACTTTGAACTATTTTTATCTTTATGATTCAGTTATCTTTTGTAATTTCAGGCGAAGACTTTGTGCTTTGTTTCATTCTATAGTTACGCTTGTTCTGAATCAGTGAAGGAGGCTACGGAAGACTTTGAGCTTACGTGAGTTTCTTTGTGAACTTTTGTTATTTACTTCAGGTGATTTCCTGCTCTATGTTGGATATCGTTCTTGAAAGAAGATAAATATTGTTGGCCCACGACCAAGATTTCTCCCCCTTGCTCCTTGTACATCACCTCTGAAAAAAGAGAGGTGGATGTTGTTATACCACCCCATGTGTTACTTTCTACTTAATTATATATATATATATATATATATATATATATATATATATATATATATATATATATATATATCTAGTGTATAAATATTCCTAGGGAACCTCCCCTTGATGAGAGGAGAGATTTACCTCATCGAGATCTGGTAAACCCACACTTTTTGTGGTGTAAATATCCCTATGCTGTGGTTGATATACCCATTTTTTCATCAGTTAGTTGACAACAAAATATTCACCCAATAGTTTTTGGTGACTCCACTGGGGATTACGAAGGTGTATTTTGAAGCCTCAAGCTTCAACTTAAAGCAGTTTTGGTCCCTTTTTCATTTAAAATTTGGCAACTCCACATTACACAAGAAGCCAGATAGCCAAGGGTGTTTTTGACCCTATGTTTGAGTTGGCACAACAGATCAATTTTAATCTCTTTCCTCTGCCACCTTCCCATCAATGATCTAGGAGATTTCCTCCTGACCCTATCAAGTCACCAACGCAAGGCAAAACTTCTCTTTCTAATGTTAATCAAGCCCTACCTATAAACACTCCACTAAGGTTTGTTATCCCACCATTTAATTGGTCTATCATAATGGCTCAAGTCCCGTGGGGTAATTCCTTTGGTCTTCTTAATTTGGCTGCACCTTTGCATGAATTACCTCGTAGTTCTAGGAAAAAAAATTCTAAGTTTTTTGGTGATGGAAAGGTTCATCCTGATGAGCATATTGTCGCTTTCTCCATAGCATGCAGTGTAATTGGTGTGGAATTTGAGAATATAGCAGTGAGACTTTTTGTAAAAACCCTGCAAGGCGCTGCCGCATATTAGTTCTATCACTTGCAGGCTGGGTCAGTAACTGACTGGGATATGCTCAAAGCCCAATTCAAAGCCAGATTTTAACCTGCTGAAGATGCACATGCCTTGTTAGCACATCTAACATAGATGAAAAAATAATCCCAAGAACCCATGAGGGATTTCATAGCTAAATTCAACAAGTTGAGGAATTGGATTCCAACTGTGGCTCAGCCCACACCGGAGAATCTTAAGTGCTTTTTCATCAACTCACAGCTTCCTAAAGTAAGTTTCCTGTTGAGGCACGTTGGCCCTATGGATCTAGCATTGGCTCAAAATTTGGCTGCTGAGATTGAAGATGATCTTATCCTGGAAAGTAAGATCAAAAAAGACCCTAGTAAAAATAAATTTTCTCTATCTGCTAAAAGTTCTTCCACATGCACTACAGATCCTATGGTACAAAAATTGACAAATGAACTAATAGCTTTGAAAAGGTAAATAGCCCAAGGTACATCTACCCCTACCAATTGGAATATGCCTAAGAGAATGTTCCAGAATCAACAGTATCAGGGTAATGCTACCCAAAACTAAGGGTAACCAAATCACCTACCTCCCCCTCTAGGGAAATTGGCCATTAAAATAGCACCTGCCAATTTAGTGATTGGTTACCTAGAGGCTGAACATGATTATTCACTCCAACCTTAGTTTGACCAACAAGATGATGTTAATCTCTTCGATGAGCAGGAAGAAAGATTACCTGGCGACTCCAATATCAGTTTCCTAGATTACCAGGACGAAGATTGAAGTAAAGGAGAGGGTTTCAATGGATCCTATGCTATTTTTACCAGGTCTCAAAATCAATCAGCTTCATAGACTAACAAAAGAAAGGTAGATGAACCCCAGCTAGTGGTTTTTATCGCTAAATGAGGAACACTATTGCCTCCGTAATCAAAAGATCAAGTAATTCATAAAAAAGTAAGTACCTCTAACCACCTGATACCTTCCACTTCTATTCCTTAGACCAGTACCATACCCACTAAATTTTTAGATGATGGACTCTCTTCCTCTGTTTCAAGTTCTTTTCAATTATTTGATATAATTGATCATGTTAGAAAGACTAAAATTCAAATGACAGAGGTTGGATATCTGAGGACTAACCTAAAACAATTTGATAGGTTAGCAGAATATGTGAAAAATAAAGTTGTCCCCATAAGACAAGATTCTTTAAAGGCCATTCATGATCCCCCTAAAGATAAATCAGCCCAAAATGATCTCATTGTAACTCCTATCACTCTCAGGAAAATAGAACCTTTCTATGTTTCCCTACTTATAAATGGTTATAAACTGAGTAATTGTATTATAGACTCTGGAGCCTTAGATAATGTCATGCCCATGAAGGTGGCAGATTCTCTTGGCCTGACTTTGACCAAAACTTTTGGGAGGTGTTTTTCTATGAAAAATAAGCAAGTTCCCCTCTTTGGTCAGATTAAAGACACTCAATTTGCTTTCACAGCTTTTCCAAAAAAGCAGATAAAAATAACAGTTTTAGTGGCCGATGTTCCAGCATCTTACGGCATCCTACTTGGGCAAAATTTCTACAAAGATGTTGGAGGTGAGCTAAGTATGGACTTGTCAAAAGCAAGAATCCCAATTCAAGGTGTCATGAAGAAGTTGCTTCTTGAAAAATAAGCAAGGTATGTAGTTACCCAATCGTCGACACTAAAATCTCAAATTTTGTTTGAGTCCTCAGGCATGGGCAACTACTTCCTATCTATGGATGAGATCCATGGGGCATTTGATGAAACCCTTATGGGTGATAACTTGAGATTGTGTTTAGCTGACACAGCGAGAAAATTGACAAATCAAAATGAACACATTGGAGAACCTCTTCCCCCAAGTGAAAGAGTTTTCAAAGAAAAAGCAACGTCTAATGAGGTATGGACCTTAGAATTTGATGGCAGCTACTCTTCTACTAGTTCAAGAGCTAGGGTTGTGTTGGTATCTCCTCAAGAAGACATTATTCCTTTGTCCTACAAACTGTAGTTTAATAATACCAACAACATGGCTGAATATGAATCCCTGTTGCTTAGATTATAGGCTGTCAGAGAAAAAGGCATTAGGCAACTCCATGCTAAAGGGGATGCTGAGTTGGTAGTCTGTCAAGTGAGGAACCTCTATCAAATGAAAAATAAAAGGTTGCACCACTATCGCAATCTAGTCTGGGATCAAATTAAAAACTTTGACGCTTTCAACATCTCTGCCATTCCAAGGGAATTCAATGGCCGAGTGGATGCATTGGTTGTCTCTACTACTCTCTTAGTTCTTCACCTAGACTTTAAGGGAGATAAGTACACTATTAAACTAATCTTTCAGCCAAGTGCACCTGATAATGCCAGCCATTGGAAAGTTTTTAACAATGAAAATCAAATCATCACCTTCTTGGAGCAAAAGGACAGTTTTAAACAACTACATTTTGAAGGTAGTGAACTCCGAGGATGTGAAGCAACTCCTAAGTCAAATAGCCATACATGTGATGATTTCTTATAGCTTAAGGGGAATAAGATTCCCAAAGGCTTGGTTTCCCTCGAGAAGTTCTTTGATAACCATGATAGATTTATTAAACAATAGCGAATAGATTCAAACTCCTCTTAGGATTTTGACCAGATAAACTTGGAAACCAAGCAAGATCCTAAGATGGTAAACATTGGGAAATGCTACACTCTCGAGGAGAGATTTAAGCTTGCTAGTTTACTTCATCAATATATAGATGTATTGGCCTATTATTATGATGATCTGAAATCACTCAGGCCAAATGACATTCACCACGACATTCCTTTAAAGGCCAACTCTGTACCTTACAAGCAAAAATCCAGGCAATATAACTCAAAAATCTCAGGTACTATTTTAGCTGAGATACAAAAAATGCTTGATGCCTGGATAATTTTCCCAATCCATCACTCAACATGGATTGCCAATATAGTTCCTGTCAGGAAGAAGAATGGTGAAATTTGAATCTGCATGGATTTCAAAAACTTAAATCAATTGTCTTTAAAAGATAACTACCCTCTTCCTATCATGGATCAAGTTCTGCAGATTGTAACAGGTTCAAAAATGTTATCAATGCTAGATGGTTTTTTGAGGTATAATCAGGTCAAAGTTGGAAAAGCAGATCAACATAAGACAACATTCACCACACCTTGGGTCACCTTCGCTTATCGAAGAATGCCTTTTGGTCTCATAAATGTAGGTGCCACATTTCAAAGGGCAATGGATCTCGCTTTCAAAGATGAGATGGTAAAATTCATTGTAGTATACCTAGATGATCTAACAGTGTTTTCAAAACATCATTCTAAGCATGTTCACCATTTGTAAAGGATACTGGAACGCTGTTCTCAGAATGGTATTTCTTTAAACCCAAAGAAATCTATCTTCAGAGTAACTGAATGGAAACTTCTCAAACACATTATGTCCCATGAAGGTATTAAAATTATTTTAGAGAGAGTCAAGTCCATCCAGAAACTTACTCTACCACCAGCAAGACCGCAGTTCACTCTTTCTTTAGAAAGGTGAATTTTCTTCAAAGGTTCATTCCAGTTTGCTGAGAAAACCTATCACATTATCAACATGATGAAAGGCAATGCTACATTTAGGTGGACTGCTAAGGGCAAATTAGCATTCAAAGAAATCAAAGAAGCAATTGCTCATGCACCAGTCTTGGTTTGTCCAAATTATACTAAAAGTTTCAAAATATACAGTTATGCTTTTGAGCATACACTATCAGCCATTTTAGTCTAACAAAATCAAAAAGACGTAGAATCTCCTATCTCTTTCATGAGTTATCCACTCAAGGTTCATGAGCTAAAATATTCCCTTATGGAGAAGCATGCATATGCAGTGGTCAAAGTAGTCAAGAATTTCAAGTTTTATATTTTGAACTCTCACACCGAAGTTCTTGTACTAGACACAATAGTAAAATCCATCTTGACTCAGCAGGAGTTCAGTACAAAGAGAGGTAACTAGATTGCCAAGACTCAGGAATTTGATATGGACATCAAACCTACCAAGCTTGTGCAGGGAAAGGGTCTTTTCTAGTTGATTGCCAAAAACATTCTAGATGAAGCAGAAAATGAAGAAGTAGAGATCGAAGGCGTGTCTACGATCCTCTTCGTTACAACTACTGATGAGTGGTATTCTGACATTGCCCATTTTTTGACATATGGTGAGTGTCCCACTCATCTTTCTTATAAAGAGAAATAGAATGTTAAATTAAAAGCAATTGGTTATGTCTTGTGGGACAATGGTCTTTATAAGAGAAACCTGGATGGGGCATTTCTTTGTTGTGTTGATAAGGCGCAACAAGGAAAACTCTTAGAGTCTTTCCACAATTTGGCCTATGGAGGGAATTTTTTTGCACTGGTGACAGTGCATAGAATTCTATGAGAAAGGTATTATTGGCCCACACTTTTCTAGGATGCCTACAGATGGGTGCGTAGGTGCAAATTGTGCCAACAATTTGTTGGGAAGCCTAAGCTGGCTGGTTTGCCTTTCAAGCCGATAATGATCAAGGAACCATTTCAGCAGTGGGGTATTGACTTCATTAGCATAGTCAACCCATCTTCAAGTGCCAGGTATGATTATATCCTCATGGCAACAGACTACTTCACTAAGTGGGTGGAGGCCATCCCAACCAAACATGCTACATCTAAAGTGGTGTGCAGTTTTCTCAAAGAAAATATCATCTCTCGATTTGGGGCCCCACTCAAGATTATAACAAATAATGTAGCCTACTTTTCATCACATGAAATTACTCAATTTTGTTTTTATTATGGGATTACCTTATCCCACACTTCAAATTATTTCTCTCAAAGAAATGGCCAAGCAGAATCGAGTAATAAAAACCTGGTCACTATTATCAGGAAGTTGGTGGATGACAATCAGAGAACTTGGCACAAAGCATTATATGATGCTTTATGGGTAGATAGGATAACACCCAAAAGGGATATATGTATGTCACCTTTCCAGCTTTTATATGGATTGAATTTAGAAATTCCCATCACCTTTGAACTACCAGCACTCAAGTTAACTAAAGCAATCGAAGACTCAACCTTCAAAAGCTCAATCAACAAAAGGATCATGTGTCTGACCGAGCTGAATGAGCGACGAGCCATGGTAGTGGCTTGGATTATAGAGCATCAAAACTAGGTAAAGGCACTTTTTGATAAAAAAAGCTAAGGTTCATGATTTTCAAGTCAGAGATAAAGTCTTGTTGTTGGACAAGAGGTGAGAACCAAAAGGGATGCCTGGAAAATTTGACTCCCTATAGAGAGGCCCGTTTACTATTTGACAGCTCTATGGTGAGGCTAGCTTCTTGCTAGAGTACCAAGATGGAATGCCATTTACATTACCTCACAGTGGGCAACATCTAAAGCTGTTCAATCCTTGAAGCTTGGATAAGTCTGTTTGTATATATGTACAGTTTTTACATTTTGTCTATTTTTCTTTCATTTTTTAGCTTGACTCCATAGCCCAATGGCTTGGATGAAGGCACTTAAAGACTAGTTTCTACTCCCATTAATTGATTTGATTAATGGAAGTTTCCCAATAAGAGCCAGCTGTTGTTTCCAAAATTAGCTTAGCCCATTTTTGGGAACAACCCCTACGAAACTTGTCTGTTTCATCTTTTATTTCTCTAAGTTTGTTTTTTAAGATGGGTTCTTCTCATTCTCATCTTGGTCTGACTGCACCTTCCAAAATTCATAAATCACATCTTCCCTAAAAAGTGAAGGTCATTACGATCTCGATGTGTCCAGGGGACCAAACCCACCTCTTTCAGTGTTAGTGTTTTATTTCTTCTATTTTTGTGCATGAGTGGCAAAATTTGCCATCAGTGCATTTTCCATTTGAGATGCAAGGGTGGCAAATTTTGCCACTCCTACATTTTTCCTGCAAGGGTGGCAAATTTTGTCATCCCTACATCCGAACTAACCGAACATGCAAGGGCGATGATTTTTGCTGCCCATGCATGCCTTGGTTTTTATGCATAGCATTTATTACTACACACGGTGGGTTGTTGGGGTTGGTTTTCACCTCATATAATCTGATTTGGGCCTCTTTTCTTCTCATTCTTCCTCCTCTCTTCCTACCTTTTGCATCTGGGCGATCTGATGAATGAGTTAAAGTGCATTTTTGCAGATTTGAGCTTATTGTGCATGTGGTTTTTGAGGTAGGGCTTGTTTTTAGCATTTGTTTTCTTTCTTTTCCTATTCTTTACTTAGTTAAATCTTTTTTGTCATTATTGGGGTTTGTTTTTTGTTTTTGTTTGACTAGTCAGCCTACTCCTGGGAGAGTGGTGATTTTTGTCATTTCCCACTTCCCCCTCCACGTCAGCCTTCCCATCTTTCTTCTCATTTTGGGGTGGCAATTTTTTCTGCCCTTCACCTCTGCCCACGGTTTCTCACCAAAGCCAGCATGGGTGGCAATTTTTTCCACCCAGTGCATCTCAACCCCCCATTTGTCTTCACCTTCATGGGCAACAAATTTGACCACCCATGCAGACTCATTTGTGCATAGGCAGCAATTTTTGCCACCTACACACCCTCCTTACTAGACATACATCAGTGGTGAATTTCACTACTAAAGCATGCCCAATCTCTAGGGGTGGAAAAATTCACCGCCCCTACCAATGCATCCCCAAACTACAAGGGCGGCAAAATTTGCCACCTGTGCAGGCCGATCCTACATAGGCAACAAATTTCACTACCTTTGCACTCTGTCAATTCGACCTACAAGGGTGGTGATTTTCACTGCCCATACATTCCTCCTCTAGATTTTTCTAACTCTGGAGGATTTTTTGTCTTTTTCATCTTTTCTTTCCTTCCTCCTTTTCCACCTCAGTTTCTGACCTAGCCTTTTTAAGTGACCTCCATTGACCATGATCACTTGATATGCAAATTCTCCAACTCGCTCCCTTTTCCTTAATTGTTTGATCATGGCTACAATTCTTTTTGAAGGCTCTTGCTCATCAACTCCCATCTGATCGAGACCAGTTCTAATGTCAGAAATGTATCTCAAAAAGGCAAAGACAATGAAGTACAAGTACTAGGGCATCTTCTCGATCACTTCGGTCACCTCCAATGTCGATGACATCTGGGACACCAAAATTGGCCACATAGATATGGCCAAATTCATGGCTCGAACGAAGGCAATGAACCCAAGATCCCAAGTAAAGAGGATCGTTGAAAGCAACATCCACTTGGTTGACATTTTTCTAGTGGCAGCACATCATACATAATTTATCCTCTAATGTGCCCACTTTTACAACAAAGAGACAAGGTCAGTCTCAGATGCCAGCGGTAATGTGATAATTCAGCTAGATCCCAAATTCATAAACAATGTCTTCATGTGCCCTCTTACTACTGAAGTACTAAAGATTAATTTCATAAAAGCCTAAATGGAGTATGATAAGGACCTTGAGAGGGCAAAGAAAGTCATGAATAATAAGTGGCTTAAGGCACTAAGAACTAGTCTATCTAGATGGCCACAAAACTTTTTGAGGAGTGATTTTATTGAAGAAGTTAGTGACTTAATCACCCTTCTTAGCAGGGTGCAAGGTCTCTCGTCTTCCTCACAGTTCCATGAATGGATGTACCCATTCATCAAGATCATCCTCCAAGGTAAGCAGGTTATCTTTTAGGGTGATCAAATTAGCAACGCCCTCCACGAGTAGCTAACTAAGGTACAGACTTCTTCCAAGTTCTATATGACTTCATACCTTGTGTACATAACTACATCAATGCAAACTTTTTTAGGTTTAACAATCAAAGGAGATAGAAAGACCACCCCAGTCTACTCATATTACCCCCAGTTGACACTTCAAGGGTCAACCCGCCATTTCAAAAGGGTGAATGATGCTTTCTTTGCCATATTTTTATGCTTCTTTAACCCTCAATTTGAGCAGAAGAGAGTGTTTGATGAAGCATGGACAGTCATCAATGACTACGAGTGTATGTTCCTCCAATTTACCACCTTTTGCTATCTTTGGGTTGGCTTTTTCTAAGGCTACCCCTATATGCTCCCCAGATTCCTTTCTAACAAGTTGGTTCTAATAGAACTTTGCTGACAACTAGTTGTCGTGCATACTAGACAAATAGAGCTGAAAAAGCCAAGTTTTAGGTTTCTAGTCGAAATTGGCAGGTACTCTATTGCAATAGCAGCCAAAGCCAAAGTCATGGAAACAAAGATACAGATGGTCACCCTGAACCAGTTCAAGAGAAGAGACAAATTTGACTACAGAGGAGTCAAAGACAAAATTAAGCAAAAGACTCAATTCCATGAGCCCATGATCGAGGACATCTGGATAGACCTAAGGATGGCTAAAGAAATTAGAAAGATGGACTATTGCAGGCTGACCCTAGAGAAAATTGAATATCTAGGGCCTATAGAGATCCCCTCCAATCTGGTCGATGATGGGAACATTATCAATAGCAGGTACCTGGCTAAAAAGGTTGTTGGTTCCCCTCTTCCTCCAACTCAGTGGTCTCAAAAGGAACTAACTTCTCTGAGGAAAATATTTGAACCAATATTGGCTAACACTAATGATTGGTTAGCAGCCAAATGGATCGTACTAAAGGAATTTATCATGGGATCAGAGGCTAAGTACCCAATAGAGATGAAGAAGAAGGTAGAGAACAGAACTAAGAACAAAGGTGATGTTCCTTCCCCTTCTAGGCCTCAAAAGCCTAGAATCATCTTTGTTTTTAAAAAACCAAAGACTACTGAGGAGTCAAAAGCAGCAGCTAAAAGGGTTGCAAAATAGAGTTTTCAGGAATAGGTAGCTCAACTAATGGAGATAGATGACCGACTGTTAGGACAGCCAAGCACTTCACCTCTGCCTTCACAGGAAGAAACACAACTACTCAAAAGTGTCTCTCCTTTTCCACCTCAGTCTCCTGTGGCACCCCCTTCTCTCTCTCCAATCAGTGTCCCTTCTTTTGGAGCCACCTCTCCTTCTAGGATTATATTTGGTGATCCTCAGGGCACTTTTGGAGGTACTCCTCACTCCTCTGGATCCATTCTAAATTTTTCATCTCCTTCTTTTAATTTGGGAGAAAGTTCTACACAAGAGTCAAAATCTATGGCTGGTACGGTTTCACCTATTACTCCAACTGTGACTACTGTCATCACTAGCAGTGTAGAAGCTACCACAGTAATGCTAGCTAAGGGAACCATTACTACGATAGGTACTTCTCTCCCGCCATGGATGTCAGCCTTCATACCTAAAGAAAGAAGTTAGACATCTCTCAAGATGACCTCAATTTTGGTAAAATAGTGCCGGTGAAAGCTAAGGCTCCTAAAAGGCCAAGGATCCTCTCAAAATTAGTTGAGGAAAAAGGGCAAAAACTTTTGGAAATAGCTAAGCCTCCATAAGATGCAACCCTTGAGGGTTTTGAAATGAGAAGCTATTCCATCTCTCGTGTTGAACTTGGTAAAGTTACTCACGAAGGTGTGAAAAGTGACCTTTAGTCTGCTATGGACATCATGGTCCATAAATTCGATCGAGAAAAGGAGATGAAAGATTATTACAAGGCCAAGATAGAATAGCTGATGGCAGTAATAAGGAGGTTCACTCTTCCCCCTGAAGCAATAACCCCATAGGCCTTCTCCATAGATGACCCTGTCATTCAAAAGGCAAAGAAAACTTACTTGAAGGGGAAAGTCTTGGAGGATTATATTGAAAAGATGTATACTTAGGGAGTTTCCTTGGTTACAGAGGTTACAAAAAAGATGGACAAAATGAAAAAGGTGAGGGCAGATTTACATGACCTTGTCTCTCTTATCTCTCAGGAGGTTGATAGTTTAGAAAAAGATCTTACCAAATGGAGGGAGATGAAGGATTTGAAGAAAAGCACCTTGATATCTATCAGTGTCATCTCCAGCAAGGACTCTTATGTTGAGATCAAGGAGTCACTGATCTTTAGGATCTAGGTACTCAAAGATTTAATTGAAGATCTCAAAGCTTCCAAGGATGCTAATGAGAAGAGCGACATAGGCCTGCTCAATAAACTAGAAGAACTACCATGTAACCTCACTTCTAGAGATAACCAATTTCTCTCAGCTGAAGAAATGATCCAAGGTTTTAAAGAGATGATTCAAAGAGATTTTGAAGAAAAGGCCTTCTCAATGACCTCTGTGGATAATATCCTAGATACTCAGCTGACTCTAGATAATCTAAAATCTAGATTAATTGGTCACGCTAAGTCCATCACAACATTGAAAGATGCTTTAATCAGAGCCAGAATCATCTCTAAGAACATGGTTGTGCCAGATAGTATAGGAATTCAGGCATCCATTGCTATGTATGATGCTCATCTAAAGAAGTCTGGCAGCAAGAACTGAAGTTTTTCCCCCTTCTCTCTTCTTTTTTTCTTATGCACTTTTGTCTTATGAAAAGTGCGTGCAATTTTGTAATATGTAATTACATGTAAAAAATTCAAAAAAATATCTCAAAGTCAAAGATGAGTCATCTTTGACTAAGATATTTTTGTATTTTATTATTTTCTAAATTTTGAGAGTTTCTCCCTATATATAGTGGAGACCTCTTTTGTAAATGGATCTTGGATAATAGAGAGCAAAAACTCTACCGAAATTAAAATACTTTTTGAGACTTTGTGCTCAAATTTGTAAAATCATATTTTGTTAAATGAATGAGAAGCAAGTTTATTTCAGACTTTGTGTTGAAATTATTTGTGTTATTTAGGAAACAGTTCTTATGTTCGTTTTCCTAGTAATATCTTGTTTATCTGATTTAATAAGCAAAGTGGGTGTGTTAATATTATCTGAGAATGTTTCTAAAAGGTAGAAGATAGACTTTGAGCTATTTTTATCTTTATGATTTAGTTATCTTTTGTAGTTTCAGGCAAAGACTTTGTGCTTCGTTTCATTCTATGGTTATGCTTGTTCCAAATCGGTGAAGGAGGCTATGAAAGACTTTTAGCTTACGTGAGTTTCTTTGTGAACTTTTTTTATTTACTTTAGGTGATTTCTTGCTCTATGTTGGATACCGTTCTTGAAAGAAGAGGAATGTTGTTGGCCAATGACCAGGATTTCTCCCTCTTGCTCCTTGTACATCACCTCTAAAAAAGGAGAGGTTGATGTTGTTATACCACCCCATGTGTTACTTTATGCTTAATTATAATTTTATATATATATATATATATATATATATATATATATATATATATATATATATATATATATATATATTCCTAGGGAACCTCCCCTTGATGAGAGGAGAGATTTACCTCATCCAGATTTGGTAAACCCACACTTTTCACAGTGTAAATCTCCCTATGTTGTGGTTGATATACCCATTTTGTCATCAGTTAGTTGACGACAAAATATTCACCCAACAGGTTCAATATTAGACAACAGAACAACATTACCCTGATTTATGTTACTTACCAGCCTTTTCCTTGTTTACGTACTTGCATCCTTATTTCTAATGATTTTTTATTTAGGATGATCGAGGAGCCCTTTGAGTCTTGTCTTTCCTCAACTTATTCTTCTTCCTCATCAACTTTTATTATTTACTCTTCATTTTTTAAGTCAAGATTCTCTGATGTATCCTTTAATTGTGAGTTTGATTTCCTTATTTCATCAATCTTCACATTGGTTCTTTCCACTATCTTATGAAACCTCTTGTTATAGAATCTATAGGCTAAACTCACTAATGATTATCTGAAAAATATACCTTCATTAGACCTATAATAAAAATTAACTAAGTCTTGCTCATCTCCTTTGATGAAACATTTACTCCCAAACACTCTAAAGTGTTCCACATTAGTAGGTATTCCTTTTCATAGTTAATAAGGGGTCTTATTTTCATTAGTACTTATTTATCCTCTATTCAATATGTAGACTACATTGTTTACTACGTCTCTCTAATATCCATCAAATAATCTAGACACATCATAGTTCTTGCCATCTCTTAAACTGTCCTATTTTTATTTCTACGACCCCATTCTACTAAGGTGTCTTAGCTACTGATAACTATCTCCTTATCCCATGAACCTCATAAAATTTATCAAAAGCATTAGACCAAAACTCTCCTCCTTTATCATATCTCAGGCAATTGATCTTACCATTCTTCTCATTCTCAACAAGAGCCTTGAATGCCTTGAACTCAACATGAGCTTCTAACTTTTAGTTCAATAATGCCACCCAAGTCATTCTTTTGTAGTCATCTATGAGTAACACGAAGTAAATATCTCCTTGAATCTTTGGATTGTTATAGGCCCATATAGATTAGTTGTGTTATCTAAAAATATCACTATTCATATAGCATTCTTCTTCAATGAGATGAACTTTATTTTATCTCCTATCATGGGGCTTGAGTAACCATTATATATATATATATATATATATATATATATATATATATATATATATATATACCATTTCATTCCTTCAATTTAAATGTGAAAGGTAGACTAAGCTAGAATAAATTCTTATTTAGTCTTATGCTCCTCCTTATCAAATAATCCATCTTGACTCTTAGGTTCAATATGATTAGTCATGATTTACTTTGGCTTCCATACCAATGCTTGACCCTTATCATACACTCTAGGATATCCATATACCTTGTTAAGTCTTGAAGTCCTTATACCTCTATTAGGATATAATCTTGCAATTGTCCCATATTATGAAAACTATATCAAATAACATTACTATAATTACCTCTTAACTGGTCACTCTTTTTTTTCCATAGTCCTATGCTAACTCATACCTCATTACATTGGGCTACCTAATTGGTCTCTTCATGTTTAATTTAATGATGGTACTTTTGACTTATTCTGACTTCTTATACTCTTTTTAAAACATGTTCATCTTGTCTATGAGCTGTTAATGCTCAGCCTTCAAAGAATCTATCTCTATCTTCAACTGATCATATTCAAATTCTTTTGAACTAAGCTTTGTATTGACACTTTATAACTGATTTTTGAGATATTTGATGATATTATCATCCCTTTTGTCTTCTTTGACCATGCCACTCTTTAAGGTACATATATGTTCCTTAAGATTGTAGAATATATATCTCACCTCATGATTCCTCTTCTTTTGATGCTTTGAATCATCTAAGTCACTTATGATCTTAGCTTCAATGTCTACTTCAAATTCTTGTTCACTATCATATTATACTTCTTCATCATACATGTTGTCTTCTTCTTCTTGATCACTAGACATCTTGTGCTTCTTAGGATCACCTTCAAGTTGTTAGGCTTGATTTAAAGGACCAAGATATAATAACAATTATTATAAGAACAAAAAATAAGAGGATGGGATGAATAATTCTTCAAAAACATTCAATTAATTACATCCACTCATATATGAACTATGAAATCAACACAATGATCTAGGAATGCATTAAGAATGAATCACATGAGTATGAAACAACATAACACATAACATATGTGGGTAACCCTCATGGGGGATCAATCCCATTGAAACAAATATTATACAAAGTATCCTATAAGATAATGTATCAAATTTATTTTATCACCAACCCAACATGGAGCACCAACCCCAAATTTATCAAGTACCCACTTAACTTTAGCAAACACCTACTTATTAAGAGGCTAAAAACCCTATGATTAAGAACCAACTTATTCAAAATACACTTATTCAAGGAAAAACATGAAATAAATTTCTAAATCCATATTAAATAATCACAAATATAGTCAATACCAATTCTACAAGCACTAACCTACAAGGAAGCTTCAACTTCCTCTTCAACCAAGCACCAACTCAGTCAATCACACTTATTTATTTTAATCTTCCACTTATCTCTATCTTATCTATCCAATATAATAAATTAGGAACATATCTATGATGTAAATATGATATCCTCTCAATAAGCAATGATCACTCCTTCAGCTCTACTCCACTTGATCTTTCTCTTAAAACTGCCTCTAGGCTTCTTCATTCAACTAGCCCTCTTCAAGACTAAATAAGTCATATGACCTTGATATTGAACTTCAGAACACCTATATGATCATCATGAAATTATTATCTTATCATTTATTAGGATTTAAAATAAGTTTCCTAATCTCCTCAAGCTCAAATATTTATCAATCCATTCACTTACTCTAAGCTTACTCAAATAGGCCTAAAATGACTTGTATATATACCATTCCTTATTTATATGCCACTTATTTGGCCACACAAAAGATTATCCTCTTAGGTAATCCATATAATATATATTATTAAATATCATAAACATGATTAAAATTAATTTTGAGTCCCTTTTGGTCTATCATAACTCTATTAGACCTCATTTCATGTTTAGGTTTCATTGAGACCTAATTGCATTAGGTCTATCTAGTAGTATGTAAAATTTATCCATTGGAACACCTTTTACCTCCATATACATCAATATTATTTCATACACAACTATAATATACCTTATACACCATCCTTTAAGATCCATAACACCTTTTAAGTCTAACCATTTTATGAAACTCGTTAATAGTACTCAGTCCTATTAGGTTTGTCTATACCTAAAAGTTTGTCTTTCAATATAGAATACCAAGCACACATAATCCATTAAAAAATTATCAAAAAATGAATATATATATATATATATATATATATATATATATATATATATATATATATCATAAATTACCTTAGGTTCATCACCAAATTCATTATACATTTTCACTCATAGCTTAATGCTTCAATAACACTTCTATAACTCACTTAGAACTGGCAATTTACTCAAAACATAGTCATGGTGACTTAAACCTCTGACACCTATGTAGACACTTTCAATGAATCTTGATGCATAGACATTGTTATTATACATCCTTAATAAATCCTAAAATATAAAATCCATATGGTCTAATACCAAAATATTGGTCTTTTAGACTAATCTCATGACCTTATATCACATTATCTTATCTAAACTAGATAGGTCAACTTGTGAGTAACTTTTTCACCATATTATTTGACCTTAAAAACTTATACTAAGAATTAACATGTATTAATATTCATTAAAAACATCTCCATGCAGTTTATTTCATCATTATATCATGAAAACACATTCCAATTCATCTTCTCACTATTGCCTGGGTTTTTCATTATTTACACCATTAGGCCTATTAATGACTGGCTAAATTGGAAGACCAATTTAGCATATTTTAATGGTAAAAATATCCATAAACCTTCAAAATCATGTATTATTATCCTCTATCTCCTTCTTCCATCCATTTAATTTTATTGACCAATGTAACTTTTGACTTGTATAGTAAATTCTTCATAAACAAGCCTATATATGTGCATTTTATCTCTCATCTGACTAACCACCACAACTTAGAGGTACATTGGAGAGTTTAATACAATATTAAATATTTTTTTATTCATTTTAGACCATTTTAGGTTGTTTTAAACAATATTTTTCACATTGGGTCTTTATTATGGTTTTATGGAGGTTTAACATAGGCTTGGTGTTAATAATTGTTCATAAAGGACTACTCCTTAAATCCAAAACAAATTATTTGAAATATTATCTATGACCCTTCACCATCTCTCCTTAATATCTTAGGTTCCCATGTAGAGCTTACACATGCCAAAAAATGTCTAAAAGTTCCTATCGGGTCTTGAGACCTCATTATGTAAACTCAAAAAGGCCTAAAATAAGGTTTCTTGTAATCAAATTCAAATCATGGCCTAAAGCTTTTTTAAAATTCTTCAAAAAACATATAATACCTCTATCCATGTACACATATGCAAAATTTCCTTAAAAATTGATATTCATACCTTGCTAGGCCAAGTAGTTTCTAGGAGTGGTCTAGGTACAAACTTGATCTGAAGGTCCTACCATTGTAAGCTCACCTTGATAATTTCATTGATGATTATACACCTTATTATCATTCTCACACAAAATTAAAAACCTCTCACATGCTTGAGATTACTCACCTCATCATGCTACCAGTTCATACCTTCATCATGCCATGACTAGGCTCAAGCTTCTAATGCACTTGACACCTTGACCTATCCCTTCCATGTCATGACCCTAAAAAAATAAAAAAAAGTATACATAATACATAAAAACACACTCATATCATTTCACCATTATATTTTTGATGGAAAAAACCATCCATAACCTTATATAAACCTAAAACCACATGACCAAGATTCATATGACTTGGCATCTCTCTTCCATACACCAGAACAACTTTGACACTAATTTTTAAATCAATGAAGAGTACTTTCATGAACCATAATACATTAGTTTCCTTAAAATTATCTCAAGACAACACTCTTCTATGTGTCACACACTGCTAGACTAGATATAGTCACATTTGACAACATCCTTCACAAGATGTACCTTTGACATCAATGGTAATACTCAACACAAATCCATTTTTTGTTATAATCAATTCCATATATATTTGGGGTGTGACCTTACCTTCACATGTATCCTTTATTAGGGTCATTCTTCAATTCATAAATTTAGGCCAATCTCACAACCTTCACCCTGTTGAGGTAAATCAAAGTGTGCAACATATACTAGGAAATCTTATCCCCACATGTTATTCCCTTGAAAATATCCTTGCTTGGGGGTACTACCTATTTATAATTCTATTGATACTTCGCATGTAGGTATTGACTTGGTTGAAAACATGATGTTTTCTATTGCTTTTACTTTCAAGCTTTTTTTGTGTGTGTTGCTTAGTTGTTTGTTTTTTTTTTTCTTATTTATTTTCTTTCATTATCATGCCATAACACAATCTATATGAATTTATTAGGTATTAATCACACATTGAACTTGAGTCCATTCATATTCATACATCAAAATTATCATCTTATTTTTATCATTTGTGCATTTTTTAAAATTATTTATTAGATCAAGAGTAAATCCTTATGCATATTATGGTCCAGTCACCATGGTGTTTTATATCATGGTGTATATCATCATGTGCTATAAAAAATTAGGTTAGGGGATATTACAATCAATGGTGTTGTATAAACTTATACTTATTCAATTTATAAAGTCCTCCCACCCCCTTAATCAAATCAAACCATTCACCATTCTAGTTATATTAATGCTAATAAGGATGATCATCTCCACATTGGTAGGTACAATCAAATTATTTACATTGATTAATTTTTATTCTCTTATTCTATTCCTCATTTAATTTTCTCCTACTTTGGGGTGAAATAAATTATCCTAAGGTCTATTTAGACTATGTAGGTAACACTTAGATTCATGATATATCTTAGGTTAACTTGACCACCTTTTTTCTTCCAATCATCTCTTTCATCACTTTGTTCATCTTTGTATGCCTAGTCATTTAGCACTTCATTAGTAATTATATCATTGCATATACATTTATGACCACTCATCTTTAATCTATGTAACATGTTATATCTTTGATTTATGCTTTCCAATCTGCTTTACTAGGGCATAACCAATATATCATGTTCAAATATTCCCTACTAGGGTAAAATTATCATTCAATCCAAGTCATAAAAATGATTATAACTACCTTTGGTAAAATAATTATTTTAATCCACCTACCCTATTGGGACACATGCTTGTGCCACTGATTTTAACTGCCTTTGGGAAAATTAGTATCTCAACCTCCATTCTTAATTATAACTACCTTTGGAAAAATTAGTTCTTTTAACTCATGTGTGAAAACATTATCTTGATTGGATTAATCTCATCCATAGGTTAATTTCATTATTATTATTTATTATTTTTTAAGGATCATCCATCAATCATATGTGTCGGTCACTCCCTCAAGAGGGCATCATCGTAGGCTTCCCAAACTTTGTTTAGAGCACCATTCTTCAAGTATTATCTTCTTTTTCTTCTTAATTTTTTTTTCATTATTTGAAAATATGTTACTTTTCCTATCTTGAAATCTCTTTTCAAACAAGCAAAAAATTTAGACACTTCTTTTTCACCACTTCCATGTCTAAATGGACATTAGACTAATTTATTGTAAACAACACAAATTAAGCCTAGAAATTACTATTCATCCCAAATTCATCTACACATTAGATGTAAGTTCTCTAAATTATGTCAATGCATACCTAATTAGGGAATTACCCTATACACAATAATAACCTCTCTCTAATTCATCCCTAGTTAAATTTTGACTTAGAAAATTGATGTTTTTAACTAAGTGTGAAGGATAACCTTACATAAATTTAGAAAATTTAATTAACTTGATCAAAATTACTTAATTAATTAAACCCACAAAAATTCATAGTCAAAAATTATATGGGTAATTAGTGAATTTATATTTTTAGAAATTCATAAATCCAAATTTGATGACATCATCATGACATCACACAAATATTTAAAATCCATAGCTTTTGGAATTTCTTATTTTCTAAATTTACTAATTAAATTTATTCCTCAACTCTTGTGACAAGTGGTCAAGTGGATCATGGATAAAAAACAAATTTCTCTTTTTATAAATTCATAAATTTAACCAAAACTCTTTTATGAGTTGTCAATCCACTTGTAAAAATATCAATAATTGGGTGGGAGATATAATCATTCTTAACCCATGTCTCTCACATGGCCCTCATGATTATCTTGGACCCAACCCAAAGTTAGCCTAACTCAACTCAGGGTTAGACTGACTCAACTAAGGTTAGTTCCAAACCTAACCTCCTTGGAATTAGATTTATTTTTTAGACCTATAAATACATGTGCCCAGACACCTCTAAACCAAGATTTTCTAGTGCAATATTATTATGCCAAAATACATCCAAAAATCTTCATTGTAGTGTTACCATGCCAAGCCAAGGTGAATGAAAGAGAGATGATGAAAGAGAACCATTGAAAAAGACTCCATTTTTCACATGATGATCAATACAATCATATCAACAAGAAAATTTGGAGCTACAAGGAGGTTCAAATGGAGTTTTTATTTTGTGTTTTTAGTTGTTTTTTCATTGTGTGTTTGTTATATATACTCTTTGTAGTACATAGGTAACAATTATTAGTTTGAATTGAAGTTATTTTGTTTGAAAATTATTCATTAAAAAGAGACTAATGATCCTCTTTGTAATCCTATGTTACAATTTCCTCACAGTTAGGGGATCCAATATTTATTGCAACATTGTTGATAGGAGATACTTCTTTTTAGGAGTATTGGCCATATGGCCTCTACCTTTACAAGCGTTAACATCCCTTGGGTTGTTGTTTTCCCTTCTAGATCGTGTTCTCACCATTTTGAGGTGAAATCAATAACTCAGTAGGATAAACAATTAAAAAAAAACTATGGTATAAATACATAATTATATTTTAGCATGTAAAGACAAAGTTCCCTAGAGTAGTATAACTTGATTTGATACCAATATGTAAAAATCATTTTTTTCTTATAATATCAAGATAAAAACCTATGGTACAAACACTTAATTAGATTTTAGCATGTAAAGACAAACTGAGATCCATAATTATGTCATATCCAAGTAATGTCCCCATTTTAGTGGTTGACTTACTCAGTTTCCAACATACTATTTGTAGTAAGTTAACAGGACATAGCGGAGGCCAGTTTTGATGATTGGATTTGATACTCCTTGTCGAGAGCTTTCCGGTGAGCTATCACTTATGCCATTCAGATTTTGGTTGCTAGTATATTTTTAGGCATGAAGTGCTGCAAAAAGTAACATTTAACCCAATGGCAAGATATTAACTTTACTTTAAATATTTACTTTATGGGGATGGTACCCAAGGGAGACATAAGTAATATTATAATGAATAAACTATTGCACATCCTTTATCCCACATTGCACAAGTTAGTTTAGTCATCCCTTAGAGAAAGGATAAAGAGAAGTGTTTATGGCTTCTTTGGGGAGGTTGTATAAGAAGAAAAGAAATTGTTGCACTTATAGCTTGCAAGTTATTTGGGAATTTGAGAATGCCCTTCTCATCTTTAGCACTCTAGACATCAATCCTTGTGATTGGTCATTGGATTTTGTACTCTCAGCTATTGTAATATCCACACCACTATAGCAGCTACGTGCATTGTAGCAGCCATGCCACTATAGCAGTCATGCCACTGTAGTAGCTCATCACTATAGCAGCTTCATCACTGTAGCATCTTAGAGCAGCCTAGAGAGTTAATAAATTGGCCAGCATGAGTCGTAGAAATTAGCCTATAGCTTTTAGAGTCTATAGAAGAAACCTATAGTCTGTAGAAGTAGCCCATAGAGTCTGTAGATGTAGCCTATAGAGTCCGTAGCAGCAGTCTGCAGAGTCTGTAGATGCAGCCTACAAAGTCTGTAGAAGCATTAGACTAGCCTATAGAGTCTGTAGAAGTAGCCTATAGAGTATGTAGAAATCAACTTTTAGCCTGCAGAGTCTATAGATTTCAGCCTACAGAGTCCGTAGATCCAGCAGTTTCAGCCTACAGAGTCCATAGATTTTAGCCTGTAGAGTCCATAGATTTCAGCCTATAGAGTCCATAGATTTCAGCCTGTAGAGTCCATAGATTTTAGCCTATAGAGTCCATAGATTTCAGCCTACAGATTCCATAGATTTCAGCCTGCAGAGTCCATAGTTCCACAACATGGAGAATAAAATGAATGCATTTTTGGCACTCGTTGGGATATTCACTTAAAATGATGTTCATACAATCACTGGAGTATTTAGTGAGTTACCGTGTGACTACATTATACTCATTTACTCATTTTGAAATTAATATAAATATAGTGTGTTGGTTATTTCAGCTATGTATATCTATGCCTGCAATTCTATATTTATGTTACATGTATTAGTCTTTGTAAAACACAAAAAAAAAGCAATACTAGAAAACCTTTGGGAGTCATAAGGAGTTCCTGCTGGGTTAGTTTTGGGCAAAATAGGGGTGCCCATTATAGTGGTATCAGAGCCTATTTTTCTTGCCATCTTGTGAGGTTTCATGCATCCAACACATCAGTACTTCTTGAGGAGAAACTAGACAAACACAGACTTACAAATTTTTTCAGAGATTGAAGAGGAGGGTGACCCTTTTTCAACACTAGCCATGGGTGACAGAGATGGGGAAAGGGGAAAACCTAGCACTACGATGATGCTCAGTGATCTTGTTAGGGGTCAAAGGGAGCTATAGGCTACATTGCTACATATGGCTCTAGCAATTAGACAACACTTGACTAGAGCAGATCAGGGTAATAATGCTAACCAGGTAGGTGGATAGGGTAATGGAGGTAATGGAGATGCATCAATTAAAAGAGGAGCCTAGACATATGTTAGAGTAGGTTCTTCTACTATGAAACCACTCATTCCATAGTTCCCTCTGAGATAGAATAACCAGAATGATGTTGGTCTTACACAGCAGGAGATACAGTACCAAATACTAGAGGATTGGAGAAATGCTAGACTATATTTTTAGGGTGAAATGTCCTTCAGGGAGTATATATGGATGTTAGACTCAATCATATTCCCATGAGAGGAAATAGGCAACAAAATTATGAGATGAGGAAGAAGTTGGGAAAGTTGTCTATTCCATACTATGATGGTATAAGGAAGACTTCAGTGTGAACATGGGTCTATAAATTAGACACTTATTTTTAGCTTAATCCCATGCTTGAGGAGGATGCAATTAAGTATGTTGCATTACACTTGGATAGGAGTGCCCATGAGTGGTGGCACCATAGTATGGTCACACTTGGCCATAACCAAATAGATACCTATATAGAGTTTATTGAGAGACTCATTGATCACGAAGGATCCTGAACTTCATTTTAAGGAGTTAGTGTAGCTTAAACAGTGGGAACCTGTAGATGGCTACATTTTATATTTTTAGAGGCTTTTAGTGTTAGTGAAAAACATATCAGAAAGGAGGTTGATAGTGTTATTCATGGATGCACTATCAGACCCCCTTCGTGGTTGGGTGAATGGACATGATCCTCCCACTCTATAGGATGCTATCAGGAAGGCTAGAAACTTAGTGCCTTCTACTTATAGGGGAAATATCACTTGAAAGGACTCTCATTTTAAGAAGGATAAGGACAAGAAGCTAATGCATAAAGACATACAACCAAAAAAGGGAGAGTCAAAGAAGTTGGATAGTAAGTCACTAAATGAGCTAAGAAAGAAAAAACTTTGTTTTTAGTGTAGGGAGCCATGGGATTTATCTCACAAGTGTCCTTTGAAGGTTAAAGCCAAGTAGATGGCATACTTTTCAGCTGAGTAGTCACAGTCATAGGATGAGGGGTAAAAATCTGATTCTAATTCTAGTCAAGAGAGCAAAGCTTCCAAGGAGAGCTCAAGTGATGAGAAATCCCTAGCTAGGTTGATAGGAACCCAAAAGGCAATTACCTTTAAGGTGTGTGGTATGATATAGGGATAGAAGGTGATTGCATTGATTGATACAGGGGCCACTCACAATTTTATAGATGCACAACTAGTGGCTAAGAGGGGTTGGAAAATGAAGGAGCATGTTGGATTTCGAGTTATGGTGGCTAATGGCTATAAATTAGTGTGCACGTAGAAGATTTCAAATATTCACCTTAGATTAGGTGAAGGTTATGAGTTGGAGGACAATTTCTATGTAGTTGACATGGGTGATTATGATGTCATCTTGGGAATGACATGGATGGATTCTCTGGTAGAGTTTACCTTCAACTTGGCTAAGTTAGAGATGAGGTTTTGGCATCAGGGTAGGAAGGTGGTGCTTTGAGGGTTACCTGATGGGGGGCTCAGGGTGGTATCATTAAAGATGATGGAGTGGTTATTTAGACATGATGATGTGGAGTTGGTTGCTAAATGCTTGATCATGCCTACACCCCCAGAGTAGCAGGTTAAAAGCCATCCTCTAGATATACAAGATGATCACTATGAGGTGATAGATGGGTTGATCAAATTTAGATATAGGATTTATTTGATTCCATCATCATGTTTAAGAGAGGTGGTACTGAGGGCATTTCATGATGCACCTACAGCTAGGCATCTGAGGGTGTTCAAGACCCACAGGCAGATCTAAGAGTAGTTCTCATGAAGAGGGCTCAAGGATGATTTTCAGAGGTATGTCAGGGAGTGTGTAGTTTGTTAGTACAATAAGGAAGAGCACATGTTTCCTACTAGTTTACTACAGCCCTTACCCATTCTAGATAGGAAATAGGAAAGAATTTCTATGGACTTTATCACTGGCCTACCATGAGTGTAGGGAAGAGATTGCATTTATGTGGTGGTAGATAGATTGATGAAGTTTGCTCAATTCTTTTCTATCCCTTCAACTTACAAAACATCTCAGGTGGTAGATTTGTCTTTCAGGGAGGAAAGACAAAATGGAATGGGACTTGGAATTTCTCATATGCACTTACATTCTTTCAAGGAAGCATTGAAGTTGATGAAAGAGGACTACCTATAAACGCTTAGTGATAGCTTACATCCTCCTCTTGATATTTTGGCACCTACACTTGAGAATACTGATGAAGACAATGTTTCAAGCATTGGCCAAGAAATTTTCAATGATGATACAGTAAAAGGGGTCAACAACATGGCTCAAGCACATAATAATAATTCTAATTTGAATGACAGCAGTTATGTTTCTATTTTTCAATAGGAGGTAATGACTTGGTTGCATGGGGAGGATAACATTATGGAATATACCTATGATGGCAACCAAATTGTGTGTGATAACTATGGAGAATATAGGGTGGATTCAATCCACCGTGGTATGGAAATTCCTCATCATTCCAAGGAAGATCACATAGGCAAGGACACAAAGGGTGAAACCAATCCTAAATTTTAGTTTGAGAATATTAGTGATATATTTCACCTTTCTCATAATGTTGCCACTAACAATCATGAAGAAATTAAGGGTATAGTTTCACCTACTAATGGAATACAAGAGGTAATTATGGTACATGGTAATTTTGATGGTGTTTCCTGTCATAAGACTAAGTCTATACATTTTGATGTAGTTGATATAGAATATGCCCAAGTTTTGAATGAAAAATGGTTAGAAAGAGCTAAACAAGCCAAGGTTGTGGTTCAACAAGCCAAGCTTCACTTTCAACATATTCGTGATATTCACCATTACCCTAATGATGAGAGACATGAATTGCCTAACCCAGAGTCTCCAGTTGAGATAGTTGATCATTCCCATGATGGTGATAGTGATCAGTTTGATGACATATTTAATATCATCTATGCTTCTAATTAGAGTTATGACAATGAGGTTTGGTGGCTATTTGTGCTAGTTTATGGGCATATGGGGATTCATCTTCACACTGACTAGATGTCTTACATGCACAGATGGTTATGTAAAGGTACTTGGTTGAAAAACTTCTTTTTCATCTCTTACAGTGGGTTCTACATGTTGGTTTGGGATCTAGGTATTAACACGATTGGTGCATTGGCTCTTATGGATTCCATGATGTTGCTTCATAGCTTGTGGAGTGTGGTGTTTTTATCAAGATGGAGCAGCAGGCTGGGCTGAGATTGCTTGAGGATAAGCAATTTCAAGGGGAGCAGACTGTAATGTCCCCATTTTAGCGATTGACTTACTTAGTTTCTAGCATACTTACTATTTGTGGTAAGTTAACAAGACACAATAAAGGCTAGTTTTGATGATTGGATTTGATACTCCTTGCCGAGAGATTTTCGATGAGCTATCACTTGCACCATTTGGAGTCTAGTTGTTAGTATATTTTTATGCCTGAAGTGCTACAAAAAGTAACATTTAACCCAATGGAAAGATATTAAGTGTTACTTTAAATATTTACTTTATGGGGATGGTACCCAAGGGAGACATAAGCAATATTCTAATGAATAAACTGTTGCACATCCTTTATTCCACATTGCTCAAGTGAGTTGAGTCACCCCTTGGAGAAAGGATAAAGGGAAGTGTTTGTGGCTTCTTTGGGGAGGTTGGATAAGAAGAAAAGAAATTGTTGCACTTGTAGCTTGCAGGTTATTTGGTAATTTGATAACTTCCTTCTCATCTATAACACTCTAGACATCAATCCTTGGTATTGATCTTTGGAGTTTATGCTCTCAGCTATTGTAGTAGTTACACCACTATAGCAGCCATGCCACTGTAGTAGCCATGCCACTGTAGTAGCTATGCCATTGTAGCAGCCATGCCACTATAGTAGTTGTGCTACTATAGCAGTCATGCCACTGTAGCATCTCATCACTATAGCAGCTTTATCACTGTAGCATCTTGGAACAACCTATAGAGTTTATAGATCGGCCTGCATGAATATTTAGAAATTAGCCTATAGCCTGTAGAGTCTGTAAAAGCACTGGACCAACCTGTAGAGTCTGTAGAAGTAGCCTACAAAGTCTATAGAAATCAGCTTTTAGCCTACAGAGTCCATAGATTTCAGCCTATAGAGTCCATAGATTTTAGCCTCCAGAGTTTGTAGATCCAGCAGCTTCAGCCTACAAAGTCCATTGATTTCAGCCTGCAGAGTCTATAGATTTCAGCTTGCAGAGTCCATAAATTTCAGCCTACAGAGTCCGTAGATTTCAACCTACAAAGTTTGTAGATTTTAGCCTATAGAGTCCATAGTTCTGTTGGATAGAGAACAAAATAAATGTACCTTTGGCACTCGCTAGGATATTCACTTAAAATGATGTTCATACAATCACTGGAGTATTTAGTGAGTTACTATGTGATGGCATTGTACTCATTTACTCATTTTGCAATTAATATAAATACAGTGTGTTGGTTATTTCAGCTATGTATATCTATGCTTGCAATTCTATATTTATGTTACATGTATTAGTCTTTGTAAAACACAAAAAAAAAAGCAATACCAACAAACCTTTTGGAGTCATAAGGAGTTCCTGATGGGTTAGTTTTGGGTGCAACAGGGGTGCCCATTACATCCAACACAAGAATTAGGCTAAGTCCATAAATTAATAATGAATTCATTAGGAAGCATTTTAACCACTAAGTATTAGGTTAGAAGTGGGTCAGTGTGGAAACATTCATGCATTCCTATCCATGTACTTTAATGTGGCCTTCCTAGTAAATTCATCACTAACTTATACACTTACCTAAGTATCTAAATAGGCTATAAAATAGTTGGTACATCAATTTTTTAAATCAAAAAATTTATAAAATAATTGTAGGAAGTAAGATAGATTTAATAAAAGAATCATCATACTAAGCTTGCATAAGCAAGATCTAACAAATTCACAGGAAAAACACAATGATCATGGAAAGGATTATTTTTTAAAATAATTCAAAGCTTTGTAACACTTTATGAAGTTTACAACAAGCAAGGGATGAGATTGACATCCCACTGATAGGTGGCTTAAGGAGGTTAGATCAAAGGTATAAGTGTATTGATTAAAATTCTCAAGATTTTTCAACAACCATGTTTATGTTATGCTTTAGAAAATATTTATTTTTTACAAGATAGGTTCAATCTCAAATTACAAGTCAATACATGCATGTTTACTAATCTTCTTAAGTTTATTTAACCCTATTAAGTTATACAAACATACATAAAATAAAATAGTTTTAATTACCTCATTATTTCAAGGAACTCAATGTACTTATAGGTAGTTTACCATTTACTATCATTTCTTAATTGAATTATTCTTCAACTTATATCAGTATACTTTAGAATAAGTACTTCATAATTACTTAATGCCTTAAGGATTTTAAAAAAATCCTCTTTCTTAACCCCCAAGAAGAATGATCAATTCCAATCTAAAGATTAAAATCAAATCATTGGCTTTTAATAATTCTTTGTTGTTAAATGAAAATAGGAAACCTTGTTATCATTCCAAAAGTCATTTCCAAGTGAGGAGCAGATGTTCCTTAATCACATCTTGCTTCCATTTAAATAGTTTTTAGAATTTCAAATCTTAATTCACTTATCTATTTACAATCTTACTTTTAATTTAGCCTTAATAAGCATATAAGATTTGAATAACATTATTTATATCTTAATTTCTAATTGACTATACATACAAGGCTACTAAAATAATCCTAACACTTCAAATAGTGATATTATTACTTCCATTTAAGATAATTGCCTTCAAATAATCATTATAATATATTCAATCTTACTCACCTTTTAAGTTCTTTTAATTTAATCCATAACAAAGAGTTTAATAGCAATTATAAACCTTAATAGGCTAAGGTAAGTCTTATATTTTATTGTAATCTAATTAAGACACCATATCATACTTGTGAGTGATTACATTATTAATAATTATTTGGTTTATATTGGACTTAAATGACTTATTAAAAGTCTCTAAAAGATTCTTATTATAGATTCTATCTTCATAATGCAAATTTATGAAGATATGGATAGTTTAAGGTAATTTTAGAGTCTTTATATAAACTTAAGGTTAACATGTCACAATTACTTGTGATTAGGAAATAACTTAATTTGTAAATTATATATATATATATATATATATATATATATATATATATATATACTTTACACATACAAATTAATGTTGACTACTTTCGATGCCCAACTCAAAATGGTCAACCCCTATATTTGAAACCTAGTTTGTCATAAGTTTCCTAGCCTTGTTGATGGCCATTGTAGCCTTATTAACCTTGTGATGAAATTAAGGTAAATATCATTTTGGACCTTAGGTTGTATAGCCAATTCATATCATAATCAAGTTTCAAAGGAGCTTAAGTAGTCTAAGGGGGTCATGTTAGACATGTCAAGTGATATTAAGGTTAAATTGTTCTTGTCTAGTCTGTACCATGCTTAGAAAGATGGTAAATAAACCTTATAATGTTTTATCCCATTCTCAAGGTGTTTGATTACCCCTCTTATAATTCCCAAAGGAGGTTTTATGAAAAATGACAAGTGTATGATAGGAAAATGAGGTGAAAACATCATTTCATGTCCATATCAACATTTCCAAGCTTTAAGAACATCTAAAATTTCATTTTAATCAAATTTTAAGCAAATCAGTCAGTTTTCATGTTAGAAACTGGAGGTTTTAAGGTGGTACATATAGGTGTGTTAAAGAAATATATTTTCTAGGAATGTGTATGGATTACTCTGTCTCCCAAGATCATATCCATGTTTTAGAGGGATTTTCTAGTCAAAATAGGTCAAAACTAACCTCCTTTATCCATCAAGCTCTTTAGAAGCTTTGTAGAGCCTTTTAGGTTTATGGATGGTATAGATAGGAGAGAGAATATGAAGGTATAAAATTTTGGGAAGAGGTGACCATAGATAAATTCCATTTTTTGGCATTTTTTCTTAGATTATCCCTCCCTCCTTTATAAATAATCACTAATAAGGTAAGGGCACTCAAAATGTTTTCTCCATTCATGTAGGGTATTGGTTTACTATAGTTTCTCCTTCTATGAGAATGATGAGAGAGAAATGGAAGGTTGGAGAGATTCCCATGGGTCTTAAAAACACTAGAAACCATTCTCAAACCTCATCTCACACATGTGAGCCATTAGGGGGAAAGAAAACTTTAGTCTAGCCAATTTAGAGGAAGGTAATAGGTTTTTGATGAAATTTAGATCTAGACCAATGAAATACCATTTTTTGGCATGATTATTGGTGATACCTCTTAATAATATCAATCCCACTCTCCTTTATATCCTCTCAAATTGCATCCAATATTAGAATGGTCTTTCAAATCAACTCATGCTAGAATGTTCAGGAGAAAGAAGGTGGAAGTCATAAATGTATAAATGATTATGCATTATCTAGATGTTTTGGAGGTTTCAAGAGCCCAAAAACATAGAATGGATAAACCACTTAGATTTTTATGCCACCCTTTCTCATCATTCTCATCCTACTTGATATGAATGAGCACTTGTGGGCCTCAAATGTGGTCTAAAGCTACCTTACACTCTTAAGACTATCTAAGCTAAGTCAATTTGTGTAGGTATTGATATAAATTTTCCTTTTTGTGAGGGGAACCCAAAGGACTATTAGGTGAAGATTATAATGTTTTGTTTATTTTTCCTTCATCAAGATGTTGAGCATGAAATATACCCATACTTATAACATCTAACTAAAAGAAACCTTAGGCTCATACAGAACTATAGGTGGATGTTAATGACTCTAAAAACCCACTTTACATTATGAAAAGGTTGGAAAAGATATAGTATATTTATCTAGACATCCACTTAACCCTGATTAGCCACACAATGTCATGATGAAGATCATATGTCCTTGACTGACTTAATGAGAAACCCTAAAGTTTGTTTCCTAAGTGATACTAGTTCTTGTAAAGGTGGTGATGGGATGTTTGGAAGGTAACATAAATACCTCAAGGGGATATTAAGGAAGTGAAGGCATAGGTGTTAGAGATATGAAATCATCAAGATTAAAATACACTTTCCAAAATGTAGTCAAGTAAACCTAAACATAGTATATATATCTAGCTTTATAGCATGTGTTTAAGGGACCTTGATAGATTATTGACTATTTGGGTGGGATATTGAGAACATTAAAAGACATAATTGAGTTATAAATATAGAGGAAGAATTATGAGATGAAAAGAGTAGGGTAAAAATAGAGACCAATATATTAGCTCTTCAAAAGGAGATAATACTTAATCAAGACTCCTACCTCATCCATACAGGGTTATAATGGCATGGTTGAAGAATCACTAAAAGTTATGATGATTTTGTGGGGTTTTAGATGGATAAAAAGGTGAAAAATATTTCATCAACATGTGGATGACCCAAAGTAACATTAAGTAACATACTTCACTCTTCATCTTACACTTACAATCAAAGAGCTCAAATTGGATCCTACAGCCTTTCAAGGTTGAGATAGGGGAGATTAGATAAATAAGTCATCTTGTCTACAAGAGTATGGGGTGATACAAGGATAAATAAAACCATGGATAGTATGATTGATGTTAGTTAGTAGTATAGAGTGGTCATTTAGGAAGATATATTAGCTTTCATCTAACAATACAATCAAAAGTGTAAGATTGATGTTTTACTAAATTTGGGAAACTATAGGGTTTAATTTCCTAAATAGTAAAGGGGTCTAGATTAAGGGGGAAATTAGTAAATAAATGTGACTTAATTAACCTAATAATTCATTTAATTTTTAAGTGCTTAATTGATATCTAAAAATAGAAAATAAATGGATAGAGTAAAACTTAGTTGATTTTAGGTTGATACAAAGGAGATAGAGGCTAGAAATTACTAATCTAGCTAAGTAGACTATAAAAAATAGTATCTAGAAGTCTATTCTCTACCTGGAGAGGAGAAATATAAATAGGACACCTAGAGGTCCAATATTGTAGTCTAAGATTTGGCACTATAATCTTTAGTGTCTGAGCATTCTGAGCTTTCTAGGTTATGTTCATCTGCTCTAAGAGACCATGTGCCTGAAATATCAAGTCTTAGTTGTTCATAAATATCTATGTGAAATTGATTTTGTCTTCAAATATCCTATTTCCTCTTCATGTTTGATAGGTGATCTCAAATTATATTAGAAAGAGGGGTTAGTGTGTAATATGCACTGAATGTATGATCACACCCCATGTGTGGGTATGCTGCCTACATACCAATGCTTCAAAGAGGGATCAAAGACAATGTAGCTCTCCTAATTTGAATGTGTAATGTCCATTCCTATGTATGCAATGCAAGTGTATGTGAATTTTTGCAAGCTTGAGATTACTCATGATTGGTATATGAGCTTGGATAGGCTAAAAATAATAGTGGTTGGTTGTATGTAGAGAACAAGAATATTTACTTGAATGTGCTTTATTATATTTATAAATTATGCCTTTTGAATGATTACCAACCCTTCTAAATGACCTTCAAATGGGATTTTATAGGTAAACTAGTGATCTTAGGTTAGATTAACTCATATTAGGCCAATAATTGAAAAGATAAGAATTTGGGAAAATCTAACTGCTTGAGGCTATTGTGGAGATAGACAACATCATTGGAAAGTGGACACCCTAGGTCCCAATGCTATTTTCTAGCCTATGACACTATTTTCTAGGGGGAAAGGGGCCCTAGGAGATAGATTTGTGGCTAGGAGAAGATCCCAAGATAATAGGATCTAAATCTAGAAGGCTTTAGATGATTGGGAAATAGTGAATTCCTAAGTGGGTTGTGTAAGTGATAAGAGAGACCTATGGTTTAGGTGTCACAAGTCATGATCAAGTTGTAAAAAATTCATTTTAGTATGACTACATTTACCTCCATTTTATTCTAATTATTCAATAAATTGAAATACTAGGATAAAGGAAAAAAGAGAAGTGTACCTAAACTTACCTATGAGGCTAAGCCCAAGAAGTTATGTGATGTTGGGTTGTGCATAGTGAGAACACAATATACTATGTAAGTCTACAAAAAGGAAAGTGAAAGTAGATAATTTCTTACTAGATATATTATATATAAAATAATAATGTACAAAGCTGAGTAAAGAGAGAGGAGGGAAGAGAAAGGAATGAATACATCTCACTAGGTACATGAACCAATACAAAACCTATTATGTTGTTGGGTTGTGTTGGGTAATGATGGAAGAATAATAAACCAAGACTTATATCAATGAATGAACTAAGTGCTCAATCCCATAGAAGTTCGCTCAAGAATACAAAAGTAGTCCCTTTGGATCCATCATTGATAACTATGTGAAGTTAATGAATCATTCATGTGGTAACCAATGTCTAGACTATGTGTTTGATCCCTCTAAATAGGTGTCTCAAGAAAACAAAGGTTAGCTAGACCTTTGGCTCCATTATTTCCCCATGATGTGAAGCTAAATGAGAAAATACAAATATACATTAATATCATATTAGATGGCTCATGGAGCCCATAGATTTTATATGATCTAATAATATTGGTGTGGATCATCGAATTTAAACTAGAAACTACGCCATTATTGGCCACTTCAAAAGATGGAGATTGGACGTGTATAGACGCCCCTCCTAAAACTAAAATAAAGGCTTAGGAATACACTAGAGAACTCAGGTATTTTGGAAGCAAACTTGTATGAAATTTTACTTAAATGTTATGCCAACCACCTATAGATGGAGTAAGGTTCACAACTATTGGAAATGTGCAAGAAAATGCAATAAACTTAGAAATAGAGAAGGTCCATGTGTCATTCACATTGCCCCCAATAAATGGTGTTTGGAACATAAATTTTGAATTGAAAGTAATATCAAATACAATGTCTAAAATAAAAATGGAAACCTTCATGATGTGCATGATGCCCCCTATATCTAGATTCTCTGAGCAAAATAAGTGTTGAAAATTACTGATTTTTGAAATAAACTATAATAGAAAAACTATGACTAAACTCACCTCTCTACCTGATTCTAGAAATAATTAATTATTCTATTGTTTAGACAATAGCACCAGAAACTAGACACTTTGGGGTCTAGTGTTGTAGTCCCATTTTTAGTACTATTATCCAAAGCTAAATTGATGAATGATCTAGATTTTCTATTGTCCATCTGGTCTAGTTTGCCTAGTTATAGATTCTAGATTGTAGTATTTTAAAACTACTTTTTATACCATTAGGAGCTCTGATCTTTGTGACAAAATCCATTTTTGTAACCCCCTCTTCTAAGGGTAGGAATGAAGACCCTACAATGACTTCCCTCAAAACAAGAAGCCTTGAAAGTGTGTTAAGCTATGAAAACATTTGATATAACATTGATATAGATTATCTCAAGATATATAAAAATTTGTAGAGAGATATTTCTAGATCCATAGGGGTATGCCTATATAGATATAATAATGTAGTAGCATATGCATAAGAGTAAAATAGGATCTAAAATGTTAGCTATTAGTTACATGGAGGGATGGAGTATGATGTCCATCATAGCATCCAAGAAGCAAGGTAAATGCATGATTAGAATCATGGCATTACACACAAAGATAAGCAATCAAGTAACAAACATACAAATTGAGAAGTAAGAAACATTAAAGGGTGGCCAAGGGGCCAAATAAGCACACATGCCATACAAGGCATGTTCAAATGCTGCATACACACACAATGGGAACAAGCAAAGATTGGCATAAGGGACATAAGTACAGGAAAGTCACACATAAAAGACATTATCAAATGTCCAAAGGCATACACATATAGACAAGAACAAAGGACATTGGTAAATATAAGAGCTTTTTGGGTTCTATTTATCTACTCTGGGAGCACCTGTGCCTAAAATATCAAGTCTTGATTGTTCATGAAGATCCATGTGAAATTGATTTTGTCTTCAAATATCTTAACCCCATGTTCAGTGCTTGATAGGTGATCTTGAATTCAACTAGAAAAAAGGGGTTAGTGTGTAATATGCATTGAACATGCAATCACACCCCATGTGTGGGCATGTTACCTATATACCAATAGTCTAAAGAGGGATCGAGGCCAATGTATTTCTCCAAATTTAAATGAGTATTGTGTAATCCTATTTATGCAATATAGGTGTATACAAATTTGGGAAAGCTTGAGATCACTCGTGATTGGTGCAGGATCTTGGATGGGCTAGAAATAATAGTGTTTGGTTGTATGTAGAGAATAGGAATGTTTTCTTGAGTGTGCTTTAGTATATTTCTAGATTTTAACTTTTTAATGATTTTTAACCCTTTTAAATGACCTTTGAATGGGATTTTATAGGAAAACTAGTGAACCTAGGTTAGATGAACTCACATTAGGCTGACAAGGGAAAGGATAAGAATTTAGTAAAATCTGACCATTTGAGGCTATTTTGGACTTAGAAAAAAACATTGAAATGTGGGCATGTTGGGTCCTAGTGCTATAGTCTAACCTATGGTGTTATTATCCAGGGGGAAAGGGACCCTAAGGGATAGATATGTGCCTGGGAGAGGAGTCTAATATAGTAGGGGATGAGTCTAGAAGGCTTTAAATGATTGTAAAATAGTGAAAACATGCCTAAGTGGGATATGTAAGTGATTAGGAGAGACCTCTAGTTTGGGTGTCACAATTCATCCTCAAATTGTACAAATTACATTTTAGTATGACTATAACTAACACCGTCAATTAGGGTCTTGGGTTATAGGATTAAATGTGATGGATCATGCTTGGAAAAGAGAGTGAAAGATAGGTAAGGAGATGTTTTTAATTGTCTTTCAAATTTCTCATTCTCCATTAAACATTTGGTTCATTGAATGTAGCAAGAATCTTAACAATTTAGGCCTTTTAGGCCTAAACTAGACATCTACAAGTCTTAAGATGTTAGAAGGGTGGAAAATTTTGAGAGGTAAGTAGTGAATATTAAATGAAGACATAAAAGGTGATATAAATCTCAAGATCAGTAGGGAAGGAACTAAACCCAGCCTGAGGGCTACTCAAGGATGGTGATATATAAACCCTAAACCCATTCAAAGGGAAGTGTAGAGGGTAGAATTGATGGAAGATCTAATGCTAAGGATATTGTTATACAATAAGAACATGATAAATAATTTATAAATCCATCAACATGGTAAAAGGGAGGTGAAACCATTCAAGTCTCTCAAACCTATTATCAAGTACTCAAGATTGGTAGCCATGGTACTCAAGGCAGGATCATATGGATTAAGGACAAAGATGATGGTTAGAGTAGCTAGAGGAAAGTGCAAGAGTAGAAACTAGGTGGGGAGGGTGTTTTTATGATGTTGAATCCATAAAACCACCTACAATAATCTCAAATCCCTTGGACTCAATATTAGGCCTGCAATGCCTAAACCCAACCTTGAGACATTAAGATCCCACCTCTACTTGGTGACATTTCAAAATCCCCATAGTAGATCCAAGGCCTTAAATAGGTTTATGATAATTATTTAAACCGTAAAGAAGTCTGTTTTAGTTAGGATAATGCAAAGGAAAGGTCAATTTAGTCTCAACTCCTAGATCAAACTACATTGCACACAACCTACCATCTCAAAGCATCATTTCAAGTGCTCATATATTTCATATAATAATGAATCAAAGCCAATTATCTTAACATAAGTTGGGAACCCATATATAATCAAGATACATAAAGGATAGAGTGGGTTTTAGGGTCCCATCTTTATAAAACATCACTAAGACTACAAACATGTTTGGAAGGCTTGCATGGAGCTCAAAGTCTGCCATATTTCATTCATATCTCCACACAAAATATGCATAGGACCCAAATATTTTTAGGATATTTAGGGAGGTATATAGACTAAAAATACATGACCATAAGTTTTGGGTTGGAGGTTTGATATTTATGAACCATAGTTAAGATGGTACACTTCCCAAACCCTACTTAAACCCTAACACAGACGCATCTTTGGAAAACTTGGCATATTTTAAATCAAACACCATGAATTATATTGAAAAAAAATTGATCACTTATTACACTCATAAGACACCTTAGCTATGGTCCTGGTTTATACAAACACTATACAAAATTATCAAAAACTATGTTTTTTGAAAATATTTGAGGAGAGAATAGGGTGAAAGGTTGTTTGAGAAGTTTTAGATAATTAGTGAAGATAATTTGACACTTATTTCACCTCTCCAAATCACCAAACACTAAAAAAATTCCCTATAAAATCTCCTATAGGTTTGTACAAAAGAGCCAGTCTAGGCAAGGTAGTAGAAGGTGACTGAGTCACCTAAATTGGAATAATTATATATGTCTACCATTAAGAGATAAAATATCATGATATTAAATGACCATTAAATCCTATAAAATTATTTTTTATGTATTCTAAGTTTTATCCAATGTCCTATGATCAGCTAAATAATAAACACTATGTAATTAGGCCTATCCACCTAGTAGGTCTACTTGGATTAATAAGGAAAGATGAAAGTTGGCATAGAGGGACTGTTAGGAGTGTCAATAAAAAATTATTACACCATGTAAATTATGATTAAGGGTGATAAATTCACTTATCCAAGGTCATTATGAAGGAAAGGGTAGTTTTCTAGCCTAGTCAACATGCAAGGAAGAGTGGGCTACTCAATGCCTCTTGGAGACCTGATTACACCTTGTAACTACTAAGAGAAGAGTAATTAACCATAATGGGGTTTTTACATGCTTTGAAAGAAGTCAACCTATTCTAACTCAGCTTCCACCACTCCACCTTAATGCCTAAAGGGCCCATTAAAGGTCACCAATGCATGGAAGGAGCAATAAGGATTGTTATGGCTTCTTATGACTGTTATGGAGTAAATGATGATCATTGTGACTCCTTCATATTTTCTCCTTAACATTATCTTCTCCTTATTGATCACTATTCTATATATTTAGGCCTTAAGGCCATTATATCTATCCCTCACCTAGTTATGATCAAACTTTGCCTAGATTTTTACTTTATAAACCTCTTGGAGGTATTAATGAACTATTGTAGCTTCTTTATGATTAGTCTCTAGTGTCTATATGCTTGTTTTGATATGCATAAATGGTATATTTTATCCCTTTCTTGTCCATGCCTCACCTATCTACTAAAAGGTGTTCCATGTAGGTCATATAGTGTGTTAGGTTGTTAATGACTAAGTTCAGAGTGGATGTTTGACTATAAAGTGCCTTGAACCAAGCCTTCCTTTCATTACCCTCATACTCTAGTAATCTAAATTATCCTCTATATGAAACATTTTTTCTAGATGAAATTGAAGGTAGTGATTCATCTTCATGTATTATCCATTAGTGTTTTTTAAGGTCAAACAGAGTGGGTATTTATATTGGTGTATAACCATCCTTAGATTAAGTTTCCTTTTATGAACATTCCTTATCCCTTTTCATCCCAATTATTAGGTCTTAGTGATTATGATCCATAATAAAAGTAATAGGTGATCTAGCCCCATAATCTAGAGGTCTATCCCAACCATTGGTTACTCATAGCCTTGGTTTATTCCCATGTTACCTCAACCTTATAGGTTGGCCTAAACAATCCCCTCCTAGGGTGTAATTTGGAGATATAATAGTTCTAGTATTCATGGTGGGACCATATTCAAGCATCAGAGCACTTAATTGCAGCACTTGGTCATCTTAGAGATATTCAAGTACCTAAATAGTATATTTAAATTCATATTTCATGTTAGAATGAATCACAAGGTCATTATCTCAAGGTAAGAATAGTTATGATTGATAGTTCACAGTATTATTCATGTGTCTTATGATGAGTTATGGTTGCATATGGATCAGACTTCTTTCTTACACCTCATTATCAACATCCCTATGGCCCCTATCAATACTATATTGGCCCATATCAGCCATAAACTTCTCCATACCTCTCTCCTTCTATCCCAACTTAGCCTCCTTAACAACTTATTATTCTTATTGATAGCCTAAACAAAGTGATGATGATTTGAGATTATAAATTGAGAAGCTAAAGGAGGAAAGGGATAGATTAAAATAATGTCTTAAGAAATAAAAGGAAGGTTAACATTAAGCATTTATCCATCATCAAAACATCCTTACAAACCAAGAGAAACTAGCCAAGGTATGTTGGAAATATTATCATTGATGTCAAAGGTCTAGCATTATTGGTGATATACGCCCCATTGCATTTAATGTTGTTTATCTTGGCTAATATGAGTTAATATTTATTTAATATTAACGAATATATTTTTGGTTGCATATGAGACAAAAGAAGGGCCCATGGAGAAGTCAAAGAGCCATGGGGTAAAGCAAAAGAAGGATGGGACACATTTTCCCATGAAGAGTCATCTTAGGGAATTCTAAGAGACACCAAGTGAAGATAAAAGAGTAAGGGTGTAATTTCTCATGAAGGGACACTTTGAGGAATACAAAAAGTCACCAAAGACAAGGAAAAAAGTGGGGAGGAGGTTTTTGATCATGAAGGGTCACCACATGACTTTCCAAAGGCTTGAATATGAAGGGTCATACAAGTTTGGTGCCATTTTCCATAAGGATTGAAGGGTCACAAAGGGGGAAGGCCAAAGGTCATTTGGAAAGCTATAAATAAAGGCTTGAAAAGCCATTTTTAATATAGAAGATAAAGTTTGATTTGATATTGTAATATCTAGCTTAGAAGAGCAATTATGAGAGATGAATATGATTTGTATTTGTTATATCTAACTTAGAAGAGCAAATGTGAGAGAAAGGAAAGATATGTTGTATTGAAATATCATTTGTTGAGATAGCAACATTGAGAGATAGGTGTGTGGTATACACAAAGGGGTTGGTGCTTCTGTGGGTTTGTGCTCATAAATTGTTGCTAGGTTGGTGCTTGGTAAAGGGGTTGGTGCTCTTATGGGTTGGTGCTCAGCAAAGAGGTATGGTGATCCTGTGGGTTGGTGCTCATGAATAGTAGCTAGGTTGGTGCTCAGCAAAGGGGTATGATGCTCCTGCAAGCTTAGCTTGCAAATATTGTTTGGGTTGGTGCTCATTCATATACTTGAGATTATTCTCCATGGTTTTTCCCACATTGGGTTTCCACGTTATATCTGGTGTCTCTCTCTATCTTGTGTGGTGTTTATTTTTTGAGTTTTATTGCATATCTTGAATGTTTGATTAAGTGGAATTTGCTTAAGGAAAATATTTATAAGATATATGATATACTGATTCACCCCTCCTCTCAGTATATCCTATGCTTACCAATTGGTATCAGAGCAGGTTCCTTTTTGAAATGTTTTACAACTTGAAGGTAGATCAGGAAAGCACAAGATGGCCATACATAAAGGTGCCTCTGCAAGAAAAATAATAGTTGATCAAGAAGAAGAAGAGGATGAAGCCAAAGTGAATATGGAAGGAGAACTCATGTGTGCCTTAGAAGAGTTGAAAATTGTTGAAAAGAAAAATCAAAGATTGAAGCATCAAATCGAGAAAAATGAAAAGGAGTCAAAGGAGATAATTGAAGATCTACAAATGCACTTTGAAGAAGCCAAGAAAAATGAAGAAGATCTGATGGCACAATTGGAAATATCAAGAAAAGAATGTGAAAGGTATGTTATTGAAATTGCATATTTAAAAGAAGAGATTGAGAAAGCAGTCAATAATAAAATAGTCAATGATTCAAAATTTGAGAATATCACTAATATGCTGAATAAGATATTAGAAAGCCAAAAGGCAATATCAAATAAGATAGGTATCAGTTTTGAAAAGAAGAAGAGCTATGTTGAAGCTCTTACAAATAAAGAAACAAGAAGGAAAGGAGTGAATAATACAGAGGACAAAGAAGGCTAGAAGGAACAAAGCTATAAAAGGCAATCACGTCAGAGATTCACTAACAGGTTCTATTTTTATGGTTACTATTTTTATTGTAATGGATATGGTCATAAGAAATTAGAATGTAGAAAAAGAGCTAACAATCTCAAAAATAAGGAAAAGGAAGGTCATGTAGAGTCAAGCAAAAGTTATAACTCTTTTGCTCCTCTACCAAGATTTGATGAAGAGACCATAATTTGTTACAAGTGTAACAACTTCAGACACATAGCTCGGTATTGTAGAAGCGTGTTCAAGTTAGTCAAGAAGGACCAGAGTTTCAGGGCTCCATTTATCAAAAAAAAGGTTCAGACATGGCAGAAGAAATAATCTAAAGGTTCTATGTTGGTCCAGACAGCTTTACATGCAAGAAATGAAAAAAATCCATGGTTTATTGATAGCAGATGTTTTAGGCACATGAAAAGATACAAGAGAAAGTTTGTAACCTTGAAGAATATCAATGGTGGCATAGTGAATTTGGGGATAATACTACTGCCATAATTGTTGGAAAAGGTACACTAAGTTTAGATAATGGTAGAACTAAAACTAAAAATGTTTTATATGTAGAAGGTCTTAAGCATAATATTTTGAGTGTAAGTCAAATGTGTGATTAGGGGCACACACTAAAGTCTTATGTAGAAGGTTGTGAAATTATAAGAAAAGATTCAGATGTATTGATTGCAGATGCTCAGAGAATAAGTAATAACTTATATATGTTATCAAACATCAAAGGTCAAAAATGTTGTTTGAGTTAGATTGAAGAAATTGGATATGGCACAAGAGAATGGGGCACATAAATTTTGACAATCTTGTCAAAATTTACAAAAAACAAGTAGTCAAGAATATTCCAAAGATCACAAAGCCATCCAACACGCTTTGTGGACCTTGTCAGCATGGGAAGCAGGCTAGATGGTGGTTCAAAACAAAAGAGTACTCGACCACTCAGATGCTAGAGCTTGTTCACACTGATCTATGTGGACCTATGAAGACTCAAAGTACTCAAGGTGATAAATATTTCATATTGCTTATTGATGATTTTTCACGTATGACTTGGGTAATGTTTTTAAAGAAAAAATTAGAAGCTTTTAGATAGTTCAAAGCATTCAAAGCATTAGTTGAGAATGAAACTAATCTAAAGATTAAGTGTCTAAGATCAGATCGAGGAGGATAATTCATGTTAGATCAATTTATTGAGTTTTGTGAAGATCATGGAATAAAGAGACAGTATTCAACAGCCAAAACTCCACAACAAAATGGAGTAGTTAAACGGAAAAATAGAACAGTTTAGGAGATGGCAAGGACAATGCTAAATTAATCCAAGATAGCAAATAAATATTGGAGAGAGGTGGTTGGTATATTAGTGTATATTTAGAATAGATCTTTATTAAGAGTCAACAATGACAAGACAAATGAGCTATGGAAAGACAAACCAACAATAGTTGATTATTTCAGAGTTTTTGATAGCAAATGCTTCATAAAGAGAATCAATGAAAAACTTGGAAAGTTTGAATCTAGAGTAGATGAAGGTATATTTCTTGGTTATTCTTGCAAAAGTAAAGCTTTTAAATGTTATAACAAAAGAACCAAGAAAATTGTTGAAAGTGCAAGTGTCAGGGTAAAAGAAGATGGAACACAAAAGATTAGTGATCCAGTAGACATTCCTAAAATCATTGAAGAGGAAGGCTTTGAAGAATCAGATGAAGATGAGGAAAAGGAGAAGGAGAAAAAGGGCACCAAGACTCCATATAAATATGTTCAAAAATTCATAATGAAAGTGACATCATTGGGGATATAAAAGAAGGAATTTGCACCAGAAGAATGATGGTAAGTGAATTTGAACAAAAAAATCTCTCTCTGTTATCTAAAATTTAGCCTAAAATTTTTTTAGAAGCTAGACATGATGAGTATTGGGTTAAGGCTATGGATGAATTATTAGATCAGATAGAAAAGAATGATACTTGGGAATTAGTAACTAGACTAAAAGATCACAATGTGATAGGAACAAAATGGGTCTATAGAAATAAGTTGAATGAAAATGGAGAAGTAACCAGAAATAAATCAAGATTAGTATGTAAAGGATATGATCAGATTGAGGGAATAGATTTTGAAGAAACTTTTTCACCAGTAGCAAGGTTAGAGGCTATTAGAATGTTTTTTGCATATGCAGTATTTAAAAATTTCAAAGTATTTCAAATGGATGTCAAATCTACTTTCCTAAATGGGAATCTTGGAGAAGAGGTCTACATTGAGTAGCCTGAGGGGTTTATTCTCTCGAATATTAGTAATCATATATGCAGATTAAAGAAAGCATTGTATGGATTAAAACAAGCTCCCAGAGCTTGGTATGTAAGACTCGATAAGTACCTGGAAGATCAAGGATTCAAGAGAGGATTTGTTGATATTAATCTTTACATCAAAAATAGAAGGTCAACATCAATTGATTATTATGGTATATGTTGATGATATCATTTTAGGAGGAAATATTGAAAAGATGATAAAATAATTTTTTGATAGAATGCAAAAAGAATTTGAGATGTCTATACTTGGAGAATTATCATTTTTCTTAGGATTACAAATATTTCAATCAAATAAAGGAATTTTTATATCTCAAAGTAAATATGCCAAGAAAATGTTGAAGAAATTTGGTTTTGAGGATTGTGTACCAATTGGCACACCTATGTGTACAAGAAATAAGGTGAGCAAGGATGAAGATCCACCTATTACAGATCAATCTTTGTATAGATCTGTGATTTGTAGTCTTTTATATTTGACATCATTGAGACCAGACATCATGCATGCAGTAGGTATGGTTGTGAGATATTAGTCATCTCCAAGAGATAGTCATGTTCAGTTTGTGAAAAGAATATTTAGATATATCAAAGGGACATTGGATTATGGATTATGGTATCCCATAGGTAAAGATTTCACTTTAGTTGCTTATATAAATTTAGATTGGGTAGGGTGCTTAGATGATAGAAAGAGTACAAGTGGAGGAGCTTTCTTCCTTGGTGATAACTTATTATCATGCCTAAGTAAGAAGCAGAACTCAGTATCATTTTTTACAGCTAAAGCAGAATATATTACAACAATATTATGTTGTACTCAAGTTCTTTGGATGAAGTAAACTTTGGAAGATATCAAGGTAAATTATGATGAACCTATTTCCATTTTTTGTGATAACACAAGTGCTATAAATATTTCAAAAAATCTAGTAATGAATTTAAGAACAAAACATATTCCCATTAGATATCACTTTTTGAGAGAGCAAGTTGCAGATCAACAAGTTAAGCTGGAATATATTAGTACTACAGAGCAGATTGTAGATATTTTCACAAAGGCACTACCAAAAGACACATTTGAGTATCTGTGAGAGAATTTGGGAGTAATTTCCTTTACTTCCTACCATTGAGGTTCAGCATCAGTTGAGGGGGAGCTAAGTGTTAGCTCCAAGTAGGCCTTTGCCATTGATGTCAAAGGGGGAGAATAATAGGTACAAGTATAGGTGTAAAAATAGGTATAGAGAATAGGTATAGGTTACTACAATAAAGGGGAGCTACTATATGTTCTCAGATGATAGTATGTGCAGGTGACAGGATGTGGCAGTTTTAGGATTGAGGTTACCATCAATGATAAAGGGGGAGATTGTTGGAAATATTTTCATTGATGTCAAAGGTCTAGCATTATTGGTGATATAGGCCCCATTGCATTTAATGTTGTTTATCTTGGCTAATATGAGTTAATATTTAATTAATATTAATGAATATATTTTTGGTTGCATATGAGACAAAAGAAGGGCCCATGGAGAAGTCAAAGAGCCATGGGGTAAAGACAAAAGAAGGATGTGATGCATTTTCCCATGAAGAGTCATCTTAGGGAATTCCAAGAGTCACCAAGTGAAGATAAAAGTGTAAAGGTGCAATTTATCATAAAGGGACACTTTGAGGAATACAAAAAGTCACCAAAGATAAAGAAAAAAGTGGGGAGGACATTTTTGATCATGAAGGGTCACCACAAGACTTTTCAAAGGCTTGAATATGAAGGTTCATACAAGTTTGGTGCCATTTTCCATGAGGATTGAAGGGTCACAAAGGGGGAAGGCCAAAGGTCATTTGGAAAGCTATAAATAAAGGCTTGAGAAGCCATTTGTAATATGGAAGATAGAGGTTGATTTGATATTGTAATATCTAGCTTAGAAGAGCAATTGTCAGAGATGAATATGATTTGTATTTGTTATATCTAGCTTAGAAGAGCAAAGGTGAGAGAAAGGAAAGAGATGTTGTATTGAACTATCATTTGTTGAGATAGCAACATTGAGAGATAGGTGTGTGGTATACACAAAGGGGTTGGTGCTCCTATGGGTTAGTTCTCATGAATTCTTGATAGGTTGGTGCTCGGCAAAGGGGTTGGTGCTCACAAATAGTAGCTAGGTTGGTGCTCGATAAAGGGGTATGGTGCTCTTGTGGGTTGGTGATCATGAATAGTAGTTGGGTTGGTGCTCGATAAAGGGGTATGGTGCTCCTACAAGCTTGGCTTGCGAATATTGTTTGGGCTGGTGCTCATTCATATACTTGAGATTGTTCTTCATGGTTTTTCCCACATTGGGTTTCCACGTTATATCTGGTGTCTCTCTCTATCTTGTGTGGTGTTTATTGTTTGAGTTTTATTACATATCTTGAATGTTTTATTAAGTGGAATTTGGTTAAGGAAAATATTTATAAGATATATGATATACTAATTCACCCCCCTCTTAGTATATCCCATGTTCAACAAGGTAATCACCCCATCTCTTTTCCTTTTTTTGTGATCATTGGAGACTCCTTGGTCCATAATTGCTTATTTGATGATATAGCAAGAAGTTCATGTATTCCAAAGCCGATAGCTAATAACTTTAATTTTATATATTAACCTAATCCCAACATTAAATTTCAATGGAATGGATAAGCTAAAAGGACATTTGGCCTCATCAAAGATTTACAATTTACCCTTCATGCTTACCCTAAGCTCTCAATTACATAAGAAATTATTATTATAGTCTTACCACCTTATTTTTATCTATGTGTATCTAATGAATTTATGGCAAATATTGGGGGTACTTATCTTTTGATTTGTCTTATATGGTCTGAAATATTGGGTATGGTATAGGAGTTAAAATTAGATCTAGACCACTCTCCAAGTTTCACATTGAGCCTTACACACCAAACATCTTAGCTACAAATTACCTTCATCTTTATACCCTTAGTTGGCCTCCTTGTGTTATAGATCCCACTCAAAATCCACCCATGCCTTCTCAATAGACTATAATAACTTCATCTTGGAGGCCTTGATGGACTAGAACCCCAGATTATGTTATGTCTTTTATTGAAAGAGAAATTTATCCTATGCATATTCAAAATCAAGAAGATGATAAATGTATGAAGGCTAGTTCATGAGATGTCTCAATTTTTCCAGGATCCCTACCCATCCTTCATATTAAAATCATTCATGAAGATCAAGGTATATCTAAGTTTGACAAGATAATTGAAGAATAGAAGAGGAAGAATGTAGTTTCCAAGTTTGATACTCCTAAGGATCCAAGTAGGAATAACACTCTAACAACTTTCAAGTAGTAAAACTAAGTACCTTACCCTCCAACCCTCTCCTCTTTTAAAGAGGAATCAAATTAATTAAAGGTAAAATTTGAGCATCCATGTGTGGGAAACAACTTGCCAAGACTAATTAATTTAGTGGAAGTCCTTCATGTTGCAACAATAGGTGAGTTTCAATAATACTTTGTAAAGGATAATTAGAGCACCTATGATGAGGAAATAACTATTGACACCCTTATTCATCTCATCAGATCAGAGTTTGAGCATGAAGGAAAGTTTGATGATGTAGATAAGTCATAATGGAAATATATTGAAGTTGATGAAGATGAAGATGAAACACAAACAACTTCTTCTATAATAAATAGTCATGAAAATAATCTACATGAACCTATTGTTGAAGATAAGAGAATAAAACGTGAGTTAGATGATACTTGGTAGAAATTATACCATGAATTATTAGGTGATATTGAATAACTCAACACGATATTTTGGAATGGTGGAATAACACAATAGGTTGAGGTCTCAATTGAAGATGCCACTAATGCCTTAGAAATTGAAGAAGATAATTCAAGTTTATAAAGAAAAAGGCAAGATGAGTTGGAGCATAAATGGATTGATGAGCTTCCATTCTCCATAAAATATGGGGATGACCAAGTTTTAGTAGATCATGAACATTATTATGACTATGTGGAAGAGTTATAAATGCTTGATCAACATAATGCTTCACAAGTGATCAATAAGAATGATTATTACCTCCATATCCTTTCAATTTATCATAAAGAGATTTCCTTTGTGGAATACTTGGGTAACTTTTGTTCAAGTTTATATAATCCACCTCTAACCCATGAAGAGCTTGAGAAGGGTCTTAAAGAGAACACTATGATAATTGATCATTTTGAATCATATAAGCAAAATCAAGGAAAGACTAATGAGATGTGATATCCATGCTTGGAAACTTACCAATAGGTTGAAGGCCTTGATAAGGTACCATTTAAAATATATTAGGATGAAGACACAAGACAAGGCATATTAGTTGGGTTGTTAGGAGAATCACTACATGAGACCATGACAAATCAAGATCAGCCCATGACTGAAGTAAAAATTAGACTATTGATTTAAACGACTAATGTTTGGAATGACTATGATCGGGTGTTGGATTCACATGACCAACTCATGCACTTGAAGGTGGAGCTAGAAGATCTAGTTGTTATCTTAAAAGGCCATGAACATACCAATTCCTCTAGCTACAAGTGGGAATCCTCATATAGTGATAAATACCTGATTAGATACTAGTCATTATATGTAAATCTAACTTCATAGAGCCAACTTAATCAAAGAAGCTTCCATTTTGATCTTGGAGGAGAAAGAAAATGTGTTCTAATTAGTTTTTTTATAGTATCTATTGTCTTATTTCAATAAGTGTTTTAGCATACAAGTGTAGTTGGTTATATTTTTTGCTTTGGTGTCTTGTTTTGTTAGTTATTAGGAGTTAGGTGTTGTTTCCTTAGTTATATTTGGTGTGTCTAGTGAGTTGTTTCAATCATATAGGTGTCACAAGGTGATATATCTGATTGGTAATCTAAGGAGATAGTAATCGAAATCATATTACCATGTATGAGTCATAACTATCATGGAGAGTTAGTGGGTTCTCTTGACCAACAGGCTGGTCAACTCTAGGAATCACCAATAATGTTGACTAATTTTGACCCCCATGTCAAAATGGTCAACACCCTATATTCAAAACCTAGTTTGTCATAAGTTTCCTAGCCTTATTGATGGTCATTTGGGCCTTATTATCCCTGTTTAAGGTTATTTTGATAATATTTAAGATAAATATCATTTTGGACCTTAGGTTGTTTAGCCAATTCATATCATGTTCAAGTTGGTCAAAAGAGTTTAAGTAGTCTAAGGGGGTCATGTTGGACATGTCAATTTATGTCAAGGTTAAATTTCTCCCCTCTAGTCTGTACCATGCTTAGAAAGATGGTAAATCAACTCTAGTCATATAAAATGTGAAATTTGGTAGCTTGAGTGTGGCTAATGATATCCAACCCACAGGTCCCTTTTGTTTGCTTTCGTGACCCTCATAGGCATTTTCCATTGATTCCTAGTCATCCATAGCATTCTAGATCCGATCCTAGTTCAACTAGACTTCTCTTTCCATGACAAATCTATCCCCTCCCATTAGTTCAGGACTATAGTACCCAACTTAGACTATAGTTTTGGCCCCTCTAGTGCTTGATTTTGATGATCCTATCCAAGCGCATTATTTCCTCTAACAGTCAATTCTTTTTTGTTCTTATCCCTCTTCTTGTTGACCTAATGTGAGCAAATTGAACCCATGACTAACATATCCCTATAAAATCCCATGCAAATTTCATTTAGAAAGGGTTGGAAAATAACACAAAATAAGCAAGAATACAAGTAAGACTACTAAGGAAATCTTCCTTATGCTTTGCATACATCTATCCAATATGATTAAAATCTTATTCAAATCCTTACACAAGTCCCTAACTACCTCAATCACACCTAGTTTTATCATTTACATCTTCATACACATAATTTCCAAAGCACATCAAGTGGGATAACTATATATGGCTTGATCCCTCTTTGGAGTATTGGTATATAGGCAACATGCTCACACAAGGGGTGTGAATACATGTTTAGTGAATCTTACACACCCTATCCCCCCCCCTCTTTCTCAAAGTTTGTTAAAGAATAATGGAGTCTAGGGTTTGAAGACTAAATCAGCTCTATAGCGAGTTCCATCGACATCCAATAGTTGAAATTTCATAGGTAAGCTCACATAGACACAATGAACAAAACCTAGAAAGCTCATATCTCTTGGATAATAAAAAAAAAAGAGCACTATAATACCAGACCCTAAGGTGTCCTATTTTGGTATTCTTATCCAATCATAAAATGAAGTCTAAAACCTTATTTGTGAGTGTCCCAGTCCTACATAGTGAATTCCAAACTCTATCTTAGCTGTCTCAGTTAGTTTCTAGTTAAGTCTTATTTTCTCTCCCTTATTACTATTTTAAAAAAGATTTAAATTACATTCAAATTATAAAAATTAGTATCTTAATTATTTTCTATATTTTTCTAAATTTTTACCTACATATTTAAATCAAAAATTTGCATCAAATTTTAAAATTTTGTAGTAATTTTGAAATAATTTTCTTTAAAACCCTATTTGCCCATATTAGGCCCCAGTATTTTTTTGATTTTTTACCTACATATTTAAATCAAAAATTTACATCAAATTTCAAAATTTTGTAGTAATTTTAAAATAATTTTATTTAAAACCCTAGTTGCCCATACTAAGTACCCTTATTTTTCTATATTTTTTTAATTTTTTACTTACATATTTAAATTAGAAATTTGCATCAAATTTTAAAATTACATAGTAATTTTGAAATAATTTTATTTAGAACCCTAGTTGCCCATATTAGGCCCCAATATTTTTCCTAGTATTTTTTCAATATTTTTCTAATTTTTACCTACATATTTAAATTAAAAATTTGCATCTAATTTCAAAATTTTGTAGTAATTTTGAAATAATTTTATTTAAAACCCTAGTTGCCCATACTAAGTCCCAATATTTTTTTCTATATTTTTCTAATTTTTTACTTAGATATTTAAATTAGATATTTGCGTCAAATTTCAAAATTATGTAGTAATTTTGAAATAATTTTCTTTAAAACCCTAGTTGCCCATATTAGGTCCCGATAATTTTCTTATATTTTAATAATTTTTTACCTACGTATTTGATCAAAAAAATTCAACAAATTTCAAAATTTCATAGTATTTTTAAAATAATTTTATTTAAAACCCTAGTTGCCCATACTAGGTCCTAATATTTGTCCTATATTTTTTTGATTTTGACTTACATATTTAAATAAAAAAATTGAATCAAATTTTAAAATTTTATAGTAATTTTGAAATAATTCTCTTTAAAACCCTAGTTGCCCATACTAGGTCCCTGTATTTTTCCCAATATTTTTCCTATATTTTGTTTTATTTTTTAATTACATATTTAAATTAGAAATTTGCATCAAATGTCAAAATTTTGTAGGAATTTTGAAATAATTATCTTTAAAACCCTAGTTAGATGTACTAGCTCTTATTTGCTTCTTGAGGTATCACCTTACATCTAAAATCAAACTCAAAATGGATCTCACTTATTTTTAAAAATTTCTTTCATTTTTATCAAGTAATAAGGAGACCATACTTGGCCATATGATGTACATGAATGATGAAGTTCTCCATATGTTAGTACAATGCTTCATTATTTACATTTCATGTTTATTTTTGATAATATGGGATGATATTAAGAGAGTTATGGTTAGACATGTTAATATACCTCTTACCTTACCTCCCTTGGAGCCTTTATCCCATGTAGAGTTATTTTGTATGGCCCATTTTTCTCTTCCCTAGGTCATTACCTATCACCAAAGAGCTCAGTTGACACCCTTTGTCCCTCCACCAAATCAACCTATAGATTATCATCATTCTCCTCCCATAGCTACTACTAGTCTTATACCAAATAGTAGATAATACAGTTAGAGCTATTACTCAACATATTTCCATGCCTTCCCTACCTAGTCAAGAAACCTACCATCATTCTATTCCTTCCCATCCCAAGCCCAACCCACCTACATAGGTAGATCCACACCAGGCATATGATATTGTTGATCAATTGAGAATCACACCAACTAAGATTTCCATATTATAACTACTTCAAAAATCCAATGTGTTCAAGGACATTATTTATTAGGCACTTACTCAGACTTTTATGCCTATTGATTATAAGCCTTCTTATTTTGCATCAGCAGTCAACATGATAAAAACTATAGAGGATGTTATTTATTTTGATCATGATGACATGTCATCTTAGATAGTTATTGATCAAAATTTACCACTTTCCATATGAGTCCAAGTCAAAACTAGCACAATTAAGAGATTTTTAGTTGATAGTGGTTCCAGACTCAATATATGTAAAATTACATTCTTAAAGAACATGGGCATAGATATGGCATCCATAAATAAATCATATAAGAATATTAGAGGGTTTGATGATATACCATGACAGACATTGAGAACCATTGCTTTGGATATCATGGTAGGGCCCAAATTCCTCTCTACATAGTTCTAGGTCATGCTAGGTCCTCTTCATATAATATTTTACTTAGATGACCTTGGATACATGTCATGGGGGTAGTTCATTCTACTCTTTATTGATGTGTTAAGTTTCTCCTTGAAGGATATCTATACACATTCCCAATAAATAACTATCCAATTAGATATTGTTGGATTATAGAGTCATATTCAGCTATTTCACTAGATGGGACACCTCATATCATAGTTTAATCACCACCTCATTGTATTTATCCTAATCAGATACATACATATTAGGTAGGAGATAATAACACATCTTGCACTCAACTTATAATTATGTCCACTCTAAATATTCAGCCAATCATAGTAGCTTTAGCCATTTTAGCTACTCCATCAGTCATGGTTCCTACACTTATTACAATTAAACATTCACCGATAGCAATTTTAGTAATAACAATTGATTCTACAACTATAGTTACTAAATTAGTTATAGATACTCTCATAACATTATTGTATTCTAGTTCTATAGTTGATGAGACTCCCATATCATAGTAGATTCCTAGGCTACTTCAGATGATGATATGACACCCAAAATCATAGATGACTATTTATGTGGATTGAGCTTTACATTATTTAGCCTAGGAGAGTACCTAGATGACTCTAGAACTTTCATTACATAGCCTACATCATTCTTAGCATCTCAAACTACACTATTAGGTTGTACTCCACATTTAAGGCCATAGATAGATCACTTGGGACATACAATTCACATGGTTACCTCTATGGATATAGAGCTACTCATTCATATTTATGTAGGTAGCACACAACATCAGCCATATATTATGATATAGATGTTACTTGATCATGGATTAATCACACTACCTACAATATGGCATAGATCTATTAGTAGATTATCACAATATGATGGTCACCCATTTTATATTTTTCATATGAGCATAGGCCATGATACAAACTCATGTATAATTTTATAGTATAAATTGGATAAAATATAGGTTTAGGGTATTATTTAGATTACATCACCACTAGAACCCACTTCACCACTTCCACCAAAGCCATCTATTAATAGACCCAAATGTCCTAGAGGAGAATTATCCTATTCACCACCAGAGCCACCTTCAATTCTCCTTTGGTAGGATGACACCATGTATATAGAGTTTATGGCATATGATGATAATTATGATGATGATCTTGAGGCATTTTATGATGTTCATGATCCCTTCCTCCATCTCCATTCCTAGCAGGCTCCATCTTTAACCTGTTTACCCCCTTCAGCCTAGTCTTTATGTCATTGTGTACATATTGCTTTATTCATATGCTTGTACATAGCTTCTTTTCAAATTACTTGTGCATAGTTTCTCAATATTTTTTATACATAGTATTCTTATGATTGATTGTACATAAAAGAAAAATCAAAATACAAAAACATTTAAATATATTAAAAATACCAAAAATAATATAAAAATTTCAAAATACCAAAACATTCAAATATTCAAAAATTCAAACACATTTTGATTATATGCATTATCCATGCTTTATATTTATACTATATATTAGACTTACATTTGTTGTTCTATATTATTATTTATCAATTTATCTACATTACCATGCTTCACTTGATCTTCTTTGAGTGTGTGTAGTGACATCCAGATCCCTAATTGCTTCACTCTACCCATTAAGGGAGCATCCTACTTTTACATTCAAGACACACATCAATATACATACCCACTAGGGGCATCTTATACATGACTACACCATCCAAGCTATGTCATTCCTACACCACACACTCTAGTTATCATGTTGATGTACATTACTTACTAGATTACATAGATTAATCTATCAACATTCAACTAATATATAACACTTGTGTATTTATTAGTATATACCTAGTCATGTACTAACATGTCATGCATACTTTCACTTCTTACTTTGATTAGTTAAATATGATTGTATTCATAGTATTTACATGCTTTCCTTCTTACTTAGCATATATAAATTGTTTGTATTTCTTAGTTCTTATTTGTCTCATATATGTACCTTAGGACATTTGCCAATGTTCTTTGCTTCTATATTGTGTGTGCCTTAGGACATTTTCCAATGTAATTTTCATGTACCCTTATATATGATTGTGGATTTCACACCAACATTGATTATTTCAATTGTATGTGTATGTGGTATTTGAACATGCCTTGTATGCTTACTTTCTAGTTTGAGTGACATGTACCCATGTACCTTGTTTACTTAGCCCTTTGGACACTCTTGTTTACTTCTTTCTTCTTGCCTTGTATGCTTATTGATTGATTGATTTTTTATTGTTTGCAATGTTATGTTCCACATCATGTATTACCTTGCTTTATTGGATGTCATGATGGACATCATGCTCCATCCCTCCATGACAACTCACAATTAATAACTAATAACTAATTAGACTTCTAGTTCTAGTTTATTACATTACACATGATATTAATTGTTATATCTATCTAGGCATACCCTTATTGATCTAACAATCTATCATTACTAACCATGTTATATCTTGAGATATCTTGTCGATTATCATTACTATATCATGTATGTTTTCATCATAACAGACTTATAAGGCATTTTATTCCAAGGGTATTCATTACAAGGTTTTCTTCCTACCCTCAGAAGAGGGGGTAACAAACAAGGGTTTTTTCACAAAGATCATATCTCCTAATAGTCAAAAAAGTAGTTTTTAGAACACCTAAAATAACAACCAGACTTCAAACTAGGTAGATCAGACCAAGTAGATAGTGACATTTTAAAATGGTTATCAGATTTAGCCCAAGACAACCATGCCAATATTAGACTATAGCACCAAACCCTCTAGTTTCCAATTTTATCACTCTTTTTTAAACAACAAAAAAATCATATTTTCTAGACTCAAGTAAAAAAGTAGGTTCAACTACAATTTTGCACATTCAGAGTAGTTTAGAATCAATAGTTTTCAATACACTTTTGCTTAAATAATCTAAATATAGGGGGTATCATGCAAAACATTATGGATCTTACTTTTAGTTTTAGATATGGTAGTTGGTATAACTTCCATATCAGAATCCATAATCTAGACACCAGTGATTGGGAATAATGTGCATGACACATTTATTTTCTTTTCTTTCTGAGTTTAGTATATTACCCAAGCATTCTCAATATTTGTATGCCTTTATCCATCTATAGGTGTTTGGAATCATTTTAAAGTGGATTTCATACAATCCTAACCTCCACATTTATGAGTGGCTTCCACATAAGCCTATAGCCTAGTTTTAGAGTGCCTTTCATACAAGCCTAATATCCACCTTTTTTGAGTTGGCCAAGAGTGGCCTAGTTTCCAACACATATTTGGCTATCCATGACACATTTTTAGATTATATATTATTCATGGGATTCAATATCAATCTCATATGACACACATTTCATACCAATATCAATTCATAGCTTCACTTCATGAGGCAATGATGGAGCCAATAGACTAGCTAGCCTTTGTATTCTTAAGCTACCTATCTAGAGGGATTGGACACATAGTCTAGAGATTGATTAGCATATGCATGATCACCTAGCTTCACTTAGTGGGAAATTATGGAGATAAAGGGATAGACTTTTCATTCTTGAGCCACTCTTAGGGAATTAAACACTTAGCTCTATTCATGATATTACTATTGGTGTGACATCATCCAACATCACTCAACATCATCTAGCATTACTCAGCATCACAATAGATTTACACTTCATAGCATGCTCTCTCAATGAACACCTAACATCACATAGATTCATGATATTTACCCTTGTAGGTAAGTTTAGGTACACTATGTATTTTTCCTTTATCCTAGTATTTCACTTTGCTACATCACTAGAATAAATGGGGGGACAAATGTAGTCATAACAAATGTGAAAATCGGTAACTTGAGTGTGGATAATTACACCCAACCCATAGGTACCTTTTTTGATTTTATGACCCTCTTAGGCATATTTTCACTAATTCTTAATCATTTGTAGCCTTTTAAACCTAATCCTAGCTCAACTAAATTGTTCTTTCCATGATAAATCTATCCCCCAAGTCCTGTTAGCTCAAGAATATAGCACCCAACTTGGACTATAGCATTGGGGCCTCTAATGTCCACTTTAGATGCTACTATCCAAGTGTATTTTTTCTTCTAATGGTCATTTCCTTCTGGTTTTTATCCCTCTTCTTGTCAGCCTAATATGAGCACATTCAACCGATGACCAACATATCCCTATAAAATCCCATACAAAGTTCATTTGGAAAGGGTTAGAAAATATCACAAAGTAAGAAAGAATACAAGCAAGACTACTAAGTAAATATTCCCTATTATCTACATACAACCAAACAATACTATTAGAAGCTTATTAAAATCCTTACACCAGTCCCTAACCACCTCAAGAACACCTAGTTTTAGTATTTTCATCTTCATACACATAATTGCACAAAACACATCAAGTGGGAGAACTACATATATCTTGATACCTCTTAAAAGTATTGGTATGTAGGCATCATGCCCACATAAGGGGTGTGGATACATATTCAATGCATATTACATACATTAACCCCCCCCGCCCCCCCCCCCACATTTTTTTCTAAAGTTTGTCAAAGCATTATAGAGTCTAGGGTTTGGAGACTAAATCAACTCTAAAAGGAGTTCCATAGACACCTAATAATCAAAATTTCTTAGGTAGGATGACAAAAACACAACGAACAAAATATAGAAAGCTTAGATCTCCTAGACAATAGTGGTAGAAGAGTAATATGATGTCGGACCCCAAGGTGTCTTATTTTAGCACTCCCATCCAATCATAAAATGAAGTCTAAAACTTAATTTGTGACAGTGTCCCAATCCTATATAGTGAATTATAGACTCTATCTCAGTCATCTCAATTAGTTTCTAGTTAAGTATTATTTACTCTCCCTTATTACTATTTTTATAAAGATTCAAATTATAGTCAAATTATAGAAATTAGTACCTTAATAATTGCATATCTATTTACTAATTTTATCCCACTCTCAAGGTATTTTATTACCCCTCTTATAATTCCCAAAGGATGTTTTATGACAAAAGGATAAGTGTAAATTATAGAAAAGAGGTTAAAACATCATTATAGGTCTATACCATCATTTCTAATCTTCAAGAACATCTGACATTTCATTTTAATCAATTTTTAGAAAAATCAGTCAATCTTCATGGTAGAAAATAGAGGTTTTACGTTGGTCTATATAGGTGTGTCAGAGAAAGATCCTATCCAAGCATGAATGGATTAATATATGTCTCTCAATCTTAGATCCATATTTTTGAGGGAATTTACAGTCAAAATAGGTCAAAAATGGACCTCCTTTCCCCATCGATCTCTTTGGAAACTTTAAAGAGCCCTTCAAGTTTATAGATAGTACAAATAAGAGTGAGAAGATGAAGATATAAAATTATTGGTAGAGGATGGGACCCTATATATATTCCATTTTTAGGCATTTATTATCATATTTCCTCTCCCTCTTTTATGAACAATCACTAACAAGGTAAGGCCACTCACAATGTCTTCTCCATTCAGATAAGGTATAAATTTACTGCATTTTCTCCTTCCCTAAGAATGGTGAAAGAGAAATTAAAGGTTAGAAATATTATAAAGGGTATTCACAAAATTATAAACCATTATCAAACCTCATCTCACATGTTTGATCCATCAATGAAAAGAAAATTTCATTCTGGGCAATATATAGGGAAGGCGGTAGTAGGTTTTATATGAATTTTATATCCAGACCACTAAAATAAATTTTTATAACATGATTATTTATGATACCTATTCATCATATCAATCCCAATCCATTTCTATCCTCTCAACTTGCATCTAATAGTTATAATGGTCTTTCAAATCAGCTCATGGTAGCATGTTTAGGAGAAAAAAGGTTACAATCATAAATGTACAAATGATTATGTGTTATCTAGATATTTGGGAGGTTTCAAGAGTCTAAAAAAATAGAATGGAAAAACCACTCAAATTCTTATTCCACCCTTGCCATAATTCTCATCCTACTTGATATGTATGAACACTTTTTGGCCTCAAATGGGGTCTAAACCTACCTTACACTCTTAGGATTGTCTAAGTTGAGTCAAGTTTTGTAGGTATTGATAGAAAGTTACCTTGTTGTGAGAGGACCCCAAAGGATTTATGGATGAATATTATAATTTTTTTAATTTTATATTCATCAAGAGGCTGAGCATGAAAGATACCAACACTAAAATCCAACCAAAAGAATCCTTAGCCTCATACAGACCTATAGGTGGATGTTAGTGAGTCCAAAGAGCCCACTTTACATTATGGAAACATTGGAAAAGATATTATATGTCCCCAAACATCCACTTAACATTTATGACCCACATAATATCATGATGAGGATAATATCTAGGTGATTGGGACTCGAGTTCCATAAAAGATAGTCAATAAGCCTAGACTGACTTAATAAGAAGTCTTAAAGTCTACCTCCTAGGTGATATTGGTTCTTGCAAAGGTGGAGATGGGATGGTTAGGAGGGAACATGAAGACCTTGAGGGGATATTGGAAAATTAGAGGCACAACCATCATATATATGAAATAATCAATATTAAAATACACTATCAAAAATGTAGTCAAGTAGTCCTAAACATGGTATATACAACCAACTTGAGAGCATGTGTTTAAAGGACATTGGTAGAGTATTAACTATTTGGGTGGGATCATTAGGACATTTAGATACCTATTTGAGTCATAAGGATAGAGGAATAAGTATTATATGAAAATATTAGGGTCCAAATAGAGACCAATATATCAACTCTTTAAAAGGAGATAATACTCAGTAAAAACTCCTACCTCATCCACATAGAGTTGCAGTGGCAGGGTTGAATAATCAATGAAAGGTATGATGATTTTTATGGGTTTAAGAGGGATAAAAAGGGAAAAAATAATTCATAATTAGATGGATGACCAAAAGTAACATGAATTAACATACCTCACCCTTCATCTTGCACTTACAGTCAAATAGCTCAAACTATAGTCAAAAGTCCTAAAAGGTTGAGATAGGTTAGATTAGATAAATAAATCATATTATATCAAAGAGTATGGGGTGATAAAAGGATAAATAAAACCATGGAGAGGATTCTTTATGTTAGTGAGTATTAAAGAGTGGTCATGTAGCAAAGATATTACCTCTCATTTAACAATATGGCCAAAGGTGCAGGACTACCACCTTTAGGTAGGGTCTTGGGTTATACGATGAAATGTGATGGAGAATGTTTGGTGAAGAGAGTTAAAAATATGTAAGTAGATATTTTTAATTGAATCTAAAAGTTATTATCCTCCTTTCAACTTTTGGTTCATTGAATGCAATAAGAATATTAACAATTTAGGCTTTTTAGGCCTAGATTAGACATTTATAGGCTTGATTATAAGAGTGAAAGACATCTATAGGTCTTGGGATGTTGTAAGGGTGGAAATATATAAGAGGGAAGTATTTAAGATGAAATAATGACCTAAAACTTGATATAAGTCTTAGGAAGAGTAGGAAAAGCACCAATCCCAACCTTAGGGCTACTTAGGCTTGGTGATACATAAACCGTAAAATCATTCAAAAGGAAGTGTAAAGGGTAGAATTAATGAAATATATAATACTAAGGATGTTTTAATACCATATTAACATTATAAATAAGGTGTAACTCCATCAACATGATGGAATGGAGATGAAACCATTCAAGTTTCTAACACCTATTATCAAGTACCAAGGCTTAGGAGCCATGGTACTCAAAGTAGGATCATATGATAGGATGGACAAAGATGGTGGTTAGAGTATATAGAGGAAATTATAGGATATATAAACTAGATGGGGAGGTTATTGTGATGATTTTGAATCCCAAAAACCACCTATAGTAAACTCAAAGCCTTCAAACTCAGTATTAGGCATGCAAGGCCTAAAACCAACCTTGAGGCATCAAGATCCCACCTCCACTTGGTGACATGTCAAACTCCCAATAGTAGATACAAGGCCTTAAAAAGGTTTATGATGATGATTTAAACCCTGAGGTAGGCTATTTAAGATAGGATAATGTAAATAAAAGGGCAATTTAGTCTCAACTCCTAGATCAAATTGCATTACACCCATCCCACCATCTCAAGGCATCATTTAAAGTTCTCATATATTTCATAGCATAATGACTCAAATTTAATTATATTATAAAAATTTGGAACCCTGTATGGACTCAAGATCCATAAAGGAGAGATTGTGTTTTAGGGGCCCATATTTAAAAATCATCATTAAGATTACCTACATGTCAAGAAGGTTTGCAAGGAGCTCAGAGTCTACCATATTGCATTCATATATCCACATAAAACGTGCATGGTACCAAAATATTTTTAGGATATTTAGGGTTATCTATGGACTAAACATCCATGACCATACATTTGGGATTGGAGATTTGATCTTTATGAACCATTGTTAAGATGTTAGACCTCCAAAACCCTACTTAAACCATACCACAAACTTGACTTTGGAAAACTTGGAATATTTGAAATTAAACACCGAAAATTATCTTGGAAAACACTTTTATCACTTATTAAACTCAAAGTAGACCTCATCTATGGTACTAGTCTATATGAACATAAATAGACTTGTGAGAAACTACTTTTTTTCAAATATTTGAGTGAAGAATAGGGTGTTGGGTTGTTTGAGAAGTTTTAGATAATTTATAAAGATATTTTGAGGATTATTTCAGCTATCCATATCACCAACCACTCATATTTTTCCTTATAAATTCTCCTACGGGTCTATACGAAAGATCTAGTCTAGGGGGCTAGAAGAAGGTGACCTAGTAACCTAGATTAGCATAATTGCAGATGTATACCATTGAAAGAGCACATATAATGACATGAAATGTCCATTAAATATTTTAAAATTATTTTTTACCTACTTTAAGGATTTATTTGATGTCTCATGGTCATCCAAATAACAAACACTATGTAACTAGGCCTAGTGGCCTGATAGGCCTAAATGGGTCAATAAGGAGAGATGAAATTTAGTGTAAATAGACTAATAGGATGGTTAATACATATTTATTACACAATTTAAATGAGTATTAATGGTGATCAAGGCTCTTTTCCATGGTCATTATGAATGAAAGGGTAGTTTTCTAGCCTAGTCAACATGTAAGGAAATGTGGGCTACTCCATGCTTGTTCGAGGCCTCATTACACCTCATTACACCTTGTAACTACTAAGATAATATTCATCTAACATATTTTAGCATTTCCATGCTATTAATGAGGTCAACCAAGTCTAACTTAGCCTCCACCACTCAACCTCAATGGCTAAAGGGTTCATTAAAGGCCACTATCGCATAGAAGGAATAATAAGGACTGTTATGGTTACTTATGACTATTATGGAGTAAATGATGATCATTATGAATCCTTCATGCTTTATCCACACAATTATCTTCTCCTTCTTTATCATTTTTCTATATATTTAGGCATTAAGTATGTTATAGTTATCCCTCACCTAGGTATGAAGAAACTCTAACTAAATTTATACTTTATAAACCTCTTACACTGATTTATGAAGTATTGAAACTTCTTCATGATTATCCTCTAGAGTGTATATGTTTGTTTTTATATGCATAAGTGGTATATTTTCTCCCTTTTAGGTTCATGCCTCACTTAGATGCTAACAAGTGTTCTATGTAGGTCATATAATGTGTTAGAGTGTTAATGACTAAGTTTAAATTGAAATTTTGATTATAAGTGCCTTAAACCAGGCATTCATTTCATTACCATCATTCTCTAGTCATCTAAATCAGCCTCCATATGAATTATTATTTCTTATAAGTAATTGAAGATAGTGATTCAACTTCATATATTATCCATTAGTGTAATTTAAGGTCAAAGAGAGTGGATATCTATATTGGTACATCACCATCCTTAGATTAGGTTTCATTTTATGAACATTCCCTATCCATTTTCATCCCAATTCGTAGGTCTTAGTGATTATGAGCCATAATAGATGAACTAGGGGAGATAGCCCCATAATATAGAGGTCTATCCAACCATAGGTTACCCAAAGCCTTATGTTATTCACATGTTACCCCAATCTTGGAGGTAGGCATAAACAACCCACTTATAGGGTGAAGGTTAGAGAAATAACAAGTATAAAATTCCAATTCTTATACACTTTAACAAATCTGATTATCATATAGTATCTCACAATTGAATCTTATAAGTGTAATTCAAAATCAGCCAATTACTATTTCAATTATCCAACTATCTCAATGTCATTAACCTCATATAAGAAGATTAATAGTGTTGAATAGTCATATGAAATTTAAAAAGTTTTATGAAAATATATTAATAATATAAGATAACTAAATTAACTTGAAAAACTATGTAAATAAATGTATCCACCTTTTAGATTTAATCATAACACTTTTAAGTTCAATTATGAGTCTACATACTCCAAGTTATAAGAAACTAATACATGAATCAATTTAAGTCATGTAGTTAAAATTTCATACTATTAGAATCCCATAATGAAAATTCATAGTCATATAGGTAAATGATAACATAATCAATAATTTAATATTTCAAAGATCAAGCTCTAATCACAATTATAAGTCAACTTGCATACACTATCTTAATTATGTAAATTAAACATAACCTTAAATTGTATAACATAATTGATGCACATAAATATAATTAATGAAGTTAATTTTACATTCATGAATCAATTCATTTCACAATCAACTATCTAAATAAATAAACTAGAAGAAGTATAACAAATAATCTTCTACATGTAATCCAATGTTTTAAATGCCCACCTCTCCAATCCTAATGAGCCCAACTATAAGTGGCACTATACCACCCCATCCATCAGTTGGATGTGATTTTATCTAGACAAGAGAAGTGAATAAGGTAACGATGTCTACTAATCTTGACTTAACAAAACTAAATGATGAAATTTTCAAACACAACCATTCTCATTCATGGTTAATAACACTAATGCCTTTGTAGTTATAATAACTACTGAATCTTATTTAGAGCATTCTAATATGGAATATTAAGAGTGCAATCCATGAACTTGCACTTGCAAACCCCAATGCATCGTTAGGGTATAATGCCAAAGATAAATGTAATTGTATTACTACTAGTAACCCTAAATACAAAAAATATTATTTAAATATTTCTAAGTAAAATAAACTTAAATGAATCAAATAACTTTTGAGAAATGATCTAAGTCATATACTCAAAACAACATTATAAAACCTTCATGAAAAGTTTATCAAACTTAAAATAGTCTAATAATGACATCAAAACTTAATCCAAGTTCTCATGTAAGATATTATATTCACATAACCAATGAAAATAAAGTCAACCACACTAATCAAATAAAACAACATCAAATTTCTTTAAAGTCCTAGATAAATGTTGACCAATAGAGTTAATTGAAAAACCATGATGAAAAGATACCAAGGTCATTATCACTAATTGGTAATGATAATAAGGATTTAAAGCATTTATATGAATTTTAAAAGTCAAACCAATTTTAAAAATCATGATGTATGTAAATCATCAAAATAATCCTTAACCCAAAGTCAAACAATCATGCATATAATCAACATCAAGTGACTAGAAAAATAGACTTACATCATAATTCAACCCTTCATTATGACCAAATCAAACACCTTAGTTGTATGGATACTTATTGAACACATTAAAATAATATTTTAAGCAAAACCCATTTTGCAATAAAAACCCCAACTATAACTCAGGTATTTCATTATATTCTTCTAAGGTCATCGCCTATCAATAATGCACATGCTTGTTTTACTAGGGAAAAAATAACCCAAAAATAAAAAATTGAAAACAAAGATTAGGGTTCCAAAATAAATAAAATCATTTCTAGTTATTAATAATCATGGCCTAATGGCCTTTCAAATACAACAAAAGAGTTTCCACAATAATAAACAAATTGCATATAAACCCTATTCTATTTCAAACTTAACACCAATATAATCTATATTGCATGCTACTACCGAGGTTGTAATCACTTTTTTTGTATTCAAAACAAACACAAACCAATCCAAAGGAAATCCTACAAGGTTTATTTCAACATTACAAGCTTTCAAAATCAAACTTTTATAAATCCACAAATAAAATAAAAGACTACATATAATTTGATCCAACCTAGTCCAAAACCATCAAGGCTAAACTATAAAAACAACTTAGAAATTTAAATACAATACATACTTTAAAAATAGTCAAAAGAATGTAAAGGAATGGTGATTTTACTTCTTTTCCTTGCCTTCACAAGCTTCCATAATTTTCCACATTATGAATGCAAAGCCTAGTTGAACCATTTTAAGACAACTTCCACTAACATAAAACTCCTCAAAAACTCTTGCATGGCCAACAAGACATATGAATCATTGTATTTCAAACTCTAAAATAAACTCATGCATATAACTACATTCATATTTACCTTGACCACCATACTTGAATTCTAGAAGAATTTCCCCAAGCACAAGGCTTATAAATGACAAATCAAAATTAACATGTAATAACCCTAATAGGGTTAGAATTATCTCAACTCATTTGCATTGAATGAAAAGCTAATGCCATCAAACAAAGTCAAACAATAAAACAAACATTTTCAGCTAATACCATACCCCAATGTGGTTATTCACCCTCATGACCTAGACAAAGCCAAGGCAAGACTTAGTATAATTAGATAATGAATACAATAAGAGTCCCTCATAAAAAGTCCCACTATGCCAATAACCAAAGTTACAAAGCCAATAATAAAATATAAATGATGTTAACTTTAATTTGAAATAAGACTATGATAATAAATAAATGCCACACATAGAAAAACACAAGTCAAATGACCTAAGTCATCATTTTGACAAGTAAAATATCATTGAATATCAATGCAATGTTGAATATTGATAATTAATACACAAGGTAAACAATATAAGGAGTAAGATAGTCAAGTGACTAAAAATAATATAGTCAAAAAGACTAACTCACTTCTACAAAGTTAACAAAGTTAAAATGTCAAAATCAACTAAGTAAAGTAATGATAAAAAAAGAAGTTGAAATTGACTAAGAACCAATTCAAAATTGAAATCAAACTTGAAAATGATAAGCATTCAACATTATAAATAAAGTATATAAAATGACTCAAACACATTATAAATGATCAAAGCTCAATTTTTACAATTTTAAGTTCATTTTTTTCTTTCACTTTCACAACCTCACCTGACTGCTTGCAGTCACATATAACCTATATAATATCTAGTACCTACATTAATAACAAACCATCATTAGTATCTATAGTATATAATAACAATGAATTCTATAATCATTAAATGTAATAATGTAACTAAACTGAATAATGAATTAGTAGCTCATTAAAATTGATATATTTAATATTGTAATGAAAATCATATAAAATAACTATCTCAATAACAATCAAAATGAATCAAAAATATATCATATAATTATATCAAAATAGTAATCCAAACAATTATGTTTTGAATATTTCATAAATAAACCATAATAGCAAGTGAGATAAATGTAGTCAAACAGGGTCATGACAACACTGAATATGATGGCATGGCCATGTATAAGTAAAATGTGCCTATTATAGATGTGAATTTTATATTTGAAAGGGTACGTAGGGGATAAAAAAGTATGTAGGGGATAAAAAATATATGTGGAGGAATGATTATACATCATCATCTCATTGAATGTACACTTGTCAAAGTCTGTGGTATAAATGTATGAAAAATGTAGTACATAAAGGAAAGAATTTTCATGAATAAGTATTGTTGTGTAAAATAGAATTGAGTGTACTCTAAATAAATTGGATGTATTAATGATATATTTTATATTTGTCTATGTGAAAATGCTATAAGATAGGATTGACTAAATCAATACAATAATAATAATTGATGTTGACTGATACTAGTCGATATTACATGCAATAGAAAATTTCAATTTACTTTTTTAAACTTTGAAAAAAATAATGTAAATGGAAAATTATGGTAGTATAGATCATTTTTTTAAACAATTAATTTCTGTAAAGTCAAAAATAAGAACCAAAAGGACAAAAATTCATAAATATCCAAGGGTATAGAAGATTTATTAAATCAATCACATGTAAGAAGTGGAATAATAGAATGGTGATGTAATAAAGAAGCTATATACATTCATTTTTTTTATTTTTATTTATTTTAATGTCTTTGAAATTTTTGAAATTTTCAAACTGAAATTTGATAACTAATGACCCCATCAATATGAGAGTTGTAATAAGAATTTATAATAACCTATATAAGAATCACATTTCATGGGAAAAAGTGTTAGATATGCATGAATATAAAAAAATACATCATGTTTTGTAATGAAAATTAAGGTTTTTATTATGAAGGGACTACAAATTAGCTCTAAATTGATCTAGAAATGAAGCTATGTATCTTCCAATCTATCTTAGAATTACTAGTTAATCTTATAGTGTTGTAATTGTGATTCATGACAAAATATGCACTGAATAACTTGAAATTAACCTTATAAAGCTTAATGGTTTTCCTATATAAATAATTGAAACAAAAAATCATAGATAATTTTTTTTTTAAAATTCCAAGAATAACTATTGTGTTGTCTGGTCCAAAATCCTATGCTAAGACACTTGTGAGACTAAGTGTCTAGGGAATGGTTGTAGGTATTAGTCTCCATGACATAACCAACTTGAAGTTAGTCTCTAAGAGACACAATGCTATCATCAGGCATCTGATACTAGTTTGATAGAGTAATTCCAACCCTCATCTTTGTTCAATCAATTCTAATCACATGCACTATTGGGTTTCACTTTATCAATTTATAAATGAAGGGGATGGAATTTATCAGGTTCATAAAACAAACACAAAAAGGGGAGTAAGGTAAGGTAAAAAATAATGTTTCTAGGCTTAAAAAGCTACTAATGATTCAAGAACTAAGTTGTTCATCATTTTCAGCAAGAAATAGAACTCATCATCACACACAAAATGAGTCTAAGGACAAAAATAAAATGATTAATTCATTAATTCTAAAATAAATATAAACAAAGAGAACAACATGTAGTATGTTGTACCTAACATCCCCCTTCTCTCCATAGGAAATAGGGACCTAATTTTTTCAGACTATGGTCTTGAATTTGAGCCCCTCTTCTATATGTTTATGCAAAAGCTAGGAGAAGATTTGATTATTGGCCATTTTGTACTTTGGCAAAGTAGCATTAGGTATTTTGTTTTTATATACTAAATTTATACCTTTTGAGAGTTTTTATTTGGGTTTTATGTTTTTAGACTTATCTTTTTTTGAGATTTTGTCTTCAAAAGTTTTGTTCCATAAGAATTGGTCTTTAGGTTTATTGTGTCAAACATTTTATCCATGATAATTTCCATAAAATAATTCCCCCATGCCAATTTATCTGAAGTAATTGAAGTATATTGAACTCATCTTCATCATATTTTTCTTTGTTAAAATTTTTCTATCAGACATTTTGTCCAATGGAATTTAACCTTGCCGATACATTTTCCTTGTATAAATTTAGTCAAAACAATTTTTGCCACGGACTTATTCTTTCAGGTTTTTTTGTCCCAAGCTTATTATTTAACATTTATTGAGTCAAACATTTTGTCCAAAATAATTTCCCTGAATTATACTTATTCTTGTTAACATTTTGTCTAAAACATTCCCTAATGCAAATTTCCCCAAAAATAACCTTACCAAGACATCAGGGCACATACCCTTCAGACATTTTGAGATTGACCTTCAACCTTTATGTAACCTACCCTTTAGTTTTTTTGTCAAACACACATTTTCCCTATAAAGCATACCCTTCAAGATTTTTCACTATACATTAGACCCTTAAAACTTAATGTACTTACCCTTCAGCCTTTTTATTATGGCCATTTTGCTTAATATAATGACCCTTCAGCTTTTTTACATTGACCTTTTGACTTGCCAACTTATCCTTTAGGAATGTTATCCTAGACCTCTTTTTTCCCTTCACACTTTCCCTTTAGGAATTTTGTCCCAGGCCTTTTTCCCTTCAACCAATTCTTTTGGACATTTTGTCGAAGATATTTTGCTCTTTGACCATTCCTTCAAACATTTTGTTTGAGACATCCTACCCTTCATCCTTAACCAACCTAACCTTTGGCCTCTTTTTTATGACCATTTTGATGGATAGAATGACCCTTAGGCTCTTTTGTATTTTCTCTTTCCCTATCAAAATATAACCTATAAAGTAGCCCCTTCAATCATTTTCTCTATGAAGTAGATCCTTTGGCCCTTTTGAATGTACCCTTTGGTAATTTTATCCCTAACATCTTTCCCTATGATCCAATCCTTTGGGACTTCTATCCTTGACTAATTATTTTTGGCCCTTTTTTCCCCAGACCAATTCCTTCGAAAGTTATGTCTCTAACATTTTCTTTGATGACCCTTTAGACTTCCAAAATTTCCCTTCAAAATTTATGTCATGGACATTTTGTTTGACAAAAATAGACTCTTTAGAAGTTTGTGTTTTGGACATTTTGTCTAACAAAAAAAACCTACCAAAATAATTACCCTACATAAAAGGCCCACAATAATTTCCTCACACAAAAATCTTGAAACTATACCCTACTACCAAGTGTCCCCCTTATAGTCAAGCACTTTATATCTGTGTGTGTGTGTGTGTGTGTGTGTGTGTGTGTGTGTGTGTGTGTGTGTGTGTGTGAGATAAGTCATTCTACATTTATGTTTATAGTAGAAAATATAGAAATGGAAAGTGGTAACATTACAGGAACATAGTACTTAGAGATCTAATAGTGCATAGGAGCCAAGTACATCAAGATCAATGGGACAAGATCAATGAAAAATTTTAAAGGTCTCAGGATAAGAAAAAAATTTCCACATGGTGAAAAGGTGATAAGCAATGGAGTGTTTTGAAAAATAGCCTAGGAAGCCCATGGAGCTAACAAATGGTATGCTCATGTTTGATCATGAATAGAGATCCAATATTGCAAGTCCTAGGTGTAATTTTCAAGGTCCAAACTCAATGAGAGGCATAGGCAACATACAATACACAATCATGCTAGATTAGTCATAGTTAAACAATGTCATTGGTTATAAAGGATTGATATGATGATACTTGTCTTTGACATGTGTTTAAGTTCCATTTTGGAGGCAACTAACCTAAAAGATGAACAAGTTGTTCTCAAAACCTATAAAAGGAGGCATGTGCAATTTTGGTAAGCATCACATATTTTGAATTTTTCATAAAGTTTGAGCTATAATTGTAAAAAATATCCTTTATCTTTTTACACATGCACATGTTGCATAGATTTTGTAAAGGATATTTTAAATGGATAACTACAAGTAGAATTTTATATAGTTTTAGACCACAGTTAGAACTCATGTTTGGACTACAACATGTAATGACCTTGCATGAACTTGGAAGATGAGGCAACAGCTTCCCCAAGTCTATATAAACTATTATAATCCAACTTGGATTTTTGTTAGATAATTTTGAATATAGCAGTAACATCAATTTTGATCATCAACAAATGTGTTTATGCATTTTATTTCCAATTTTTGTGTAATCATTTGTTACCTTTTTTGGTTGTATGTTTCAATAATCCTTAGTGTGCAATAACTGTGAATTATTCTTGATTATTTTAATTGATATATTGATCTATAGATGTGAAAAAAAATTGAAATATTGGTAAAATATATTATTTAAAATAGTTAAGTTAAAATTGATTCATAATTTGGATTGCACATGAGTTCTTTCTTGGATGTAGTTTTATATGTGTGTGAAACAAATACCTCAAAAACTTTACTAGCCTAAACCATAATGCCCTAATTAAGGGTGTGCAATATCTACTCTAAAAGGAATAACCTTTCTCTAAGGCTTGTGAATTTACTGCATCTTTATTTCCTTATACTTCTTAGCCATGTCTGATTATGTGTGTACAAATTATTTCTAGCAATAAGTATAGGTTTTGAGATCACTTGTCCTTTTTGAAACTAGCCTAGGAAGTGATTCTTGAAGACCACATGAGCATTATTTTATTCCTTACCCTTCCCTCTTTTTTTGAGAATGTTTTGGGACCTACCCATTTTAGATTAGAATCCAACCATCCATCTAACTCACATAGAGACTCACTACCCTTATTAAGAACCAAACCTCCATCTAAATACCTTATCAATAACTTGCATGCCCTACATGTCATTCTATCAATAGGTTGTAATAAACTACATACCTATAACTCATGCCTTGGAGTGGAGTTTACCTCTATTGAGATCCTAAAATGTTAGAGGATACCTCAATAAGGTTATGTTGTGCATAAAACTTGCATCAATAATATAATTATCGCTAAGAGGGATACACCCAAAATAATAGTAGTTATCCTTTGCAAAGATTTACACTAGAGTTACCTATGAGAGTAACCAAATCTAATTCTTAGGCTAGTTTTCTAGTCTCACCCCTGACAAATCATAAGAGACCTAGAACTATGCCAATAGTCCCATTTTAGAACAATCCACCTCCTCCAATAGGGAACTCCTTACTTGTAAGGAACCCTTTACCTATTAACCAGCCAATGGACTAATAAACATCTTGGTTAGTTCAATCTACTATTACAATCCTAGGAAATGTGTAAGATCTACCTTGGAATCTCAAAAATTACTTGCCATCCTTTGCTCCTTCAAGATCAAGGATAATAGAGGAACATATCATATATTTTAAAGTTACATTGAGATTAATGATTTTTTCCATGAGGATATTGCATGCATATTATTCTCTTTTACTCTAATGGATGTTACTTATGATTGGTATTTAAATCTAATAGAAAATTCTATCACTTCTTGGGATGAATGTCAAGAAAATTTGCTTGTGTAGTTTAGACATGCCACCAATCCTAGTTTGGTATACCAGCACTTTGCCATCGTGAGGAGAGAACCTAATGATTCTATCTATATTTTCAATGTAAGGTTACAATACATTTACAATTGGTTTATCCCAAGCTAAAAGTTAGATGAGCCATTAGCATTGGAGATGTACAAAAATGCACTAGATCTGATTACTATCATGTTCTTGAGAAGAGCAATTATTGTCAATAGTTTGACGTTAGTGTTGTTCCAAAAATCTGTCACTTGTTTTTGTGGACAACATGTCAATAATTTTTGGTCCTGCAGGCCAAAATGCTCTCTTTTCTTTCTCAAAAATGTTCTGAATAGTTAAGCTTCTCAAATACTAAAGTCTTTTCAACTAAGGAAATCATAGGTTCAACAGGCGGGCTTTCTCAAAGGGAAGTTAAAAATAGTTAAGGCATTTCCTAAGTGTTTTGAGGATGGTTCAATGCCAAGTTTCAATCAAAAGACTCAACGGTAGGTTTCAAATAATTAAAATGAACCATTGAACCATTGAACCCTACCTCTGCAAGGTTCAAAGGTTCAACAACTTCAATAGACTTAAATAATAAAAGGATTCAAAGATTTAGAATAAACCGTTGAACCTTGAAATTAGAAAGGTTTAAAGATTCAAAGGTTCAATGAGTTCAATGAGTTCAACGGACTTAAAGAATAAAAGGATCCAAAGAGTTAGAATGAACCATTGAACCATTGAACCCCACCTCTGAAAGGTTCAAAATTTCAATGGGTTTAAAGGTTCAAAGTTCAAAGTTTGAGTGGAAGATTTGAGTGAATGGATGAAGCGAAAGATTCCATAAAATGGTTCAACTGAAGAAGAAAACTAAGTGAATGCAGCCCTTTACAAAACATTAAATCACCAAACCATTGAACCATTGAACCATTAAACCAAAAGAGTTTAAGGTCCAAGGTTAAAAGTGGTTTAATCAACTGACAATGTCCCCACAGATGTCAAATTCAGGGTGATGGAATAACTGTTGATTTTCAAAAGAGCACAAACCTGAGAACAAACTTAGTGACTAGCCAAGAAAGGAGTTGAAGGTGCTAGTTGAAAGTGAGAAGATAGCCTCGAGAGCTCAGATTACCAGGGAGACACAAAATGTAGCATGGAAAGAGGGAATGACTATAGAAAATCTAAAAATATCTGTAGAAGAGTTATTCTAGTAGGTGGAATAGTCCACCAGGTGGACCTCAGAGAACACAAACATTCAATGGTGTGGCCTATTTTTCTTCATTAAGTAAAGGTGAATGGACAGCCACGTAAGCATCATAAAGGAGACTAGGAAACCCATGCTTAGGAGGAGACATTTGAGATGATTTAGAATGCTAAAGTCAAGGCCGATAACCTGTTATAGCATGGCCCTTTCACATAATATTCAATGTATTCAATGTAGCATGGGCCATTTCATGAAAACAAGCACCCAAGTCTTTCAAGTGATGCTATATATTGTAATCTCTCATTTTGTATAAGGGATATCCCTTTATTATTAGAAGTGAAGCTCTACCCAAATTGAAAGGCATTCTTAAGACTTTGAGCTCAGACTGTTAATCATATTTTGTTAAGTGAATGAGAAATCAAGTGACCTTTTAGACTATGTGTTGAAATAGCTTGTGTTATCTAAGAAATCCTTCTTATGTCTTTTTCCTAAATATAGTCTTGTCCATTTAATTAAATAAGTAAAACAAGTGGAAATAAGATAGAATATGTCCTGAAGCTGACTATGAGAGACTTTATGCTACCATAATTGTCTTCAGTCTATGTTTTGTGTAAAGGATACTGGAGAGACTTTGAGCTCCCCTTATCCTTCATAATCCTTCATTCTGTTGTAGTTTATGGTGGATACTTTGGGCTACACTTCATTCTATGGTGTCCTTTGTCCTAATTATAGGAGAAACAATGAAAGTGTAGACACCGAAATCGTGTCTACTCCCTTGGTCGACTCCCCCTTGGTCCCTTTCTAGCTTCTAACCATGCCTAACCTATGTCTTATTAATTTAAAATAATCATCTATTTTAAATTAATAATTCTCTCTCTCTCCCATGACACCTCACCCCTCCTAAGATACCCCTCCTTAGATGCCCTCCACTACCCCATGCCAATCTTAAATGCCTAAACCCCCATTTCAACCCTTCCACTCATTTCCCACACCTATTAAACCACCTTCGACCATTTCTTACCATGACCAGCTGACCTCGGCAGAAGAAAGAATGGACAAAAGGCTATTTTTAGCCCTTTTTTCTATTCTTTGGTTGCTGATGTCGATCAGTAGTCGGCCGATGTCGGTGGTATTGCCAGCGTCGGTTGCCTTCAAAACTGCATTCTATATCCAGAATGTGGATCCTTTTTTCAAACCGACCTTTCAATTTTCAATCCGCCAATATTTCCAATCCTCCAATCTTCTGATCTGCTTGACCCAAAATCAGAGCTCTCTCTCTCTCTCTCTCTCTCTCTCTCTCTCTCTCTCTCTCTCTCTCTCTCTCTCTCTCTCTCTCTCTCTCTCTCTCTCTCTCTCTCTCTCTCTCTCTCTCAGGCCCACACCAAGCATCACAAGCTACAGGAGCTCACATTGTAGGAGGTCTTCTGCATCAGCAACAGGTCTCATATACTTCTTCTTCAGCAGGCAAGAGGTAAGTATTCTTATTTTATGTCATTTTAGTAGCTTAGAATGTCTCTGTAGTTAGTTTTCTATTTATTGATTCTAAGCCACATTACCACCCAGACCTGGCTATCAACCAGACTAGACCCAAATCTTTATCCTCCCTTTTCACCCCAATCCTTTGACTGGTCCCTCTTTCAGACCATACTTTTTGCACTGTAAACCCTACACAGACCTCCTAACAGACTCTCAGACTACCACAGACCATTCTGCAGACCATTTTGCCGACCAGAACCCATCTAGACCCTGTCCAAGGCCATTGCTTTGACCGACGCCGGCCACCAAGCCCATTGCCCCTACCGACATCGGTAGACTAACCGACGTCGGTGACCTTGACCTACTGACGTCGGCAGACTAACCAACACCGGTGACTGTGGAAGACAGCTTGCCCCATTCAAGTACACATTTGCTTCTATTTCTTTTAATTCAGTCTTTTATCATCTCTATTTCTAGCAACATTCTGCTCTTTATCAAACATTCTTTTTTATCTACTAGTGGGTTGTCATCCCTCAAGGAAGTCTCTGCACTTCTGGGATCAAGCTTTGCTTGGCAAGCCACCATCTATCTATCTAACAACTTTTTGTTTAAGTCTCTTTCTTCTACAGGTGTCATCCTCCACAACCAAAGAGGAGTCCCTACAATCGTCTGGATAACGGTGCGTAGACCTCATCCGGGTAACATCTAACCCTAGACCATTTCCTTTAGTTTCTTATTCCTTTTTGAATGTGAAAGTGAAAAACTTGTTAGAAACATTCTGGCACGCCCGGTGGGACCCTAGGGTCTTCCTTGGGTTTATTTTCTTACTTTTCATATAGGTGCATTAGGTCTCTCCTTGCATCTTCTTCTTCTATCTCTTCCGAAAGAAACTATAAGCAAAGTTAAAAAGAATCATTCTTTTTCTTTCTCTTTCTTGCATCTTAGACTAGTCAACTCATACTCTTCAACCTTTTCTCTACTTGTCTGCATCCAAACACACATTTATATTTGGGCTTAAAATCTATTGCATCTCATTTCTACTTGCTTGCATTTTTAGTCCACACATCTAGTAATTAAAATCACATCATGAATAAAGCGTAAGCCACTTATGTTACACATCCAAACCACTTGCACAAAATCAAACATCTTAACTTACCTGAGACAAGGTCCGACTAGGATTTCATCACCTAGCGAATACCTTACCTGTCTTGGAAATCCCACTTGGACTTCGCTACCAAGGGGAAAGCCCACTCTGTTCTCTGGCAGAGGATAATCTCTAGGGGAAGTATATACTAGCTAAGTGAGACTAGCTTATCACTGGGCTCGTGAAGTGAGGGGAGCTTGCTCCTTAGCACCAGGCCACGTACAAAACTTAACATAGACTCTTGAGCACCGTAACTAACCTGAAACCAACCTTAGACTACCTCTTCTAGGACCCGTTCTACAAGCCAACTTCCCAAACACACTCTAAGGCATAAGCCAACATGATTCTAAAAGTTGATTCTTAGGATTTAACATTTAGGGTCTATTTGTCTTCATCTATTTTTCTGTCTTTATCTAGTTTTTTGAGCTAGTGAAGACATTTTTTTCTTCTTTCCAAAAACTTTCAAATTTTCTAAGTTTCTAGAAAACACAGTAACTGAAATTAGTTTTTCCACCGACGTCGGCAACCTTTCTTCACCAGCATCAGTTATCTGACTGACATCAGCAATCTATTTCACTGACATCAATTTTTCAACCGACGTTAGTCACTGTCCAAAATCTTTCTTTCCCAAACAGCAAGCTTAAAACTCGACTTTCTTGCTGTCCAACACCCATTCTAGTTTTTTGAGACTGAAAAACATAGTTTCTAAAACCTGACCCTTTTTGCCTTGAATGGTTTTGACACATAGTCAAACCAAGGCTCTTGTCGACCATGCAAGGCAACAACCGCTTCCACCTTCACCTTCCATAACTAGTCCTCTAATGGAGTATCATTCAGAGACTGAACAAACTCCTCCTCAACCAACCCCAACCCAACCATCTATTATCTCAAAAGGGGATCAAGACTTTTAAAGGTTCCTTGACCTCAATGTCAAGGCCCTTCAACATTATCTCGTGAGAAGCCAAGTGCGAGACTCCTTAGGCAACCCAATTTATGGGATGCCAACCTCCTTAACTAAAGCGGTAACGATATCAGTGGCATCCGCTACCCAACCCATGACCACTCCAGCCTTTACTTCGACCATCAACTTGACCATGACTAATCTTTAAAGTGTGGCTTCTCCTTCTATCTTTGGGCCCACTTCCATTGGGGTTTCGGCCCCCCATCAACCACAGACTATTCAACAAAATTCTACCCCTTTTAAAATCTAGTTGTCTCCATCCTGCCTACTCTTGCCCCCATCAACACAAGAGTAACTACCTACCCTTCAACCAGTGCTACCACCCCTCAACCACCTTTAGTGGCCCCTATTCAATTTGTGCCCTCTAACTCCATGACATAACCACCCCTAGCTTCCACATCTATCCCAATGACTAGTTATCAATATGTTGCACCCATACAAGCATAACCAACTATGTCATATGCCCCTTCTATCACCTTCTAAGCTACAACCTAGGGGGTGCCCCATCTGCCAATCCATTAGCCGATCTCATCAAGATGCTGATAGACAAAATGTCTAATCTTGAGGCTTCCATTTCCAGTTCACACAATGTCCTTTAATATGACCAAATTTGCAATGAACCCATCCATCCCTCCATCCCAATCTAACCGTATCCCAGTCAGTGGAAGCTTCCTAAGTTTACTCACTTCTAGAGTGAGGAAGACCCTCAACAGCATCTACAAGCATTCAGACATGCTTGTTATCTCATAGCACATGACGATGTGTTGTTGTTACGCACCTTCCCCATGTCGCTTTCTAGCCCTACCCTTGATTGGTACAACTCTCTCACTAGTCACTCTCTCTTTTCATTCACTCAACTCGCCCAATTATTTCTCAACCACTTTTTGATCAATATCACCAAAAAGGTCTCTATCACAGACCTCTACTCTATCAGGCAGTTTGATGATGAATCCATAATCGATTTTGTCACCTGTTAGAGAGGCCTAATCAACCAACTCTCCTTCCCTTTACCTCAACTCAAGCTCATTGAGATCTTCTCTTGAACATGTGTCATGCACATCTCATCCACCTTACGGGTTCAAACATTTTGCACTTTTGATGAAACTTTCACCATGGCTCAAAAGCTTGAACTCCACGTTATTAAAGAGAACAGGGTCAAATTGCGTAATACCAATGCAAAAGCTGATGACCCTTCTTCTTCCAGACCTTCTTCTTCCCATTCCAAAAGGAGTGGCCAACACTGTGGTCATTAGATCACCATCCTCGACAATGACTGACCAACCTCAACCTTCAATGTCCCAAAGCATCACAAAACAATTCCAACAACGCTACATACAGCGTCAATACACTCCAATTAGAGAGTCATACGCTTTCGTGTTGGAAAAATTTGTCAAGCAGGGGGTCCTCAATCTCCCTCCAATCTGACCACCTCAATTCGACCCTTCAAAAGCTCTCCCTACATGGTATAGGGAGAACAACTTCTGTCACTATCACCGTGTCCAAGGCCATGACATCAACAACTGTCGAACCTTCAAAAACATCATTCAAAACATGCTAGATAAGGGTGACCTCATCTTAGATAACCCAAATGCACCACCCAATCAAAGCATAGACATCTTTAAACAACCCTTTCCTAACCATCCTCCTAACCAAAACAATGTCCAGACCATGGCAGATAGCTCCCAAGAGCATGATATACGCACAATCAACATAGTCTCGCCTCTTGTCCCTGACTAACCTCCTCCACATGTAAAAGAGCTTTCTTCTCCTATTCATCCATCACAGGTAGAAGAACCATCTTCTCCTATTAGTTCTCCATCGACCTTTCTTATATTAGAGGATGCTTCGATCATACCAATGCCATTAGCCCCACCTTCATCCTTCCTCCTACCAATGGAGGACCCTACCTTACTTACTCCTCAACCACAAGTAGAAGGCACCATCATCCCTACCCTCTATCCTCTTGAGGAGTCACATTCTCTAATTTCTTCTCCACTAAGAGAAGACCCTATCTCTTCACCCACTTTGACCGAGAAGGACCCAGTCACAATTTTCTCTTGCCTTTTACTTGAGATCGCCACATCTCACTCACCTCCATCTACATCTGCACCCAAACCCACGCAGGCATCCACCATGTCAAAAGAAATTAAATCTCTTGGTGTTCATCCCATCTCTAACCTTGCCTTGCACATAGTGGCCCTCAAACCAAACCAAAGAAGGCTACTAAACCACACTGGAGAATTCCTCCCCCACCTTCATCATTGCCCTCTATTTTGGGCCCTCATCCATCCACCTTAATAGGAGTGCTTCCTACTCCCATACCTCACAAAGGCAAATTGCCTCCATTATCCCCTTTACCCATTAAACATATATTTCCTCCAAAATGACCAATGCCTCCTATACCTCTAAAACAAAAGTCATCAACCCCTACTGCAACAAAACACGTAGACCCATTGACAGGTTCTTATGCCTTACTATTACAATAATTGTTGCAATCTTCTCACATCAGTCTTCCACCTCTTAAACCATACCAATCTCTCAGACCAAAACCAGCCTAGTTTGATGATGCTAAAATTTGTGCGTATCATCGCACACCTGGGCATGATACCGAGCATTGTTGTGCCCTCAAGGTTGTCATTCGCCAATGCTTAGAGAAAGACACCCTTCTTCTTGACCATATTATCCAAAAACCTTCAACATCGTCCCATGCTTCCCATACCTCCTCACCGTCCCATTCATCAACTCTCAGATCAAGACCATCTTAGTTCAACAACACTAAATTTTGTCACTATCATCACACATCAGGACATGACACTAAGCGTTGTTGTGCTCTTAAAGCTGTCATTCATCAACACCGGAAAAAGGATACCCTTCTCATCAAGGATCCTCTTGACTGCCCCTTTGCCAAATCTTTAACACCATCACATGCCTCACAAACATCATCACCTAAATTGGGATCTCAACACCAGACTATGGTCCCTCCCCTGCCTTTAACCCCATTATTCAAAATCAACACATTCAACTTGACCACCAGCCCACCAACCCAAAAGGATAAAGGGAAAAGACATGTTTCTATCCCTTGGACATCCCCAGCTACCAAGCCTTCACCACAACCAAAACCCAAGATTACTGTCTCGAGCACATCTCGACCAACATCTTCAAAGACAATCCTTGACTCCGTGGTGAAATAACCTCACCACACAACCCCTATGAAGATGTCTTTGTATGATCTCATACAAAACTCTTCACAGCATCATCAAACTTTGATCTAAGCCTTACAATTGATGGAGGTACAGCCTGATGACCCCCAACCATTAGCCACTTTAATCACATCATTACCAACCATTTCCTCTATCACCATCCGTGATTTTGAGATTCTTGCCTCCAACCTGGCAGATCGGGATCTCGCCCTTTCCAACTAAATATGTCAAACATTTTCCCTAGCAACTAGGGGAATTCGACCTTATACTGACTATTCTAGCCTCGACCAAATATCAATCGACCAAGCCTCGACCAAGCATCAACTAGACATCAACCAAGCCTCGACCAAGCATTAACCAAACCTTGACCAAACATCGACCAAATATCAACCAACCAAACATCAACCAAGTCTCAACTGACCTCGACCAAGCATCAACCGACCTCAACCAACTTCAACCAAACAAAGACCAAATATCAACCAACTTCATGCCAACAACGCATTAACCAACTCCATGCCAACCACATATCAACCAATCTTTTAATCATGGCCTCGACCAAACCTTGACCAAGCATCAACTAACCTTTTAATCATGATCTCAACCAAACATTGACCAAATATCAACCGACCAAGCCTCGACCAGCCTTGACCAAGCCTTGACCAACATCGACCAGACTTCGACCAAATATCAACCAAGCTTCAACCAAATATCAACCAAGCATCAACCTAGCCTTGACCAAACATTAACCAGCCAAACAATCTAACAACATATCAATCACCTTCATGTCCCATATTGACCAACTTCTTAATCATCATCAACACGTGACCAATTTGGAAAGAAGTAAACAAGGTAAGTTTGCTCCTAATTGGCTCAAACCTTACATCATAACACACAAACATGGACTAGGGACTTATCATAACTTGAGCCCCTTAATGCCTTGCATCTGCGACCATTCTACTGTTAGTCGAGTACTCGTTCACTTGACATTTAACTTGAGCTCATCCCTTGAGCAACCCCATCCTCTTAATCCTTATTCCTTTCAACCCTATTCCCCTAAACGTATCCTATGTAACCCTTTTATAAAGTAAGGATGCTTTATCCTAATAAAAGGGAGCCCTTACACTTCCATAGTCTTGTCCATGACTCAAATTCTGCCAAAAATAAATTTGGATGTCAAAATATCAAAAGGTCACAAACTCTAAAGGTAGACTGTTCCCTCGAAGGACAGCTGTATCATCATTGTTGTAGCTAATAGACTGCTCCCTTGAAGGACAGCTATTCAAAGCCCTCAAACATATGAAGCAAAAATATAGACCACTCCCTTAAAGGATGGTTATGCTTAAAATCTTACTACAAATAGCACTCTATTAAGAAGCTTCTCGCATCGATCAACTTCAGAAATGACCACCAAGCAAAGCACAATGACATCCACTCGCAGATTTCCCGCATCGATCAGTCTGCCCCAAAAAAAAAGGGTCATGGACTTGGCTTGTAGTCATCTCAGGCTCTCCTATAAAAAGGGGCAAAGTTATCCATACTAAAAAGGGGTTACCCTATACTCACCTATCACATCACCTACTCAAGGGATTTTGAGCTCATTTTACTGTCAAAATGATTCGATTACTCATCTAACACAACCACTGGTCAATGACGTAATGCATGAATGGGGCTTTTGTTTCCAAAAACCCCCTACCTATGCTATCATTATGGTCCTTGTTAATGAAAGATCAATGTGCCTTTCACTTCTTATCCATACACTTTGGTCACATTCAACCAAATCATTTGCCAACAAACCAAAACATTTTCAGACCACCAACATGACATAGTCCATTTCACATAGTTTCTATGGACACCAATACACATGGAAACTATCGACCACATAATTTATGTTAAGCATAAACCATTACTTGCTAAAGCATAAATAACCTCAATTCATTTTTAGCATACACCATTACCAATATGGAAAATTGCTAGGGATGAAAGACCCCTCAACCAATGTTATAGAATACACCATCACACAATATGGAAAAGGTTGTAACATCATCTTATCCTCATCATTTCAACACATGACCAAACCAACCTATCAACCACTTTGACCTCCTATTCGAACTACATTGGTCTGAGGCCCTTCTAACTAGGGGCTATGTAGGCAGCACTCAGATGACACGATGTCTCCTGGGGTTAGCTCAGCCACATCCATTTGTTCATCTACATGATGAACAAACCATTCTACCTTTTGACCATGACTTGACCTCAACCAACCTCATCCATAATCAACCCTCTTCCTCCCTTTTAGGTTGAACTACATTGGTCAAGGCCCTTTTGACAGGGGCTATGTAGGTAGCACTCAGATGACATGACGTCTTCTGGGGATAGCTCGACCATATCCATTTGTTCGTCTATCTGATGGATAAACCATTTCGACCCTTAACCAATCATCAACCAATCACCAAAACCAATCATCAACCACTTTGACTCCTCATCTAAACTACATTGGTCTGAGGCCCCTTCACACCAAGGCTATGTAAGCAGCACTCAGATGACACATCATCTTTTGGGGTTAGCTCGACCACCCTCATTTGTTCATCTATCTGATGGACAAACCATCTTACCTTTGACCATGACTTGACCTCATCCAACCTCATCCATAACCAACCCTCTTCCTCCCTTTTAGGGAGAACTACATTGGCCTGAGGCCCTTCACACCAGGGCTATGTAGGCAGCACTCAGATGACACGATGTCTTCTGAGGTTAGCTCAACCATTCCTTCATTCATCCATTTACTCGACTAATGACCTTAGAGATCATGCCTATCTCCTCAGACCACGACCACTTCCAAGACAATGTTGCCTTGGTTGTTTTTGCATGTATACTACCTCACGAATGGTTAGCAAAATTGTCTGCAACCCATATTTAGACCCTCACAAGTATAAGATCACGAGAAAGTTAATCCCCACTACTTGTGACATTTTTTCATGTTTCCAAGAGCACTTCCTAAGCCTGGGATACTTGGAACACGATGACCATTAGAGCTACAGCTTGGATCGAATAACCCAATCAGCTACGACTAATGCTGGGGCCCAGTTATTTTGATTTTGGTACTCCTTGACCCTTGACCTGTGACAATTTGACCTGACCATATTGTGAAGTGGTATGCACATACTCTCAACTATTACAGTGTTCACACTCCATCTTCACCATATCCATCCATCTCTCTGTCAAATCAGCACCCGATTCCAGGTTCCCTTCCCTCGACTCCTGCTTTAAGGGGGAATACCTCATCCCATAATCGGGGCAACCAACATTCATTTTTGTCCTGCAATTCATCAGAACAACCAACAAGATGAAAATAACCTCATCCCACATCTGGGGCTACCAACCCTCCTATTTTTGTCTTGTAGTTCACTTGAACAACCAACAGGACAAAATCAACTTTATCCCATACCTGGGGCAACCAACTCCTATTTTTATCTTGTAGTTTGTAAAGAACAACCAACAAGACAAAAAGGGGCAAATGTAGACACCGAAATCATGTCAACTCCCCCTTGGTCCCTTTCTAGCTTCTAACCATGTCTAACCTGTCTTATTAATTTAAAATAATCATCTATTTTAAATTAATAATTCTCTCTCTCTCCCATGACACCTCACCCCTCCTAGGATACCCCTCTTTGGATGCCCTCCACTACCCCATACCAATCTTAAATGCCTAGACCCCCATTTCAACTCTTCCACTCATTTCCCACACCTATTAAACCACCTTCAACCATTTCTTACCACGACCAGCTGACCTCGGTAGAAGAAAGAATAGAAAAAAGGCTATTTTTAGCCCTTTTTCCTATTTTTTGGCTGTCGACATCGATCAATAGTCGGCCGATGTTGACGGTATTGCCAGCATTGGTTGCCTTCAAAACTACATTCTGTATCCAAAATGCGGATCCTTTTTTCAATCTAACCTTTCAATATTCAATCCGCCAATCTTTCCAATCCTCCAATCTTCTGATCTACTTAACCCAGAATCAGAGCTCTCTCTCTCTCTCTCTCTCTCTCTCAGGCACACACCAAGCATCATAGGCTATAGGAGCTCACATTGCAAGAGGTCTTATGCATCAGCAACAGGTCTCCTACACTTCTTCTTTAGCAGGCAAGAGGTAAGTATTCTTCTTTTATGTCATTTCAGTAGCTTAGAATGTCTCTATAGTCAATTTTTTATTTATTGCTTCTAAGCCACATTACCACCCAGACCCAGCTATCAACCAGACCATACCCAAATCCTTATCCTCCCTTTTCACCCCAATCCTTTGACTGGTCCCTCTTTCAGACCATACTTTCTACACTGTAAACCCTGCATAGACCTCCTAATAGACTCTCAGACTACCACAGACCATTCTACAGACCATTCTATCGACCAGAACCCATCCAGACCCTGTCTAAGGCCATTGCCTCGATTGATGCCAGCCACCAGGCCCATTGCCCCTACTGACATCAGTAGACTAACCGACATCGGTGACCTTGACCTACTGATGTCGATAGACAAACCGATGCCGGTGACTGTGGAAGATAGCTTGCCCCATTCAGGTACACATTTGCTTCTATTTCTTTTAATTTAGTCTTTTATCATCTCTATTTCTAATAACATTCTACTCTTTATCAGACATTCTTTTTTATCTACTAGTGGGTTGTCATCCCTCAAGGAAGTCTCTGCACTTCTAGGATCAAGCTTTGCTTGGCAACCCACCATCTATCTATCTAACAAATTTTTTGTTTAAGTCTCTTTCTTCTATAGGTGTCATCCTCCACAACCAAAGAGGATTCCCTACAATCGTCTGGATAACAGTGCGCAGACCTCATCCGAGTAACATCTAACCCTAGACCATTTCCTTTAGTTTCTTATTCCTTTTTGAATGTGAAAGTGAAAAACTTGTTAGAAACAGAAAGACTTTGTGCTTTCATGGGTTTCTTGTGGATCCTGTTACTACCCAAGAAGAATCCCTATTGATTACTAAACATCATTTCTGAAAGAAGAGAAATGCTTTCAGTAATTACACCAAAATTCTCCTTTGTTCTTTAAACATCATCTCTAAAAAAAAAGAGATGTATTGTATGATTTCACCCTGTGTTTATTTTTAGACTATGTATATATACTATAGTTATAGGGAACCTCTCCTTGATGAGAGGAGAGATTTGTCTCATTTTGGTTGTGGTTACCACACCCATTTTTTTGTATAAATATCCTTATGCTATGGTTGATGTGACCATTTTCCCATTAGTTAGTTGATGACAAAATATTCATCCAATAGTTTTTTGTGACTCTGCTAGGGAAGAACAAGCAGCTTCACACCAATAGTTTTTGTGACTCTACTGGGGAAGAATGTGTAGCTTGAAGCCTCAATATTTAAATTGAAGAATTTCTAGTTCTTTTCCATTTCATTCAAATTGAAGCATTTCATACTCTGTTGGGGAAGAATGAGAAGCTTCACACCAACAGTTTTTGGTGACTCCATTGGGGAAGAACGCATAGTTTGAAGCCTCAAGCTTCAAATTGAAGTAGTTCCAGTTCTTTTCCATTTCCATTTCACACTCTGGCAGATCCACTGTACACATGAAGCCAGAGAGGTCAAGGTATTATTGACCCTATATTTGAGTTGGTGTAGCTGAGTAATTTAAATATTTTTCCTCCACCATCTTGCCTTCAGTAAACTAAGAGTTTTTCTCCTACAAATGTCAGGTCCCAATACTAGCCAAAGCTTTTATTTCCTTTGTTAGCAGAGCTTTGTCTATACATATCCCATAGATATTTTTTATCCCTCTTTTCAATAGTCATATCATGGCAGCTCAAGGCCCCTGGGGTAATAATTTTGGTCCTCTAAATCTAACCCCACCTTTACATGAGCTCCCCCATAGTTCAAGGAAGAGTTTTCCAAAGTTCTATGGTGATGGGAAAGTTCATCCTAATGAACATATTGCAGCATTTTGCATATCCTATGGAGTAATAGGCATTGAATATGAAGACATAGTAGTCAGACTATTTGTGGAAATATTGCAAGGTGCTACTATAGATTGGTTTTATCATCTGTAAACATAGACAGTGACTGACTGAAATAATCTCAAGGCCAAGTTTGAGGCTAGGTTCAAACCTAAAAAAGATGCACATGCCCTATTAGCTCATCTTACGCAAATAAAGAAGGAGCCTCATGAACCTATGTGAGACTTCATTGCTAAATTTGATAAGCTAAGGAACAATATTCTTATAATTGCTTAGCCGACACCTGAGAATATTAAATGCTTCTTCATCAATTCTCAGCTTCCTAAAGTGAGTTTTTTATTGAGGTGGGCTGGCCACATAGATCTTGTTGCAGCTTAGATTTTAGCCATTAAGGTTGAAGATGATCTTATCTTAGTAGGAAAGATAAGAAGAGATCTTAACAAAAATAAATCTTCTTCATCTTCTAAAAATTTCGTTACAAGCACCAATAATCCTATGGTGCAAAAGCTAGCAAAGGAATTACTAGCTCTAAAAAAGCAAATGGCACAAGGGATATCTACTCCTCCTTCTTATCGGGATATACCAAGGAGGATGTTTCCCAACTAGTCATATCAAGGCAATGCTACCAAAAATCAAGGGCAACCAAATTTCCTTCCTCCCCCATTAGGGAAGCTTACCATTAAAGTAGCACTAGCTAACTCAGTAGTTAGTTATCATGAAGCTGAACATGATTTCTCTTTCCAACTTGAGTTGGACCAAGAAGATGATGCTAATCTCTTTGCAAAAGGTGAAGAAAAATTAGCTGGTGACTCCAACATTAGTTTCCTAAATTACCAAGATGAAGTGAGAAGTAAGGGAGAAGTGTTTGATGGATCATACGCTATATTTACCAGGAACCAGAACTAGTCAACTCAACAAGCTAATAATGGAAATATAGGGGAATAATCTTGACCAATAATTTAAATTACTAAACGGGGGACTTCTCTGCATTTCCAATCAAAGGACCCAGTGATCAATAAAAAGTAAGTACCTCAAATAGCCCTACACCTTCTTGTTAAATTTCTTAGATCAGTCCCACACCCAATAAAACCCAAAATGATGGACTTCCTTCCTCTATTTTTATTTCATTATAGTCATTTGATATAATTGATAATACTTGTAGACAACAAAATAGTGACAACCCCCCCTTGGTCCCTTTCTAACTTTAACATGCCTAACCTATACTTTATTAATTTAAAATACTTATTTTAAATTAATCATCCCCTTTAGACACCTCACCTTGGATTCCTCACCCTTAGACCATTTATCACACTATGACTAATCATAATTACCTAAGACCTATTTCAACTCTCCCACTAACCCCTGCGCTTAATAAATCTGCCTTTGGACCGTTCACCAATGACAACTAAACTTGGCAAATGGAGGAATGGTAAAAAGGCTAAAAATAGCCTTTTTACCCATTCTCTAGCCGTTGATGTCGGTCAACAATTGACTGACACTAGTGGAATCACCAATGTCAGTTTCTTAAAACTAAACTCTAACCTCGGTTGGATGGCCTGAATGTAAATTCTCTTCTCCCTGGATCTGAATTATCTTGCTCCTCGACTCTTTGCATATCAAAGGCAGGCTTTGGGACAAGGCATTAACATTCTATCATCACTCTCTAGGCTAAGAAACTCTATAAATTTCACTCCAGACATTGGATTAGAAATTTTTACAAAGTCTCCTACATCAACCATAATGGGAACAAGTCTTCTACACTTCTGGTTCTCCACCAAGAGCTAAGTATTCTTCTAGTTTATATTTCAGTATTTTGAGAGTACATTGGTAATTAGTCTATTGGTTATTCTAAGTACTATTGAGACCAAATCTAGCTTTCTTCCTGGAGAGGCTGAAAAGCCTTTCTTTTATCCTGACCTTTTTTGACAACCTATCTCCTACCTTTGTTCTTCCTAAGACTCTGTCCATTGTCCTCCATCCCTACACAACCCTTTTCAATCTCTTAGACCATTATGTTGACCACAGACATACCCTAAAACCCATCTAAGGCCTATTTCCCCTACCAACATTGGCATCAAGGCCCATCACCCCTACTGACGTCGGTAGCCTAACTGACGTCAGTAACATTCACAAACTGACGATGGTAGAATAATCGACGTTGATGACTGTGAGAGGTAGATTGTAGGAATCAGGTACGCATTATCTATTTCTCTTCTTTAGCCTTTCATTATCTCTCTTTCTAGCAACACTCTTTTGTCAAATAAGTGGATTGTCATCCCTTAAGGAAGTCTTTACACTTCTGGGGCTGAGCTTTGCTTGGCAGTCCACCATATATCTATCTAACATTTTCTTTGTTTAAATCTTTCTTATCTATAGGTGTCATCCTCCACAGCCAAAAAAGAGCTCCTTCAATCATCTGAATACGATGCGCAACTTCATCTGGGTATCATTTAACCCCTAACCATTTAACTTTAGTTTCTTATTTCTTCTAAATGTAAAAAGGTGAAAATGAGTTAGAAACATTTTGGCATGCCCGGTGGGACCCTGGAGTTTTCCTTGGGTTCATTTTTTCTAAAAGGCAAACTCTTCATATAGATGCATTAGATTCTCTTCTTGCATCCTTCCTCTTCTTTCTTTTTCTTTTGAAAAGACACCATTAACACAAGTTAAAAAGAACCTCTTTCTTTTTCTTCTTGTCACCTTTTTCCTGCATCTTAGAGTAGTGAAATTCATACTCTTAACCTTTTCCCCACTTGTTTGCATCTGAACAAAACATTTCAATTTGGGTTAAAAATATATTGCATCTCATTCTTGCTTGAATGCATTTTTAGCTCATCTAGTAATTAAAATCACATTATAAATAAATTGTAGTGCACATATGTTACACATCCAGACCACAAGCACATCAAACTAAACATCTAAACATACCTGAGACAAGGTTTGACTAGGATTTCATCACCTAGCAGATACCTTACCCTTCCTGGTAATCCTACTTGGACTTCACTACCAAGGGGAGAACCCACTATGTTCTCTAGCAGAGTATAAACTCTAGGGGAAGTATATATTGGCTAAGCGACCCAGCTTGACTCTGAGCTCGTGAAGTGAGGGGAGCAAGCCCCTAACACCAAGCCACATACGGAACCTAACACAGACTTTTGAGCACCAAAACATAACCTGAAACGAACCTTAGACTGCCTCTTTTAGACCCGTTCTAAAAGCCCAACCTCCCAAACACATTCTTCTAAGGCATAAGCCACCACAACTCTAAAATTTATTCTTAAGAATTTAACATTTAGAGGTTGCTTTCCATCATTTATTTTTCTGATTGTATCTAATTTTTTGAGCTAGTGAGGTCGCATTCTGAGATCTAAAAACAACTCAGAATTTCTCTTTTTTTTCAAAAATATTTGTTTTTTTATGTTTTTAGAAATACACAAACACTGACATTAGCTTTTCCACTAACGTCAGCAACTGATCTTCACCGACATCGGTTATCTGATCGACATCGACAACTTGTTTCACCGACATTGATTTTTCTACCGACGTCAGTCACTGTCAAAATTTTATTTTCTCAAACAACAAGCTAAAAACTTGACCTTTTTGCTAATTAAAAACAAATTCTAGTTTTTTGAGGCTGAAACATATAGTTTTTGGAACCTGAATCTATTTTGCCTTGCATGGTTTTGACACGTAGTCAAACCAAAACTCTTATTGACCACGCAAGGCAACAACCACTCCCGCCTTCACCTTCTATATCAAGTCTCCAAATGGAGTATAATTCAGAAACTAAACATACTCCTATCCAACCAACCCCAACTCAACCCCCTATTGTTCCCGAAGGGGACCAAGACTTTGAAAGGTTCCTTGACCTCAATGTCAAGGCTCTTCAGCACTATTTTGTGAGAAGTCAAATGCGAGACCCTTCAGGTAATCTTGTTTATGAGATGCCAACTTCTTTGACTGAAGCAATAATGGTATCAACAACTTCTATAACCCAACCCATGGTCACCCAGGCCATTGCCTCAACTAACACCCTGACCATGACTAATCTTCAAAGTGTGGCCTCTCTTTTTGTTTTTGGACGTACCTCCATTGGGGTTTCTGTACCCCCTCAACCACAAACCATTCAACAAAGTTCTACACCATTCTAGAACTTAATTATCTCCATCCCACCTACTCTTGCACCCATAAATACAAGAGTGACTACTTATCCTTTGGCTACTGTTGTCACCATCGAACCACCTTTGGCGACATCAAGTCAAGTTGTGCCTTCTAGCTTTATGACACAACCACCCTTGACTTCAACATCAGTTCCTATGACTTGTTACCAATATGTTGCGCCTATACAAGCACAACCAACTATGTCATACGCTCCATCTAACACCTCCCAAATGCCTTACAACCTAGGGGTGCCCCACTTGCAAATCCATTAACTGATCTGTTTAAGATGTTGATGGATAAGATGTCTAATCTTGAGACATCCATTTTGGGTTCAAGAAATGTTCTCTCATATGAACAAATCTATAATGAACCTATTCATCCTTCAGTCCCAATCCGACCATATCCTAGTCGATGGGAACTTCCCAAGTTTACTTGATTTCAGAGTAAAGAGGACCTATAGCAACATCTACGATTGTTTAGACACACTTGTTACCTTATAGCACATGATGATGTGTTATGACTACGCACATTTCCCATGTCACTTTTTGGTGCTGCCCTCGATTGGTATAGTTCTATTACCAGTCACTCTCTATTTACCTTCACCCAACTAGCTCAACTTTTCCTTGACCACTTTTCAATCAACATCACTAAAAAGGTATCCATCACAGACCTATACTCTATTAGATAATTCAATGATGAATCAATAGCTGATTTTGTTGCTCGATGGAGAAGTTTAATCAACCAACTCTCCTTTTTTTTACCTCAACCTAAGCTCATTAAGCTCTTTTCACAACCATGTACCAAACACATCTCATCTACTTTGCGGGTCCAAACATTTCATACATTTGACGAAGCTTTCACCATGGCTAAGAAGCTTGAACTCCACGCAACTGAAGAAGATAAAGTCAAATTGCATAGTAAAAATAACAATGCAAAATCTGATGACCATTCTTCTTCCAACCCTTCTTCTTCCAACTCAAAATCCAAGGGCTCAGTGAATGTTGTGGTCCTTAGATCATCACCTTCAACTACAACCAACCAATCTCAGCCTTCTACATCAGAATACATCACAAGACAATTCCAACAATGGTACGTACAGTGTCAATACACTCTAATAGGAGAATCATACGCATTCATGTTGGATAAACTAATCAAATAGGGAGTCCTCAACCTCCCCCAAATTTGACCACCACCTCAATTTGATCCCTAATGTGCCATCCCTGCATGGTATAGGGAGAATGACTTCTGTAATTATCACCATGTCAAAGGCCATGACACAAACAATTGTAAAACCCTCAAGAATGTCATTCAGGACATGTTAGATAAAGGTGATCTTGTCTTGGATAACCCAAATGCACCACCTAACCAAAACATAGACATATTTAGACAACCATTCCCTAACCATCCCCTAGCCAAAACAATGTACAAACCATGGTTGATGACCTTCAAGAGTGCAATATACGCATAGTCGACATGGTATCTATTCCTAACCAACCTCTCCCACAGTTCGAAGAGGTCAATCAACCTATTTGTCCACCATAGGTAGAAGAGCCTTCTTATCCTATTTTTACACCACAGGTAAAAGAGCCTTCTTCTCCTATTTGTCCACCACAGGTAGAAGAGCTTTCTTCCCCTATTTGTCTTCCACAGCTGGAGGATAGTCCTCCATCTAGCCCCCTTCTACATGTGGGAGAGTCTACTTTGACCTCTCCCATATTGGAGGACGCTTTGACAATACCATCATTGCTAGTTCTGCCCTCATCCTTCCTATTACCCATGGAAGATCATACTTTTCCCATTCTTTGACCATAAGTAGAAGGTACGATCATCCCTACCCTTTATCCTCTTGAGGAGTCACATTCTCCAATTCCTTCTCCACTAAGAGAAAAACTTGTCTCTTCACCTACTTCGACCGAAGATGATCCAGTAATGGCTCTCTCATGCCTTTGGCCCGAGATCATTGCATCTAACACATTTCCAGTCTCACAACCATCCACATCTTCTAAAAGACCAATCATAAAGCCTCGTGCAACATCTTTTAAACCATTCTCTTAATTGGCTGAGAACTTAGGATTTATCTATTTGAGGAACTTAGGACATGAGGCATTGTGGGAGTGACTTAAAGCTCCTTATCTTACACATCCCACTCCATCTCGTACTATCAACCTTTTTGCAGAAAATTATCCTAAAGTCACCGACAAAGATCAGGCTTCTACTTCCAAAACCTCAGAAGCTCAATCATCCACATCTGAACCTCAACCCTCACAAGTGACTATCATATCGAAACAAGTTAAATCTCTTGGTGTTTTCCCTGTATCGAACCTCACTCACCCACAAGTGAAGGTAGATTTGAACCTCACCCCCAATAGTAGTGGTCCTCACACTTATTAAAGAAGGCTACTAAACCATGTCAGAGAACTCCTCCCCCACCATCACCATTGCCTTCTATTTTGGGCCCACATCCTTCTACCTTAATAGGAATCCTTCCTACTCCAACACTGAACAAAAACAAATTGCCTCCCCTACTACCTTTACCCACCAAAAATACACTTCCATCAAAAAACTTGGCACCTATAACCAAAAAAGTGCCATCTACATGATTGGCCACACCACCTACTAAAAAGGTGGTACAGAAAACTCCCTCAATGACTCCTACAAAATAGAAGTTGTCAACATCTACTATCACAACAAGTGAAGATCTATTAGCAGGTTCTTATGCTTTGTTGCTACAACGATTGTTACAATCCTCTAGCATCACTCTCCCACCTATTAAACCATTTCAACCTCTCGAATCAAAACCATTATAGTTCAATGACACCCAAATTTGCCTATATCATCACACACCTTGACATGACACTAAAAATTATTGTGCCCTTAAGGTTGTCATTCACCAATACATGGAAAAAGACACCCTTCTTATTGAAGATTTTTTTGACAAACCACCAACAACATTCCAAACCCCTTCACCTAAATCAGGATCTCAACATAAGACTATGGTCCCTCAACCACCTTTATTCAAAATCAACACCATTGATGTGGCCACTAGGTCACAAAGCCTACAGGATAAAGGAAAAAACCTGACTTTTACACCTTTGACATGTCCATTCATCAAGCCCTCTCAACCACCAAAACCCAAGAGTTTAATATTGGGCTCATCTCGACCAACATCACTGGGGGAAATTCCTCCTAACCTCTCTAGTCTACATGACATTTGGTATAAGTGACTTGTTGACTACCTAACATATTCTATCATCCCTCCTAACCTCTCTGGCAATAAATGGTGAGCTTTTATCAAAAGTACAGCTTGATACACCATTCTAGGAGGACTTCTCTACAAACGAGGTCTCGACGGCCTCCTTATCCAATGCTTAACTACCACTGAAACATTTCATGTCATTAAACAAGTCCATGATGGGATTTGTGGGAGATATTTTAGCGGTAACTCGGTTGCCAAGCGCATCCTCCACCTGGGCTATTATTGGCCCACTATTAACCAAGAGTATAATGACTATGTTCATCATTATACCAAATTCCAACAACATACCAACTGATTTCATGTCCAACATCTACCAACACACACCCACAACCAAAATATGAAAGAGCAAAATTTCAAAATCAGAGATCTCGTTCTTACAGAAAACCGACATGTGACCAATATGAAAACAAGCAAACGATGCAAGTTTGCTCCTAGTTGGCTCAGACCTTATATCATAATACACAAGTATGGATCAGAGACTTATCATATGTCTTCTCTTGAAGGCCGGCTAAAACTTGAGCCCCTTAATGCCTTGCATCTGTGACCATTCTACTATTAATCAAGTACTCATTCACTTGATATTTAACTTGAGCTCATCTCTTGAGTAACCCCTGTCATCCTCATTCCTATTCCTTTCAACCCTTTTTCCCCATAAACATTAGTTAATCCTTTTTGCATTCATGCTTTGTCCTACTAAAAGGGAAACCCATAAACCTCTATAGTCTAGTCCATGACTAAAACTTTAGTCAACAAAATATATAAGATTGGGGATGCCTAACCAAAGGTCATAAACTATAAATGTAGACTGCTCCATCGAAGGGCAGCTGCATCATTGATGTAATTAATAGATTATTCCCTTAAAGGATAGTTATTCAAAGACCTTCAACCATATAAAGCAGAATATAGACCACTCCCTCGAAGGATGGCTATACCCAATTTTTTCTACAAACAACACTCTCTTAGAAGCTTCCCACATCAATCAGCTTCACATATGACCATAAAACAAAACAACATCCCCACATAGACTTCCCGCATTGATCAGTCTACCAAAAAAAAATTGACTAACAAACTATGAAGTCATGGACTTGCCTATAGTCATTCTCAGGGTCACCTATAAAAGGGGCAAAGTTATCCTTGCTAAAAAGGGTTATGTTATCCTCACATTTCACATTATCAAACCTATTACCCCAACATACCCAAGGGATTTTGAGCTCACTTAACGTCAAGTGATTTGAATACTTCTCTAACATAAACCAATGGTCAACAACGTAATGCATGAACAGGGCTTTTATTTCCAAAAACGTTATCTATGCAATCATTATGGTCCTTATCAATGAAAGAGCAACATGCCTTTCACTTCTTATACATCTTGGTCACACATAACCAGACCATTAACCAACCAAACCAAACCAAACATTTTCAGACCACTAACATGACATAGCCCATTCACACTAGTTTCTATGGACAACAATACACATAGAAACTATCAACTCAACACAATTTATGTCAAGCATAAACCATTACTTGCTGAAGCATAAACATACACATTTCATTTTAGCATACACCATCACCAATATAGAAAATTTCTAGGGATGAAAAACTATATAACCAATGTTACAGAATACACCATCACATAATATGGAAAAGGCTATAACATCATCATACACCCATCATTTATAACATAACCAAACCAACCAACAACCTCTTTGACTCTTCTTCCCTTTTGGGGAGAACTACATTGGCCTGAAGCCCTTCATACAGGGGCTATGTAGGTAGCACTCAGTTGACATGGGGTCTTCTGAGGTTAGTTCGGCCATTCCTTCATCCATCCATCTAATGGACCAACTATCTATACCAACCCAAACTCATGACCAAACAACCAGCCCTAACACTAAATGAGTTACCTAAACTTCTCATGGGGCACATCAGAGATCACATACATCTCCCTGACCATAACACACAATCCTTGAGATCACTTATATCTCAACCTGACTCGACCAATGACCTTAGAGATTGTGACTATCTCCTCAGACCAAGACCACTTCTGAGACAACTTTGCCTTGGTTGTTTTGATTGCATATATGCTACCTCACGAATAGTTAGAAAATTGTCTGCACCTCACATTGTGACCCTCACAAGTATCGGATCATGCCCAAGTTGATCCCCACTACTTGTGACATTTTTGTGTTTTTCAAGAGCACTTCCTAAGCCCAAGATACTTAGAACATGATGACCATTGGAGCTACAACTTTGATCGATTAACCCAATTAGCTACGACTAAATGCTGGGGACCGGTTACTTTAATTTTAGCACTCCTCAACCTCAACCATGACAATTTGACCTACCTATCATGTGAAGTGGTATGCATGTAATCTCAACTATTATAGCATTCACACTCCAACTTCACCATACCCATCCACTATCTGTCAAATTAGCACCCGATTTTAGGTTCCCTTCTCTCAATTCCCACTTTGAGGGGGAATACCTCATCATCCTTCCTAAGGAAACCTACACCTCATTCCATACCTGGGGCAACTTACTCCTATTTTTGTCTTGCAGTTCGTCAGAACAACCAACAAGACAAAAAGGGGCAAATGTAGACACTAAAATAGTGTCAACCCCCCTTGGTCCCTTTCTAACTTTAACATGCCTAACCTATACTTTATTAATTTAAAATACTTATTTTAAATTAATCATCCCTTTTAGACACCTAACCTTGGATTCCTCACCCTTAGACCATTTATCACCCTATGACTAATCATAATTACCTAAGACCTATTTCAACTCTCCCACTAACCCCCACACCTAATAAATCTGCCTTTGGACCGTTCAACAACAACAACTAAATTTGGCAGATGGAAGAATGGGCAAAAGGATAAAAATAGCCTTCTTACCCATTCTCTAGCCACCAACATTGGTTAACAGTCGATCAACGCTAGTGGAATCACCGACGTCGATTTCTTAAAACTAAATTCTAACCTCGGCTGGATGACCCGAATGTGAATTCTCTTACTCCCCGAATCCAAATTCTCTTGCTCCTTGACTCTTTGCATATCAAAGGTAGGCTTTGGGATGAGGCATCAACATTCTATCATCACTCTCCAAGCTATGAAACTCTACAAAATTCACTCCAGACATTGGATTAGAAAGTTGTATGAAGTCTCCTACATTAGCCATAATGGGAACAAGTCTTCTACACTTTTGGTTCTCCACCAAGAGCTAAGTATTCTTCTAGTTTATATTTTAGTATTTTTAGAGTGCATTGGTAATTAGTCCATTGGCTATTTTTGAGTACTGTTGAGACCAAATCTGGCTTTCTTCCTAGAGAGGTTGAAAAACCTTTCTTTTATCCCGACCCTTTTTGACAACCTATCCCCTACCTTTGTTCTTCCTAAGACTCTATCCATTCTCTTGCATCCCTGCACAACCCTTTTGAATCTCCCAGACCATTCTGTTGACCACAAACATACCCTAAAACCCATCTAAGGCCTATTTCCACTACCAACATCGACATCAAGGCCCATCGCCTCTACCGATGTCGGTAGCTTAACTAACATCGGCAACATTCACAAATTGACAATGACAGAATAACCAATGTCGGCAACTGTGAGAGGTAGATTGCATGAATTAGGTAAGCATTATCTATTTCTCTTCTTTAGCCTTTCATTATCTCTCTTTCTAACAACACTCTTTTGTCAAATAAGTGGATTGTCATCCCTCAAGGAAGTCTTTGCACTTCTAGGGCTAAGCTTTGCTTGGCAGTCCACCATATATCTATCTAACATTTTCTTTGTTTAAGTCTTTCTTATCTACAGGTGTCATCCTCCACAGCCAAAGAGGATCTCCTTCAATCATCTGGATACGGTGCGCAACTTCATTCGGGTATCATCTAACTCCTGACCATTTAACTTTAGTTTCTTATTTCTTCTGAATGTAAAAAGGCAAAAATGAGTTAGAAATAATACTAAGAAGACCAAGATCCAAATATCTAAGTTTGAATACTTGCAAGCCAACCCTGAGTAGTTGGATAGGTTAGTTGAATGCATCAAAAACAAAACCATCCCTATAGGATAAGATGTTTCAAAGGTAACTCATGATCCCCCAAAGAACACATATGCCCAAAATAATCTTGTCATTACTCCTCCTATTTCCCCTGGGAAGATAGAACCTTTCTATGTTTCCTTGTTGATAAATGGTCATAAACTGAACAATTGCATAATAGATTCTGGCACCTCTAATAATGTGATGCCCGCCAAGGTGGCAGACTCTCTCAGGCTCACACTGACTAAAAATTTTGGGAGATGTTTCTCCATGGAAAATAAACAAGTGACACTTTTGTGATAGATCAAATATGCATAATTTGCATTTGTGGCCTTCCCAGATAAGAGGATTAAAATGACAGTCCTGGTGGCTAACGTTACAGCCTCCTACGACATTATGCTTGGGCAAAATTTTTGTAAGGATGTTGGTGGAGAATTGAGCATGGACCTATCTGAGGTGAGGATACCTATCAAGGGCATCATGTACAGGCTACTTCCTAAGAAGGAGTCAAAATACATTGTCACCCAAACATCAGCCCTTAAAGCTCAAATTCTCTTTAAATTTTCAAGAATAGGTAACTACTTTCTGTCTACTGAAGATGTTTCTATTTTATTAGATGAAAATTCTATAGGTGACAATCCAAAAAATTTAGACAAAAAATTAGAGGAATTATTAAGACAAAGTACAAATGAAAAAGGATCTTCCCTCCCTAGTGAAGAAAAATCTAAAAGAAGATCAGATTCTAATGATGTCTGGATTTTAGAATTTGATGGCAGTAATTCTTCTACCAATTCTGGAGCTGGGATTATCTTGATATCTCCTCAAAGAGATATTTTTCCCTATTTGTACAAGTTATAGTTCAAAAACACTAACAACACTACCAAGTATGAATCTCTGCTGCTCAGATTGAAGGTTACTCAAGCTAAAGGAGTCAAACTTCTTCACGCTTGAGGAGATGCTGAGCTAGTGGTTTGTCAAGTGAGAAACTTGTATCAAACCAAGAATGAAAGATTGTGACATTATCATAATCTAGTGTGGGACTACCTTGAAATTTTTGATGCTTTCAGTGTTTCTATGGTGCCCATAGAATTCAATGATCAAGTAGATTCCTTGGCCATCTCTGCAACTCTCATGGTTCCTCACCAAGATTTCAAAGAGCACAAGTACACTATTGAGCTAGTCTTTCAATCAAGTGTACCTGATAATGACAACCATTGGAAATTATTTAATGGTGATAATTAAATCATGTGTTGAACTATAATAGAAGAGCAACAAATTATGGTAGTAGACTGTATTACTGCATATCAAAACTAGGTAAAGAAACTCTTCGACAAGAGAGCAAAGATTCCTGGTAGAGATCAAGTCTTGTTGTGGGGAAATAAGAGAGAACCAAAAAGAATGCACAAAAAATTGGATTCCTAGTGGAGATGTCCATTTTCCAATCATTGATTCTAGGGTGAAAATAGTTTCTTAATTATATATCAAGATGAAACACCATTTTCACTACCTCACAGTGGGTAGCATCTAAAGCACTTCAATCCTTGAAGTGTTAGATAAGTCCAGTTATACATATGTATAGTCTTTTTTTATTTTGTTTTATTCATTTGTTTTTGGCATCTTTCTTTTTTGGGTAAGCATGACTCTATAGTCCAATGGCATAGATGAAGGCACTGAGATTCTAGATTCTACTCCCTTCAATTGCTTCAAAATTCAATCGATGGAAGTTCCCCAACTAGAACCAGCTGTTGTTCCCAAAATCTGTCACTTGTTTTTGTGGATAACATGACCATTTTTGGACCTATAAGCCAAAACACTCTCTTTTCTTTCTCAAAAATGTTCTGAGCAGTTAAGCTTTTCAAATACTCAAGTCTTTTCAACTAAGAAAATCACAAGTTCAACAGGCAGGCTTTCTCAAAGGAAACTTCAAAACACTTAAGGCATTTCCTAAGTATTTTGAGGATGGTTCAACACTAAGGTTCAATCAAAAGACTCAATGGTGGGTTTCAAAGAATTAGAATGAACCATTGAACCATTGAACCCTACCTTTATAGGGTTCAAAGGTTCAACGAGTTCAAAGGTTCAATGACTTTGATGGACTTAAATAATAAAAGGATTCAAAGAGTTAGAATGAACTATTGAACCTTGAACTTTGATAGGTTCAAAGGTTCAATGAGTTCAACAGAATTAAAGAATAAAAGGATCCAAAGAGTTAGAATGAACCATTGAACCATTAAAACCCTGCCTCTAAAAGGTTCAAAGGTTCAACAAGTTCAAAGGTTCACAGTTTAAAGTTAGATTGGAAGCTTCGATCAAATGGATGAAGTGAAAGATTATAGAAAATGGTTCAATCGAAGAATAAAACTAAGTAAATGTGGCCCTTTATTAAACATTGAATCACTGAACAATTGAACCATTAAACCAAAAGAGTTCAAGGTTCAAGGTTCAAATTGGTTCAAGAGATCGATGATGTCACCATGGATGTCAAATTTAGGGTGATGAATTAACCATTAATTTTCAAAAGAGCACAGACCTAAGAATAAACTCAATGACCAACCAAGAAAGGAGCCAAAGGTGTCAGCTAAAAGTGAGAAGATAGTCTCAAGAGCTCAGATCACTAGGAAGAGATAAAATGTAGCAAGGAAAGAGGGAATGACTATAGAAAATCTAGAAATATTTGTAGAAGAGTTATTCCAGTAGGTGGAATAGTCCACTAGGTGGACCTCAGAGAACACAAAAATTCAATGGCATGGCCTATTTTTATTCATTAAGTAAAGGTGAATGGACAGCTGCTAAAATAGCATAAAGAAGACCAGGCAACCCATGCTTAGGAGGAGACATTTGAGATGATTCAGAATGCCAAAGTCAAGGCTGATAACCTATTCCAACATGGCCCTTTCACATAATATTCAATGCAGCATGGGCCATTTCATGAAAACAAGTGACCAAGTCTTTCTGGTGATGTTATATATTGTAATCTCTCATTTTATATAAGGGAGATCTCTTTGTTATTAGAAGTGAAGCTCTACCTAAATTGAAAGGCATTCCTTAGACTTTGAGCTCAGACTATTAATCATATTTTGGTAAGTGAATGAGAAAGAAAGTGACCTTTCAGACTTTGTGTTGAAATAGCTTGTGTTATTTAGAAAATCATTCTTATGTCTTTTTCCTAAATATAGTCTTGTACATTTAATTAAATTAGTAGAACAAGTGGAAATAAGCTGGAAGATGTCCTGAAGCTGACTGTGGGAGACTTTGTGCTACCATAATTGTCTTCAGTCTATGTTTTGTGTAAAGGATACTAGAGAGACTTTGAGCTCCCCTTATCCTTCGTAATCCTTCATTCTATTGTAGTTTGTGGTGGAGACTTTGGGTTACACTTTATTCTATGGTTTTCTTTGTCCTAATCAGTAAGAGAAATAATGAAAGACTTTGTGCTTTCATGGGTTTCTTTTGGATCCTTTTACTACCCAAGAAGAATCCCTACTGACTAATGAACATCATTTATAAAAGAAGAGAAATGCTTTCAGTAATTACACTAGAATTCTCCTTTGTTTTGTGAACATCATCTTTGAAAAAGGAGAGATGATGGTATGATTTTACACCTGTGTTTATTTTTAGCTTGTGTATATATACTATAGTTATAAGGGACCTCACCTTGCTGAGAGGAGAGATTTGTCTCGTTCTAGCTATGTTCACCATACCCATTTTGCCATTTAAATCTCCTTATGTTGTGGTTGATGTAACCATTTTTCCGTTAGTCAGTTGATGACAAAATATTCACCCAAAAGTTAGCATACGAAGAGGATATCAATATAGACAAAAAACTCAACCATTAGATTCTTGGTTCACCTAATGTCAACTATAAATTTCCATCACTCATTCTAATATCATATGTGAAGCAGAATGTTCCCACATTTAATCAAAATCAATTGTATGCACTACCTCTATTAATATAGATGACAACCAAATTTTAGATTATTAAACACTCATTCAAAAGGCAATGGTTATTAGTAGAATTAATAAAAGACTACATCTCATATTGTTATTATACAAGTTACTAAATCTACAAAGTCAGAACTAGATTATATCCATAAGATGGTTCAAAAGTTTAGCAATGACTTCTTAAATATGCAAAGGAAGATGGGCAATGCCAATTACCAAACCAGTAATTAGAACACTAGATTTTAGAGAAAAAAAGCATTCAACATACCTACGTAGTGTACCAATATTGTAGAGATCCACATGACATAAACAACTCTTTCTAATTGATGCAAATTTCATAATACTTCCAAGCACAGTGAGCTTAATTACATAGAATTTTGCATAGAATTTAGAATCTTTTAAAGATAGGTGATTAGATAAGATAAAATTCATAATATTCTTAAGCATCATTTAGATCTTGGTGCTTCTAGCACTATCATATTCTTTGAAACTCATGAGTTTATCTTCTTATGTGAAGAAAATAATGAATTAGAACATAATATGGATGAAGTTCACACTTTCTAGTAGTTTCAGAGAGGTGCATACAATCTAAGGATTAAACAACCTCCTAAAACATTGATTCCTCCAAATACCATGGTGATTCCTCCTAATCCTAAAGTAGATAATGATCCACCCCTTCCAAAGGGGAATGATCAACAATAGAGTAAGGAATAATCAAGTAATGGAGGATACAACATTATCGAAGACATGAAAAAGATCAAATAAAATATAATTCTTCATGAGTTAGCTCATATCCATAAAGAGAAGGGGTTTTTATGGAATTCCATTAATAAAAAATCTCCTATGGAAAGAACCAAAGCATCTACTGACAAAGTAAAATTTATTGATGTTAATGTCATCTACAAGATTAATCCAAAAGTTTCACACTTCTTGTTAACTATCTAAACATTTAATAATATTATTAATAATTGTTTAGATGATTTTGGAGGTTCTAAAACTATCATGCCTACATCCATATGTCAAAATCTTGGTTAGATGCCAAGCCATTCAAAGATAATATTTTTACAATTGGACAAAACAATAGTACTAGTAGTTGGAGAATTGACCAATGTGTGCATTCAAGTAACATCTAGACTATCAGTCTAGATGACCTATGCTATTCTCATGGTAGACATACTAGAAGGCTAAAGACTATTATTGAGTAGGGATTGGTCCAAAACACTTAACAAATATCTCTCTACATAATTTTCTCATATATGGATACCATGGAGGGGAATTGCAAATCAAATCAAAATTAGTAGTATGAGTTTCCCAACCTTGGTATTTATATGTTTACTACTTATAATCAAGTATAGAAGTTATAACCCAAAGGTTCTAATTAGTTGTGGACTCTACACTTTGATGACACTAGATCCAAACAATGATTAGGCATAGGAATTGAGATACTTGATCCATAAGGTAAAAAGTTTTTGGTAGCATACAAATTACAATTTCCATGCACTAAAAATAGAGTTGAGTATGAGGATTTAATTCTATAAATACAATTTGTACTCAATAATAATGTCAAGAAAATATTAGTATTTGGTGTCTCAGAGCTGGTAGTCAATCAATTATGAAATAAATATTAATGCAAGTAGTCTTATTTGAAGAGATACAAGTACATAGTGTGGGACCTGATTGAAATATTTTAATCTTTCAACATATTATAACTTCCTTATCTATTGATACTACTAATTTGGAGCTACTAAAAAATTTTAAAGTAAAAAAATTTCTCAATCAAATTGGTTCTTTGCCCCTGTATTCCAGATAACATAGAAAATTTATAGGTCTTTGATGATGATCAATAGATTATTCAATTTATAACTAACTCAAGGGAATTTTAATCCTAAATAATTGATGACAAGGACATTAATCACCTCTATCAAGAGGAATTAGACAAATATGGAATTCTTCAACTCAAAAAGAATCAAATTCCAACCGTCTTAATCTCCTTGGAAAGACCATTCAACATAGATCCTCAAGCTGAGTAACTCAAGTAGCCAAAGGTCAATGAATCACACTTAAGAAGTTAAAATATAGGATATGAACACATTCCACACTATGTTAATATTGGTCTCAACTGCACCCCAGAAGAAAGACAATGAGTGAAGGATTTAATCACTTGATATAGGGATACCATTGCCTAGACATATGAAGACTTGAAATTATATGACTTGTAGGTCATTACTCATATAATTACCTTGAATCTAGATCATAAAACATTTAGACAAAGGTAGAGACTATTCAATCCCATTTTGGAGCCTCTTATTCAGAGAGAAGTAGAGAAGCTTTTAAGCACAAAAATCATCTTTCCAATAAGACATTCTACTTGGGTGGTTAATTTGGTCCTAGTAAGAAAGAAGAATGGTGAGATCAGATTATGTGTGGACTTTAGAAATATAAATAAGGATTATAAAAATGACAATTATCCTCTACATTCTTTGGATGAGGTGATACAAATAGTAAGTGGTTCTAAAATGATGCCCTTCCTAGATGGATTTTTAGGCTACAACCAGGTACTAGTATAATCTAAAAACAAAATAAAGATGACATTTACCATGAAGTGGGAAAATTATGAATATAAGAGGATGAATTTTATCCTAATAAATGTAGGAGATACATTTCATCATGCCATGGATCATGCATTCAAAGGACTAGCAAGAAAATGCATAATCATCTACATGGATGGTCTTATAGTATTTTTAAAGCATAGGGTGGATCACATAGGTCACTTACATTCCATATTAAATATACTTAGAAGGTTTATTATTTCACTAAACCAAAGAAAGAGCATATTATGAGTGATTAAAGGAAAGTTTTTGGGCACATCATCACCAAGGATGGGATCACCATTGATCTAGAAAAAAAATTAGGTGATTTCAAAAATTCAACCACCAAATAGTAAGAAAGAGCTCAAATAATTATTTGAAAATATTAACTTCATAAGGAAGTTTATCTCAACATTTATAAATATATTTAGACCTTTGAACACCATGCTCAAGTAATATGCCAAAGTATAATGGATAGTTGAAGCCCAAAAGTCCTTCCAAGACATTAAAGGTGCAATATAACAAGCTTCAATGTTGATTAGTCTAGATTTTAATAAATATTTATATCTATAATCATTTTCTTTAGAGAATACAATTGCAAATTTCATCACATAAAATAAGGATGAAACTGAACATCCAATCACATTTATAAGCATGAATATGAAAGACGTATAACTCAGCTACTCTATGATTGACAAATAGATTTTTACCCTTATTAAAGCTATGAAAAAGTTTTGGCATTACATCTTGAGTAATAAATTCATTATCATCATGCCTGATCCTGATGTCAAGCTCACTCTTTCATATAATAAGATAAGAGAATGTTGAGGCAAATAGATGCCTAATCTGTAAGAATTTAGCATAGAGATCAATCCTGTAAAGATCATTTGAGGTCTAAGCATTATTCAACTTATGACTAAACTAGATCCATGCATCATAGTTGAATAGGTATGTGAATCTAAAGTATCTAAATGAGAATGGTATTTTGATATAATATAGTATTTACTTATAGGAAATTTCTCCCCCAAACTCAATAGAGAGAGGAAGAGAGCTTTAAGGCTCAAATATGCTCATTACATGATCAAGAAGGGAGACCTCTATAGAAGAAATTATGAAGGTATTTATCTCATGTGTGTATTCCTATAGGAAGCTAAAGAAACCTTAGAGAACTTACATCAAAAGATAGGTAGTGGTCATCCTTCTAGGAATACCATAGCCCATAATATCTTAAGAATGGGCTACTACTAGCCAATAATTCTCAAAGATGGTCATGCTCATGTGAGAACATGTTATGAATGCCAAGCTCTAGAAAAAAGAAAAGTAAATGTAGAAATGAATTTACTACCAATTATTGATGGAATGACATTTTTCCAATGGGTTTTGAACTTCATTAGTTTCATCAACCTAGATTCCTCAATAGGCCATAAATTTGTACTTATTGCTATATATTATTGCACTAGATGGACCGAAGCCATAGCCACAAAGAATTGTAGAGCAAAAGAAGTGATTCACTTCTTAGAGGAACACATAACCATGAAATTTATCACACCCATTTCTTTTGTTTGTTATAATGGACATGATTTTATATCAATAGAATTTACTAAATAGGTACATGACAACCAGATTATTATCAGTTCAGCATCTAACCATTACCCTTAGGGAAATAGACTGACAGGATCAAAAAATAAAAATATGATTGATGAAATTAATAAATAAAATAGATACAATACCTTAAATCTTAACCATAATTTTTGGTGTATGGATGCAACCTTGTGCTCTGAATTATGCTAAAGTTACCCACTTATTAGTTTTTTAGGACTACATAGAACTGAGTGATATAGTAGAATCAAGTTTGTTAAAAATAATAGAAATGGAATATTCAAGGACTGAGGCATTATAAACATTTAGAAAAGACTAGGACATGGTCAAGAGGTGGTTTGATAATAGAGAAAAAGTTAAAGCATTCAAGATTTCAAATCTAGTGCTACTTTGGGATAAAGCCCATGAGAAGAAAGGACAACATTACAAGTTTTCCTCACTATGGATTTGACCATACTAGATTTTAGAGATCATGGGAAATAATGTGTTTCATCTTAAGGACCTATAATGAAATGATCTTATATATCCAGTCAATAAATAGCTCCTAAAGCACTACTTCAGGTTTATACCATCTGTTGATGTTATTGAGTAACGAGGGATAGATGAATGTAGATTTAGGATTAGATTATATTTCCTACTTTCTTAAATTAGTTCATTGCTTTCATAGATTATATTTCTTGTTTTCATAGACTATTTTCCTACTATCTAGATTAATCTTTCCTACTTTTAGTATTTTTATTTCATAGATTAGTTTCATATTTACTAGATTAGATTACAATGCTTTCTTAGTTTAGTTCATATATTTCTTAGATTAGTTATTCTTTTCTTTCTATGACAATCAAAATCATGTTTACTCTGACTATAACCAAGTTAAAATCCAAACCAACTGAGCTTATGACATGTAGAGAAGGGGGAAATTAAAATCTTGATACTTTGGGACTAGTTTACAAATTAGGCTTATTATTGTGTTTTTGAGTCTTTAGGATGAAGGTAGGTAATCATGCATTATTCTGAATGGTGTCACAATTGAATACTTTAAAAAGTATACGAAAGTTTTTCTCAGAGTACTTCATATAAATTTGAAAATTTTCTTGTTTTATTAGATCAAATGCACTTATCACATTAAATACCTATTAGAAATGATAATTCTGGGTATAAGTGTAGTTGGTAGGGACATTCTAGTAATGATTTGTTTTATAATTATACCAGCTCATTAGGGTTCTAGCTATTCTCTTTTCCATTTGCGAATTAAAAAAGAGAGAAATAAAACAAAATAATAAAGAACTAATGGATTCAAAAGAGCAAAAGAAAATCAAAAGACTCACATGATGAAATAAGATCAATGTACCATGCATGATGATGGAAAAAGAAGAAGCTTAAGGTATCTCTATTGGGGCTATGGATGCCTAACTAGAAAAAAATCAATACCAAATCTTCCCTTGTTTTTTTATCTTTAAGAGATACTAGAATGAAACCTACAGCTTCATTAAGCTTTTGAAAAACTCATCACAATAGGGGTTAAATAAACTACACATTTGACACACATAGATCTAATAAATTAGAAGGAAAGTATGTTATGTGAATTAACTTAGGAGTCTCTTTCGTTTTTCTAATTTAAGTATTTTTTTATTTCATACTTCATGATTGATTTGAGATTGCAAACCTTAGTTATGGGTTCTTGAATACTTATGATTATTCCCCATGTGAGTCATCATTTGTTGTACACAATAGCCCCCTTCTTTCCATAAGAAATGGGGACCCACTTTTTTTATACTATGGTCTTGACTTTGAGCCCCTCTTCTATATGTTTATGAAAAATCTAGGAGAAGATTTGATTATTGGTCTTTTTTCACTTTAGTAAAGTACCATTAGGTATTGTGTTTTCATAGACTAACTTTATACCTTTCGAGAGTCTTTATTCAGGATTTATGTTTTCAGACCTATATTATTTTGAGATTTGGTCTTTGAAACTTTTTTCTACAAGAATTGGTCTTCGAGTTTATTATGTCAAATATTTTGTCTACAATAATTTCCCCACAACAATTCCCCCATGCCAATTTCTTTCACTATTATTATGTTAGACATTTTTTCCAAAATAATTTCGTTGAACCAGACTTATTCTTTCAAACATTTTATCCAAAATATTTTTTTAGTGTTAATTTCCCTAAAAAAAACCTTGCCAAGACATTAGGGCACATACCCTTTAGACTTTTTACAATTGCCCTTTTGCCTTTTTGTAACCTACCCTTTGGGTTTTTTGTCAAGGTCATTTTTACCCTATGAAGTAAACCCTTAAGGATATTTTAACATGAAGTAGACCCTTCAAAATTAATGCACTTTCCCTTCAACTTTTTTATTTTAGCCATTTTTCTTGATATAATGACCCTTCATATTTTTTGCATTTAACCTTTGTCTTATTGACTTACACTCAGGACTTTTTTCCCAAACCCTTTTTGTCTTTTGGGACTTATGACTTGGGCCTTTTTCCCTTCGACCAATTCATTTGGACATTTTATTTGAGAGATTTATCTCTTATACCATTCCTTTAAACATTTTTTCTGAGACATCTTAACCTCGGCCTTAACCCACCTACCCTTTGGCCTTTTTATTGTGGCCATTTTTCATAATAGAATGCCCCTTCGACTCTTTTTCATTTCTTGTTTGCCCATCAAAATATACCCTACGAAGTAAACCATTTACGCATTTTCACTATGAAGTAGATCCTTTGTCCCTTTTGAATGTAGCCTTCAGGACTTTTATCTTAGGCATCTTATCCTATGAGCTAATCCTTTGGGACATATGTCCTTGACTAATTATTTTGGTCCCTTTTTACCCTAGACCAATTCCTTCAAAAGTTATGTCTTGAGCATTTTTTCTGATGACCCATTAGACTTTCATAATTACCCTTCAAAATTTGTGTTGCAGACATTTATTTGATGAAAATAGACTCTTCAAAATTTTGTGTTTCAAACATTTTGTCTAATAAAAAAATCCCACCAAAAAAAATGCCCCATGCAAAAATCCTACAATAATTACCCAACATAAAAATCCTAAAATAATAACCTACTACCAAGTGTCCCCCTTATATTCAAGAACTTTATTTTTATATATATACACTAAGTCATTCTACATTTATGTTTGTAGGAGCCAATCTGGGAATGACAAGTGGCAACATTATGGGAGCCTAGTACCTAGAGATCTAACAGTGCATGAGAACCTAGTACATCAAGATCAATGGTATGAGATCAATGGAGATTTTTCAAAGATCCCAAGAGAATAAAGAAGTTTCCACATGGTATAGTTGATAAGTAATGGAGTTTGTTTTTAAAAAGATCCCAAGAAGCCCATAGAGTTAAATGGAATACTGACATTTTCTCATGCATAGAGATCCAATGGTGTGAGTCCTAGGTGGAATTTTCAAAGGTTTAGACTCAATGAGAGGAACAAGAAACAGGAAATGCATAGTTATGTTAGATTATTCATTGTTAAATAGTGTCACTAGTTCTAAAGGATTGACATGATGATATTTGTCTTTGACATGTGTTTGAGTTCCATTTTAGGGTGGCTAAGCTAAAATATCAATAGGTTGTTCTCACAACCTATAAAATGAGACATGTATAATTTTGGTAAATGGTGCATATTTTGAATTTTTCATACAATTTGAGCTATAATTGTAAAAAATTACCTCTATCTTTATACACGTGAACATATTGCATATATTTTACAAAGGCTATTTTAAATAGATAACTGCAAGTAGACTTTTATATAGTTTTAGACCATAGTTAGAACTCATGTTCTAAATACCACATGTAATGACCTTGAATGAACTTGGAGGATGAGGCAAACCGTTCCCCAAGTCTATATAAATAATTATAATCTAAGTTAGATTTTTTAGGGAAATTTGAATACAATAACAACATCAATTTTGATCATCAACAAATGTGTTTGTGTATTTTCTTTCCAATTTTTATTGTTAGGTTGTGGAGCTAAAAGCTTCACTGATGCAAACAGGAGAGGAGGTTGCTGAAGGTTGCTGAGTTGTAGAGAAGCTAGGGTCGGTCTGATTAGCCGATGTCGGCAGGACAGCAGAGAGAAGCAACCGACGTCGGTCATATATCGGCCGACGTCGGTCACCTCTAGGCAGACAGGGACCGACGTCAGTCGCCTGTGTGGTTCGACTGTGAGTTAATTACGGGCAGTTGGTTGATGAACCAAGTGTTTGCATGGTCAGGGATAATTATAGACTGAGAGCTATGGATCTAATTATTATAATTAGATGTCTAATTATTGTTTGGATGAGATCTATATAATAGACTCATGGTTGTATTGGAAAAGTGTTCTAGTTTGAGTTGAGCAAAGTTTGTTCCTTCTGTGTGTGAGGTGAGCAAGGGTGTTCCTCCTAGTTCCACAGTACTAGGTGTAGGTGCTGGTTTTGGAGAGTCAGCTGGATTCTTCAGGAGTGTAGGATCTTGGTCACAGTTGCATGGCCTATATAGGAGATCTACATGGTAAGTAAGATCGTTGATCTGCAGGTGTATGTGTGTGCAAGGTCAAGGTTCACAGGTGAGCAGAACCGTTGTTTGATTTGCAGGTGTGCAAGATCATATAGACAGCAACACAACAGGGAGCAGTATCAGGCAGGATCTACTTGGAGTATAGGTGTGTACTCGGATAGAGCAAGAGAGGAAGGCAAGGGAGTTCCTTCCATAAGTATGGTCTGTTGAATTGTAGGGTGTTGCAGATTCATGGGAGATCTACTTGAAGTACCTTGAGTACTTGTGGAGCACATGGAGTGCTTATGGAGTGCGTGGAGCACTTGTGGTGTGCGTGGAGCATGGGAGGTGAACACCAACTCTGTATTTGAGTTGGGTGTTGGGACCTGAGAGGGAGAGCTTTGGGGAGAAGAATTACTGTTCACTTGAGGTGTGGTGAGCCTCTGAAGAGGTGGTGGAGAAGAAGTGGCATCTTCTTTATTATATTCTTTTCTGTATAAAGTGTTAATACAAGTTGTGTATTGTCTCTCATATGCTGTGTTATTCTAAATTCTAGTTAGTTGGTGAATCTGGTTAATTTCTGCATATTAAGTTGCTTGGTTTGGTAATCAAATTGTGTGCTTCTGGTTTATTTCCCAACAAGTGGTATCAGAGCTAAGGTTGTAGGAAGCAGGGTTGTGTTTGGTTACAGGGCACTCTCAGGGGTTTTTGATTGAGTGGGAGTAGAGCAACTGTAGATCAAAGTAAACTAAGGATGGAGGAGTTGAAAAGCACAGACGATCACTCACGGTCCGATGGAAAGAAAGAGCAGGTAAAAGAAGATTGTTGGTTGGTAGCAGATCAGCATGAAGAAACTGAAGATACAGATGTTGCAAGTGTTGTTGCATAGGATGTGTTTGCAATCTTCTTGGATAAAGTTGAATCTTGGATAAAAGATTCGGTTGCCTCTTTCCATGCAGCCCCAGGTAGAGGAGCTAGTGAGCCTTGCCAAAGAATTGGCAAAGGGGAAGTGAAGCTGAAATTGTAGGCAGCCAACACACAGGTGTTGATGAAGGTCATGCAGGTCCCAAGTCTGGAGATATGGCTAATTTCTTTAGAAATATTGGGTGATGAGAGATGCACAAGAACTCTCACAGCGGTAGCACTTGAATTAGCTGGTGGTAATAAAATAGGTATACTTTATCTACTTGTTTATATTACTAATTCTTCTTCTATTGCGGAGACGTGGCTTCGTAGGCTTGGTCACATGAGAAGGAAGGAGATGCATGTTCTTAAGTGAAAGACAGATATATTTGATAGGCTTAAGAACTGGAAAGCCTTAGTGTTCTTGGAGGAGATGGCAGACAGAGTTCAGTGGATGACGCTGGATACATCTGAGTAGGGCAGTTTGGACATGGAGATTGATTCAAAGGAGCTCATGGGTAAAAATTCATCACTCACAGGCAAACACAGGTACCGGTGTCAGTCAAGAGGAACCGGCGTCGAACAGACAGGTGCCGATGTCGGTCATGTGCAGACCAAAGCCAGCGATGTCAGGCAGGGTAAGACTGATGTCGGTCATGGGACCGACGTCGACAGTATGTAAGACCGATGTCGGTTAGGAGGATCGACGTCGGCAGCAGGGACACCGCAGGGTCGGTAGTCAGGGACAGACGCATGGGAACCGACGTCGATCGGATGCAAACTATGGGGTGGCTGAGGTCGGTCACTATAACGGATTTTGGGTGGATAGCATGCTGTCAAGGAGTCTCAAACACCCATATGGAGGACTGAAGGCGTAAGTAGGCCCTCAAATTTGTGTTCCTCTTCTTCATACTTGTTGTTGATTGTAGAGCAGGAAGGATCCAGGAAACAGGTGGGAGCTAGGCAGGGATATGATGCAGAACCAAATGGGTGTTTTGGTAGGTTTTCCAGCTGGATGAAAGCACAGAGACGAATGGATGCCTTAGTAGAAGAATAGAGAGAATGGATATGTGAGACGGAAGACCAGGTCATATGGTCTTGAGGAGCTGCAGGACAGTGGTACAGGTTTTGATAGGTGGAGGACAGAGCATGACTCTAGTCAGTGTCAGGGTAACTACTGTGGTTTGACTTACTAGGGGGATGATGATTGCAACATCATTCTATTGTTGTATGTGGATAGTATGCTAGCTAGCAGGGGTGTACATACAGGGTTTTGCTGAGCTAAGGGTAAGATTAGTTCAGTGTCATGTCATGAGGAGTTTGGAGCAACGAAATTCTTTGACATGGGAGGCATGGAGATCACAGGTAGATTTTGTCTCTAGTGGGAGCTGATGTGAATCAGGTGTTGGTGAGGTTCGGGATGCAGAGCCAGAGCACACTAAGGGCTAGACAGGTACAGTGTCCGAAATCACATGAGGTCTGGTATAGACCTGAGTATTCCCATGCAGTGGGAGCTGTCAGAGTTAGGAGCCAATTCGGGGAAGTGGGCTCTCAGGGATTTGAGAGGGACTAGCAGCAGGTATACATGCAGGGTTAGGACTTCACTACATGTGTTTGTAGGTTTAGATGTGGCAGGGTACTCAGATGATAGGTGGTACACCACGAGATGTGTGGTGGGTTGTCTTCAGGTGGGAGCTTGAAGAGGGATACAAACCAGGAAATAGATTAGACGGGGTACAGGTACAGGTACAGTGCAGTTGTTTATCTCTAAGTGGGAGATTATTAGGTTGTGGAGCTAAAAGCTTCACTGATGCAAACAGGAGAGGAGGTTGCTGAGTTGTAGAGAAGCTGGGGTCGATCTGATCAGCCGACATCAGCAGGATAGCAGAGAGAAGCAATCGATGTCGGTCATATATTGGCCGATGTCGGTCACCTCCAGCAGACAAGGACCGACGTCGGTCGCCTGTGTGGTTTGACTGCGAGTTAATTACGGGCAGTTGGTTGATGAACCAAGTGTTTGCATGGTCAGGGCTAATTATAGACTGAGAGCTGTGGATCTAATTATTGTAATTAGATGTCTAATTATTGTTTGGATGAGATCTATATAATAGACTCATGGTTGTATTGGAAAAGTGTTCTAGTTTGAGTTGAGCAAAGTTTGTTCCTTCTGTGTGTGAGGTGAGCAAGGGTGTTCCTCCTAGTTCCACAGTACCAGGTGTAGGTGCTGGTTTTGGAGAGTCAGTTGGATTCTTTAGGAGTGTAGGATCTTGGTCACAGTTGCATGGCCTATATAGGAGATCTACATGGTAAGTAAGATCGTTGATCTACAGGTGTATGTGTGTGCAAGGTCAAGGTTCACAGGTGAGCAGAACTGTTGTTTGATTTGCAGGTGTGCAAGATCATATAGACAGCAACACAACAGGGAGCAGTATCAGGCAGGATCTACTTGGAGTACAGGTGTGTACTCGGATAGAGCAAGAGAGGAAGGCAAGGGAGTTCCTTCCATAAGTATGGTCTGTTGAATTGCAGGGTGTTGCAGATTCATGGGAGATCTACTTGAAGTACCTTGAGTACTTGTGGAGCACGTGGAGTGCTTGTGGAGTGTGTGGAGAACTTGTGGTGTGCGTGGAGCATGGGAGGTGAACACCAACTCTGTATTTGAGTTGGGTGTTGGGACCTAAGAGGGAGAGCTTTGGGGAGAAGAATTACTGTTCACTTGAGGTGTGGTGAGCCTCTGAAGAGGTAGTGGAGAAGAAGTGGCATCTTCTTTATTGTATTCTTTTCTGTATAAATTGTTAATACAAGTTGTGTATTGTCTCTCATATGCTGTGTTATTCTGAATTCTAGTTACTTGGTGAATCTGGTTAATTTCCGCATATTAAGTTGCTTGGTTTGGTAATCAAATTGTGTGCTTCTGGTTTATTTCCCAACATTTATGTTATCAGTTGTTACTTTATTTGGTTGTATGTTTCAATAATCCTTAGTGTACAATAGATATGAATTGATTATTGATTATTTTGATTGATGTATTTATCTAAAAATGTATAATAGTTATGAAAAGACTGGTAAAATATATTGGTTAGAATATTTAAGTTCAAATTGATTCATAATTCAGATTATGCATGAGTGATTTTTTAGATGTAGTTTTTTGTGTATGTACAATAAGTAACTTAGATACTTCAATATCCAAACCCATAATCCCATAATTAAGGGTGTGTAAAATCTTTTATAAAAGGAAAAACCTTTGTCTGAGGCTTGTGAATTTCCTACATCATTATTTCCTTAAACTTCTTAGCTGTGTATGATTGTGTGTGTGAAAATTGCTGCTAGAAATAGGCATAGGTTCTGAGAGCACTTTTCCTTTTTAAAACTAGCTAGGGAAGCGATTCTTGAAGACTAAAAAAGGTTTCATTTCTAACTTACCCTTCCCTCCTTTTTTTAGTTTGTTTTTGGACCAACCCACTTTAGATTATAAGACAAGAATCCATCCAACTCATGTAGAGACTCACTACCCTTATTAAGAACCACACCTCCATCTAAAAACCTTATCAACAACCTACATGCCCTACCTGCTATTCCATTAATAGGTTGTAATAGACCACATACCTAAAAATCATGTCGTAGAGTGGAGTTTACCTCCTTTGAGATCCTAAAAAAATATACACTACCTATTTAAGGCTATGGTGTGCATAAAACCCACATCAACATAATAAGTTCCACACAGTGTCTTTGAATATAATCTGTAATGTCAAGTACAAAAATTACAAGTGTTGCAAAAAAATGAGAAGAATTTATAAATGAGTTAAAACATCAAAACTCATTTTAACTACTGCATCAATTTTTAGTAACAAATAACATGATTACTTATTTATAATGAACATTTCTTTAAAATCTAAAAATGATGGACCACATTCATATATAAACAAACTAGTCTAACAAAAAGTAAGAAAATTGCATTAAATTTTAAGAGTTTATTTACATAAGAACTGTTAACTAGTATAATGAAAATTAATTTAAAATTTATAGACAAGATGGATCTTACCCCCAAGTATAAAAATATTATCTTCATCATCAATGATGGCCTCCCAAAGTTTATATAACAACCAAGATTTAAAAAATAAAAGATTCCTCATTTTCCCCAAAATATGCCTAGGGACCACTCATTCAATGTGTTAAAAATATGGAAAAGAGCCATCCCCTAGCTTCTTAGGGTATGACCCATTAATGGATATCATGGTTACCACCAAATCAAACTCCCTATCTAACATAGCCAAGTTAATGGAAGTCTCTTGGAAGATCACCTTTGATTGGGCCGTTAGTCTTTGATGCACTTGGATTGGGGCCTCAAGGGAAACTTTCTCTTCTAAAAGTTAGTTGATACTATTTGTGGTTTTTGTTGAGATATCCAAAATTGTCTTAGCTCCAACCTTATTATCCTTTTCAACCATTCTCCTCATGACCTTGTTGAAATTACCTAGGTAGACCTCAAATTATTTTCTGTTGAGTAGTATGCCATCCAAATAGAATAAAACTATGATGCTAACATCATTGATGTAAGTTAACATCCTTTCACTAAATTATTCCACATGTTCCATAACCGTCTATACTCATAAATTAAACTCTCATGATCTAATCATAGGTCTAGTATAAGTTCACATCAAAGAGAGACATGAGTTTTAGCTTTGGAAACTTTCCCTTATTAATAACTACAAAAAACTTTGTACACTTGGTATCTATGTGAGAAATCCTCTCCAAGTATGCATGTGCTCATTCTAGGTGCTCCTTATTCATATTTAATATCCTAACTACTTCCCTCAAGTTTTGAGTATTTTTACGAAGACCTCATTAACCTGACTAAATAATTTTCTAGGGAATGTGTTATTCACCTATCCCTCTATCACTTGAAACTTATCCTTCATGTCATCCATAAGATTTTTAGACATTTTATGAGTGGGTTAGAGCATATAAATTAGATCTTTAGTGACCCTCTCCTCCCCATTGGATGTTCTCCCTTTGGTAAGGAAGAAGAGATTATGTTTGGTATGCGAGACCACTATGTCTCTTCTTTGAGTGAATTTATTCATGAGGATATTTCTCATGTTCATTTATTTCCTATTGAACTCCCATTGAACTTCTGGATCACCCTATAGAATCATCTCAGGCTCCTATGATCCTATGGAAAATCACAAGGTAGAAGGGAGTGAAGGTGGGTTGGTAGAGATAGAGGTGGAAGGTGGAGACATGGGAGTAGGATGAGTGGATGAAGCATAATGAAGGAAGGAAGAGATAAATGGAGTTGGAGGAAGAATGGGAAAAATTGGGATGGACAAATGGGTAAGCCCATGGGAACATTTGGGCATGTCACTAGCTCTAGGTCAAATAAACCTATGGTATCATGGCTCTAGGGAGAGAAGTGTTAAGAAGGAATGAGGAAATTGGATGGTTAAAGATAAATATTTAATCACATAGTATAATATAAAATGGAGTCCTGAGAGGCACATAAAAAGAAATAGGGGGTTGAGGAATAGGATTTACCTTTTTCTTCTTATTAGGCCTCTTATCTAGATTAACTTGCATTGTAATAGTAGAAGAAGAATTTGTAGCATTAGTGGTCAAGGTTGACTATGGATCCTACAGAGTGAATGTAGGTGTCACTAAAGTGGCTAGAGATAATTTAATTATGCACATGAGTGTACCCATTATTGGGGTCACCAGGACATGAACTAGTGTAGATCTAGTAGTAGCCACTTACTAGGCATAAGAAAAGGGAGCCATATATTCCCAAGAAAATATATCTCTTGAAGACTATAGGATAGTTGTATGGATCCCTATTGATAATATAGCCTAAGTGGGTGTAAAATTATATGATAGGATGTTGTACATATCTTGAGCTAGAGGTACCTTAGGGAATTATGGGGTGTTTGATTGGGAAATATGGGATGCACCACCTAAGTATGGCTGATAGGTAAAGGGAAACTAGGGGGTACTCCACTAGGTTATTAAAGGATAGAGGAAGTAGGAGAAGGGATATCTATGGATGCATTTTATTGTTCATACTTAGGTCTTGACTCTGAGCTAATGTTGATATCAAATCATAATAGTTGTGTGAATGTTGGTTGAGTAGACTAAACCACAGGAGGTGGGGGAGCTAGAGCCAAGACTAGGGGAGGTGACACCTATGGAGGAGAGGGATATTGGACTTTGTGGATTCTTTTATTTGAAATATAATGGTTAGATGCCTCAACATCTCACTAGGGATGAGGTGGTGTAGGTGAATCAGGGCCACTTTATGATGATTGCATGGGTTAAACCTTCTTTCCCTTCCCTTTCTTCAACTTGATCCTAGTGAGAAACTCCTTATCATATTCAAGGTTGAGGTGGATATATTTATCTAAATGAGGTATATGGATGTAAAATATGTTGAGATGAACTTGATATTTCACCATATGGGCCTTGCCTATGCCATGGGGGTCTCATTCTCTATGCTCTACTCTACCTAGGTCATAAGAGTCCCTACTCGTAAACATATTTTTCAATGTAAGTAGACTCTTATATACATGTTGGTGGATGAATATAAGTAATTTTGGGAAATCCTTATATTTTTATTTAAGGAACTGACTGAAAATGCCTTCTATCAGTTAATAGGATATCTATTACTTGGATAATTGGTTTTGAACCTGATATGGAAAGTTGAGGGGGACCTTTTCAATACCTACCACTCAAATGATGGTGTCATCATTCTAATACCAATAATTTTTAATGGGGGCAAGTGATTACCTTATTTCATTAGAGAGAGAAATCATGGCTACCTCATTTATGGCAATGTAGACCATTGGTTAGAATGACTCCTATATTACCTGAATGTGATTTTGGTAATGATGGACATATATATTTTAGAATAATACATGTACCACTACACCCCTAGGATTCCAAGATGGGAATGAATAATTCTTAAATAAAATATTTATATAGATGATGTATAATGCGTAACTCATCATGTAAAATTTATCACCATTTTGGGCCTCCATGACATAGTGTACTATCAAATAAAATTTAACACTCTTGAGGTTTAAGATATCCTCACCTTTGATCATGATGGAAAGTAGGGCTAACTAGAGGATATCAATTTAAAAATATTCACTTTCCCCAAATAATTGATCAAGCAAGATCATCTTGACATGAACCCCTTCCTTGAAGGTGTGGAAAGTATAGGGGTCAATGTCTTCTTTATTAGCCCACTTGGCATTAGGGTTATCTATCTAATCATTTAAAACCTCATAAATCATATATATTTTTATCCCATGCATCCATTATGGCCTTATCAAAGGTGACTATGTACTCTAGGAGGTTATAGTATGATTTGAATATATCTCCCACGATGTCCACAATCATGTGCCTGGATCCTATAGAGTACACCACATCGTGCGCACTATCTTACACTTAGTTGGATTTTGGGAGCATATTGATGAATAGGTCAACACATTATAAAACTTTTGGTTTGGCCACAACTTTGTGAAACACACATATTTCATATGCCTTGAGAGCATTTAGGAATTTATCCTCTTCTTTATCATTATTAGAGGTAGACTTAGGCATACATTAAACCACTTTGAATATTTTGTTGTACTACTTTAAGTGGGTTAAGGTATCAATGAAGATGGTGTCTCTATATTCAAGATCAACCTTAGGGATTACAAGTGAAATAGGCATGGTGAAAAGGGGTAAATATTGATATCATATAACCCTAAGAAAGGAGGGCATGAAGGGCATATGAATGAGATAAAAGTGAGGAGGAAAACTCTAGGCAATTGGTAGTGAAGAATGGTAGCTCACCTATGGTAACTTATAAGAATATGCACATATCTCCTACATTGATGGAATTTAGTAGCTCACCCAACATGAAGTCAAATTTTGGTTGGTGGAAGGATCCACCTATTCATTTCTCAATCTTGAATTAACTTAGGAATTTTAGATATATGCCACCTATGAATTTGAAAATTTCTTCTATCTTTGTTCTTAAAGTTAAAAGGAAGAAGCTCAATCCCACTTCCTATTCTTACAATTTTCTAGGCTAAAGAGGTAATAAATATGTGACACCATTCATATAAGTAATACCAATGGCATACAAAATATCTATCCTAGTAATGGTTAGGTGGAATTAGTCACAGTCTAGACCAACCCGAGATAGACACATGGGACAAGCTAAAGCCACCTGAGATGCCACAAAGACAATATATTCATTTACCTACCATACTCCTTATATTAACTAAATGGAAAAATGGTCCATGAATAATTTAAAAATATTGAACACTTTAATAAAAAATTCACCACCATTATCAATTCTTAATCTCTTAATAGAAAAATCAAAGGAATTTTCAACACTAGCTTTAAATTCCTTGAATTTAGACAAAACATCAATTTTTTTAATGAAATATAACTTGATCATTTTAGTGTAATCATCAACAAACATAACATAATATATATCACCATTATTCTATAATATAACTTAAATAGGTACTACAATATCATTATGAATCAATTTTAAAGGAGGTCAAGAATTCACATCATGATTCTTGTGAAAAGGGTTAGTATGTTGCTTAACATGTAATCAACATGTAGATACCAAAAATCTACACACCATAATTATGAATGTCAAAATTCCCCTACACCATGTTAGGACAACCTTGGGACCATTTTTAAATTTTGACTACAAAATAAACCTAACCATAATCAGTTTGACCACCTAACTTAACCTACCCCTTTATCTATTCTTTGCCTTGGCCCTAGATCATCAATTGTCAGGTTTCATCTCCTTAACCAATAACATTCAAACCATCTACCTTGATTTTCTAAAAATATCTCTTATAAATATAAATGTGAGCCATTAGATACATAAGTTAAAATTATAAGACCCATTTAATGTCTTGTGCCCCTCCCCTTCTTTGCTTATAAGAAGAGAGGAAAAGGGAGGTTTTAATTCATCTGTAATTATTATCAAGAGCTTGTGCATCTAGAGTTCTTTTTTTGTAGGTCAATCATCATCAAAAATCTAGTGATCTATTTATCATACCATAGATCCTACTTTTTGTCATTACTTCATGAACAACCAAGCACTGTTACTCTATGAGAATCATGTTACACTCCACCAATGAGTCAACCACCTCAAGTACCCACCTGATCAGCCTTCTATAATATAATTATTTATTTTCTAGTATTTAATCACTTTATTTTCCTTTATCACTCAGACCAATACCAACCCCTATCTTAGAATCCAACTTTGTGATCCCATTAATCTACCCATTTACCAAACCAAGCATACAAATTGTAACTATCAATAGTTATCTTAACCATTGATGGCGGTCACATTAACCACTGATGGTCACCTTAACCACTGATATTAAACCTAACCACCAATGGTCACTATGGAAAAAAATAAAAACAAGTTATTTTCACCATCTTAACCTTAACCAAATCCATTTTTCTATGTCCCTTCCTATCCATAAACCCCTACCTACTTTTATGAAGCAGACCCAAACCATTTAGCATTAGTATTGACTTATTATTATATTAGTCATCTATAAGCTATCTCTTTATCAATCATCTCTTGTATTAAATTTTAGTACATTTTTATTATTTATGCAAGTAATTTATATTCTATTTTATAAACTTAATTATTTAAAATATGTGGATTAATAGCCCCATGGAATCTCTTGCTTCTAGAACCTAGATATCACTAGGCAATCAACTCAGCGATCTATCAAACCAACCATTTTATTTAGTGTTGTCTTATATTTAGGGCATCCTCCTAAGCCAAAGATGATCTCTTCATAATCATCTAATTCAATGTGTGCACAATCCAACAACTTTTTCAACCATACTCATATTTAGTTTCTTCTTCTTGATTTCTCAAAATATAAGTTGAAATTCACTAAAAAAATATAGCATGCTCGATGGGACACTTATATATTTACTTGGGTTTATTTTTTATACATCTATATATTCTTATCTCTATTTTGTGCTCATAAGTGAAATCAAAGGGCTTGAAATTAAGTGCATACATTTACTGCTTACAATTTTAGCTCACATAGGTTAACTTAAAGTAAATTAATCCTATCATATCATCACTTTTTATTGCACACACTAAACCAAACCACCTTCATAAATTAAACATCAAGCATACTTAAGACAAGGCCCAATTAGGGTTTCATCACTTATTAGTCACCTTCCCTTTTTCTAGTGATCTTACTTGGAGGTCATTGCCAAGGGGAGAACTAACTCAACTCTCTAGTTGAGTATAAAATCTGTAAATTAGTATATATTGGCTAAGAACTCAACACCTTTATATTTATAGTGTGTGAATTGAGGGGTAGGACCCAATACCAAGACACATATTTATTGCCAATATAGTTTCCTTTTGATCACCTAAAAAACCTAAAACCATCCATGGATTTCTTCTCTATTACCTATTCTCAAGACAAACTTCTATCACATAATTTATTAAAAGATTAAGGCATAAGCCAAAAGAGAGACTGAAAAGGATCTTTAGGACTTAACATGATTTCTAGAGTGTGATTTTTTTTCCTTGATCATTTATTGTCTTCTATCTATTTGAGTGGTGAGATTATTTTTGAATTATCACTCCCTTACCTTGGATGGTTTTAACTCACCAACAATGAAATAATCTAGCAGATCAAAACCCATCACCAAACCAAATTACTTCATATACTCCCTCATCCATGGACTACATCTCTAATCCAATAGACTTTCCTCACCCTTCAATAAGTCCTCCTTTCCCTTGGGAGGTTCCCCAATGAGATGTATACTTTTCCACCTTCTTAGATAATAATCTCATGGCCCTCCAACACTACCTCAACACTATGCCTCACCATACCCCTACTTCGGTTCCACCTATGGACCCACCTTATGGCATGTCTTCCCATATCATGAGAAACACTTATATTTCCATAGTCACTACCAAACCATTGGCTACCCAAGATTCATCATCCACCAATAATCCATTTGATACTACTATGGAAAACCAACCTACCTTACCTATGAATACCCTTATACCTTCCACCCCTACCAACTCCTCCTCTACCTTAGGAGCAACCCAACTACTAGCCACCTATACTCCACTCACCATGGGAGTACCTACCACTAGCATTACCAACCTTCCACTAGCTACCTCTAATCCACTAACCAGTACCCCACTCCAAAATCTTATGGTGCCCATACCTTCTACCTTACCCCTAGTTATTACAAAGGTCACTACCCCTAATTTTATCACCAACCTAACCAATGATCCTATTTAATGGGTGTACTTTACACCAAACCTAGGTTACATCCCAAACCCACAAGGGCATGTACCCCTACCTTCTACCCAATGATCTGCATCTACCTACCCTTACATATCATCCACCTAACCACTAGTCTTTGAATACCAATATGGGGTAGCTTCTCAACCTCCAACCAATTATCAATATGTCACCCAACCACCATAACAATATGCACCTTACCACTTTTTAGGTGTATAACCCCAATTAGACCTAATGAAGATGCACATGAAAAATATAACTACATTAGAGTCATCAATTTCTAGAGCTCATAACATCTTATCATACAATCATATGTATAACAAACCCATCTACCCATCTATCCCTATCTGACCCTATCCACCCCAGTGGGAACTTCTTAATTTATTCAAGTTTTAGAGTAATTAATCTCCCCAACATCACCTTATGGTATTTAGGTACTCATGTTATTTGATTGCCTACAATGATGCCCTCCTCACTTTTCCTATGTCTTTGTTAGGACCAGCAATGGATTGGTATAGTGCCTTAACCAAGAATTCCCTCTTCTCCTTCACCCAGTTGGCTCAAAATTTCTTAAATAAATTTTTGATAAATATCTCTAAGAAGGTTTCCATCACTGACCTCTACTCTATCTAGAAATTTTATGATGAATCTATTGTCGATTTTGTAGCTAACTAGAGGATAATAATCAATCAACTTTCCTTCTCCTCACCTCAACCCAAATTGATATAATTTTTTTCTTGGGCATGTACCATGCATATCTCTTCTACACTACATGTTTAAATATTCAAAACATTTTATGAGGCTTTTACTATGGCATGTAAGCTAGGAAAAGAGCCATTGAGGAAGGAAAGATAAAACTAAAAAATAAAAACTCTACCTACCAAAATAATGAGGTTTCCTCCTCCAAATTGAGAAACCAAACCAAAACTATGAATAAAATCAAGGGAAATACAAATGTGGTTGTCCTTAAATTTGCTTATCCATAATCTCTTAACTAAAAAAATTCATTTGGTTATTTAAAGTAAAACATGAGGAACCAAAACTGGAACAACCAAAAGTAATTCACCCCACTAGGAAAATCTTATGCTTCAATCTTGGAGAAGGTATTGAAGGAAAACATCATAAAACTTCCTCTTATCAAACCACCTCAGCACTTTAATGCTTATCATCCCATACCTAGTTGATATAATGAGAATGATCTATGTACTTTCCATTAGGTATTACAACATAATGTTAGTAGGTATAACACCTTCAAGAGAATGATCTAATCTCTCATTAACAAGGGCAAACTTGTGTTGGATAATCTTAATGCACATTAAAACTAGGAATTTGGCATATTTAAGAAACCTTTCCCCAATCATGTGCATATAAAAAATGAGATCAACAAGTTTGAGTGTTCTCATGATGCCCATACTATCAATATGGTTCTTAACATGCTCATTACTAAAGAACCTACTAACCAATCTATCTATTTTTTCCTACTAAGCTAGTGGAGTTACCTCCTCTTCCCTTAGAGATATAAAATAATGAATCAACCCTTTACCTCTTCCACTTATTGAGGTAGTGGAGCTATCAACCATTATTTCAATTAAAATATTAGAACAAGCACCCATTTTACCTTCTCCCTCAACTATTGAGAAATTTACTGCCCCTTTGGAGATCATTCCTGAAGGATAAGCCTTTATGTATGCATCTATCAAGGAGTCACACATTCAAACATTAAATCCTTTGATTGAGGAAAAGCATGAGGTTACTATCCCTCTATCTCAACCTATAGGCTTATCTTTTAGGTCCACTATCTAGGGAATAAAACTAGATTACAAACCATTCTCTACGTTAGTGAAAAAATTGTAATTAATTTCTAGCCTTGACATTGATCAAACCTTTAGCATTAATTGGGGCTCCCTTACATTGCCAAATAATAACCTCTAACCACGTCATTGGAGACCAACCCACCCCTTCCATTATCCACACTCCTATCTTACCACTAAAACTGATAAAAGCCTCTACCAACCCAACTATTCCTTAACCTTCCTAGGCACCTAAACCCTAAAAAACCAAATCACCTTCTCCAACCAAACTGACCGAACCAACCAAAAACCTTGTCACCTTCCCTACATAGAGTCTTAATAACCCATCTTTGAAATTAGAGCTTACCTCACCAAACCCAACAACCAAGTGCCAACCTAAATTGACCAAGGAAGTGAAGCCACCAAAGGGCCAAAGGGCTGAAATCCTACCTCCCTCTATCTTGGGGATCCATCCCTCCACTCTAAGTAGGAAGTTGATTGTCCCAACCAAAACCCAATTACTACTAATTACACTGGCACATTTACTTTATGATATAAATATCTTCATTCAACTAATAATGACCAAGCTACCTACCTTGAAACCTCCTACCTCCACTTTATCAACCTTTGCCTTACCAAAACCAAAACCACCAACAAAGTGCGCCATCTTACCCAAACCTTCTATCACCAAACCTACTCCCAAAAAGGGCTTCCACCTTACCAACTAAGACAATAACCCTAAACCTTCTCCACATTTAGTTGAATCCTATTCTACCATTTTATAAAGGTTATTTTAAGATTTTTGACTGACCTTATCCCTTATAAGTCCATTCAACCCTCTCAGTTTAAAACATGTCTGGTATAACAACCACTAATTATGATCCTATCATAAGACAGCAGGCCATGACATAGAGAACTGTAGGGCTATCCAAACCATTATCTCTTATATCTATGATAAGGATGATATATTACTAGAAAACCTCCCATGGACCCATTACCAATCCAATAAACAACAACTACTATCCGAAACCTTCATATTCCTCAGCTCTCACCTCAAAGTGATAAGGAACCAAACAACTCTCCCACCCATAGTTCTTCCCTCTATCCATACCATCCACATGGTCATGAGAGGACAATAGAAAGATAAGGGGAAGGCCAAAGTGTGCATCCCATAGGCATACCCATATTATACCTCCCAACCAAACCCTACCCCAACATCTTCACCTTCATCCAAACCTAAGGTATCTATCTTAGGTGCCTCTCAGTCTAACCCTTTAAATCCATTAAGAGAGTGGTGTTCAAATATATTCACTAGATCCTAGTAAATATGAACCTATATGAGTTGATTACTGCCTCACCTCATCATTTCCAAACAATTATAGAGGCATTTGTAGTCAATAGAGTTCCAACTTGAAGACCCTCAACCTCTAAAAACCTTTATTTTTTCTCTCCAAATTTCCAACCTTGTCACCTTCAAGGATTCATAAATGTCTTGTATCTATCCTGATGACCTAGACCCCCCTCTATTTGTTACTACTTAAATCAACCAAAACTACATCAAATAGGTCATGATTGATGTGGGAGCTAATATTAATGTCATCTACTCTCATGCCTATAACCAAATCAACCTGCTAGATAATGTCATGTCTAAAACCTTGACTATCCTCTGATCCATTAACAACACCATGACCACTACCCTAGGAACTATTGTCCTTCATATCCATTTAGGACCCTGCACACTGCTTAAACTCTTTTACATCATGGAAGGTGAATTATAATATAATTTTTTGCTAGGATGAACTTAGATTTTCTCCATGGTTGCATCCCCTCTACATTTTATCATTTCATTAAATTAAAAATTAAATTTAGGTCATCACCATCCAAGATGATCGAAGTCCCTTCTCAACATGCAACATGACCTACCAACCCAATGATGTCTTCCTACCCCCATCTATTATACCATCTTTAACCAAAGACAATCCCTCTAGCATGAAAGATGGAGTCATAACTTATTCTACCAAAAAGGCATCAACTAGCTTATCCATCCCCTCTAATTAGATCCCCACCTTAAACCACTTGTAATCCACATTCTAGCATCTTTCACTAGGGGAATATTACCTCCTCACCCTTGATGCTTTCCCAAATCCCCAAGAGTATGGGAAACTTAAACACCAACCTAAGTATGACCCCAATGTCAGAACCATTGTTCCTTTTGAAACATAACATTATCAAACCCATTTCATCTATGGGGGAATTTACAATCCCCTTGGTGCTTCTACCACCTCCTTTTTGCCTCAACCATTCACCTCTAGCTTCTCCTACTTGGACAAACCACATTTTGCCAAGACATATCTCCTTAAGTGTGCATAGAAAAGATTTGGTCTTAGATGATATAAGAATGGCCCACATGATTTGATTTATATTGAGACCAAAAAGCCTCACAAAAAACATGGCTTTAGTTTCATTCTACCCACAAAGAAGCCAACTAAACCACCTATCACCACCATTATCAAGGAAGACACCCCTTCTTCACCAACCTCTCCTTCACCTACGTGTGTGGATGATGACATCATCCCACCTAAATTTTTTTGTCAACATGATCAAATTCAAACCCCTAAAATTTAAAAAGGAGAGGGCAACCATAACCATCCATTTAACCCATCTTAAAATGATAGGGGATGACTCTCTTACCATTAACACTATTCAATGCTACGATGATGATCATTTTCTCACCTACCTTGGTGCACTAGATTATTCCATCCATAAATCCCTTCTTCATAAGACCTCAACCATATTTAATGTATCCACCATGCATATCAACTTGGGAACTTTGGACAACCCCCACATTGTTAAAATTGGCTAATCATTAAATTCTAAAGAACTTCAAGACTTCCCCTCTTTACTCTAAGTTCATAGCATAGAATTTTCTTGGTCTTATAGTGACATGCCTAGAATTTACCTTGTCAATTCCACCAAAAAAATATTCACTCACCATGACATCAAGCCCATCAATTAGAAACTTTGATGCATGCACCCTCATATAGCCCTTCTCATCAAAGAAGAGCTTCAACATCTTCTATCTGTCAATTTCATTCAACCCATTGAATATCCCCAATGGGTTTCAAATGTTGTACCTATCACAAAATCCATAAGGGGACTATGAATTTGTGTGGAATTTTTTGACCTCAACCTTGCTTACCCTAGATATGACTTTCCTCTACTGAGCATTGACTAACTAGTTGATCTTACAACCAACCATGAGATGTTATCTCTCATGTATGGATTCTTCGGTTACAATCAGATTATAATTTCCCATAAATATCAACACAAGAATACCTTTACCACCCCATGGGGAACCTTCTACCATATATTCATGGCTTTTAGATTAAAAAATGATAGTGCAATCTACCAACATGCCATGGCTTATATATTCCATGACCTTATCCACAAGATTATAGAGGACTATGTGGATGACATTCTTGGGAGATATAAGCTCCAAATGGACTATTTGACCATTATCAAGATTTTATTTGAACATCTCATCCATTACCATGTATACCTAAACCCCAAGAAGGAATTTTTGGGGTCTTATCAAGAAATCTCCTTAGTTTTATTGTCTCCCTTCATGGTATCAAAATCGATCCTACCAAGATCAAAGCCATCTTTGACATGATTCCTCCAATCAACCTTAAGAAACTCTATAGTTTTTAGGGTAATATTCAATCCATTCATCACTTTATCTCCTTGCTTTCATATTGATGCCAACCTTTCAATCACCTTTTGAAGAAGGATGTATATTTCAAGTGGAATAGCAATTGTCAATAGGCATTTTATTTAATCAAAAGATACCATTTATCTCTACCTATCCTCACCCCTCCCAAGGATGACCAACCATTATACCTATATATCTCCACCATTAACCACTCCTTAGGGGAAATGCTTGCTCATCAGGATGAACAACATAGAGAGTAATTTGTCTATTATATTAGCTACACACTTGTAGAGTATGAGACTTAGTATACCCATACAAAGAAGCTTTGTTTATCTTAGTTTTTGTGGCCACCAAAATTCTCCACTACCTTATTAACCACAAAACCTATGTCATAACCAATACTAACCCACTTAAGTACATACACTCCAAGCCATACCAAAAATAGCACATGGCCAAATGGCTCATGCCTTTAGCAGAGTTTGACCTTGAGTTCCTTTAGAAAAAGTCAGTTAAGAGGTAGGTTATTGATAACTAACTAAATGAAGGACCATTATCAAATAATCAACCTCCTCTTCTTAAGTTCCCTAATGAGTCTATCATGACCCTCTTTCAGACAGACTTCACCTATCAAGTCACCATGTTCTTTGATGGATCAAAATGTCAACATGGTGGGGGAGATAGTATCATCTTTATTCCCTTTAATGGTGAGCCTCTTCCTTTTTCTTTTGATCTTGATTTTGAATGTACCAATAATATGGTTGAGTATGAAGCCCTAGTGATAGGCCTTTAGACTACATTAGCCTTGGGAGTTAAAACAATCAACAACTTTGGTGACTCCCAACTTACGGTTAATCAAATCAATAGCTTTTACCAAGACATTAGGTCACATACCCTTTAGACCTTTTACAATTTCACTTTGGCCTTTCTGTAACCTACCCTTTGGGTTTTTCATCAAGGTAACTTTTACCCTATGAAGTAGATCTTTCAAGATATTTTACCATAAAGTAGACCCTTCAGACTTAATCCACTTGCCCTTTAGCCTTTTTATTGTAGCCATTTTTCCTGATATAATGACCCTTTAGATTCTTTGCATTTACCCTTTATCTTGTTGACTTACACTTAGGACTTTTTTCCCAAACCCTTTTTTCCCTTTGGCACTTGTGACTTGGGCCTTTTACCCTTTGACCAATTTATTTAAACATTTTTTTTGAGATATTTCACTCTTCTACCATTCCTTTAAACATTTTGTCTGAGACATATCACCCTTTGGCCTTAACCAACCTACCCTTTGGATTTTTTATTGTAGCCATTTTTTATAATAATTAGACCCTTCAGCTCTTTTTCATTTATTATTCTCCCATCAAAATATACCCTATGAAGTAGACCCTTCAAGCATTTTCACTATGAAGTAGATCCTTTATCCCTTTTGAATGTACCCATCAAGAATTTTATCTTGGGCATCTTACCCTATGAGTTAATCCTTCAAAACTTATGTCCTTAACTAATTATTCTGGGCCCTTTTTTCCCTGGACCAATTCCATTGAAAGTTATGTCTTCAACATTTTGTCTGATGACCCTTCATACTTTCATAATTACCCTTCAAAAGTTGTGTTGCTGACATTTTGTCTGATGAAAATAAACTCTTCAAAAGTTTGTGTTTTAGACATTTTGTCTAATAAAAAAAATCCCACCAAAACAATTACCCCATGCAAAAAGCCTTCAACAATTACCCAACACAAAAAGCCTAAAATAATACCCTACTGTTAAGTCTCCCCCTTATAGTCAAGAACTTTATTTTTATATATATGCACTAAGCCATTCTACATTTATGTTGTAGAAGCCAATCTAGAAATGACAATTGGCAAAATTATGGGAGCCTAGTACCTATAGATCTAATAGTGCATGAGATCCTAGTACATCAAGATCAATGGTATGAGATCAATAGAGACTTTTTAAAGATCCCAAGATAAGAGAGAAGTTGCCACATGGTGTAAAGGTGCTAAGCAATGGAGTGTGTTTTGAAAAAGAGCATAGGAAGCCCATAGAGATGTTAAATATAATACTCACATTTTATCATGCATAGAGATCTAAGGTCCATACTCAATGAGAGGAATAAGAAACATGCAATGCATAGTCATGTTAGATTATTCATAGTTAAATAGTGCCACTAGTTCTAAAGGATTGATATGATGATACTTGTCTTTGGCATGTGTATGAGTTCTATTTTGGAGGTAGCTAAGCTAAAATATCAATTGGTTGTTCTCAAAACCTATAAAAGGACACATGTATAGTTTTGATAAATGGTGCATATTTTGAATTTTGCATACAATTCAAGATATAATTGTAAAAAATTACCTCTATCTTTATACAGTGCACATATTCCATATCTTTTACAAAGGTTATTTTAAATATATAGCTACAAGTAGACTTTTATATAGTTTTAGACCACAATTAGAACTCATGTACTGAATACCACATGTAATGACCTTGAATGAACTTGGAGGATGAGGCGACCCCTTCCCCAAGTCTATAAATAATTAGAATCCAACTTGGATTTTTTTAGGGAAATTTGAATATGGGAGCATCATCAATTTTGATCATCAACAAATGTGTTTGTGTATTTTCTTTCTAATTTTTATGTAAATAGTTGTTACTTTATTTGCTTGTATGTTTCAATAATCCTTAGTGTATGATAGTTATTAATGGATTATTGATTATTTTTATTAACGTAATGATCTACAAATGTGCAATAGCTATGGAAATATTGGTAAAATATATTGGTTAGAATATTTTAGTTCAAATTGATTCATAATTTGGATTGTGCATGAGTGATTTTTTAGATGTAGTTTTATGTGTGTGTATAATAATTAAATTAGATACTTCACTAGCAAAAGCCATAATTTCCTGATTAAGGGTGTGCAACATCTTCTATAAAAGGAAAAACTTTTTTCCGAGGCTTGTGAATTTCCTACATCATTATTTCCTTAAACTTCTTAGCCGTGTATGATTGTGTGTGTGCAAATTTTTGCTAACAATAGGCATAGGTTCTGAGAGCACTTGTCCTTTTTAAAACTAGCCATGGAAGTGATTCTTGAAGACCACAAAAGGTTTCTTTTCTAACTTACCCTTCCCTCCTTTCTTGAGTTTGTTTTGGACCTACCCACTTTAGATTATAAGAAAATAACCCATCCAACTCACGTAGAGACACACTACCCTTATTAATAACCACACCTCCATCCAAAAACCTTGTCAACAATCTACATGCCCTACCTACTATTCCATTAATAGGTTGTAGTCTAATGCATAACTACAACTCATGCCGTAGAGTGGAGCTTACCTCTATTGATATCCTAAAAAATTATACACTACCTCATTAAGGCTATGGTGTCTATAAAAACCACATCAACATAGTAGGTTCCACATAGGGTCTTTGAATATAATATGTAATGTCAAGTACACAAATTACAAGTGTTGCAAAAACATGAAAAGAATTCATAAATGAGTTAAAACATCAAAACTCATTTTGAATAATGCATTGATTCTTAGTAATGAATAACATGATTACTTATTTATAACTAACATTGCTTTAAAATCTAAAAATGATGGACCACATTCATAGATAAATAAATTAGTCTAAAATAAAGAAAATTGCATTAAATTTTAATAGAGTTTCTTTACATAAAAAATATCGACCATTATAATGAAAATTAATTTAAAATTTATAGAAAAGATGGATATTACCCCCAAGTATAACAATATTATCTTCATCATTCATGATGGCCTGCCAAAGTTTTTATAACAACCAAGATTAAAAAAAATAAAAGATTCCTCATTTTCCCTAAAATATGCCTAGGGCCCACTCATTCAATGTGTTAATAATATGGAAAAGAGCCATCCCCCAGATGCTTAGGGTATGACCCATTTATGGATATCATTGTTACCACCAAATAAAACTCCCTATCTAACATATCCAAGTTAATGGGAGTGTATTAGAAGATCACCTTTGATTGGGCCATTAGTCTTTGATTCACTTGGACTGGGGCCTCAATGGATAATTTCACTTCTAAAACTTAGTTGATAATATTTTTAGATTGGATTGAGATATCCAAAATTCCATTGGCACCAACCTTATTATTTATTTCAACCATTCTCCTCATGACCTTGTCAAAATTACCTAGGTAGACCTCAAATTATTTTCTATCAAGTAGTATGCCATCTAGATAGAATAAAACTATGATGTTAACTTCATTGATGTAAGTTAGAATCCTTTCATGAAATTCTTCCACGTGTTCCACAACCATATACACTCATAAATTGAAACTCTCATGATCTAATCATAGGTCTAGTATAATTTCACATCACAGAGAGACATGGGTTTTAGCTTTGAAAACTTTCCCTTATTAATAACTAAAACAAACTTTATACACTTGGTATCTATGTGACCAATCCTCTCCAAGTATGCATGTGCTCATTTGAGGTGCTCCTTTTTCATAGTTAATATCTTAACTACCTCCCTAAATTTTTGAGTATTTTTATGAGGACCTCATTAACTTGATCAAACAATTTTCTAGGAATGTGCTCTTCACCTATCCCTCGATCACTTGAAACTACTACTTCATGTCATCCATAATATTCTTAGACATTTTATGAGTGGGTTAGAACATATAAATTAGATATTCATCCACCCTATCCTCCCCATTGGATGTTCTCCCTTTGGTAAGGGAGAAGAGATTTTGTTTGGTATGTGAGACAGCTATGTCTCTTCTTTGAGTGAATTTTTTCATGAGGATATTTCTCATGTTCATTGAGTTCCTATCAAACTCCCATTGAACTTCTAGATCACCCTATAAAATAATATTAGGCTCCTATGATCCTATGGAAAATCACAAGGTAGAAGGGAGTGAAGGTGGGGTGGTTGAGATAGAGGTGGAAGGTGGAGGAATGAGAGGAGGATGAGTGGATGAATCATAATGAAGGAAGGAAGAGAGAAATAGATTTGGAAGAATAATGGGAAAATGTGGGATAGACAAATAGGAAAACCTATGGGAACATCTGGGCATGTCATTGGCTATAGGTCAAATAAACCTATGGTATCATGGCTCTAGGGAGAGGAGTATTACAAAGGAATGAAGAAATTGGATGGTTAAATACAAATATTTAAGCACATAGTATAATATAAAAGGGAGGCATGAGAGGCACATAGGAATAAATAGGTGGTTGAGGAGTAGGAGTTACATTTTTATTCTTATTAGGCCTCTTATGTAGATTAACTTGAATTATAATAGTAGAAAAAGAATTTGTAGCATTAGTGGTCAGAGTTGACTATGGATCCTATAGAGTGAATGTAGGTGTCACTAAAGTGGCTAGATATAATGTAATTATGTGCATGAGTGTACTAATTATTGGGGTCACCAAGACTTGAAATAGTTTAGGTCTGGTAGTAACCACTTACTAGGCATAGGAAAAGGGAGGCATATATTGCCAAGCAAATATATCTCTTAAAGACTAGAGGATAGTTTTAGGAATCCATATTGATAAGATAGCCTAAGTGGGTGTAAATTTATATGAGAGGATGTTTTACATGGCTTGAGCTAGAGGTATTTTAGGGAATTATGGGGTGTTTGATTGGGAAATATGGGATGCACCACCTAAGTATGGTTGATAAGAAAAGTGAAACTAGGGGTACTCCACTAGGTTGTTGAAGGATAGAGGAAGCAGGTGAAGGGATCTACATGGATCCTTGTTATTGGTTATACTTAGGGCTTGAATCTAAGCTAATTTTTATTCAAATCATAATAGTTATGTGAATGTTGTTTGAGTAGACTAAACCATAGGAGGTGGGGGAGCTAGAGCCAAGACTAGGGGAGGTAATACCTATGGAGGAGAGGGACATGGGACTTTATGGATGATTTTATTTGAAACCTATGGGTTAGATGACTCAAAATATTACTAGGGATGAGGTGGTATAGGTGAACTAGGGCCACTTTATGATGATGTCATGGGTTAAACCTTCTTTCCTTTCCATTTCTTCACCTTGATCCTAGTGAGCACCTCCTTATCATATTCAAGGTTGAGGTAGATCTCTTCCTCCAAATGAGGTATATGTATGTAAACTATGTTGAGATGAATTTGATATTTCACCATATGGGCTTTGACTATGCCATGGGGGTCTCATTCTCTATGCTCTACTCTACCTAAGTCATAAGAATCCCTAATCATATACATTTTTTTCAATGTAGGTATACTCTTATATACATGTTGGTGGATGACTATAAGTAATGTTGGGAAAACATTCTATTGCTAATTGAATATTCCTTCAATAATTTGATAGGAGATCTATTACTTGGATTATTGGTTTGAAACATGATAGGGAAAGTGGAGGGGGGGGCTTTTGAGTACCTACCACTCAAATGATGGTGTCATATTTTTAATACCAATAATTTTTAATGGGGGAAAGTGATTAATTTATTTCATTAGCGAGTGAAAGCATGGATACATCATTTATGGAAATGTAGATGATTGGATATAATGACTCACATATTACCTGAATGTGATTCTAGTAATGATGGACATATATATTTTATAACACTACATGTACTACTACACCCTTATAATTCCAAGATTGGAATGAATAAGGCTTAAATACAATATTTATATAGATGATGTATACGACGTAACTCGTCATGTAAAATTTATCACCATTTTGGGCCTCCATGACATAGTGTACTAGAAAAAAAAAATAACACTCATGAAGTTTGGGATATCCTCACCTTTGATTATGATGGAAAGTAGGGGTAGATAGAGGATATCAATGTGAAAATAGTCACTTTCCCTAAATAATTGATCAAACAAGATCATATTGACATGAACCCCTTCCTTGAAGGTTTGGAAAGTATAGGGATCAATATCTTCCTTATTAACCCACCTGGCATTAGGGTTATCTACCTAATCCTTTAAAACCTCATAAATCATATAGTTGTTATCCCATGCATCCATTATGGCCTTGTCAAAGGTGACTGTGTAATCTAGGAGGTTATAGTATGATTTAAATATATCTCCCAAGATGTCCACAATCCTCTACCTAGATCTTGTAGAGTACACCACATCATGGTCATTGTCTTACACTCACTTACATTTTAGGAGCATATTTATGAATAGGTAAACACATGATAAAACCTTTGGTTTGGCCACAACATTGTGAAACACACATATTTCATATGCCTTGAGAGCATCTATGAATTTTTCCTCTTCTTCATCATTATTGGAGGTAGACATTGGCACAAATTAAACCACTTTGAATATTTTTTTGTAATGCTTTAAGTGGGTTAAGTTCTTAAGGAAGGTGGTGTCTCTATATTCAAGCTCAACCTTAGGGATTGAAAATGAAATAAGCATGGTTAAAAGGGGTAAATATTGATATCATATAACCCTAATCAAGGAGAGCATGAAGGGAATATGAATGAGATAAAAGTGAGGAAAACTCTAGGCAATTGGTAGTGAAGAATGGTAAATTAGCTCACCTATGGGAACTTATAAGAATCTGCACATATCTCTTACATTGATGGAATTTAGTAGCTCACCCAACATGAGTTCAAATTTTAGTTGGTGGAAGGATACACCTATTCATTTCTCAATCTATAATTACCTAAAGAATTTTAGATATACACCACCTATGAATTTTAAAATGACTTCTATCTTTATTCCTAAATTTAAAAAGAAGAAGCTCAATCCCACTTCCTATTCTTACAATTTTGTAGGTTATAGAGGTAAGACATATATGACACCAATAATAGAAGAAACACTAATGGAATACAAAATATCTATCCTAGTAATGGTTAGGTGGCATTAGTCATAGTTTGGACCAACTAGAGATAGACATATGGGATAAGCTAAAACCACCTGAGATGCCATAGGGACAATATAGTCATGTGCCTACCACACTCCTTATATTAACTAAATGGAAAAATGGTCCATGATTAATTTAAAAATATCAAACTCTTTAATAAAAAATTCAACACCATTATCAATTCTTAATCTCTTAATAGAAAAATCAAATGCATTTTCAACACTTGCTTTAAATTCCTTGAATTTAGACAAAACATCAATTTTTTTAATGAAATATGACTAGATTATTTTAGTGTAATCATCAATAAACGTAACATAATATATATATATATATATCCATTAAGAAATATAACTTAAATAAGTCCCATAACATCATTATGAATCAATTTTAAAGGAGGTAAATAATTCACATCATGATTCTTGTGAAAGGGGTTAGTATGTTGCTTAACATATAATCAACTTGTAGATACCAGAAATCTACACACCATAATTATAAAAGTCAAAATTTCCTTGTACCACCTTAGGACCACCTTGAGACAATTTTAACTTATGACTATAAACCAAACCTAACCATAGTCAGTTTGACCACCTAACTTAACCTACCCCTTTAGCCATTCTTTGCCTTGGCCCTCAATCGGCAATGGTCAAGATGACTGTCGATGATCACCTTGATCATCGATGGTCAAGTTTAACCTCCTTAAACAACAACATGAAAACCATCTACCTTAATTTTCTAAAAAAATCTCTTCTAAATCTACATGTGAGCCATTACATGCATGAGTTAAAATTATAAGACCTAGTTAATGTCTTATTGCACCTCCCCTTCTTTGCTTATAAGAAGAGAGGAGAAGGGAGGTGAAATTCATCTATAATTGTTATCAAGAGCTTATGCATCTAGAGTTGATTTTTTGTAGGTCAATCATCATCAAAAATATAATGATATATTTATCATTACAGAGATCTTACTTGTCATTCCTTCATGAACAACCAAGCAAAGTTATTATACGAGAATCATGTCAGACTCCACCAATGAGTCAACCATCTCAAGTACCCACCTAATCAACCTTATACAATATAAGTATTTCTTTTCTATTATTTAATTATTCTATTTGCCTTTATCACTCAACCCAACACCAACCCATCTCTTATAATCCAACTTTGTGATCCCATCAATCTACCCATTTACCAACCCAAGGCTACACATAGTAACTATCAATAGTTGTCTCAACCATTGACAGTGGTCACATTAACCACTGACAGTCACCATAACCACTAAAATTCAACCTAACCATTGATGGTCACTATGTAAAAAAATAAAAACAAGTTATTTTCACCATCTTACCCTTAACCAAATCCACTTTTCTATGTCCCTTCCTGTTCACAAACCCCTACCTAATTTTATGAAGCAGACCCCAATCATTTAGCATTAGTATTGACTTGTTTATTGTTATATTAATCATTTATAAGCTAAAATTTTATCAATAATCTCTTTTATTAAATTTTAGTACATTTTTATTATTGATGCAAGTACTTTATATTTATTTTATAAACTTAATTTTTTAAAACATGTGGATTAATAGCCCCATGGAATCTCTTGATTTTAGAATCTAGCTAGCACTAGGTAATCCACTTAGATATCTATCTAACCAACCATTTGCTTTAGTGTTGTATTATATTTAGGGAATACTTCTAATCAAAAGAGTACATCTTCACAATCATATAATTCAATGTGCACACAATCCAACAATTTTTTCAACCATACTTGTATTTAGTTTCTTCTTCTTACTTTCTCAAAATATAAGCTAAAATTCACTAAAAATTATAGTATGCTCAATGGGACACTTATATCTTTACTTGGGTTTATTTTTTATACATCTATATATTCTTCTCTCTATTTTGTGCTCATAAGTGAAATCAAAAGTTTCTTTTGGGCTTAAAATTAAGTGCATACATTGATTGCTTACAAGTTTATCTCAAATAGTTTAACTTAAATCAAAGTATTATATCATATCATCACCTTTTGTTGCACACACTAAACAAAACCACCTTCATCAATTAAACATAAAATAGACTTGAGACAAGGACCAATCAATATTTCATCACCTATCAGTCACCTTCCCTTTTTCTACTGATCTTACTTAGAGGTCATTTCTAAGGGGAAAACCAACTCAGCTCTCTAGTTGAGTATAAACTCTATAAATCGGTATATATTGGCTAAGCACTCAACACCTTTATCACTACAGTGTGTGAATTAAGGGGTAGTACCCAATACCAAGACACATACTGATTCATAATATATTTTCCTTTTGACCACCTAACCAACCTAAAACCATCCATAGATTTTTTCTCTAGTACCTATTCTACAAGCCAAACTTTTATCACATAATTTATTGAAAGCTTAAGGCATAAGCCAAAAGAGAGACTAAAAAGGATCTTTATGACTTAACATGATTTCTAGAGTGTGATTTGTTTTCCTTGATAATTTATTGTCTTCTATCTATTTGAGTGGTGAGATTATTTTTGAATTATCACTCCCTTACCTTGGATGGTTTTAACTCACCAACAATGAAAGAATCTAGCAGATCAAAACCCATCACCAAACCAAATAATCTCCCCAACATAACCTTAGGGTATTTAGGTACTCATGTTATTTGATTGCCTCTTGTCCTTCACCCAACTGGCTCAAATTTTTTTAGATCAACTTTTTATAAATATCTCTAAGAAGGTTTCCATCACTGACCTCTACTCTATCTAGAAATTTGATGATAAATCTATTGCCTATTTTGTAGCTAATTAGAGGATCTTAATCAATCAACTTTTCTTCTCCTTACCTCAACCTAAATTGATATAACTTTTTTCTTGGGCATGTACCATGCATATCTATTTTTTAATACACATTCAAAGCTTCAAAACATTTGATGAGGCTTTTACCATGGAACATAATCTGGAAAATAGTGCTATCAATGAAGGAAAGCTAAAACTAAAAAATAAGAACTCTACCTACAAAACTACTGAGTCTTCTTCCTCCATATTAATCAGCCAAACTAACACTAAGAATAAAAGCAAGGGAAATACAAATGTGGTTGTCCTTAAATCTGCTTCTACATCATTTGTCAACCAACAATTTTTTTTTGGTTATTTAAAGTAAAACATGAGGAACCAAAACTGGGACAACCAGAAGTAATTTACCCCACTAGGAGAATCTTATGCTTCAATATTAGAGAAGTTATTGAAGGCCAACATCATAAAAATTCCTCCTATCAAACCACCTCAGCACTTTAATTCTTCTCATCCCACACCTATTTGGTATAATGAGAATGATCTATGTGTCTTCCATCAAGTATTATGGCATGATGTCAGTAGGTATAACACCTTCAAGAGAGTTGTCTATTCTCTCATTAACAAGGGCAAGCTTGTGTTGGCTAATCTTAATACACATCAAAACTAGGAATTTGGCATATTTAAGAAACCTTTCTCCAATCATGTCCATATCAAAAATGAGATCAACAAGGTTGAGTGTTTTCATGATGCCCATACTATCAATATGGTTCTTAACATGCTCATTAGTAAAGAACCTACTAACCAATCTATCTATTCTTTGCCTACTAAGCTAGTGGAGTTACCTTCTCTTCCTTTAGAGATCCAAATGAATGAATCAACCCTTTAACTATTCCACTTATTGAGGTAGTGGAGCTATCAACCATTATTTCAACTGACATATTAGAACAAGTACCCATTTTACCTTTTCCCTCAACCATTGAGAAATTTACTACCCCTTTGGAGATCATTCCTAAAGGAGAAGCCTTTATGTATGCATCTATCATCAAGGAGTCACCCATTTAAACCTTGAATCCTTTTATTTAGGAAAAGCATAAGGTTACCATCCCTCTATCTCAACCTATAGGCTTATCTTTTAGGTCCACTATCTAGGGAATAAAACTAGATTACAAACCATTATCTAGGTTAGTGCAAAAATTGTAATTTATCTCCAACCCTGACATCGATAAAATATTTGGTAATAATTGGGGCTCCCTTACATTTCCAAAAAAGAACCTCTAACCACATCATTGGTAGACCAATCCACCCCTTCCATTATCCACACTCTTATCTTACCACCCAAACTGATAAAATCTTCTACCAACCCAACTATTCCTTAACCTTTCTAGGCACCTAAACCCTAAACAACCAAATCACCTTCTCCAACCAAACTGACCAACCCAACCAAGAACCTTGGCACCTTCCTTACATAGAGTCTTAATCACCCATCTATGAAGTTGGAGCTTACCTCACGAAACCCAACAACCAAGTGCCAACCCAAATTGACCAAGGAAGTGAAGCCACCAAAGGGCTAGAGGCTCAAAATCCTACCTCCCTCAGCCTTACCCTCTATCTTGGGGATCCATCCCTCCATTCTAAGTATGAAGTCAATTGTCTTAACCAAAACCTAATTGCTGCTAATTACACTGGCACATTTACTTTATGACACAACTATCTTCATTGAACCAGTAATGACTAAGCTACATACCTTGAAACCTCCTACCTCCACTTTATCAACCTTTGCCTTACAAAAACCAAAACCACCAACCAAGTGCACCATCTTACCCAAACCTTCTATCACCAAACCTGCTCTCAAAAGGGCTTCAACCTTCCCAACCAAGACAAAAAACCTTAAACCGTCTCCACCTTTAGTTGAATCCTATTCTACCATTTTCTAAAGGTTATTTTAAGATTCTTTACTGACCTTATCCCTTATCATTTGATTCAACCCTCTCAGTTCAAAACCCATCTGGTATAATAACCACTAATTATGATCCTATCATAAAATACTAGGCCATGAAATAGAGAATTTTAGGGCTGTCCAAACCATTATCTCTTAGCTCTATGATGGGGATGATATATTACTAGAAAAACCTCCCATGGGCCCATTACCAATCCAATAATGAACAACTACTAGCCAAAACCTTCTTATTCCTCTCCTCACACCTCAGAGTGATGAGGAACCAAACAACTCTCCTACCCCCAATTCCTCCCTCTATCCATACCATCCACATGGTCATAAGAGGAAAATAAAAAGATAAGGGGAAGGCCAAAGTGTCCATCTCAGAGACATACCCATAGTCTACCTCCCAACCAAACCCTACCCAAACATCTTCACCTTTATCCAAACCCAAGGTATATATCTTAGGTGTTTCCCAGTCTAACCCTTTGAATCCATTAGGTGAGTGGTGCTCAAATAGCTTCACCAAACCCTAGTGAAGATGACCATATAATAGTTTATTACTACTTCACCTCATCATTTTGAAATAATGATAGAGGCAATGTAATTAATAGAGGTCTAACTTGAAGACCCTCAACCTCTATAATCCTTTGTTGGTGCTCTCTAAATTTCCAACCTTGTCACCTTCAAGGATTCATAAATACCTTCTATCTATCCTAATGACCTAAATCCCACACTCTTTATTACTACTTAAATCAACCAAACCTACATCAAATGGGTCATAAATGATGGGGGAGCTAATATTAATATCACCTCCTCCCATGCTTATAACTAAATCAACCTACTAGATAAGGTCATGTCTAAAACCTTGACCATCTTATGATCCATTAACAACACCATGACCACTACCCTAGGAACTATTGTCCTTCATATCTATTTAGGACCCTGTAGGCTCCTCAAATTCTTTTACATCATGGAAATTGAATTCTAATAGAATGTTTTGCTAGGATGACCTTAGATTTTCTCCATGGTTGAATCCCCTCTACCCTTCATCATTTCATTAAATTTGAACATGAAAGTTAGGTCATCACCATCCAAGATGATCCAAGTCCCTTATTGACATGCAACATGACCTACTGACATAATGATGTATTCCTACCCCTATCTAGTATACCCTCCTAAACCAAAGATAATCCCTTTACCATAAAAGAGGGAGTCATAACTTCTTCTACCAAAAAGCAATCAACTAGCTCATCCATCCTGTCTAATCAGATCCCCACCTTATACCACTTGAAATACACATTCTAATGTCTTTCACTAGGGTAATATTGCATACTCACCCTTGATGTTTTCCCTACTCCCCAAGACTATGGGAAATGTGACCACCAACCCAAGTATGACCCCAATGTCAAAACAAATGTTCCCTTTGGAAATTAACACTATCAAACCCATTTCATCTATGGGGGAATTGACAATCCCCTTGGTGCTTCTACCACCTCCTCTTTGCCTCAACCATTCACCTTTAGTTTCTCCTACCTGGACAAACCATAATTTACTAAGACATACCTCCATAGGTGTGCTTAGAAAAGATTTAGTCTTGGATGATATGAGCATGGCCCACATGATTTGATTTCCATTGAGACCAAAAACCCTCATGAGAAACATGGATTTGGTTTCATTTTACCCACCAAGAAGCCAACTAAACCACCTACCACCACCATTATTGAGGAAGACACCCCTTCCTCACCAACCTCTCTTTCACCTACGTGTGTGGATGATGACATCATCCCACCTAAATTTTTCATCAACATAATCAACTTTAAACCCCTAACTTTTCAAAAGGATGGGGGAACCATAACCATCCCTTTAACCCATCTTGAAATGATAAGAGATGACTCTCCTACCATTAACACTATTTAATGCCAAGATGATGATTCTTTTCTCACCTACCTTGGTGCACTAAATTATTCCATCCACAAATCCCTTCCTCTTAAGACCTCAACCATATTGAATGTATCCACCATGGATATCAACTTGGGCACTTCAGACAACCCCCACATTGTCAAAATTGGCCAATCATTAAATTCTAAAGAAATTCAGGACTTCTCTTTCCTCCAAGTTCATATAATAACATTTTCTTGGTCTTATAGTGAAATGCCTAGAATTGACCCTACCAATTCCACCTAAAACATAGTCACCCACCATGACATTAAGACCATCAAGTAGAAACTATGATGCATGCACCCTTGTATAACCCTTCTCATCAAAAAAGAGCTTTAGCATCTTCTATCTATCAATTTCATTCAACCCATTGAATATCCCCAATGTATTTCAAATGTTTTGCCTATCACCAAAGCCATAAGGGGACTATGCATTTGTGTGGACTTTCATGACCTCAACCTTGCTTACCCTAAATATGACTTTCCTCTTTTAAGCATTGACTAACTAGTTGAACTTACAACCAACGATGAGATGTTATCTCTCATGTATGGATTCTTGGGTTACAATCAGATCCTAATACCCCCTAAAGATTAACACAATACTTCCTTTACCACCCAATGGGGAACCTTCTGCTATAGATTCATGTCTTTTAAATTAAAAAATGCTAGTGTAACCTACCAACATACCATGGCTTATATATTCCATGACCTTATCCACAAGATTATAGATCACTATGTGGATGACCTTCTTGGGAAATATAAGCTCCAAAAAAACTATTTGGCCATTATCAAGATTATCTTTGAACACCTCATCCATTACCATATATACCTAAACCCCAAGAAGTGCATTTTTGGGGTCTTATCAAGAAATCTCCTTAATTTTATTGTCTCCCTTTATGGTATCAAAGTTGATCACACCAAGATCAAAGCCATCCTTGACATGCTTCATCCAATCAACATTAAGAAACTGTATAGTTTATAGGGTAATATTCAATCCATTCATCACTTTGTCTCCTAGCTTTCAAACTGATGCCAACCCTTCCATCACCTTTTGAAGAAGGATGTATATTTAAAGTGGAATAGTGATTGTAAAAAGGTATTTTATTTAATCAAAAGATACCTTCTGTCTCCACCTATCCTCACCCCTCCCAAGGATGACCAACCATTATACCTATATATCTCCACCAATGACCACTCCTTAGGGGCAATGCTTACTCATTAGGATGAAGAACATAGACAGTAAGCTATCTATTATATTAGCTACACACTTGTAGAGTATGAGACTTAGTATACTCATATGGAGAAGCTTTGCTTAGCTTTAGTTTTTGTGGCCACCAAAATTTTTCACTACCTTCTTAACCACAAAATCTATGTCATAACCAATACCAACCCACTTAAGTACATACACTCCAAGCCATACCAAAATAAAACATGACCAAATGGCTTATGCTTTTAGCAGAGTTTGACCTTGAGTTCCTTTAGCAAAAGTTAGTTAAGAGGTAGGTTATTGCTGACTAACTAGCTGAAGCACCATTATCAAATAATCAACCTCCTCTTCTTAAGTTCCCCAATGAGTATGAAGCCTTAGTGATAGGCCTTCAGACTACATTAGCCTTGGGAGTCAAAATAATCAATAAATTTGGTGACACCCAGCTTGTGGTCAATCAAATCAATAACTTTTACCAATATAAGAATGATGTTTTATAATAATACAAACAACTAGTTGACAAACTATTAGCATCATTTGAACATTATCACATTAAGTCAACCCTCTGATATACTAATAATTTCATTAATACTATGGCTTACCTCACCTCTCAAATCTCATATGTACCCTCTGAATCTAACCTATATGTTGATATCCATAGACTTACCTAGCCTTCCTATGTCAAACTAGATTCTCCCACCATTTTCAGTGTGGAGGAGACCCAACCTTGCCTTTAGTATCAACAAACCTTTGACTATCTTAACCTTGCTATTGTTTCTTCTAAGCTTTCTAGGAATTCTCAAAGATCATTTATCTAGGGTACCTCATGTTATACCATTATAGGGGGAATTCTTTACAAATGTGGTTTTGATGGCCTCCTTTTCTATTGCCTAGGTAGTCATGAAACCTCTCATGCTATCAATAAAACACATGATGGAATATATGGGGGACACTTTAGTGGCCTTACCATAGGTAAATGCATCATTTTCCTCAATTATTACTAGCCTACCCTTAACCAAAACTGTTGTGATTATGTGAAAAATTGTGTTAAGTGTCAAAAACATGTTAATTTGCATCATGCACCTAGCCATAGCCTTCATGTATCCATGGATTTATGGCCCTGTTCCTAATGGGTTATAGACCTTATTGGTGAAATTAACCCCTATTATTTATACCAACACTATTCTATCATCATTGTGACCACATATTTTACTAAATGGGTAGAGTCTATTCCTCTAGACTGGACCAAAGTGGAGAAGATTATCAATTTTGTCAACCATCACATCATCTTTTATTTCAATGTTCCTCACAAGATTATCACCAATAATGGTAAATATTTTTAAAACAATAAATTACAAGGTCTATGTGATGCATTCAACACTGTGTTAACATTCTCCTCACCTTATCACCCTTATGTGAATGGATAGGTTAAGGCCTCTAACAAAACTCTTAACAACATGCTAACTAAAATGATCAATGCTTCTGATCAGGATTGACATTCACATATCCCCTTTGAATTATGGGCATATCACACTAAAATTAGAACCCCTATGGGTCCTACCCCTTTCTCTTTTGTGTTTGGAGTAGAGGCCATCTTGCCTCTCAAAGTCCAAATACCTTCTCTTCACATATCTTTGAAAGATCTCATTTTTAAGGATGGTTATCATCGTCACTTCTTAGCCCAACTTGAGATAATTTATCAAAATTATTTATCATTCCTTACCCATCTTCATGTCTATCAATATCATGTCAAGCATGCTTATAACAAACACCTTAAAGTGTAAGAACTCAACATCAGAGACCTCATCCTAAAGGAAAATCAACATGTCACTAATATGGAGAAAAATAAGTGAGGTAAGTTTTCTGTCAATTGGATTAGACCCTATATCATAACCCACAAGTATGGATTAGAATCTTTTCATTTGTCCTCTCTTAAAGGCAAGTCCTCTCTTAAAGGCAAACTATAACCTAAGCCCCTCAATACTTTACATATGTATCCATTATTTTGTTAAATAAGGATCAAGTTCACCTTTTGTTTTAACTTAGGCTCATCCCTTGATTTCAACCACATCCATCTCCCTATTTTAGGGTAAACTAATTAAAATTTAATCATGTGATTATTTGTCACAGTCATAGCCTAATATTGAACAATGGGCACCATGGCTCTACAAATGGCATGATTCTCATGGTAATTTTTTCCCCTCTTCCAAGATGAATTCCCATGATCCTTGTCACCTAAAATTATTTACACCTACTCCAAATTCTTGTGATTTTTGTTATTCCTTCATAAAGGTGAACCCTTAAGCCTTTATAAACAAGTCTGTGTCAAGAAAAAATCAAATAAACAAAAAGCAAAATCCCTACCAATAACAATCATGAGTCATTCCTAGCATATGTATACTACTCCCTTTAAGGACAACTATTAAAAACATATTTGAAATTTCTCAAAGTAAGGTGGACTACTCCCTTGAAGGATACCTATCTGAAGTATTGAAAAAAGCATATAAACGTAAACCACTCCCTTAAAGGATGGATGAGTAAATCATTTATAAAAAGCATAGAAATTTCTTGGAAGCTTCCTGTATCGATCAACGTCCCATATACAACAACAAATAAAAAGACCCATTATCAAAATCAGGATAAAAGCAATTTACTTTTAAAAGATACAATAGGCTCTCAAACAATAAAATAAGGTAGTATCTATAATCAGATTTCACAAGTAGGCTTATAACATTGATCAGTCTACACCTTGTATGGCATAGACTTGTTTATACTGACTCTTCAAAAACCTATAAAAGAGGCATGCTATCCTCATAAGAAGGTTAAATTTTCATCCATCTCCACTTTATACATCATAATCAAGGGATTTTTAGCTCACTTGACATTATATGAGCATGACACTTTTTTAACCACCTAACTAATGCTAATGCAAATCATTCAAAGGGATTATATTTATTAAGATAATCTAACTTTAGTTTTGTTTTAGTCTTTGTCAAAGAAGAAGCATCCTAGTCTCTTCTTATCCCATTATTCCTAGTTGGTATTTTCATTATGACATTTATCTTTTAATAATATTCTTTGTTCTCCCATATATTGTTGTTAGTTAACTTACCTCATGTGTTTTACCTTAAAACAAATTAACAACAAGAATATGCAAATGTGTCATAAGTAAATGCATAACCATAACCATAACAAGCATAATAACATCATAGCATCCATGAGAAATAAATCAATCAACCATTTTTCACTACATGTCTAAATATAAATAATGAATCATATACTCATTATAATTTAGCATTTCAGGAAGCATACCCATAAATAAAATCCATCTCATGCCTAGATAGGTGAGTCTCCATCAGTCTCTAGCACCCATAGAAAATTCATAATCCATAATCAATATAAACATCACACCATATACATTAATATCAAACCAAATCATAGACCATAAGTATGATCAATAAACAAAGATCATATATATATATATATATATAACTCATGAGTTAGATAACATTGTAATGTATACAAATAAATAAACTTATCTCTCTCTCAAAATGTACATCTCACCACATCAGCTTGTTAGTCAGAATCAAAATGATATATATCATAATATTGTATGTCATAACCTGTGTCTTATTTATATCCTAGGGGTACCATTGTCTCTTGGGGTACTAATATATCTTGGTTCTTACCCCATAAAATACATGTGTATCCCTTAGATATACCTATCTATCCACCTATAGATGTTGCCCAATAACCTAGAGTCACCATATTAGAATTGCCTACCAAACTCGATCTATACTCACCTCATTAGGCCTTTGCTAGGTAGTGAGTGAAGACAATAGCCTCATATTAACATAACTCTTGGATGGTGAATATGTACCTTTGTATGTAAATAGTCCCTTGTAGTGTTTCTACTTCTCCTCTAGCCTATCTTAAAACATCTCACTTTTGGGTGACTTGGGCTAGTGTAGCTCTAGCCTGATCCCTCTTACTTGTCATAGTGGTTAATTAACCTTATAATGTATCCTAATATCCTTATAATTTTGTGACATATACCTACATAGTGGCTAGTGTCACTCCTACCTATCCATTGGGGCTAACCCCCTATACTTGTACCCTATGGCCCCCTCTCCTAGTCGAGTCCCCATCTATCAATCTCCTACCACTGTCACCATCACCAAAATCTATAACTACACATAAATATTGGTACCATGCCTTGTAACCATATATAAAGATGACATAAAATATTTGTGTCCTAGATGGTATCTCCTCGTGATCAAGCAAGTTTGATACTAGATGTGGCTTAAGAAGTAGAATCTTTGAGTCCTTGTGCATGTATCTAGGGAATGCACCTAGAATACCCTAAACTAGGCCAGACTATCTATGTACCCTATCAAAAGGGATAATATTTACCTCTAAATCCTACCTATTGAATATCCATATATAACTTTGTAGAGATAGGGTTTGCCTCTTATAGTTTGGCCATACTAAAAATTGAACATAGGGTCTCTAGGTAATGTCTCTAATCACTAGTGCACCTAATTCACCCCTAAATCAATCTACATCATGTGCACCTCCCCCAACAATTGAATAAGAAAATAACCTCTCTATTACATGAATCCAATTGGGAACTCAATCATGTTATATCCCATCTATTAAAACCCCACTAGCCTTAGCACCTAGATGTGCTCATAGTCCTAGCAGTGTAAAACCAAACTGACAATAATGCCATACCTCTTATGGGCCCTAAACCCACTAGACTCCCTATATACCTATACTAAGAGAATATTTACCTATAAAAATATAGTCCACCTTAGTAGAAACTTAATCAACACCCCTAGTAGTAAGTATAAAAGTATCATGTTTCTCAATTCAAGAAGGGAAAAGCATGAAACTATCATCATCATCAATATCCTCTCATCCCTCTCCCTTTGATAGAGAATGGAGTAACTACAGCCCTTAACATGTCATCTAACATGGTCCTAGTCATCTCCATATAATATTTCATGTAGACCATCTCACTTCTCTTATTATATGTGGTATATTATCTTACCTCGTAGGGCCAATCATGTAAAATCTAGTGTACATCTTTTGGTAGGATTGTGAACTCGCCAGTTGCTAAAAATAATGTGTTCATGGTCAGATCCTATATCTTGGTGAGGAACACAATCATGGATGCATTGTGAGGCACATGTTGATAGTGTCACATCACTCTCAAGTCCACCTCCTCCATATGTGCCTAATCTACTAGGGTCATCCCCTGGTGAATCTTAGTAAAGATACATATCACCTAATCGTATATCTAAATTTTCTTGTATGACTCCATAGTTCATTAATCACATACACTTATTTAACCCATTTTACTCATTTAACCAGTGATTTCACTACCCTTTTACCTTATCTATAAACCTTAGCACCTACAAGGTTACCCTACACTAATAAATTAACATCTTATATACCTTAGGCACTTTTAACAAAATCAAATGATAATTTTTACACTAGGTAATCATCGACAGTCATGATGACCACTGATGGTTAAACATCCACCTCTTTTAGAATTTTGACCATTGATGATTGACCCCAAATACTAACAATCACTATGGGCATTCCATAAATAAAATACCCCTAGACCTACCTTACCTAGAAACCAACCAAGCAACCCTAATTTATTTTAACTCTTGGCCTAATACCCATACATACCCTAGTTAACCTACCCCACCCTATCAATTTCAAAATTTATATATAAAATTAACCCTTCAACCCAACCTAGGGCACATCCAGGTCACACCCTACGCACCCATCCCCTATGCTTTCAAATTGAATGTAAATTTCACATTGACAACTACATCTACCAATTTAAGAGCACCACCTACTTAATTTATTGATTATTATCAAGGAGTAATCCATGGACCCACCTATCCTCTTCTTCACCCCTGCTCTCCCTATATCCCATCTTGGTCCTCTAGGTTAATCCAAATCAGCAAATACATCACAATAATCACCATCAATAATATGTTTGCCCAAATCATCAATTTCTAGAGCTTTGTAGTTAAAAGTGGAAATGAGCTAAATGATATTCAAATTCATTTTTGACCACTAAAATTTTTAGGGTTTTCACCCTAACCATTGTCATTCAAGGTGATCATCAAATGTCACCCTTGAGCACCCTGACCATCGATGATCATGAGGCTCACCTTTTTTCTCTCCCTTAGATCACACCCCTTTTTTTCAATAGAACTAAATAAAAAAACCCACCCTTTGAGACTCCCTTCTTTACCCACCTTGACCACCTCATCATCTCACCCTTGGTCCACTTTGACCTAAATAAGCACACATTTTATGATGATTTTTGCCTATTCCTTTAACCAAAGTGACAACATTGCCATGTTGACCACCTTTTTAAACTTTTACCACCTTGAACTTACCTAACCCACTTATGTCTTCTTGGTACCACTTCTTACCTTAGATATCTATAATACTTAACCAATTTTTGTTTTCCTTGAGATCACTTCCTTTTTTGGACACTTACTGAATCATATACATCACTTAAGATACTTGTGTTTATGAGTGTACCCAGCCACCAAGCCTAAATGCGGTCATGCAATCTACTTTTCACTTATTCTTCTAGCATTAAAACTAATTTAACTAACTATGGTAACCTAGTCTATGTGTGATCTCAGCTATCCCACTTTGTTTATACATTTTCACCTCAAGTGCCCAACCTATCACCCACCTTCATGACATTCACCTTCATCATCACCTTCATCCACCTTATCAAACCCACACCTAATTTTTTTTACCTCATCAAATTTTGGTTTGAGGGGGAACACCTCCTCCCATACATGGGATAAATATACCTTTGACCAACAATCCATTTCTATTTTATAGTTTGTTGATTCAAAGCTACATAAAAAAGGGACAAAATGTAGACATCAAAAATCCATACACTTAGATTATTAATGTCGAAATTCCCTTAGACCACATTGGGACCCCCTTGGGACCAATTTGATATTTTTATCATAAACCAATCCTAACCATAGTTAGTTTGACCGCCTAAATTAGCCTACCCCTTTAGTAACTCTTTCCTTGTCCTTCAATCGTCTATGTTTAGGATGACTACCAATAATTACCTTAATCATTGATGGTTAGGGTACACCTCCTTAACCAAAGACATGTAAACCATCTACCTTACTTTTCTAAAAATATCTCATCTAAATCTATGTGTAAGTCATTACATGTGTGAGTTAAAATTTGAAGACCCATTAACATCTTGTTACACTTCACCTTCCTTGCCTATAAAAAATAGGAATAAGGAGATGAAATTCATTTTAAATTATTATTAAGAGCTTTTACATCTAGATTTACCTTTTTGGATGTTAATAACCATTATCAATCCATCTATTTATCTATCACATTAGAGTGCCTACTTGTTTCTATTCTTCCATGAATATTCAAACATCATTACTCTACTAGAATCACATTAGACTCCACCAATGAGTCAACCACCTCAAGAACCTACCCAAACAACCTTCTACAATATATGTATTTATTTTCCAATATTGAATTACTTTATTTTCCTTTTGTACTTAGCCTAGTATCAACCCATCTTTCTAAATCCAACTTTGTGATCCCATCAATCTGACTATTTACCAACCCAAACCTACACACAGTAACCACTAATGGTTGTCTCAACTAATGATGGTCTACCCAACTGTCGATGGTCACTTTGACTGATGATGATCACCTTAACTACCAATGGTCAATGCAACCACTAATGATCACTATGGTAGAAAATAAAATAAAGTTATTTTCACCATCTTACCTTCAACAAAATCTAGTTTTTTGTGTCCCTACCTATTCATAAACCCCTATATGGTTTTTTGAAGCAGACTTGAACCATTTAGCATTAGTATTGACTTGATTATTGTTATATAAGTCATTTATAATCTATTTATTTATCAAGCATCTCTTGTGTTCAATTTCCATACCTTTTGATTATTGATGCAATTACTTTCTATTTTATTTTATAAACTTAATTATTTAAAATGTGTGGATTGATAGCCCTTGAGGAAGCTTTTGCTTTTGGGATCTAGTTATCACTAGGCAATCCACTTAGCTATCTATATAACCAAACATTTACTTTAGTACTATCTTATATGCAGGTCATGCTCTTAAGCCAAAGAAGAGCTCTCCACAATCATCTATTTTAATGTGCACACAATCCAACATGTTTTTCAGCCATACTCGTATTTAGTTTCTTCTTATTTTTTTCTCAAAATATAAGATAAAATTCATTAAAACACAACCCTCATAAATTTCATAATGAGAGGAGATACAAGAAATTCCAAAAATAAAATTATTTATAGACATATCATGTACACTTATAAAATTAGCATGTCCTAATCCTTCATATCATAATTGATATTCATTCCTACTATGTAATAAAAAAAACCGTGCATAAGAAAGAGAGAAGATACATAAAGTATTATTTTAAACACCTTAAATAATTAAGGAACTAGATTGATCTATAATGGACCAACTATCTTTAATGAATGTTATAATGAAATTATCATTTAAATTTTAAGAACAAGACAACAAATTCTTTTTAAGCTTAGTTACATAGCAAAAATCAATAATAAAAATATTTGAAAACTTTGCTTTTCCCTATTTAGTTGTTTCTAAAAAAGAATTATCTTCTAAGTAAATTATTTCAGAGACATCTCTATAATTAAAAAGAATAGTAGATGAGAATGTCATATGTTGTGATGCGCCACTATCTAAAATCCACTCATTTTCATTTGAAACAAATAAAGTAGAATATAAAGCAATAATATTTGAATCATGATTATTATTCTAATTAGGGTTTTAATCATTTTGCTTATTTTGGTTAGATTTATTCCATTTTTTATTTTAATAAGATTTATTTTTAACTCTATACTTGTTTTTATAATAGGTTTCCCTTGTATGATCATATTTTTCACAGAGATTGCAATTTCCATTAAACTTATGTTTATGATACTTGTGACCAGATTTTTTGTTCTTATTTTTGCCTTTAGTAAAATTAGGGTTAGGTTTTTGGTTCTTATTTTTATCATAAACATTATTTAAGGTGATAACTTCTCGAGTGGCATTCTATTTATATTTAAAATTGGTCTTAATTTTCTCTTCTTAAATCAAGAGAGCAAAGAAGGTGGTAAGGTCATGGATATCTTGCTCAGTTTGATACTTAAAATTCAAAATTAAAATAAAAATTATAAAATTTTCATGAATATTTAACTAGATGATTAAAATAATAAATTGATCTTGCATCAAATTATAATTACGTCCATCTAATTGATATTTAATGTTTTTAATTTTAGCAAGAAAATTGACAAGCTTTTTATCACCTTTCATAGGTGTAGTCAGAAATTCAAGGATTAATTTAATAATTTTAGAGAGATGAGTGCCATAATTTATGGACTAAATTAGTTTACAAACATTTCTAGGATATTCTTGATTACCAATGTGTAGAAGGAATTCATCCTTAACACTCTGTAAGATACTGGACATAACTTCATATGATTTTTATTGAAATATATTGGTAAACACAGGGATCACATGTTATCCAAAAGAATATTTTTAGTCCCAAAAACAATATTACACAAATTTTGAGCCATAAATTCAAATTTAACATAGATTTTCCATATATTATAGTTATTTCTATTAAACATTTCTAATTTATCTAAAATATAATTAGGCAAATCCATAGCTTCCTTTTAAGAATGATAGTAAATAAATACTTCAAATAAATCTTTTTTAGTATGAATTTTAAATTTATTTCAAATTAAATATATATTACAAGTGTAAAGCCACAATAATTGTTCAATTTAATTCTAGACAAAGTAAGAAAATTATAAAAGATTGTGATAAAATAAGGTGTCACAAGTGTCACAAAAATACACTAATATAATCACAATTTAAAATAAAATGAATTTTTAAACCTATTTTCCAAAATAAAGTGAATAAAACATGTAATTATATTTAATTACATAATTTATATTTCAAATAATGTCAAAAATTGAAATAGAGTTGCATTAAACTATGTGTCAAAAGAGTCAGACTTAGAACAACCACATAGACACTATTATTTAAAAAGATATAAAAACTATAATAAGAGGTTTCCAAAAATAAAATGGACCACATAGATATGTCTGTGAGGTACCAAAACCTAAATATTGACTAGTTATATGACTATGTTTGATGAAACATTCACTAAGTCAAATTTGGAAACAAGTTTGACAAGTCAAATTTGATTTGTGGGGTTTTGAACATTAGACCTCCCAAACTACAAGCATTTAGAAAAATAAGGTCTACCAGTCCATATAAAAATATTTTTATTATTTAACACGTACTATATTATATTTATACATTTCAATCTCATTTTTAATAATAAAAAATATATAACATGAATATTTACTATGCATGTAAAAAAAATAGTGAAAAAATATTACTAATTTCAATTTTTTGGTAAATGGATATCTCAAAAGTGGGACTCATAGGTGGCTAGCATGGAAAATTTTGAAAAAAAAATAAATCAATTTTTAAATAATATTTAAAACTTTAAAATGAAACTACATACCTACAGATGGTTATGGCATTTCAGGGGAAGGAGAGAATCTCACATAAAATTGAAATGATTCCTCCTAATTTTCTTACTGATGATGAAGGAAATTTAAAAATTGAATTTTGGCTGAAAAAGGAAATTTTCCAAGCTCCTAGGGTGTATAATGGCTCCCCACATAGAGAAAAAATCCTAGGTACTTGAGGAAGGCTTCTCAAGCTCTATACATGCTTCTAGAATACTTATACATACAAGATTTGACCTTTTAGATCAAAAATATCCTAAAAAGAAAGAAATTATTTTTTTATAATTTAATATATATATGTAGGCTATAATTTTCCATATAATGGCATCCTAGTGATTATGTCTTCTCCACATAAGAATTATGGCTGCTTATAATGGGGTTTATACTGCTTGAATGTTACTTGTATGAAGATTTAAGACCTAAAGATGTTGAACTAGGATTCCAGAGATCATCCAAAAGTAATAATCTACCTCTATGGAATCCTAGTGCCATATAGGGTTGAAATAAATTAAATTTACTTGAATGAACTTAATTACACCTTACTTTCCAATCATATCCATCCACCAAGATCTAAAACCATGTAAAGATTTATGTACCAATGTCAATACATAGAGAATATATAATGAATAATAATAAGAAAAGTGTGAACACAAGTCAATTATACACAATACAAAAGTTATGTTGGAAAACCTCTAATAGATTTTAAAAACCCACAAAGATTATTCAATGTTGAAACAATTCCCCCAATAGATAAAATATTCTCCAACTCACTTCTTCACATAATGGTCTTCACAAAAAAAATTGTTCACCTGAGGTATTTTTAAATCATTGAGATGTTTTAATAATAGGGGTAAACCCTATTTTATAGTAAAACTTAAAGGGAGAGGCCCATTGTAACCAATAGGTCTAACCATACCAAGAAAATTTAAAACACCAATAATAAATTATATAATAATATTTTATTTTTACTAATAGGTAATAAATAATTTATGTTTTGTTATTTATTTACATGAGGTTTTTAACCCATGTTAATAAATAATAAATCATTATTATTTAATTACCTAAAATATGCTAAGGGTCTTTATAATTACACTACTTAGATATTAAATATTATAATAACACTTTACCTTCTTAAGAGCTAAAATGAGCCAATTCATGTATCAAGATGATGTATGACATATTATGATTGGTTTCTAAATTTGACTTTACTTATTTGTAACCATATCAATCATACTATTACTTTCCTACAAATTTATATATAAGTGCCATGTAGTGTGATCTAATATGTTAGTATCTCCCAGGTTATGATATCTCTAACAAGTCTAAAAGACTAAAAAATATAGCATGGTCCATGTAAAATTTCATCATTCAGTCATGATCTCTTGGGCTCTAACATATATGATAGTTCTGAGAGATCAATAACTATGATATCCAGGCCATGTGGTGTTTCCTCATTTAATCAAGATCTTTTAAGCTCTGACATCTATAATAAATTAGGGAGACTAACATATAAAACATCCAGACCACATTGAATTTCTATATCTCTTTAGGATATCTTGGGATCTAACATATCTAACAGGTCAAGGAGACTAATGTTGAGAAGTTTTGTCATTGATGTCAAGGATGATGTCATTAATATCAAGGTGCATCTGGTAAAGATGCATGGTGAGTGGTATTTGAGGTATGAGCTTATTTTCTTGATGTGACAAGTAATCCATGTGACATAAGAGAATTTTAAGGAAATATAATGTCTCTTCTATTGAGAGATAATTTCAAAGAAACCTAATGTCTCTTTTGTTGGTTGATGTCAAGATTCATTTCAACTTGAAGTTGTTAGTGTTGTCATAAAGAGGGATGATGGTCAAGTGAACATTGAATCATGTTGTGATTAGAAATAATTTATTATAGTGGTGTAAGATTATGGTTTAATATTTTTCTTTTTTGATATCATTTAGGTAATCATGTTTGAGTACTAATTCTTGAGTATAAGGTGTCTTGAAAATCCTCGACTAGACCTTGTGAGAATGTATGCACAAGTGAAGTTTTATTAAGTAAGTAATCACAAGATTATGATAGGTTGTTTGGAATTATGTAATCATGAAATTAAATTATATACACTTTCATAAGTGTTTTAAGTTAAATTTTTAAGTTTTAAGTGCTTAAAAAGCTTAGACATGACACTAGTCATGGCATGTAAAGTTCTTGTGAGAAGGTATAAGTATGGTGACTTTGTAAATATGAATGTATAGATGCATGAGAAGTTTTATTACATTTATTTAAAATTTATTTGAGTTATTGGATCACTCATTATATTCTCAAGGTTAGCCTACAGGGGTAGGACCTTCAGACCAAGTCTACATCTAGACCACTTCTAAACCCTACTTGGTCTAATGAGGCATAAAATAACATTACACAAGACAAAACATCATATATGTGTGAAAAAATAAAGGGGAATAAAACCCAATGATACATACAAATTTACTTCATTACTATAAGTCAAAATATCACAATTTAGGGAAGCACCAACTCCACATCGAGCATCAACCCTAACTAGCTAAGTACCAACACAGCTATGCTTTAGAAAGTACCAACTTGCAAGGAGACACCAACCCCTAAGATAACTTAGCACAAAATTAGACACATAAAAAAATTATCACTTTAAAACACCTTGTTTCTTTTACAATAAATTATTATCACCTTCTTCATCTCTTCTCTCTCTTATACCTCTCAAACTACCTTCTAGGCCTCTTCACTCAATTAGATCTCTTCAAGACCAATTAGGTCATATGACCTTGATATTCATATAAAAATAAATTTTTATATATTTAATACATATCCTATATACTCATAATATTTTATAAATTACCTACTTCTACTCATAATATGTTATCTTATTCGCATATTTTCATACACATACAAATAAGCCTAAAATTACCTTGTATATATACCATTCCTTATTCATATACCTATTGGTTGGATAATCACCATTAAAATCTTAGGTCATACATGGAATAAAAATTATGACATATTTTAAAAGTTACTCAAATGAATATTGAGTCCCTTTTGGTCTTTCATAACTATATTATACCTCATCTCATTTTTAGGTCTCATAGAGACATAATTCCACCAGGTCTACTTTAGGACACGTTACACTTTGACTTCCTTGGAATAATTTAAAACTAAAAAATGGTATGATAATATCATATAAAAATAAAATATACATATACTAAGTTCATCTAGGCACCATAGCGCCTTTTAGATCCAACCATCACTTGAAGCACACCATTTGTACTATTCATAATTAGGTCTTCTCATACATAAAAAGTTTATCTTTAACTACTGTAGATTAAACAAAAATTATCTTTAAAAAATGTATATAAATAACATAAATAGAAAATAAATTAAATTATGGTAATCATCATATTATTTATAATTCACAACTCAGGGCAAAAGGACTCAAACACTTCTCTATAAATAGCCCACATGAACTGTCGGAACAATCCAAAAATCAGCCATGAACAAATTGATCTTCAAAACCTAAAATAACACTTAATATGGAAATTAAACTTTAAAAATATAATTTTAAATCTCTATACCACTCTAAAATACAAAAATCACCAAGTTTAATGTCAAATATTTGTCTTATAGACCAATATTTTGACCTCAGTACACAGTCAAACTAGAACTAGTCAAGGCATTTTGGCTTCAACATGTCAACCACTTTAAATGACTATAAAACCTTATAGAAAGAACTTATAGGACATAAAATTCCCAAAAACTAAAAAAATGTACATTATATACTTTAAATTATGGCATAGAGTCTCAAACTCATCATTCCAACTTGCTTACCCATAACTGCCAGTTTACCTTAAAGCACGATCATCATGATATTGACCTTTAATACTTGTATGACCACATTAAAAGACTTAAAATGCATAAAAATTATCATATAACATCATTATACCATTATCTTATAGAAATATAATATATTCAAATGGAAAATATTGGTCTTGTAAACCAATATCATAACCTTATATCTCACTGTCTCATATAAACTAGACAAGTCAACTTGCGAGCAAATTTTTCACTATATTCATAAATATCCAAAAATTATACCAAAAATTAATAGGAAATAAAATTCCCAAATAAAATATCAATGAAATTTTTTCATCAATCTATCATGATAACACATCCCTATTCATATTCTCACTACTACCAGGGTTTCTCATTGTTTGTGCCATTAGGCCTATTAGCGGCTACTTAACTTGGATGACCAATTTAAAACACTTGAAGGATGGAACCTGTCCCAAAAATTTCATGGACATGAAACATGAGTCTCAATCTAATCCTTTCATCCATTTTATTTTCTTTACCAATGCAACTTCTGACTTCTACAATAAATTATTCATAATAAAGATTACATATACATATATATATATATATATATATATATATGCATTCTCTTTCTCATCTGACTAACCACCACTACCTATAGGTACCTAGGAGATTTTAATCCATGATAAAATAGTTTTTCTAGTCATTTGAGACCATTATGGGCTTATTTGAACAAGATATTTCACATTGATTCCTTTTTAGGGTTTTAGAGATGTTTAACACAAGTTTGGGTGTTAACAATTATTCATAAAGGATTTCCCCTTAAATCCAAATCCAATTTCTATAGTTCTTATTTATTACCATTCCCTGTCTCTCCTTAAAAAATAAAGTACCCATGTAAAATTTACATGTGCCAATGAACACCTAAAAGTCTTTCTTGAGTTTGCATGCCTTTATTCTATGTACTCAAGAGACCTCAAAACCATTTTTCATTACTTATATTTCAAACCATGACCTCAAAATTTGTGAACATGATTTAAACAACATATCATAACTCTATAGATTCTCATATATGAAAAATTATCTTGAAAATTGATCTTCATTCCTCATTAGACCAAGTAGGGTTTGGAAGTAGTCTAGATGCAAGCTTGGTCTAAAGGTCTTACCATTTTAGGCTTACCTTGAGAATCTCATGAGTGATCTAATGACTCACATACATGTTAAATCAACTTAATACAACCTCTCATGCCTCTATGAATTCATATTTACAAATTCACCATACTTATACCTTCTCATAAGGGATTTACATGTCATGAATAGTGTCATGTTTAGGCTTCTTAAGCACTTGAAACTTGGAAACTGACCTTAAAACACTTATAAAAGTGTGTATAATTAATTTAATGATCACATAATTTCAAAAAACCTCTCATAATATTGTGTTTACTTACTTCACCAGACTTCACTTATGCACACCTTCTCATAAGGTCTAGACAAGGCTTCTCAAGACACCTTGTACTCAAGAACTATAACTTAAACATCCTTACCTTACTGATATAAAATAATAAAAATCTTTAGATATAACTCTAAAAACACTAAAATAAATTATTTTTTATCAACATGCTTCAATGATCACTTGACCATCATGCCTCTTTGTGACAACACTGACAACTTCAAGCTAACCTAAATCTTGACATCCATCAACATAAGAGACATTAGGTTACCTTAAAATTCTCTCTAAAAAGAAGAGACATTAGGTTTCTTTCAAATTCTCTCATGTCACATGGCTTCCTTTTCACATCAATCATGTAAGCGCATACCTTAAAGACCACTCACCATGCATCTTTACCAAATACACCTTGACATCAATGACATCAACCTTGACATCAAAGTAAAACACTACCACCCTTACCATCCTTGTTTGATTTATTATAATATTTTATCTATATGGATATTAGACAATTATTTATTTTGGAACTATCCATTCAAAAGTAGTGGGAGGTAGTTTCCTTAAAAGTCTTTGAGGTAGAATGCATTTTTTCTAAGTATCTCAAAGATTTGATATGGGCCAATCCATAATGGGTAAAAATTAGAGTGCTAGCCTTTATTTTTATGGGTTTTATCCCATATAAATTTTAAGTTATATATCCTAAAGGAATTCACCTTTTCCCTCTTATCAAACCACCTTTTGACTATATCCTGGTCCTTACTAAAATTCTGGAGGGCCTCTTCTCGAGCATCTTCTAACTAGATAATGTCTAACAACCTTGAGTCTACCTTATCACTATTTTACATGTATTATTTCATAAATTTATAGGTAATCAATATAAGGGTGATTGGGAATATGATATCTAACCCATATACCAATAGAAACAATAAATATTTGAGGGCTTATTTATACTAGGTGTGATCAGCCTAAAGGGCATATTTTAATAACCAAGGACAATCATGGGTATTCTTCTTTATATATTTCTTGATCACATCAATCAATTTATTTTTTTAGATAATGTCAAACCATTTCATTGTAGGTAGTAATTAGATGAGAATCTTAAAGTGATTCCATGTTCATAGGCCCATTCATTAAACTCTGTAGACTAGAATTTAGGTTTTAATTATCTAAAAAAGACACTAGAGTGATAAGAGTGTTACTTGAGACCATCCATTCCTAGCTTAGCCCTAGACCTATCTTGGGGCATATTTAGACACTTATCCAACTTTTGTGTGGGCCAACACATCCCTATACATCTCAAAATTAGTCTTAGACCCTTCCTTAAGCATCCAGGCCCCTAATGCCTTAAGTTCTACCATTGGACACTAAATTCATAAGTGGATAATAGCACCACAAATCTATTTTCCTATTTGAGTGCTATATTCATTTTCCCTCTTTTGAGATACAATAGATATCTTTTTAATTCTTAAAGTACCTAGGATCAACCTAGACCTATTTTAAACCACACAAAAATATCAGATCAATATATATACATGATTTTTATCTATTTATCCACTAGATAGAAATTATATGAAATACACATAAATAAACTTAGAACGAGTTTTTCACAATCAATATTATCAATCCATTTTTTTCCTTCTTATATATACAATCATATATAACCTTCCTAAGATTAGAATACTTGAATTTATAGTCTCAGGTATCACTCAAAGCAATCAAATCAATATTCTTACTATCTTCACTTGCACTTACACCAGCACTTAGGTGGGGATAAATACATCTAGCTTGTTCCTATTGACCAAATTTGACCCTGTAGGTCAAATTGGGACCCATTGCTTTTATCTAATTTTTTTATTTTTTGCTTAATTTAAAAAGAAAGAAACTAGTAAAGAAAGGTGTGTAGAAAAATACCTATTGAATATGCATGCATTGAATCCATATGATTGTGAATATATCCTCTTTGGCTCAGGAGGATGACCTAAAAATAATAAAACACTACCACAAAACTTGTTTTTTGTACAAGTAGATAGGTTAATTTCCTAGTGTGAGCTAGATCCTAAAAGCGAAAGCTTGTTAGGAGGTTGTCAATCCACCTGATTTAAACATTTAAGTATATAAATAAAAATAAAATATGCTTGAATTTAAAATATAAAACTAAAATTAAATATAGTAAATAACAATAAATTTATTGAGATAATTAAATGCTTTGCTAAGATAACTAAAATAAATCAACTAGTTTGGTTAACACTAGTGCTGAAAATTAGATAAAGTAAAGGTTGTGGTTTTTGGTTTCAATTGATTAACAAGTTGGTTATGAAAATATGGTTTGATTGGAGTTGGAATATTATTATAAGGGAACAAATTAAATGGGTGGATGGTTTAAGAGATAATAAAGTGAGTAACTAAGGTGGTAAAAGGTAAGGGGATAAGTAGGGTGAGAATGGAAAAGGTGTAAAAGGGTCATGTGGGTAAAGATGCAAAAAGGGGGTAAGTGGATAAATGATAAAGAGGATAAGGGGTAAAGGGAAAAGTCATGATAAATAAAAGGGGAAAATGTATATGTGGTGAAGAATTAATGGTAAATAAAATAAATGAAATAACCAAATATACCTTGAGATGTTTGATGAAGATGGTGTTGTTGATGATGTTGTTGAAGAATCATGTAGCAATTCCAACAGAGCTTCATTGATTTGATTTCTTCTAACCTCCAAGATGATGACCTCCTTCAAATGTGATCTTAAAACCTTAAAGATTATAATTCTCTCATAAAAAACCAACTTAACCATGGATGAAGGGGGAGGGTCATATTTATAGCATTTATTGTCAAGAAACATGTCAAAGAAGTGGAATAATGAAGTATGGCACCATTTTTCAAATGAGCTTATAAATGACAAAGGGGATAAATATGGTGGGATTATAAACTTTTTATTTTGTCTCCCACCTTACAAATGAGTCTAATTTGGAGTGTGAACCATGAAAATAAGCTTAAATGAGGCTAAAGGACTTTTCACCAAACTAATTTATCTTTTGGCTAAGTGCTTCGTGAATTTTGGCACCATTATCTATGTGGGTTTATGAGTGGTCATGAAAGACAAGGGGGTGATATTCCCACTTAGACAATAGGTACCCCAATTGGTTGGTTTATCTCCCAACTTTCTAAGGAGTCCAAAATGGAGAGGTAATTATGCACATGGCTCATATGGGTCCAAAATACTTTCCACCACTCTAATTTGTCTTTTGGCTAAGCTCCCCATGAATTTTGGAACCATTCTCTATGTGGGTGCATAAGTGGTAATGAAAGACAAGGGGGTGAGATTCCCACCTAGCCAATGGGTATCTCACTTGGTAGGTTTGTCTCCCAACTTGGTAAAGAGTCCAAAATAGAGATAGATTCATACACATGGGCTCATATGGGTCCAAAATACTTTCCACCACTCACTTCCATATTTTGTCTAATTTCCCCATTAATGTTGGCATCACTATCCATGTATGAGGATTAAAAAACATGTTTAATTATGGTCCCATGGGGAAAATGTGCCATAATCCAAAGGAGGGACCCTTTGGTGCTTAGTGATGTCATTAAGTACCTTGGAGGTGAGTCCCAGGTGGGGTATGATGTCCCAATTCAAGCCACCTCATTTCCAAGGCATGTCACTTTCCATATTACTTTCCATGTCACTCACCATGTCACATTATATGTCACTTTCCATGTCATCATGAATAGTGATAGTGGGTCCCATAGTGAATAGTGATAATGAATAATACTCTTGAATACTACTTTAAAATAGTACTTTTGATTAGTACTACATTAATAGGAGAATAGTGATTTGGTTAGGTTAAGAGGGGTTGGTTAAGGGTTAAGAATGTTTTATGGGGTCCCAAAGAATTCAATAATAAAAAAAATTACGTGTGAAGTTTTCTAATGTCTACATTTTACCTCCTTTTATTATGCATCTTTAAATTAACAAGATACAAAATAAAAATAGATCACTTGGTTGAAGGTCAGGATGTCTCGAGTATGGGAGGAGGTGTTCCCCTTCAAACTAGGAGTCGATAAGGTAAAGAAGAATTGGGTGTGGGTTTGATAAGTACTTGGTGGGGAGGCACTAGGTGGTGTCACAAGGTAGTTGGGTATTTGAGACACAAAAATGCACACAAAATGTGACTAAGTGTGGTAGCCAAGATCACACACTAACTAAAGTTGCAAATGTGGGTTAATTTAAGTTTGAATGTTTGGGTATGGCATGATACCAATCTAATTTTGGTCTGGATAATGACATATAAAAGGTATAGAGGATAATAACATAATCATGGGTGATCAAGTAGTATGAATACCTAAACTCTCTAAAATGTTGTTGAGAGTTTTCCTTATTGTTAATGTTGGTAAATTTTGGAATTTCCCATTGGGATGGATAAGGTCTGATTGGGACTAAAGGGTGAATAGGATCATTGAAAATTTTATCATAAGACAAGAGATTATGGGCTCTGTAAATGGATGACTCAAAGGTAGTCATCTTGTCCATGATCATTTTCATGAAGTCTTTTTAGGGTTGAGTACTTGGGAGGTTGTAAGATGAATATTGTGGTGGTGGTTGAGAAACATTTTGATAGTGTGTGGAAGGTGGAGAGGTTGCCACATATTAGCATGTGGATGTTAATGGTTGGATAGAAGAGATATATTAATATGTGGACATAAATGGTTGGGTAGGGTTAGGTGTTTGGGTAGTGGGCATGTGCCTTTGTGGATTATGGAGATAACTAAAGGTTGCTTGTTGGGTAGGAGTGGTAGTTGGGTTAGTGGCTGATGAAAGGGTAGTGACCTTTGTATTAATCGGTGGTAACATAAAGGGTATGGACACTACAAGGCTTTGAATCAAAGTATTGTTTGATGGGTTAGAGGTAATTATATGGAGATGGGTAGTGTTAGAGGTAGGTATTCCTATTTTAGAGGAGTGATATGTAGGCAATATAAGGGTAGTGGTAGTTTGGATTGGTTGATTTTGGGTGGTAGTCTCAAGGGGATTATTGGTCAATGATAGGGCTTGGGTAACTAAAGGTTGAGTAGTACTTGTGGTATAAAAGGTACCCTCATGAGGTGGAGAGGCATGCCATAAGGCAGATCTATAAGTGGGGTTAAAATAAATATTTTGTGAGATGTAGTTATAAGGTAAATTTATAAGGTTGTATGATTATTATTTAGAAAAGTGGAAAAATTTGCATCACCTAGTACTACCTGAATAGGAATTCTCAGAGAGTGATGGGAGTTCACAAGTTTGGAAATGTGTTCCATGGGTGACAAGGTGGAAGAAGTTGGTTGATTTGGTGGTGATTTTTATCCTTAAGGTCCCTTCATTGTTGGTGAGTAAGAACCATATGATAAAATGATAAAGGAATGATACATTCTCACATGTCAAAATAAAGAGCAATCAAAAAATATTCAAGGCAAACAATGCATTCACTAGGAGCACAGTAAGTCCTAAGATTATTTTTAAGCTCTCTTTTATATTATATCTTAGAAAATTTTGAAGAATAAATTGGCTTGAATAGGTCCTAGAAATCAATCTATGTTTGGTTTCAAGTTACGTTTAGGTTCTCAAAAATAAGTCTATAATGGATTGGGTACATGGCTTGATACTTGGGGCTTGCTCCCCTCACCTCAAAATCCTATAGCTAGTATGGGTGCTTAGCCTTTATACCATTTATCCAAAGTTCATACTCAACTAGAGAGTTTAGTTGGTTATCCCCTCAGTGATTAAATCTAAGTATGATAACTGGAAAGGGTAAGGTGATCCACTAGGTGATGAAATCCTAGTTGGGCCTTGTCTCAAGTATGTTTGATTTTTTTTTAGTGCAAGTGGTGTGGTTTTTGTAATAATTTTGTACTATGGTTAATTTTATTTTCTTAAATTAAACTAGATGAGCTAATTAAACAAGCAATCAAACTATGTATGCAAGTTAATTTTAATCCCAAAGATTTTTTTTTGATTTCTTTTAATAAATACAAACTAAATGAAACCTAAGTGAAATATGATAATTTAATTCTTAATCCTAGGATGATTTCTTTTTTATTTTCTCTTTTATAAATTAAATACAATAAGATTTAACTTTTTCTAAAAAAATGCAACTAAAATGCAAGAAAGAACTCTTAGTGTGTATAGAATGCAACCAAATGATTTGTTCACTAATGAAACTAAATGAAATTTTGACTAATATGAATCTAAATGTCCTAAAACAACTAATGAACCCAAGAAAACTCAAGATTCCCACCAAGCGTGTCAAAATGTTTCCATCTAATTTTTTGCTTTTTTGCTTAATTTGAAAAGAAAAAAACTAGTGAAGAAAGGTGTGTAGAAAAATACTTGTTGAATGTACTTGAATTAAATCTAGATGATTGTGAAGAGATCCTCTTTGTCTTGGGAGGATGACCTAAAAATAATAAAAAACCACTACAAAACATTCTAGGAGGCTATCAATCCACCTACTTTAAACATTTAAGTCCATAAGTAAAAATGAAAAATTCTTGCATTTAAAACATAAAACTAAAATTAAATACAAAAATTAACATCAAATTGATTGACACAATTAAATGGTTTGTTAAGATAAATAAAATAAAACTAGTTTGGTTAACAATATTGCTAAAAATTAGATAAAGTAAAGGTTGTGGTTTTTGGTTTCGATTGATTAAGAAGTTGGTTATGAAAATATGGTTTGGTTGGAGTTGGTAGATGTTTATGAGGAAAAAAATTAAATATGTGGATGGTTTAAGAGATAAGAAAGTGAGTAATTAATGTGGTAAAATGTAAGGGGATAAGGAGGGTGAGAATGGAAAAGGTGTAAAGGGGTCAAGTGGGTAAAGATGGAAAAAAGGGGTAAGTGGATAAATGATAAAGAAAATAAGGGGTAAAGGGCAAAGGTATGATAAAGAAAAGTGGAAAAGGTATAGGTGGTGAAGAATTAATGGTAAATAAAATAAATGAAATAACAAAATATACATTTATATGGTTGATGAAGATGGTGTTGTTGATGATGTTGTTGAAGAATCCTACAATAATTCCAACAGAGCTTCATTGCTTCGATTTCTTCTAACCTTCAAGATGATGACCTCTTTAAAAAGTGCTTCTAAAACTTGCAAGATGATAATGCTCTCACCAAAAACCAAATTAACCATGGGTTAAGGGGGAAGTTCATATTTATATCATTTGTTGTCAAGAAACATGCCAAAGAAGTGGAATAGTGAAGTATGGTGCCATTTTCAAGTGGGCTCATAAATGAAAAAGGGGATAAGGATGGTGGGATTCTCACATTATTGGTTTATCTCCCACCTCAAACATGAGTCCAATTTACAATGGGAATCATGCACATGGGCTCAATGAGGCCAAAGGACTTTTCACCAAGCTAATTTGTCTTTTGGTTAAGTTCCTCATAAATTTTGGCACCATTCTCCATGTGGTGCATGAGTGGTCATAAAAGACAAGGGGGTGAGATTCTCACTTATCTAATAGGTATCCCACTTGGTTGGTAGGTCTCCCAACTTACTAAAGAGTCCAAAATGGAGAGGAAATCATGCACATAGGCTCATATGGATTCAAAATACTTTATACCACTCTAATTTATCTTTTGGCTAAGCTCCCCATGAATTTTAGCACCATTATCCATGTGGGTGCATGAGTGGTCATGAAAGACAAGGAGGTGGGATTTCCACTTAGCCAATAGATCTCCCACGTGGTTGGTTTGTCTCCCAACTTGTTAAAGAGTCCAAAATGGAGAGGGAATCATGCACATGGACTCATGGGTCCAAAATACTTTCCACCACTCACTTCTATCTTTTGGATAAGTGCCCCATGAATTTTGGCATAATTATCCATGCATGAAGATAAAAATACATATTTAATAATGGTCCCATGGGTAAAATGTGCCATACTCCAAAAGAGGGGCCCTTTGGTGATTAGTGATGTCATTAGATACCTTGGAGGTGTGTCCTATGTGGGGTATGATGTCTCACTTTAAGCCACCTCACTTTCAAGCCATGTCACTAGCAATATCACATTCCATGTCACTTCCCATGTCACTGACCATGTCACTTGCCATGTCATCATGAATAGTGACAATGGGTCTCATAATGAATAGTGATAGTGAATAGTACTCTTGAATAGTACTTTCAAAAAGTAGTTTTGAATAGTAATATGTCAATAGGAGAACAGTTATTTGGTTCTATTAAGAGGGGTTGGTTAAGGGTTAAGAAGGTTTTAGGAGGTCTTTAGGGGGTCCTAAGGCATTCAATCATTGAAAAATGTAAGTGTGCAATTTTCTTGTGTCTACACCCCTATAGGTAAATAATTGTTTTTTAGGTGTTTAGGGGTCTAATTTATTTTTTAATAAGATGTATTAAAGATAATTTATTATTATTTCATGTTATATTAGCTTTGGTCATTAGTATTTCTAGTCATTGTATCATTTTGAGTCATTTTGGGGTCATAAATGGGCATTAAATGAGTTTTAAAACCTCCAAGGGAAATGTGAAGGTGAAAAAATGTTATTTAATGTTCCATGTGTCAAATTATGTCTTATTTAACTATTTATAATTGAAATTGGTAGGTGATTTAGAAGAAACAATAGTTGTTTTGGGAAAAGAGAAGAGTTTAGCACTTGTATAGCCCATGAGGAAGTATACTACATGAGAGAAGGTAATGGAATTAATTTTAAACTTAATTAAATACATATAATTACTTGAAATTCTTTGAAAGTTATAAAAATATCCCAAAACAATTCTACTCCTTTTTCACCCTCCTAGGCACATAGAACTAGTCTTCAGGTTTTTACTTGTTATGTATAGTTGGAGAACTTTTAGGTAAAATTACTTTAGGAGATGAAAGTAAAATAGTATATATTAATTTTCATAACAATATTTCAAATAAAGGTGGCCTATGCTTTATTAACCATCCTCATGAAATTGACTATGTTTTTCTACCTGATAATCTATGCACCCTATTGGTTTTTCTTTAGTTTGGGAATTTACGTATAATAAAATTGGTCATGTTGATTATATATGATGTTTAATCCATCCTCATATTATTTCAAATCTTTTTTTTCATGATTCATGATGTTTTTTATGAGAAAAGTAGATTCGGTTACAAGAGGAAGCACTTTTTTGTGCAACATATAGTTTTTCACCATTTTCAAGAACTTAATGTTTGATCATGGTTTTAGAGGGTTATGATAAGTATTTTTTCATGTTATATATTTCATATTCACTCTTTCATATTTTCAATATCATCTCTAAATAAACATTCCATGAGTTGCAGTCATGAACACTATGTAGTCAATTCTTTGATCATTTTTCAGTTATTGCCATAGTTGCAATCATGTGTATGAAACTATCTAGTGTGCTCATTGAGGTGTATTTATGCTATCCCAATGTTGAATATGTCTTTATAAATATTAATGATAATATTGGACTCTCCAAAAAAATTAAAAAGAGGACTCTTGTAGTCATGTGTAACATATGCTCTCAGTCTGCCATTGAACATCACCTACAGGTGCCTTCATAGGAAATTTTACATTGAGTAGGATGTATTAAAAAAAATTTAATATATTTTAAGTGTGAATATTACATTATAAATCATTTAAATAGGTTTATAACTCCTAAAAGGTTAAATCAATGCTTGTTTCTATATGAGATTTTGCTTTTTACATTCAAAGAGAGAAATAAGAAACTAAGAAGAATGATCTGAGGCTTGTATGTACCTGGATGAATTCATGCACACCAAAATTAGATGATAGTAGGAACTCCTCTTTGGTTTTGGAGGATGACACCTGAAAGAAAAAGAGACTAAAACATGAAAAATGTTAGATGAGGAGATGGTGGGCTGCCAAGCAAAAGCTTGATCCCAGAAGTACGAAGACTTCCTTAAAGGATGTCAACCCACTGATTGAAAACAAAATATTTGACAGGAATAGAAATAATGAAAGATAGAATGAAAGAAATAAAAGACAAAAATCAAAATACATACCTGATATGCAGCAAACTACTTTGCACAGTCACCGGTGTCGGTCTCTGTGCCGGTGTCGGTCAAGGAAGGTCGCCGACATCGGTTAAGATGCCGACGTCGGTAGGGTTAATGACTGGCATCAGTCGGGGTAGTAGTTCTTGGATGGGGTCTGGTCAGGTCTGGACAGGGTTCAAGACTACAAAATGGTCTAAAGTTTCATCTAAGGGTTAGGGAGCTTGTTTGGGAGTTAGAGGGATTGTTTGGGGGTCTGTGCAGGGATCTGGGCAGAGTTACAGACTATATATTCTGGAAAGGGTGGATAGAGGTGATACAGGAGGAAGTCAAGTCAGGTCTGTGGTCTAAATCTAAATTTGGGTGGTGATATCAATTAAAAACAATAACTAGAAAACAAAATAAAAACACAGAACAAACGCTTACCTGTTACCTGATGAAGATAGAGTAGGAGACATGATTGTTGTTGTTAATGTGTTGCAAAAGTTTGATGTAGCAGACCTCCAGTGGGATGATTGAAGAAGAATACCTGTACCTGAGAGAAAGAGTTAGAAAGATTTGATTGTAGATTGATTGAATGAAAAGTTGGCTGATCCCCTCGAAGGTCCAATGAAAGAATGTTTTGAAAGAAGGTCCGATAACCGATTGAGAAACTGATTGAGAACTGAATAATGAATAATAGATAACAGATAATGGATCTTGCATTTGGGTCGAGAACACAGTGTTAAGGATAACCGATGCCAGTAGAACCATTAACGTCAACTGAGTAGAGACCGATGTCGGTGACATTGGCCGAGTAGTGACCGATGCTGGCAGATTCAGAATGGGGATAGAGGCTAATTTTAGCCTTCTAGTCATTCTTACATGCTGTCAGGGTCAAGGCTCATGGGAAAATGGTCGAGAGGGACTAAATAGGCATGGGAGAATAAAATGGGGGTCATAAATGGGTCATAGGGTAATGGCAAAGGGGAGAGAAGGGGAGGACGACCAAGGGTTAGACACGATTCTAGTGTCTACATTTGCCCCTTTTTGTCTTGTTGGTTATTTTGGATGAACTGCAAGACAAAAATAGGAGTTGGTTGCCCCAGGTGTGGGATAAGGTCAATTTTGTCCTGTTGGTTGTTCAAATGAACTACAAGACAAAAATAGGAGGTTGATTACACCGGATGAGATGAGGTATTCCCCCTCAAAGCAGGAGGTGAGGGAAGGGAACCTGGAATCGGGTGCTGATTTGACAGAGAGTGGATGAAAAATGGTGAGGGTGAATGATGCAATAGTTTTAATTACATGCATACCACTTCACAAGATGGTTAGGTCAAATTGTCATAGGTTGAGGGTCAAGGAGTGCCAAAATTGAAGTAATCAGGCCCTAGCATGTGGTCGTAGCTGATCAGCTTATTCAATTGAAGCTGCAGCTCCAATGGGTCATCATGTTCTAGGTATCCTAGGCTCAGGAAGTGCTCCTAAAAACATGAAAAAGTCACTAGTAGGGATCAACCAGCTTACAATCCTATACGTGTGAGGGTCAAATATATAGGCTGTGCACAATTTTGCTAACCGTACATGGGTAGCATACATGCAAAAACAACCAAGGTAGAGTCATCTTGGAAGTGGTCAAGGTCAGAGGAGATAGGCATGATCTCTAAAGTGGTTGGTTGAGATGGGTCGAGATAGATGATTGGTCGAATGAATGGGTGGATGAAAGAATGTGGCTGAGCTAACCTCAGAACACTGAGTGTTGCCTACATATCCCCTATTGCAGGGCCTCAGGCCAATGTAGTTCTCCCTAAAAGGGAGGAAGGGTCAAAGGTAATGGATTGGTCTTGGTTAAGGGCAAGTCATGGTCAAAAGGAAGAAAGAAGGTTTGTCCATCAGAGAGACGAACAAATGAGGGTGGTCGAGCTAACCCCAGAAGACATTGTGTCATCTGAGTGCTACCTACATAGCCTAGATTAGAAGGGGCCTTAGACCAATGTAGTTCAGACTAAGAGACAAAATGGTCGATGATGGGTGTGGTCATGTGTCGAAATGATGAGGAGAAAAAGATGTTACATCCTTTTCCAAATGGTGTATGCTGTAACAGTGGTCGAGGGGTCTTTCATCCCGAGCAATTTTCCATAGGCGTGATGGATGTATGCTAAAAATGAATTGGGTCCATTTATGCTTCAGCAAGTATTGGTTTATGCTTATCATAAATGGAGGCTGGTCGATAGTTTCCATGTGTATTGGTGTCCATAGAAACTATGTGAAATGGACTATGATGATGTTGGTGGTCTAAAAATGTTGAGGTTGGTTTGGTTTGAGAAAATAATTTGGTTGAATGTGACCAAAGTGCAAAAGAAGTGAAAGGCATATTCGCCCATTCATTGACAAGGACTAGAAGGACGGCATAGATAGGGGTTATTAGAACCAAGACCCCCATTCATGCATGATGTTGTTGACCATAGGTTGTGTTAGAGAGGTAATCAAATCACTTTGACATTAAAGTGAGCTTGAAGTCCCTTGAGTAGGTGATAGGAGGAGGATAGGGTAACCCATTTTAGAGTAGAGATAACTTTGCCCCATTTTATAGGAGACCCTGAGACAACTACAAGCCAAGTCCATGACACTTTTTTTTTTTGGTGCAGATTGATCAATGTGGGAAGTCCACATAGAGATGTCATTTTCTTGGTGGTCATTTGTGAAGTTGATTGATGTGGGAAGCTTCTAAGAAAAGGTGCTGTGTGTAGCAAGATTTAGTCATAGCCATCCTTCGATGAAGTGGTCTATATTTTTGCTTTATATATAAGGGCTTTGAATAGCTGTCCTTCGAGGGAGCAGTCTATTAGCTACAGCAATGATAGTATAGTTGTCCTTCGAGGGAGTAGTCTGCTTTTTGAGTTGAGTTGGTGACCTTGGATATTTTGACATCTTGATTTGTTTTGACAAAAATGTGAGTCATGGACAAGACTATAGAAGGTCAAGGGCTCCCTTTTATTAGGATAAAGCATGCATACTGTATAAAAGGGTTATATAGGGTTTGTTAAGGGGAGTAAGGTTAAAAGGAATGAGGACTAAGAGGATGGGGATTGGTCAAGAGATGAGCTCAAGGTAAATGTCAAGTGGATGAGTACTCGACTAATAGTAGAATGGTCACAAATGCAACGCATTAAGAGGCTCAGGTTCTGGCTGTCCATCAAGAGAAGACAAACAATACGTCCCTGATCCATACTTGTGCGTGATGATGAAAGGTCCAAGCCAATTAGGGGAAAACTTACCTCGTTTACTTTGCTCCATATTGGTCACGTGCTGATTCTCTTTGAGGATGAGATCTTCGATGTTGAAATCTTGTTCTCACATATTTTTGTCATAGGCTCACTTGATGTAATGTTGATAGACATGGAGATGGTTGAGGGCAGTAAGACGGTGCTCATCAAGTAACTCAAGTTGAGCTAAGTGATCTTGATGAAAGTCATCGTTAGAGAGAATGTCATGCAGAGAGATGTGGAGAGATGGGATCTATACTTCGAGAGGTAGGACAACCTCTATTTCGTACACTAGAGAGAAAGGGGTAGCACCCATGGTAGTTCAAATGCTAGTGCGGTAGGCCCACAAAGTGAAGGGAATGTGAATATGCCAATCCCTTCTAGTGTCATTGACCACCTTCATGAGAATTTTAGTCAAGATTTTGTTAGAAGCCTCAGCCTGCCCATTTGCTTGTGGGTAGTAAGGCAAAGAGAAATTGAGTTTGATGCCAAATGAGTCACAGAGTTTTTGGACAGTCTTGTTTTTGAAGGACTTGCCATTGTCGGTGATGATTTTGTGAGGGACACTGAAATGACAGATGATGTGGGTGCTGATGAAGTTGACAATCTTTTCGACTTTTGTGGAGATGAGAGGAATGGCTTCTGCCCACTTAGTGAAATACTCAGTGGTGGTGATGATGGATTGATGACGAAGAGACAAATGAGGGTTAATATCATTGATGACATCTAAGCCCCACTAAGAAAAAGGCTAGAAATCTTGAGTGACTTGTAAGGCATGACTAAGAAGATGAAGCAAGTTAGAGTGCTACTGACACTTGATGTAACACTGAACATAGTCACTACAGTCTTGATGAAGGGTGGGCCAATAATAGCTGAGATAAAGGATGCACTTGGCAACCGAGTTCCCACTGAAGTGTCTACCACAAATTCCGTCATGGACTTATTTAATGGCATGAGAGGCTTCAATGGAGGGTAGACAGTGAAGAAGGAGGTCGTCAAAGCCTCACTTATAGAGAAGACCCCCTAGCATGGTATAGCGAGCTGTGCATTTGATGAAAGCTCGTCGTGCATTGCTAGAGAGATCAGGAGGGATGATAGAACGAGATAAGTAGTCCACAAGTTGTTTATACCAAACATCCCATGGATTAGAGTCTATGGTGTTGACATTGTTAAAAGAAAGGTATGAAGGCAATGGCAGACGATGCACCGTGATGAAAATTCTAGATGATGATGATGAAGACGAAATATGCGAGGCGAGAGAAGCCATGGTGTTAGCAAACTTATTCGTGGATCGAGGAACAGTCTGTAAGAGGTAATGGTTGAAAGAGGCTAGAAGAATGCCAGCATGGTTTTTGTACCTTTACAAAATTTCATTTTTATAGAGGTATGAACCATTGACCTGATTGACAACAAGCTGTGAGTCACCAAAGATGTTGATGGACTTGATGCTGAGAGAGAGGGCAGTCTAAAGTCCCAAAATTAAGGCCTCCTATTCAGCCATATTATTGGTACAATTAAAGTCGAGCTTGAAAGATAGAGGCATGGGCTCACCATCGAGTGGGATGAGAATAACTCTCACACCCCCACCAAGTTGACATTTGGAGCCGTCGAAGAACATGGTCATTTGGTAGACAGTGTCATCGGTGGAAAGCACGGTGATAGACTCGTCAGGGAACTCGCACTGCGAAGGTTGATTGTTGGGAAGAGGGGCATCTTCCAATTGATCAGTGATGGTTTGCCCCTTGATGAATTTTTGCTAGATGAACTCAAGATTGAACTCAGCAAGCAGCATGAGCCACTGAGCCATACGTTGATGTTGATATGGCTTAGAGTGCATAAACTTAAGAGGGTCGGTGTGAGTGATGACAAAGGTTTTGTGATTGAGAAGATAGTGGCAGAGCTTGGTAGTGGCAAAGACTAATACCAAATAGAGTTTCTCAGTATGAATATACTGAGTTTCATAGTTAACCAGTGTTCGGTTGATATAGTAAACTGCTTGCTCACGGTGATGCTCATCTCGGTGCACGATCATGGCACCTAATGAATGGTTGGTGATAGAGATGTAAAGGTAGAAGGGTTGGTCATCTTTAGGTGGAATGAGGACTGGTGGAGAGACCAGATAGTGTTTGAGGGCTTTAAAAGCCTCTTGACAGTCCTTATCCCATTTAAAGGAGACATCTTTCTTAAGGAGATGATGAAAAGGTTGGCAGTGGTTAGAAAGCTGCGAGATGAAATGGTGAATGGACTGGAGCTTCCCTTGTAGATTGTGAAGCTGCTTGAGAATGGTCGGAGGTAGCATCTTGAGGATAGCATGGATCTTGGTGGGATTTATCTCGATGCCACAGAAAGAAATGATAAAGCCTAAGAGCTTGTCGGAGAGGACCCCAAAGACACATTTCTTGGGGTTAAGGTGGACATTGTATTGAAGAAGGTGAGAGAAGATGATTTTGAGAATGGTCAAATGGTCATGATGAAGCTTGGACTTACCGAGTAGGTCATCCACATAGTCCTCCATGATTTTGTGGAGGAGATCATTGAAAATGTAAGTCATGGCACGCTGATATATGGCACCTATGTTCTTCAAGCCAAAAGGCATGACCCGATAGTAGAAAGTCCCCCATGGGGAGATAAAGGTAGTCTTGTGTTGATCTTTCAGTGCAATCAGGATCTGATTGTATCCTAAAAACCCATCCATGAGAGATAGCATCTCATGGCCAGCCATAAGATTAACAAGCTGGTCAATGTTGGGAAGAGGAAAGTCATCTTTGGGACAGGCTAGGTTAAGGTCATGATAGTCCATGTAGATCTGGATCCCCCCAGTCACCTTAGTGATAGGGAGGATGTTAGAGACCCACTATAGGTAGTCGATGGGCTGGATGAAAGAGACAGAAAGGAGGCGTTGAAGCTCCTCTTTGATAAGGAGTGCCATGTGAGGATGCATCTTTTGAAGCTTTTGCCTAACAAGTTTAGCCTCTAGTTTGGTGACTATGTTATGGGTAGCGATGGTGGGGTCGATGCCAGGCATGTCACGGTAGGTCCAGGCAAAGGCCTTGCTATGGTTTGAGAGGAACTGGGTGTAGTCTAGTTCCTCCTGAGTGTCTAAAGATTGACCAATCTTTAAGACGTGAAGAACATCAGAAGAAGGGAGGTTGATGTCAATGGTTGATTCATTTAACATAACCTGGGTCTCAGAAGGGAGAGAGCACTAGATGAAAGAGTCATCGGTGCCCATGTAGGAAATAATGGCATCATTGTCAATGCAGTGGATAGTGTGAATGGTCGTTGACTCATATTCTATCATGCTGGGATAAATGAGAGGGAGAGACCTGGACACCCAGTTTAGCTGATAGGTCAGGGGTTCTAGGCGGATGGTGTTTATGCAAAAAAACTAGGAGGGATGGAAACTATCGACTCTGTAGGTGAAGAGGGAAGAATGGGTGAGTTATGAAGAGATTGATCAATGGTGGGTTCAGGGCAAAGGTCTGAAGGGGCCTAAGTGGGGTTGTGGTATCCCAAGCCATACCATTTCTTGGCATCATTATCATTGAACGATTTGATGGGCTGATGGGAGCCTTGCTCATAGTGTCCAAAGCCAAAACCCTTCCATGCACACCTGTAAAGGTAGGTGTGTGCAAAGGCAGGGTTGCCAAGAAATGAGAAGTCTGATGTGAATGGTTGTGGTAAAGAGAGAGGATTGCCATCAGTAGGAGCTTGATTGAGCCCCCATAGACAAGATTGGTTCAGAGGTGAGGAGGACCATAAGGCATGACCATCCCAATTTGGTAATCATAACTGGGTCTATGGTGAAGGCATCCATACTCTTGCAGAGTTTGGAACATGTCTAAGGCTAGCAAGAGATATTCCCTAAGTGAAATTCGTTGGAATATGTCTTCCATGGGGTCTTTGATTATCGCTTGAAGAGGAGGGGTGAGGTCAACTGCCGGTTGTGAACTAGTCGAAGCTTCCATAGATGGAGGCAGCACCGGGGTTGATGGCTTGATAGGAATGAGGATGTCATTTGGCTGATAGGTTGTGTTACAAGTTTTTAAAGGTGATGGGTCAGCAAGAATAGTGTGGACTTGCCCGTCGTGCTCAAATTTCACACAACATTACAGGGTAGAGGGAACACAAGCCATGGCACGGATCCAGGGTCAGCCTAGCAAGATGTTATATTGAAACTCTCCTTTAATGATATAGAAGAGCTCTGAGACTGTGCGTGGACCAATGTGAATGTGAAGGATGACTATGCCAATGGTTGTGGCAGTGGTGTCATTGAAGGATCGCAAGATTGCGTCAGTTTTGGATACGCAATTCTTGGGAAGAGCCAATTGATTAAAGGCATGGGTGGAGATAATGTTGATGCTGGCACCTCCATCAATCATAATGTGCTTAATACATGTCTGATCAACATAGGTAGTGATGAAGAGGGTAGCGTCTTGATCTTCCATGTTAGATGTAGGAATCTCAGAATCACTAAAAGTGATGGAGGCGATAGGGGATAGAGAGTGGACCAGAGCAGAGAGTGGTTGGGGGTCTTTGGGTTGGACCTCCACTACCTGTAGGGATCTGATGAGGGCTTGATGATGCTAAGGCAAGGTTTGGATAAGGTCATAAAGAGACATATTCACGGGCATCTAGTGAAGCTGTTTTAACATGGAGTCATGAATCACCCCTGAAGAGGAAGAAGAAGAGGGTTGAGATGCACCGAGGATAGAAACTTTAGGTTTTGGTGATTGAGGTGGTTTTTTCTTTCACCTTGTCCTTTTGTGACCTAGTGGTTATATGGATAGCATTGATTTCAAAGATAGGGGGTGAAGGAGATGAAGGGGTCATGGCCTGTTGATGGGATGTCGATGGGGTTGAAGAGGTTGGAGGGCTATGAGAAGGTGTCAAAGGTCAGTCAAGAGTGTCCTCAAGGAGAAGAGTGTCCTTCTCCATGTAGTGGTAAATGATAGCCTTGAGGGCACATCAAGTCTTGATATCATTTCCTGGCATATGATGATATAGGCAAATCTTTGTATCGTCGAACCAAGAGGGCTTAGACTCGAGAGGTTGGAAGGGCCTGATGGGTGGAAGGGTTATGCTGGAGGTTTACAAAATTTGGTGCAATATCAAAGAGTATGAGCCCACTAAAGGGTCTATGCTTGTTGATGTGTATGATGCTGGTGACTTTTGCTTGGGCAGAGTTGGAGGAGGCTTCTGCACCACCTTTTGGGTTAATGGTGTGGTGACAGGTGGAGATGGCACTTTCTTTGTGAGGTGTACCATCTTTTTTGGAGAGGGTAGGCTAGAGATAGGTAGAGGAAGCAGCACAGGTAACTGGTTTTGATTAGAAGTTGGAATGGGGAGGACTTTGGTCAAGGTCAAAGGATGAGGGCCCAAAATGGAGGGCAATGGTGACGGGGGAGGGGGAGTTCACCTCTATGGTTTAGCAGTCTTCTTGGATTTGATTTGAAGACTACTATTGGTCAAGGTCTAGTCTAAGTCCACCTTCACTTGTGGATGAGTGAGGTTGGAGACAGGGCGAACACTGAGTGACTTAATTAGTTTAGACGAGGTAGATGAGGGTTTCAGTCCTGATGCAGTTGGTTGAGGTGTAGACGGTCTAGAAGTGGAAGTCTAGTTTTTGTTGAGAGTCTTGGGAGATTCTACCATGGGAGGATTAGTAGCATGAGATGAGAGGGTATGGGCATGTTGAAGAGCTGTGAGACACTCCCACAATACCTGATGCTCCACTTTCCTTAAAGGGAGAAGTTTGAGTTTCTCCACTAATCAGGAAAATGGCTGAGAAGATGTTGGGTGAGGCTTGGGTCCTTGAGAGGATGTGGATGGTTGTGGGGTTGAAGATGAGACTGGTGTAGTGGTCTCAGACCCAAGGCATGATGAAGTCATGATAGGTTCATCTTTTGTTGGAGATAGAGGAGAGACAAGTTCTTCCCTGGGTGGAGAAGAAACTAGAGAATGAGGCTCCTCAAGAGGGTAAAGGGTAGGAATGATTATGCCCTCCACTTGCGGTTGAGGAGTAGGAAGGGTTGTGTCCTCCATAGGTATCAAGAAGGAGGATGGTGAGATTGGTGGAGCTGGTATGGTCGAGGCGTCCTCCAATATAAGAGAAGTTGATGGAGAACTAACCGGAGAGGGAGGTTCGTCCACATGCGATGGACTGAGGGGTGGACTAACGTCTTGAGTTTGTGAAAGAGTTTGGTCAGGGATGAAGGGCGAGACCGTATTGATTGTTTTTACATTATGTTCATGAATGTCATTAGTCATGGTTTGGACATTGTTTTGGGTTGGCGGATGATTGGTGAATGGTTGTTTGAAGATGTTGATGTCCTAATTAGATGGTGCATTGGGGTTGTCGAGGACAAGGTCACCCTTTTCTAGCATGTCTTGGATGATGTTTTTAAGGGTCTTACAGTTGCCCATGTCATGGCCTTTAACACAGTGGTAGTTATAGAAGTCATTTTCCCTATAACATGCAGGGATGGCGCGTGAGGGATCAAATTGTGGAGGTGGTTAGATTTGCGGGAAATTGAGAACCCCTTGTTTGACAAGTTTTTCTAGCACAAATGCGTATGATTCTCTGAGTGGATTATACTGTTGTTGTACGTATCTCTGCTGGAATTGCCGAGTGATGCTTTGGGATGTGGATGGCTCAGGTTGGTTGGTTGAAGGCAAAGAGGATGAAGGTTTAATGACCATAGCATTTGCTGATGCCTTAGACCTGGGGTCAGATGAAGAGGGATTAGAAAAAGAGGAGTCATTGGTCTTGGAGTTGGGATTCTTACTCTACAACTTGACTTTGTTCTCCTCAACGGCATGTAATTCAAGTTTGTGGGCCATCATGAAGGCTTTGTCAAAGGTGCGGAAGGTCTGAACCCGTAAGGTAGAAGAAATATGCTTGGCACAGGCTTGGGAGAAAAGTTCAATAAGTTTAGGTTGGGGTAAGGAAAATGAGAGCTGATTGATAAGGCTTCTCCAGTGAGCAACAAAATCGGCTATGGATTTGTCCTCAAACTGCTGGATAGAATAGAGGTCTGTGATTGAGACCTTTTTGGTGATGTTGATAGAGAAATGGTCGAGGAAGAGTTGGGCCAGCTGAGTGAATGTGAAGAGAGAATGGCTGGCAAGGGAGCTATACCAGTCAAGAGCAGCACCAAAGAGGGACATAGGGAATGTGCGTAAAAATAACGCATCATTGTGAGCAATGAGATAACAGGCATGTCTGAATGCCTGTAGGTGCTGTTGCGGGTCTTCCTTGCTCTGGAAATGAGATAATTTAGGAAGTTCCCACTGGTTGGGGTATGGTCGGATTGGGATGGAAGGATGAATGGGCTCATTACAAATTTGCTCATATGAGAGGGCATTACGTGAACCAAAAATAGAGATCTCGAGACTAGATATTTTGTCCATCAACATTTTGATGATGTCTACTAATGAATTGGTGGGTGGAGTGCCCCCTAGATTATAAGGTGCTTGAAAGATATTGAGAGGGGCATATGACGTGGTTAGTTGTGCTTGTGTAGATGCAACATATGGGTAGCTAGTTGTCGGGGTGGAAGTTGAAGCCAAGGGCACTTGTGTTATGGGATTGGTAGGCACAAGTTGAATAGGGGCCGTCAAAGATGGTTGAGGAGTGGCCACACTTGTTGAAGGGTAGACAATTACTCTTGTGTTGATAGGTGCAAGAGTAGGGGGGATAGAGACCACTAGGTTTTGGAAAGGTGTAGGATTTGGTTGAGTAGTTTGAGGTTGAGGGGGTGCCAAAACCCCTATGGAGGTAGGTCTAGAAGGAGAGACTAAATTTTGAAGGTAGGACATAGTTGAGTTATTAGTCGAGGTGTTGGCTTGATTGCCTATAGGTTGAATTGTAGATGTTGTTGATGTGATCATTGTCTCGACTAAGGAAGTCAACATCCCATAGATTGGGTTGCCTAAGGAGTCTCGCGTTTGACTTCATGTGAGATAATGTTGAAGGGCTCTACCATTGAGGTCCAAGAATCTTTCAAAATCTTGGTCCCCTTTAGGGACAATGGGAGACTGGGTTGGGGTCGGTCGAGTAGGAGTTCTTTCAGTCTTCGAGTGGAACTCCATTATAGGACTTGTTATGGATGGGGAAGATGGAAGAGGTTGATGCCTCACGTGGTCGACAAGAGCCTTGGTTTGACTGTGATTCAAAACCATTCAGGGCAAGAAAGAACGTCCTCACAAGCTCAAACAAGTAGATAAGAACAGAAAAGATGAAGAACACAAGCAGACCCTAAACATTAAATCTCTAGGAATAAATTATTAGGATCTTGGTGGCTTATGCCTTAGAATGTGTGAGGAAGATTGGCTTTTGAGACGGGTCCTAGAAGAAGTAGTCTAGAGCTAGTTTCAGGTTTGTTTAGGCACTCAAAAGTCTAGGTTAGGTTCCGTACTTGGCCTGGTGCTAAAGAGCAAGCTCCCCTCACTTCACAAGCCCAGTGATAAGCTGGTCTCGCTTAGCCAAAATATACTTCCCCTAGAGATTATCCTCTGCCAGAGAATAGAGTGGGCTTTCCCATTGGTGATGAAATCCAAGTAGGATTGTCGGGACAAGTAAGGTATCCACTGGGGGATGAAATCCCAGTTGGGCCTTGTCTCAGGTGAGTTTTGATGTTTAGTTTGGTGCAAGTGGTTCGGTTGTGTAACATAAAGTGGACTACGATTAATTCAATATGCAGTTATTAATTACTAGGTGTGGACTAAGAAATGCAAACAAGAAGAAATGATATGCAATGTGTTTTAAGCCCAAGTCAAAATGTGAGTTTGAACAAAAACAAGTTGAGAAAGGGTTGAAGAATATGACTTTTGACTAGTTTGAAATGCAAGAAAAGAAAGAAAGGTTCTTTTTAATCCTGCTTATGATGTCATTTAGAAGAGAAGAAAGAGGTGAAAAGGGAGAAACCTAATGCACCTATATGAACAGAAAGAAAAGAACCCACGGAAGACCCTAAGGTCCCACCGGGCATGCCAGAATGTTTCTATACGAGATTTCATTTTTTACATTCAAAGAGAGAAATAAGAAACTAAGAAGAATGGTCTGAGACTTGTATGTACCTGGATGAAGTCATGCGCACCAAAATTAGATGATAGAAGGAACTCCTCTTTGGTTGTGGAGGATGACACCTGAAAGAAAAAGAGACTAAAACACGAAAAATGTTAGATGAGGAGATGGTGGGATGCCAAGCAAAAGCTTGATCCTGAAAGTACGAAGACTTCCTTGAGGGATGTCAACCCACTGATTGAAAATAGAATATTTGACAAGAATAGAAATAATGAAAGATAGAATGAAAGAAATAAAAGACAAAAAGCAAAATGCATACCTGATATGCAGCAAACTACTTTGCACAGTCGACGGCGTCGGTCTCTGTGCCAGTGTTGGCCAAGGAAGGTCACCGACGTCGGTTAAGATGCCGACATCGGTAGGGTTAATGACCAGTGTCGATCAGGGTAGTAGTTCTTGGATGGGGTCTGGTCAGGTCTAGATAGGGTTCAGGACTGCAGAATGGTCTGAAGTTTCATTTGAGGGTTAGGGAGCCTGTTTGGGAGTCAGAGGGATTGTTTGGGGGTCTGTGCAGGGATTTGGGCAAAGTTACAGACTGTATATTCTGGAAAGGGTGGATAGAGGTGATACGAGAGGAATTCAAGTCGGGTCTGTGGTCTGAATCTAAATTTGGGTGGTGATATCAATTAAAAATAATAACCAAAAAACAAAATAAAAACATAGAACAAATGCTTACATGTTACCTGCTAAAGATAGAGTAGGAGACATGATTGTTGTTGTCGATGTGTTGTAGAAGTTCGATGTAGCAGACCTCTAGCAGGATGATTGAAGCAGAATACCTGTACTTGAGAGAGAGAGTTAGAGAGATTTCATTGTAGATTGATTGAATGAAAAGTTGGCTGATCCCCTCGAAGGTCCAATGAAAGAATGTTTTGAAAGAAGGTCTGATAACTGATCGAGAAACTAATTGAGAACTGAATAATGAATAATGGATAATAGATAACGGATCTTGCATTTGGGTTGAGAATGTAGTGTTAAGGATAATCAATGCCAGTAGAACCACCGACGTCGGCTGAGTAGTGACCAACGTCGGTGACATCGGTCGAGTAGTGACCGACGCTGGCAATTTTAGAATGGGGACAGAGGCTAATTTTAGCCTTCTACTCATTCTTACATGCTGTCAGGGTCAAGGCTCATGGGAAAATGGTCGAGAGGGGCTAAATAGGCATGGGAGAATAAAATGGGGGTCATAAATGGGTCATAGGGTAATGGCAAAGGGGAGAAAAGGGGACGACGACCAAGGGTTAGACACGATTTCGGTGTCTACATTGCTCACTACTAGTCTTCATCTTCATTGCCTATAGATATAAGAGTAACCACCTACAAGTGGCCTAATAGAGGTATATGATGTCATAATAAAGTGTTAAAACATGAATTAAAACTCTTATTGGGACCTAAATATGATAAATAGGATTTATCATTCATGTTTGACATGTTAAAAGGATAAATGAGAGTGAAAACCTTGACCTAGGGTTAAATGACTAAATTCTGGGACATGATCCCTAAAAGTGAAAAACAGAGTTCCTAGGGGTTTTATTGATATCATATAACATGGTTTAAATGACATTTAAAGTATCTATAGAAGTAAATATTGTATTCTATATCATTTACAATGTGTTTTAGAAGTTTTTAGGGTAGGCGACTAAGCAAAAGTGATTATTGAGGATCTCAAAGTTGTGTTTTTGTGTACTGTTATCAAGCAGTGATCACCTATAGGATTTTGATCTTAAAGAGACCCCTTCACCCAATATTAAAAAACCAAGACATGTTTCTATGTTTAGAAAACTTTATGGGGTGAAAGGAATTCCAAAGGGCATATATACCATCATGAGGAGTTGGTGAGATATGTTTTAAAGTCTAATAATCACCTACAGTTATGCCTAACTCCTTGGAAGTGCTCACCTACAACCAACTAGGCCTAAAAGTGCAAACATACTTGAATGAGTTTTTAGATGATGATTTTTCCTCTTAGATAACCATTTAATTTTTTAGAAAGAATAAATGAGGTAGAGTCTTTATTGATTGAATCCAAAACACCTTCTAAGTCTCATAAGCATCTAATGAGAATATACAACCAAGCTTAAGGCATAAAACACAGTCTTGTAAGTCACAAGGAAAGAAATAAGGATTAAAGCATGTTTTGAAGAAATTATTCAGTATGAAACATGAATATAAAAATGGAAATAATCATGGATCTACTAATGTACTGATTACATTCTAAGACCTTACTTTCACATAAGGAGGTGGAGATAGTTTGTACAAGTAACCTCAACATCCACATATAACTGACAATGACTTAATTGATGACTTGTCTAGGTTTTGGAATGATAAATGCATGGTATGAATTACTTTAAATTCCTAAAAGGACCCAAATATAATTTGGAGCCTATTCTAGGAAGGAACTTCACCTATAATATCTTTTTGTCTAAAAATAGTTGCATGTGTTTGATTGTTGCAAATAATAAGCAAGTTTTGTGATTTTGAGTATGCGAAGTGCATAAAGGTGATACATAGTGTTCAATACAATTTCAATGATATTAATTACTTTAAATTCCTAAAATGACCCAAATATAATTTGGAGCCTATTATAGGAAGGAACTTCACCTACAATATCTTTTTGTCTAAACATAGTTGCCTGTGTTTGATTGTTGTAAATAATAAGCAAGTTTTGTGATTTTGAGTATGGGAAGTGCATAAAGGTGATACATAGTGTTCAATACAATTTCAATGATATTATTTGTTTTTAAACAGAATTATAATCATTGAATTCAATATAAATTATGTAACCATCCTTACAAGTACCTTTTAAAATAGGAAACATAGTCAGGAAGGTTATATATTGTCTTAACCAATCAATTATGTAATGAGAGGTATATAGGGAGTTGATATGGTAAATAGACATAGAAAAAATTAATATTGACCATGATTGTCTTTATAAAAAATTTATATGGACTACAAGTAGAGATAAAAGACTTTAACGATGCATTACACAGTCCACATGAGGAAGCTTACACATAGTTTACTTTATATGGGTCTATTTTAGGTTTTAGAGAATTTTTAAGGTCTAATGACCTGATATAAGGATGTATTTTTGTGTGGGAGGTAATTAAAACCTTATTAATCCCATACAAAATTAAAAAAAATTATGTAACATGGGAAGTTCCCTCTATTTTATCTCAGATATAGGGTACTTTCCCTTAGGCATAGACTGGTAATTTTGGAAGGAAGGAATGAAATGATGGATCGAGAGTTGTGTGAACATTTAAAGAAGGTGTGAGAAGTTGAAAAACACCTGGTTAAACATTATAAATATTTCATAAAATGGGTACACTAAATAGGGAAGTCTAAAACACTAAGGTTATAGTTAGACCTAGTAGGTAGAGTTAAGGCCTAAAAGCCAAATGGTAGGCCACTTTTAATTCTAGATATTAGTGATACTTATAAATAATTGGAACATGTTTTTAGGGTGAAATAATAAGTGTTGTAGATATTATATTACATGTTAAATCATAATAAGGTCATTTTGGGGATCAAAGGCAACATTAAGCCTATGCAAAGTAAAGGAAGAGCTCGATAGGCTAGGTTGAAGTGCTCATATTTTATCCAAGGATTTTCACGGAGGAAAAAGGAGTTTTTGGAGGTTATTATGGGTCTTTAAGATCATGTTTATGTAATTTTTTGGCAATTCCAATGTCAGTGCTTTATAAACAAATCTTAAGGACAAAAACTACCTAAAACCCTTGTAAACCCTCAGTCAAGACCCGATGGAGAAAATGATGGAAAGATGATTTAATGGCCTATTATGATAATTAAAGTTATTTAAACTTATATAGGACTCTCTTAGGCTCCTCCCTACCCTTTTGAGTTGTATGTAACTGTACAAGCAGGGTATAAAATAGGGATATTTTGACTAATTTGTGTGTTTTGTATATTATAAGAGGATTCTAAAGATAAAACCAACTTTTGGATAAATATTAGTACTTTGATAACCCTTAATTTCCATTTAATTCTTTATAAAAGATCCTAATTATTTAAATAAATAGCTTCATCTTAGCCAATCAAAACTTGCATAGTGGACAAGCTAGTGAGAAGGATGGAAAACTTCAAGTGAACTGATTTTAAGATGTGCATAATGACTCTAAGGACATATATGGTATTTAAACATGTAATTAACTCCCTCCCATGGATTTTAATGGAAAATAATGCCTTTTTGAAGGCAAAGCATGTAGGGTGCATGAAAGAGGAGTTTCTTAGACTACATATGATGATTTCTCATTTTTAGATGATTCTAAATCACCTAGATTGTAAAAAATACATGGAGAGGCATGTATGGAAACATTAACTCTCATTAAAATCATCAAATGTGTCCCTAATCAGTTTTATGATGTTAAAATAGGTCTAAATCATGAAGACAATTATTTGAGCTAGAATGAGAACTTTCATTCCACTTTGCAGGAATTTCATGACTTAGAGAGACACTTTTTCCTTATATCCTTACATGGTTCATACCAAATACTTTTATCATGCACAATTAACTCCTTTTATCATCTTTAAAAGTGTCCTTGTGACCCTTGAACTTCTCTCTTCTCCTGTCTCTCTCAAGTTTTATAAGAACTAGCTATTTTAGCCTTTGTAACTCATGCTCCACCTGAGTATGGAAAAACCCTTCTCATTTTCATATATTTTGATCAATAATACTACTATTTTTTTATCTTTTTCATAACTTTTCATATTTTTTTTACATGACTTTTGGATCTTGTTTAGTGAAGACTATGGATTCCTTAACATGTTGTCTCATTCTCTCACCTATTTTTTCAATTTCTTCTTTTAGCACATGTGAAGTGTTTTAGGAAGTGTCAAGTTGAGTGAGTTAGTATATTCAATATTTCCATTCAAGGATTCTTTTCTATTCCTCATATCCTAAACATTCATCTGTAACCTCATAATATAACATTGATATGAGAAGATGCAGATTGGAGAAGTGTATGTTTGGTTAGTCCTTTGTTATCATGTGTAACATGTATATGGTGGGAAGTCATTAAAAAAATTGGTGCATCACGTCCTTTTGGATATTTTTATTTAATTTTTTCTCTCACCTTTCCCCCCCCCCAAAGTTTAGGTATAGTAATGTTCCAAACGGGTACTATTGGCATCAAATTATGCACTCTAAGACTCTTTACTTAGCTCCTATAATTTGATGCAACATATAGTCATCTCTCAAGTTTGTGAGAACTTGTAAAAGAGATTAATCTCTATTATTATTAGGGATAGATTCTTATATATTCTTTTAAATTATTTTAAACTACTCTAATGCTTGCTTACAGGGAAAGAGTTAGAAGTTTGCATGAAGTAAAACTACATTAAAGTGGTGATTCATGAAGAGATATCCCACAAACTATCATACTTATATTAAATAATAAATATTTTAAAGACTAACTCTAAGCCTTAAAGGATATTAGCATAAGTTATTCAATGTGAATGTAACATACATGATACAATCAACAAGACAACTAGTCTAGGGGTAGATTGCACACCATAGAGACAATAACTTGCTTGAAGAGGTTCCTAGTATCTTAAATACACTTCACATGACCTATTAGATAAAAAATCTTGCTTAAACATGAAGGATAAATGAATAAAAGATGATATTATCAATTAAATTCACTATTAATCTCTCTCACACTTAGACAAAGATGTTCACAACTTAGAATTAGACTTGTATTCAATGTTAAAAAGCAAAGTACAAAGTTATTCTAGTAGGGCTTCACCTTACCAGATGTGGTATTAGTTTACAATGGCCAAAATGGCTCATAATTATAATAATTAGAAAGAGAGAAAGGAAAATAAGTCAAAGAGACACAAGGACATGTGTCCAAAGGTGGAAACTAGTTACAATGAATGTAGGTGAAGTGTAAGAGGAGTTAGAAACTGATTTGCATATGTGTCCATTTTAAATAGTCATCCTCTTCCAAAATGGACATAATATCTCTTCAAGCACCTTTAATGAAACTTCCTTCATCATTTTCCTTCATTACGCATTCCAAATTTTATTAGGGAAAAATGTCTCTTTTGCATTGATAAGAGAAAGTTACAAGGAATCCTCTACCAACATTGGAAACTTTACAAATCATTTGTATTCTCTTGCACAAGAAAAATCATCATTTGTTATTATGATCACTCCTTTTTATACCTTTCTTAACACTTTCCCTTTGCATCTCCTTATTCTCCATAAATTATATGTAATAGGGGCCTTAGGACACATGTTAGGACACCTCATATGCTCAAATCCATCCAAAACACCTTAAAAGATCTCTGAATTTCAGTTGCCACTCTTTCTACTATGTGATCACTTTTCTCATTCTAGACTGGCTAAAGTGAGAAACCTAGTAGAGACACTTAAGACAATTTATGATCTTTTTAAATTAAATGGGTAGTTGATTCAAGTCCCAATATATCCTCTCAATTGATTATCATCCTTTGATCATCTCTAAAACTTGTAAAACATAATAAATTGTCAAAGAAACTAATCCCCTAATCCATCCATATGGATTCTATACAATATAACTCCATGTATTTTATCCTCATGTATTTTCCAACAAATTTACTTCAGGTTCTAAGGTCAAATTATTTCATTTTCTAGCACCCCAAATGGTTTTGAGCTCCCTTGTGCATTCTATGAGGCCTATGAAAGTAACGAAGCTATGTTAATGGAGTTCATAGTTATATTGATGAAGTCCATAGTTAAACTATAGGAGTATGTATCTAGACTAATGGAGTTCATATTTTTTATTTAGGATTTTGATTTTGGACTGATGGAGTCCATGGTTTTTGTGTAGGAGTCTGAAGCTGGATTGATGGAGTCTATAGTTTTTCATATGGCTTCAACATCTCTCCACTAGGCCTAGTGGCTTCATATCCTCTTTCATGGATTTATCACACCTGGGATTGTTATAAAACCTTATGATCCTTAATTAATGTTTTAACATGCTTATCCAAGCTTTTCCCAACTTTTTTTCATAGCCACTTCAACCTTAACCTTCAATTTCCATGATTTTCTCTATCTTCTAATAGTTTTAAGCCCTGAAAGTGGCCTATCTTTGAGACAAAACAAAGAGTATTGGACCTTATTTTTAATCAATTTTTAATACATATGAGGATTTATTATGTCATTATTACCCCTTGTACCAAATATTAGCTCTTAACTCCTCCATTTACCCCTCCAACTAGCATGAAACTTAAAACTAACATTTGAAGATGACTACCTATAAGTTAAGGGTGAAATTAGCCTTTCTGACCTCATAAGTGGATAAATTTGATATATTTGCCTTTTTTATCTATACCCTCATGTTATTTGACATTTTGATCATTATAATCAATCCCTGGAGATTCTCACTTGGCCTTGTGGAGGCACTTCACCTTCTAATTATCTTCATCCCACTTGCAACTATGTGTGTTCTTTCATGTAGGAGTCATGTTAGTTCCTTTCAAGGACCTCTCATTTACAAAAAACACTTTTATATCCTTTATAATTCATATTTTTCTCCTATGATTTCATTACCCTCATCAAAGTGTGGCCTTCTTTGCCAATTGTAATTTTTCTACACTCCTCCATACACCTGGGATGTACTTTCAGTTGAGATGAGATGTACCATCTAGACTGGAGTTCTCTTCAATGAATATATAACCTCATTTGGGGTAGATAAAACTAATTAGGTACCATTCAACTCACAACTCTCTTCTTCATGTATTTTATTCACTTCTTCATTACTATAGGCTTGTTACAACACTTGTATGGAATGGTGATTTGCACAAGGTAGCTAAGCGTTGTAATCTTGGGAAATACATGTGTATGTGTTTTTTAAACAATTTAAAACATCCAAAATTACTCCACTTGTTATCCCCCTGTATCTACACATGCCTTATAAGGACTAATCCACATTGCCAATTTATCTTCTTTTTAGGCCACCTATAGATGTATTAACTCCATCTAAGCTTTAAACTTGTTGTAGCTTCTGATGTGAAATTGCCTTCTACATGACACCTTGACAATAAAATTATATTCACTAGATATCCTTATTAAACTTGCTCAAATGAAAAAACCATCCTTTTATAATGAAACAAAGCTTTGGAAGGTAGATGGAACCTTTAAATGGATCAATTCACAAGGTTTTTAATGAGATGAATTCCTACTTTAGAGAAACTAAGGTTACTTTGCCCCAAAATAGAAACATAACCATTCATGTTTATATTGTTTTGAGACTTCCATGAGAAATGGTGATCCTTCTTCTCAAATTGTTGAGAGACTCTTGATATGGCTATGGTGAAGAAAAGCCTTGACCATCTGGCTCTATTATGACTGAGTGTTTCATTGCCTCATATCTCCTACTATAGTACCATGAAAACCAAAACTTGGGAAACAAACAACATTTCTTTCAAAATAACCAAGGTTTCCATGTATTTTTATATACCAATATGGTTTTCACATTTATATCAACACTTCACAAGCTCTATTAGGATATGAATCATCAACACAAAGGTGTATGAGCTCTTGAAACCATGGAAACATCACCTTCATCCACAAAATTGGAAAACACTACTTTGAAGACCCAAAGGGAAACTTGGAAGTGCCATAGTGCTCCACATATGCCAATTAGTTTGGGGCAAGGTTAGACATGGTGAGGAATATATTTTTATCCTCATGAAGTGATTCTACCAATTAAATCATATGGACCACCTCAACAAAAGCTGAAACCTATAGGGTATGGGAAGTGATAAGCAGAATAGATTGGCTAACTTTTAAGACATGGTTCATAAATCTCAGCCCATCAATATTTGAACTCCTACTATGAAAATTAATGTCAACTCATGTACTATTCTCACCTAGAAGCACTAGACTTGAAACTCTTCTAATTGATCGTACCAAGAATAAACCTGTGAACTTCAAAATGCTTTCTAAGAGAGAGATGGAGAGATGGGAAGGTTTTGAGCCATTTTTTGGTTTTTCCAAAGCTGGAGAAACATGGGTATCGGTTAAATAATCTAAAGGGTCACACTCCAACCTTTCCATATGTACCACTCTTCCTCATAGGTTGTACAAGTGCTTGAAACCTCTTATTTATTCAATAAAACTACTTCTTTTCTAAATATTCTACTAATTTATTAGTTGAAAAAATTAATAGAAGTTAGAATTGACACATATGAGGTGACATCATCTTTTTAATCTTGCACAATTCCTAATAAATCTATACAAGACATTAAATGCACTATTTTGGCCATTGAAAAGACCTTAGAAAGATTTAAAATGACTTGTGAGGCCAAATTTACCATGGTTAGACTATTAAAAGCATGAATTAACACTAAATTACTTATTAAAAACCCTCTAATATAAAATTTTTTATATAGTTTGACCCAAATTGACTAGATAGTCAATTAGGTCAACATTCTTGGTGATTTTACAAGGGTGGTATGCCTACTATACCTAAGACCAGTAGCCTATCTTTTTCATTAGTCCATGGAGTCTCTATAACACCTTTATAACACTCAAATTCCTTTGAAAAACACACCAAACCAAAGGATAACACACACAATAAGACACACCCAAATGAAACACACATGTGTTCAACCTGAATACTTAGGGAACACAACCAAAAAAGAAAAGCACACACCTATGCTACTATGTACAAAATAGACCTCATAAGGACTAATAGAAAAACTTTAGATGTATCCCATTCATAGAGATAGGTAACTCTTCTCCATCCATCTTGGTCATGTGAAATGAGTTGCTTTTCTTGTATTTGTTAATGATATAAGGGCCACTCCATAAAGCATAAAATTTGGTGTGTCTACCTAGTTTGGCTCTATCCTCATCCCATTTCAAAACTATGTCACCTTTGAATACTTTAGTACTTTCTCTCTTTTCAAAAGACTTCTTCATGAGCACTTGGTGGTGTTCCATAGTCCTATGGGCATTATATTTTACTTCTTACAACTACATAATTTTAGTTAGTTTGACTTGCACTGGATTATTCTCAAGTAGTTCCAGCTATTGTGCAGGTTCTAGAGTAGGTAGTTCTTGAGAGATAGATAATCTAGCTTCCCTTCCATAGATAAGCAAAAAGGTAAAATTTCTAATTGACCTATAAGGAGTAAGCCTATCAGCCCATATGGCTATCTTCAACATGATGTACCATGTCCTTTGATTATTTTCCAAGGTCCTCTTGATAATATTGATAAGATTTTTATTAGTTGACTCAACCTTTCCATTACCTTGGGGGTAAAAATTGATGAAGTAATCAAGTAAACTCCATTTTTGTTTGCCTAATAAAAAGTTTTGGCACTCATGAAAGCTAGTGTATTATCATAAATGATAGTGTAGGAAAATCCAAACCTTTTTATGATGATCTTATATAACTCCAAGATGACATTTTTAGTTACCTATTTTAGTGATACAGCCTCTACCCACCTTGTAAAGTAGTTTGTTGTAGTCAACATCCATTTATTTCCATCAATAGAGGGAGGGTTGATTATAATATTGAAATCAAGGCCCCATTGCATAAAAGGTTGGTCTACTTGGATGGGATTCAATGGAAGGGATATAATTTTTTATTTTCCCAAAAATAAGGCACATTGAGGACACCTCCTAACCTAAAAGTATAAATCCTTGAAGAGGCTAAGATAATAATACCCAGCCCTCATTATCTTTGTAGTTGTTTTTTTTGGGGAGAAATGACCTCCATCTACACCATTGTGAAACTTTTCCAACAAGATTTTAAACTGATCATTATCAACACACAGTAGTAGCACACCATTCACATCCTTCCAAAATATAATACCATCTAAAAGACAATAAGGAATGGTTTTAAACATAAAATACCTTCTTTGTGACTTATTCAAACCATCAAGACACTCACCATTTTAGAGGAAATCAATGATGTCTTATGTCCAAATTTGAATTGGTATGTGACTAGATGGTTAGGGATGAGCTTGATTGACCAAGAATTCTTCCCTTAGCCCTTGAATATCTGAAGCTATATGTTTACACAACCCCTTTCCTCTTATCAATTTTTTTACCTTGATATCAACATCATACTCCATTACCTTTGTGATTCACCCATCTCTCTTCTCATTGAGGTATTTGCTTAGGAGGAACTCTTTGGTGCTAGGATGAGAGACCATGACATGTATCTTTTTATTTGAAACCATATGCCTAAACTTTTTCAAACCTCTTATCATAGCTAGAGCTTACCTCTCAACAAATGTGTACTTGACCTCATAGTCTTCTAATCCTTAACTAAAGAATGTAATGGGCTGTTAAATTTCCTCATCATTCTTTTACATAAGCATAGCTAAGATTATGTAAAGGTTATAAAAATTATAGAGTATGAAATCCTTGGCAAATTTTGGGTTCAAGAGGTTGGAGATTGGGTAATTGCTTGCTTGATTGCCTCAAAACTATTCTGACCTTCCTTTGTCCAAACAAATGCTTGGTTCTTCTTGAGCATGGCTGTGATAGGCTTCACCAAAGTAGAAAATCCTAGAATAAACCTTCTTATAAAGTTGATCGTTCCAAATAAACTTTGTAAATATTTCTTGTGTAGAGGCAAAGACAAACCTTGAATGGCTTTAATCCTTTTAGGGTTAATAGACAAGCCTTATTTCGACATAATGTGCCCCAATAAATTGCCTTCATGAATAGCAAAGATACATTTTTTTGGATTAAGAGAAACTCCAAACTCTCTAAACTTCTCAAATACTTGCCTTAGATGTTTCATGTGGTCATTATCATCCTTGGAAAAAATATTTATATCATCAAAGTATATAAGCAAAACTCATTGATCAAACCTTTAAAGGCCATGCCCATTTCTCTTTGGAAGGTTGCACCAGCATTAGAATAACCAAAAGGAATTTTTTATATGCAAATTTCACCCATATTATGGTGAATATTGTCTATAATTGATCCTCCTCATTCACCAATATTTGGTTATAACCTAAATATCCATCAAGTAGTGAAAACCATTGAGAACCTAAAACCACTTGTAAAATCTACTCCATGGAAAGTAGTGGATAATGGTCTGAGTGAAACTCTATCGAGATCCCTAAAGTCCACATAAAGTCTAATTTATCCACTTTTATTTCAAATAGGTGCAAGGTTAGATACCCAAGTTGAGTTTTTGATAGGAAAAATAATCCTAGATTCAATCAATTAGTGAGATCTTTTTCATTAGTTCCTCTATCTTGGGATTGATAGGCCTTTGTTTTTTTCCTAACTAGTTTAGCTCTAGGTTCTAACTCAATGGTTTTATGATCTAGACTTAGATCAAACCCTTTCAAATCCTTGTATTCCCAATAAAATATATCATGAAATTCTTTACACAATTTAATGAAGGCTTACCTTCTAGAAAGAGAACATATCTTACTAATTTTTAGAAGTTTGTCCTTGAATATCAAGATTCTTTCATAGTTCTCTTCCTTTATATAAATGCTTACCCTTTCTTTCCTTATTTGATCATATTCATTGAAAACACTCTCCAGAGTAACTAGCCCCTTTGGTATCTTGTTTGTCTTTAGCTAAATAAGTTGTTATTCATATTGATTATGAAGTTTATTTTGGTTCTTTGAAGAAAATTATGATTCATTTTATATGAAGTGTACAATGTGTTTATCACTCTCAAACACTCACTAAGAAAATTCATTATCTAGAATAGAATTTCTCACAATGACCTTGATGTGAGATTGGTCCTTTTCTCTACTTACATCAACAACTATATCAAAGTGTGCTCCTATCATAGCCAACCTATCTGCATGTTTATTTGAATCACTTGGTGTAAGTTGGATAATTAAAGCATCAAAGTACTTAATTAGATCCCATACCCTATGATTGTAGGACTTAAGAAAAGGGTTATTGGTTGTATCTTAGTTTCTGCTTGATGCATAATCAATTCACTATCTCCATATACCTTCAAATCTTGATTCCATTTCTCTTTGGCCATTGGAGGCCATGAACCAAGCCTTCATATTCTACCACATTATAAGTATAACTAAAATGGAATATATATGAAGAGTAATATTTGTTATTTGAGGGAGAAACTAACATGATACCTGATCCTACCCCTACCTTGTTTTTAGATCCATCAAAAAATATTTTCCATATCCCTTCAAGTTCGTGATCATGATTAGTGAGTGATGGTATAGGAGTGTTCTTCTCATGATTTATTTTATTCTATGAATATATAGGGGATATTATCATAAGTTTTAGTACCATACTCATCAAAAAAGAGGTTAGAAATACCTTCAAGGGGAAAGGATGTTTCACTACTAATGGAACCTTCTTACTCACTAATTGTACAATTTTGATTTGAATTTGTCTCCACATATTGTTCAATGTGGAACCTTTACAAGGGTTGTGTTATTATAGTTACTTTATCTCCATATCTTGTTCTAAAATCTAAAAAGGACTAATCATCTTCAAGGTACCCTCCAATCTTATTCGTGAAGTATCTTGACAATAAAATAACAAAATGAGCTAGAAGATCAACCACCAAAATGTCTTCTAGGATGGGGAAACTTGGAAAATTATGCAAGAAAACTTTCAAACCTTTAAAAAACCCCACCATCTTGACTAGAGTTATATCAAGCTACAACACACCCTTACTATGAGGATCATACTTCAATCCTAACGTGTTAGCAACCAACTTAGGCATAGCCATGGTACTAGCTCCGCTATCCATAATGCAATTATGAATTTATCTCCCACAATGAGTGTGAGGTAGAAAGGTGGAGGATTTTTAGATTTGGTGGATGGTTATATGACATAATTAGGTTTTTTTTAAGGGATACACCATTGTGTTTTGGAACCTGAGGGGATACATGAATGTTTGAGAGTTATTCTAGTAGAAGTTCCTTCTGGCCAAGCATATGCAAGACTGCCCAAAGAGAAATGCTTATTTTGATATTATTTAAATAATTAATAACATTTAGATAAGAATTATTCACCTTGTCTTTCATTCTTGAAGGAAATGAGGGGGCTTAAACTTCTTGTATTGGAGGTTTGGCATCCTTGCTCAGATTTTGATTTTGATGAGTAGTGTGACTAGTAGGATATATTACATTCATACTTGCACTTTGTGGCCTTAGAGAGGCACTCCTTGCAGTCACTTGTGTTTCTAGAGTATCTCCTAAAGCCTTATTTTTATCACTTTTATTGGTTTCAATTGATGTATTTTGATTTAACACATAATTATCTTCTACTTGGAAGTTCATAAAACCAGTACTTTGGCTGCTACCTTCTCCTTGAACATCCCTTTTCATAAGATTTTATTATTTTTCTATAACATAAGGAGTATCTCCTTCTTAAGATACCAAATATTGATTAATTTCTCCACTATTATGCATAAACTGACCTTGAAATTTCCCCCAATGATCCAAATGTTCCTCTCCTTGAACTAGATTGGTTTGGACTCGAAACAAAACCCTTGTGGAAGGAGTATAATTAGGATTATAGGCATTGGGTGGCCTATTGAAACCTTGTCAACCTTGGCCTATTCCTTGGTTATTGTATTGGGGTGGAGGTATATAGGCTTGTTGAGGATAGTATTGAGTATTGGGTGGAGCACTTGGATACATTTGTGTTTGTTTGAGCTGGGCTTACAAGGATTGAATCCTCTCATCCTTATCTATGGCATTATCCACCTTCTTAGGAGTTGTTCTAGGCTTGGAATTAGCATTGGGAACTTGTGCTACACTTGGATTTTCAACTAAACTATGATATAATAAAGGCATAGAGACTATTGGTGTTAATTTCATAGCTTATATCAGACTATTCTCAAATTTAATAACTACCTCATATGCATCTGGTAGAGTAAATCCTCCCATTGACTACAACATTAATTCTATATCAATACCAATATCCTTGAGATAAGTTTGGAATAAAAATCTTGGAGGAGGCCTTATGATAGGTGGAAATCTATGCCATGTCCTTTGAAACCTTTCATTGAAATCTCCCATAGACTCATTAGGACCTCTTCTTATCACATTCAGTTGATGGATTAGTGAGGTGTGGTCACTCTTTTTATCAACCTATTCACCAAAAACTCTCCAAATTCATCCCAATTGTTAATGCAACCACCTCCTAATATCCTATACCAATTAAGTGCCTTACCCTTTAGAGACATCATAAGTAGTCTAATGGCTATGTTATCTTGGGTGATATTATGGAAATTAAAAAACATTGAAATGTCCCTAATGTGCTCAGTTGGGGTAATAGGGCCCTTTCCATTAAATCTATGAATATTTTTGGTAGCATTAGGAGGAATAGGGTCATATTCAAGAAGGTTTATTAGATTTTGGTTGTTGAAGGCTAGGAAAGCATATTGACTAGAAATCTCTTCTTCTACTTATTCTTCCTCTTGATCTTCTATTCCCTCAACTTCTTCTTTTTCCTCTTTAAAACATTCTTGTTTTGGATCTCTAAATACTAAGAATGGTTCAGGATGTTATTATTGAATAGGGGTTTTAGGTAGAGGGACTTGATTGAAGGCTCTACTAGAAGATGATCTAGTGAATACCATGAAGTATAATGTGAATAACTTGATCTACAAATAGAAATTCTCACCTTTTAGAGTCACCAAATGCTAGATTAAGAACACTTATACAACCCTATACTTGTCAAGGATAGCATTCACCTTGCAATGGAACCAATTAAGACCAGTGGTTCCATAGGGTGTGCCACAATTATTGGCATCAAATTGTGCACCCTAGGACTCTTTACTCAACTCCTAAAAGTTCATGAAACATGGAGTCATCTCTCAAGTTTGTGATAAATTGTAAAAGAGATGAATATCTAGTATTATGAGGTCTATATCCTTATATATTCTTTGAAATGCGTGTAAAATATTCTAATTATTACTTATAGGGAAAGAGTTAGAAGTTTGTATGAAGTAAAACTACACTAAAGTGGTGATTCACCTAGAGATATCCCATAAACTATCATACGTATATTAAATAACAAAGATTTTTAAGATCAACTCTAGGAATTAAAGGATATTAACATAAGTGATTCAATTTGAAGGTAACATACATGAGACAATCAGTAAGACAACTAGTCCAGGGGTAGATTGCACACCATAGAGACAATAACTTACTTGAAGAGGAGCCTATTAACCTAAATACACTTCACATGACCTATTAGATTATAAATCTTGCTTAAACATGAAAGATAGAGGAATAAAGGATGATATTATCACTTAAATTCACTATTCATCTCTCTCACACTTAGATAAATATGTTCACAACTCAGAATTAAACTTGCATTTAATGTTTAAAAGTAAAGTAAAATGTTATTCCAATAAGGCTTCACCATACTAGATGTCACATTAGTTTACAATGGTCAAAATGGCTCATACTTATATCAATTATAGAGAGAGAGAGAGAGGAGAATAAATCTAAGAGACACAAGGACATGTGTCCAAAGGTGGAAATGAGTTACAATGCATGTATGTAAAGTGTAAGATGAGTTAGAAACTAATTTCCATATGTGTCCATTCCAAATAATCATCCTCTTCCAAAATTGGTGTAGTATCTCTTTAAGCACCTTCCATGAAACTGCCTTCATCATTAGCCTTCATTGGGCATTCCAAAGCTAATTACAGGCAAATGTATCTTTTACACTGATAAGAAAAAGTTACAAGGAATCCTCTACCTACATTGGAAGCTTTCCAAATCATTTTTATTCTCTTGCACAAGAAGAATCATCATTTGTCACTGTGATCACTCTTTTTTAGACCTTTTTTAACACTTGGCCTTAACATATCCTTATTATCCCTAACTAATACATACCATGGGTCTTAGGAAAAATTTTAGGATACCTCATATTCTTATCTCTATCCCAAACACCTTAAAAGATCTCCAAATTTGAGTTGCCACTCTTTCCATTATGTGATCACTTTTCTCATTCTAGATTAGGTAAAGTGAGAAACCTAGTAGAGACACTTAAGACAATTTATGAGCTTTTTAAATGATGTGGGGAGTTGATTCAATTCCTAATATATCTTCTCAAGTGATTATCATCTCCAAAACCTACAAAACATAATAAATTATCAAAGGAACTGGTCCTCTATTCCATCCATATAGATTATATATAATATAACTCCATGGATTTGATCCTCATAGAGTTTACAACAAATTTCATTTAGGTACTAGTTTCAAATTCTTCCATTTTCTATCACTCCAAATGGTTTTTATCTCCCTTGTGCATTTTATGAGGCCTATAAAAGTAATGAAGCTCTACTAATGGAGTCTGTAGATATATTGATGGAGTCTATAGTTCTAATATAGGAGCCTATAGCTAGACTAAGTAGTCCATAGTTTTACTATAGGAATTTTAATCTAGACTAATGGATTTTATAGTTTTTTTGTATGAGTCTAAAGTTGGATTGATAGAGTCTATAGTTTTTTTGATGGCTTCAACATCTCTCTACTAGGCCTAGTGGCATTGGATCCTCTTTCATGGATTTATCACACCTAAGCTTGTTCTAACACCTTAATATCCTTCATTCATGTTTTTTTGTGATTATCCAATCTTTTCCTAACTTGTGTTCATATCTAATTCAACCCTAACCTTTAATTTCCACTATTTTCTCTCTTCTACAAGTTTTAAGCCTTAAAAGTGGCCTATCTCTAAGATAAAATAGAGAGTATTATCCCTTATTTTTCATCACTTTTTAATAAATGGGAGGATTTATTAGGTCATGAGGACCCCTTGTACCAAATTTTAGCTCTTAACTCTTCCAATTACCCCTCCAACTAGCATGAAAATCAATACTAGCTTTTGAAGGTGACTGCCTATAAGTTGAGGGTGAAATTGGCCTTTTTAACCTCATAAGTGGAGAAATTTGATATATTTTCCTTATTTTATCCATCTCCTCATATTATTTTAGGTTCCTATAATTATATTCAAGCCCTGGAGATTCTCACTTGGCCTTGTGAAGGCACTTGAACCTTTAATTATCTTCATCCCACTTGCAGCTATGTGTGGTCTTAACACATTCAAGGTTGGTTTTAGGTTGTTTTTGCATGTAGGAATCATTTTAATTCTTTTAAAGTACCTCTAATATCCAAAAAACACTCATTTTACCTTTATAAGCCATCCTTGTCTCTTAAGAGTTCATTACCCTCATCAAAGTTTGACCTTCTTTGCCCATTACAACTTTTTTACACTCTTTTATACACTTGGGATGTAATTTCAACTGAGATGAGATGTACCATATAGAACAGAGTTCTCTTCAATTCATATTTAACCTCATTTGGGGTATAAAACACTATTTAATTACCATTCAATTCACTACTTCCTTCTTCATGTCTTTTGTTCACTTCTTCATTGCTGTAGGCTTGCTACAACACTTGCACAGAATGGTGATTTGCACAAGGTTGCTGAGGGTTGTAATCTTGGTAAATCCATGTTTATTTGTTAGTTTAACACTTCTAAACATCCAAAATTACTCCACTTGCTACCCCCATATATCTACACATGCCTCATAAGGACTAATCCACATTGCTAATTTATCTTCCTTCTAGGCCACCTGTAGATGTATTGAATCCATCTGAGCTTTGAACCTACTATAGATTCTGATGTGAAATTACCTTATACATGCCACCTTGATAATACACTTATATTAATTGTATATCCTTCTTAAACTTTCTCAAATTAACACATCACCCTTTTTTAATGAAATACAAGCTTTGGAAGGTAGCTGAGACCTCTAAATGGATCCATTCACAAGGTTTTGAATCACATGAAATCCTACTTTAGATAAACTAAGGTTACTTTTCCTCAAAATTGAAACATAACCATTCATGTTTATATTTCATTGACACTTCCATGAACAATGGTGATCCTTCTTCTCAAACCATTAAGAGAATCTTGATAGGGTTATGGTGAAGAAAAGTCTTGACCATATAGCTTTGTTGTGGATAAGTGTTTCATTGCTTCATATCTCCTACTACAATACTATGGAAACCAAAACTTGGGAAACAAACACCATTTCTTTCAAAACAACAAAGGTCTCTATGAATTTTAGTTATCGATATGGTTTTCATGTTTATTCAACACTTCATGAGCTTTGTTAGGATATGAAACATCAAAACAAAGGTGTATGATCTCTTGAAACCATGGAAACATCACCTTCATCCACAAAACTAGAAAACACTCCTTTGAATATCCAAATAGAAACATGGAGGTGATGTACTGCTCCACATGTGCTAACTAGCTAGGGGAAAGGTTGGATGTGGTGAGGAAGATATTTTAACCCTTATGAAGTGATTCCACTAATTAGACCATACACACCACCTCAATATAAGAGGAAACTTGTAGGGTATGGGAAGTGACAAGTAGAATGGAGTGGATAACTTCTAGTAGATGGTTCATAAATCTCAACCCATCAATCTTTGAAGTCTTTTTATGAAAATGAAGGTCAACTCATGTACTATCCTCGCTTAAAAGAACTAGACCTAAAACTCTTCTAGTTGACCATACCAAGTACAAATATATGAACTTTAGAATGGTTTTTAAGAGAGTGATGGAGAGAAGGGAAGTTTTTGAGCCATTTTTGGTTTTTCCTATGAATCTATGAATTTGACTCAAGAGAGGATGGTTAGTGTGGTGTTAGTTCCAAAATGAAAATAAAATGAAAGAAACACACTAACTAGCATAACATCTCTAGGCCTAGACACTACGGAGAACTTAGTTAACAAAAATTAATAAAACACATAACTATAATACAAAATAAACTCTCTTTTACCTTCCTTGGATGATTTAAAACGATTTTTGTAGTGGCTTTCTCAGAATGTGCTCATGAAGTCCTTGGTAATGGAATCTTGACTATCTCCATCTCTCCTTGGCACCTTTGGCTTATGGTTTGGCTTGGCTTGGAATAAATTTGGAATGGTAACACTAATTTCAATGGCTTCTTGAATATATTTTTGCATTATAACTTTGCACCAAAATAGCTTAGAAATGATTTTTATGGCCTCTCTATTTATAGATTTTTGAGAATGTCTAAAGTCAACCTGAACCATCCATCCTAAGATTGATATGAGTGATTGAGGATTAATTCAATTTTTTTAATTAGTTTTATAATTATCCTCATCATGAAATTAGAATAATGGGAAATTAAGATGCATGGAGGGCACCATGGAAGGCATTGATGAAGCATGGAGGGCACGAATCCTGATATTTGTGGCATTTATGGCTTAGGGATGTCTTCCCAAGAAATGAGGTCACTTGATGATGCATATATTCAATATTCATTTCCAAAAATATGTTTTCAACCAATTTACATGGAATTCTTAATTAGTTCTTGATTTGGGTTAATTATCTCTTAAGCATGTTTAAGCACTTTGTGCATAAATTACTCAAATTGATCAAAATGTCTTGTTATTGGTTCAAAATTTGATTAGATTAGAATTAGAAGATGATGTTAGATGTGTTTTAAATTTTATCATATTTAGGATGTTATCAATATAAAATAATAAAATCACATGTCTTTTTCAATATATTTGATAGTAAATAGCAATCCAGAGTACCTAAGTGCAAAATTGGCATTTTGACTCGAAATAATTTGATCAAAGTTAGTTGTCCCATGAATTGAATTGCCCCATTTAACAACACTTTAGCCAAAATAGGCACTTGAATATTTCAATTTCACATTATTTAGTGTGTTTTAGTATTTTTAGGCCAAATTGTGCATTTTGGGTAGAAATTGGTCAAAAGCTTGATTGGAGATTATCGGTGGCCAAATTTAGGTGTCTATAGTTTGCCCTTGTTTGGGAAGTCATTGAAATATATACACAAAGTAATGTATTATAAAATAATGAGAGATGGCCTATATTCCAAGAAGAATATGATGGTTAAAGAATAAATTTCTAAATGGTTTTGGGAAGCCTATGATGATGCCCCCTTGAGGGAGTGGCCATCACATTTGTTGATGGATGGTCCCTTGAAAAGAAACAAGAAGAAAGGTAGAATTTACCCATGGTTTAATATTAATCCAAATGATAAAATGATTGCATGAATTCATGTAAAAAGGATGTTTATTTTCCCAAAATTGGTTATAATCAAGAATAAAAGTCAAAATAATGATTTGTCCATAGGCGATTGTAATCATTAAGAGGACCTAGATTGGCTAAAGATGATTGTGCCCCAGTTAGGGCTGATTAGCAAGCATAACTCAAGGATATAGTATAGAATATAAATTAAAGATGAGTGGGTGTAAAGTGATGAAATAATTAATATAATAATAAGATTGATTAGTGTAAATGATTTAGTTGTGCCTATCAATGAGGAGATGTTCATCCTGATTAATAATGATATAACTAGAATGGTCAAATGAGTTATATTGATCAAGGGTGAGATGGAAGGATTTTACAAGGTGCCAAGGAGAAACTTATATAGCTCTATTTATTGTAAACCTTCATGAAGCTAATTTTTGTTGTAACATGTGATGGTAGGCTTTATGATAGAACACCCTGAAGACTATCCTAAAATATACATAAGGACTGACTCTCAATCCAATAAACACTCAAAAATAATGAACTAATGACAAAAACCATGATGATAATATTGGCGTATGAATGTGGATAGAAAAAATAATAATGTGCTCGAGGAATCACCCAACAAATGCATATAGACCGAGTCAAAGCAATAGTGGTGAAAGAATAAAAATAAGCAAGTGAACAAACAAAAAAATAAATAAATAAATAACCTAAAATAAATAAACAAATAGAAATATTGAAAACAAAAGCAAAATAAAGCATCCTAACAATGATAATTCCCCAATAAGGTGGATTGAGGATAACTAACTAGGCTTAGACAGGACAAATATTTTTGGATTTTTTAAATGTCATGAATGTTTTTGGCATTTTGAGGTATCTAACTCGTTAGAGAATGACAAGATACCTACTCACAAAATAGTGAGATCATTTAGCTTAGGTTGTTCACAAAATGGTGAGAGCGTATGGAAAAGGGGGACTAAGGTGACATCAACATGAATTAAGCATGACCTACATAATCCCATAATGACCTCAAGTCACAGTAATTTTGTCCACACAAAAGGTGAGGTAAAACCAACTAGGTCCCAATAAGTTCTCAAAATCAGCAAATGTCCATTTAAATGAAAACGGCAATGGTAAGGTGATGTAGCAATGCATGGTAAATAAGTGTTGCCCCTAGTTTTCCCATTGGCAGTTATAACTAGGATACAATGGCATAGGTCAATGATACTAATTTGTCCATAGGTGGTTATAATTAATAGCAAGACTAGTGAAACACTAATTTTCTCATAGGCAGTTATAATCAGGATCACATAAACAAACTTCATAAGATGAAAGATATCTTTTTAGATCAACTTCACACTACATTCATAGACTGTCATTATAAACATAGATTGGATTTATTATTGAAACTTGATCAAAATCCCTTCACAAAAGGCATAGTAAGAACCAAAGTAACCAAGATCAAAATAAGATTGGGTAGGATGAGTAAAAAAATAGGCTTTGGTCTAGATAAGAATAGAATGATAGGATATATAAAATGGTAAGAGGGTTTTCCCCCAAATGATGGGGTGAATGGTAGGATACATGACAATGGAAAAGGGATATGTAACAATGGTAATGGAAATGTAAAATGATATGGTACATGTTTTTGTCCTAGGTGTGGTTATTGATTCTATTGTTTCTATTGATGGGGAGATGGACATCCTAATCAACAAATGATATAAACAAAATACTCGATCATGTTAATTGCTAGCCTATACCTCTTTTGAATAGTTTCTCTATCCAAAAAGTCCTATAGATTTGGTTGTCAAGAATGATTGTATGATCTTCAATGGTCATTGATTTTGATTCCTTTAAGTATTGAGACAAATTATCTTTGTAGCCTCTACAAAGGAAAGTGTGGTAATGTATGGTAAACAAGGTCAAATAATGGATGGTAGGTTTGATTGTGAAATGGAATGGTAGATGATAATGGAATATATAATGGTGGGGAAATAAATGAAGATCAAGACTTTTAGTTACATGTCGTGTTGTTGATGTTAGATTCAACATAATTTTGGTTATGGTGGGGCTGAAGACTTTTTCTCTCAATAGCACCACCATATTTTTCTATTGTTTTATCTTGAGAGTTGTTACCATCTGATTAGGCTATAGATAGGAAATTATTTTAATTTGACCTTTGATTTTATATTCATCAAGCAGTGAAGAAGTTTTGTGCTCAGTTATTGATGCCTCAATGAGTTTTTCAACAATGAAGTTGTCTTGATTGTCTTGTAGTGCCTTTGAGAAGGTTTCACTAATGAACATTGGCTTTTGAATTTGATTGTCTTCTAGTGCTTTTTAAAAAATTTCACTAGAAGATGCTGAGTTTTGACTTAGATTGTCCCCTAGCACCTCTAAAAAGGTTTCACTAGGAGAGTGTTCTACTACATGAATGTTGTCTTGGCCTCCTTGCTCTTCTTCAATTGTTATGTCTCTGTGGATGTAGTTTAACAAAGTGTGATTTTATTGATCCTAATCAACACTTATGGGAGATGGAATGTCAATAATATGGATATCTTGGTTGATGGTTATGGCATGTGGAATGGTAATAAAAAGGAGAGATGATGCACAATCCTAGAAGAAGATACTAGGATAACTTGTGTCGAAGCTGAAGTACTCATCCTCAAAAACTATAGAAGGATCTCAAATGTATTCAAACTAATTTTTGAGGCATGTATAACCAATATTGTAATAGACATAAACATATTATTCTTTTGAATCTGACTCTAACTCAAGGGACTTTGAATCTGATGTTGAGATTGATGTTGAGTTAGATTATGATGCTAAATCTAATGTCAGTTTAAGAATATAACCTACCTCTAATTTAGATTATTCATCTGATAGGTCTCTATTACAATGATGTCTTTCTAAATATTTGGTATTAGATAAGTAACAACTTATGATGGCATAATGGGCTCCACAAAAATTGGTTTTTTAAAGTGAGACTCCTCTAGGATGGGAAATAGGTCAAGAGATAAATTCTTAGAGACTAGCTTGTCAATATGAGGCTCTTTAAAAATAGGCACATGGTTGAGGTAATGATTTTCCCAAAGGTGGTTATAATCATTAAGAAGTGACTCAGTAAAGAGTGTCTCATCAGAGTGAGACTCCTCGATAATTGGTATAAGATTACTAGGTGATTCATCACAAATTGAATTATCATAAGTGGTTGGTTTAATAAAAACATCTTGGATTGGTTGGTTCTCTTGGCCTTGGTTTCCAATGAGTTGGAAAATACATGTTTTGAACATATCTTGGTTTTCAAAGGATTAGATCGATTGAGGTTTGGTTGGGATTGATACTAGATGAGGAATGACTTATGGTTGGATAATGATAGGGCATTGTAGATCATAATTGCTTTCATGAACTAAAGGAAAAAGACCTGAGATGGTAATGATAAGGCATTTTGGGGCTTGATTGCTTACATAAGCCAAAGGATGAGGTCCTAGTATAGAAATTATTGGGCATTCTAGAGCTTGGTTTCTTACACAAACCAATGGATGAGGTCTTAATATGAGAATGGTGTAACATTGTGGTTCTAGAATGGAAGTGGTATGATTTAGTAGAACTTGATTACTCACATAAGCCAAAGCATCCAAGTCTTCCTCATAAACCATATCATCCCAGTTATGAGTTGGCTTATAAGTTGGTTCTTGACTGTGTTCCATGTATTGATTATTGAAAAGAGGGTATGGATCCATATCCCAAACAACATTATCTATAGTTGGGTCTTCAAATTCTTCCTCACAAGCCTCTTCATTCCAATCAAGGTCTCGATTTGGATTTTGTAGATTTTGACTATGTTCCCCATATGGAGTATTGTAGGGAGAATAATAAAACTCCTTAGAAAATCTTTCTCTATAGGGGTTCCTAATAGGATTTTGTGTGGCCATTTTATCATAAGCTGGATTGTACATGAATCCACCATAAGTGTAGTTAGACATATTCACATAAATGATGAAAGATTTGAAAATAAAAAGTCTTAGAGTTCTATAAACTTTTTAAAATGATCCAAAGGACAAATGGTTCAAACTTGGTCCAACTTGGTCTAACAGGTGGAATTGTATTTCCAATGTGGTTTTAAAATGGATTTATATCTCCAAAATTGTTTGTGCTAAAACTTGGCATAAAATAGTCTAACATCAAATGTCTAATGTTAAATTTCATACACATAAAAATTCAAGTGTCTGAATAAAATCCATCATGTCAAAGTTATAGGTTAAAGTGTTCCAAACAAGGTCTAAACTAGGAAAGGGAAAAGTTGAGTAAATAGGTATTTTGTCCAAACATGAAGTCAAAAACTAGGCTCAAACAATTAGGCATATGCTTGGACTTTTGGTCAAATGACATAAAAATCTAGACTTTAAACAAACAATGATGTTATTTGATTTAATCTCACAAGTTTGGAAACAAATTTGACATAGACCTGACACACAGATTCCAACATAAACATGATCAGTTGGCATAAGACATAAGAAAAAAGGTTCTTTGAACAAAGACTATGTTTTCTTAAATAAAGGCATGAACAATGATGAGGATAGGTACTAACAAATAAACCATCAATATTTTTTAATTTTGGGTAATCGATTAACCAAAGTTATGTAACCCAAAATAGAAAGATCTATGTATCAACCCCATGAATTAAGGTCTAAACAAAAATCAATCAATTTTTGAATCCAAACTTGACAAGTCTAATTGAAAACTTAATGTTTGAAAACTAAGATTTGACAAAATAAGCTAGACAAGATCAGATAACATCATGGCATAAGTCAAAGGTCCAAATTGTTTACATGACATGGTTTGAAACAAATAATTTTCTATACAAAGTGAAACAAGTCTTGAAACAAATTGAGAAGCCTAATGGTGTAAGCATGCTCGAATGATGTGATCTATGTTATGTTTCAAAGACTCACAAGGCTCAAAATGGTTTTAACATATTTTGGATAGCATAACACTACCCTCCTCAACTCAAATGACACACACACAAATAAGTTTGGAGAAAATTTCAAGGCACAAGTGTGGCGTAAAATGACCAACAAAATGCCTCTTTAGAAAAAAGAGTGACATATAGACAAATTGGTTTTAACATGGCTTTATGAACAAATAAACAATTTTTAGTCTCAAAGCATACCAAATGAGAAAATAATCCAAAAATTCACTAAGTATAATCATCCAAATCTTAGCAAGGATATGGAAAAATAGGGTTGATGTTAGGAACTTGGAGTACAATTGATTACCTTTGTATAAGCAACTAAACACATAATTAACCTAGAAGTAATAAGTAACTAGAAATCAGAAATAGCAAATAATAGGAGATACAAGAAATAACAAATCTTGCATTAAACTCTTCTAGGATACAATGAATAAATCTCACTCTTCCCACACCTCTCGGGTGTACAGTATTTCTCTCTCAAGAGTTCTCTCTCTCTCAATCAATTACAATCAACTCAATAACTGAGCTGTTATTCCCTCTTTTCTTTCTTCTTCTTCTTCAGCAGATCTTCTTGATCTTGCACCTTGTAGATCTAATTGATCTTACTTACATTACAATACTACCCCATGGGTCTCTTAAATAGGATCCAAGGTATACAATAATTAGAAAAATAGACTCAAGACTAAAATTAGTCTTTACATGCAAACCAACTATTCTCCTAAAATTAGAACAAATCTAATTCTAGAAATGCATGTAAATGCTCACACACACAGGTGATCGATGCCAGTTGCTGTCAGTCTGCATATGATCGACATCAGCCGATCCCTGACCGATGTCAATTGGTTCTAATCCATGCCTGACCGATGTTAGTGATACTACCGATGTTGGTTATTGGTAAACTCAGTAACCTCAATCTAGCTCATCAGTGAAGCTTTTAGCTCCACAACTCAACAATCTCCCACTTGGAGATAAACAGCTGCACCTGTACCTATATAGCAACATCCTCTAACTTATTTCTCCATCTTCAAGTTCAATCTTGAAGACCAAAAAAATTTGAATGAAGATTCAACTTCTCCTTTGTTATCAGCTTTGTTAACATATTTGCAGGGTTCTTATCTGTATGAATCTTTTCCAACTTCAACTATCCATCCTCCAATACCTATCTAATGAAGTGGTACCTAAACTGTATATGTTTGGTTCTTGAATGAAAGGCTGAATTCTTTACCAAATGAATTTCACTTTGACTATCACTGTACAATCTTCAACTCTCTTGCTCCTTTCCTAACTCTTCCATGAACCGAGTCATCTAAATCATTTCCTTGCTAGCCTCTATGACTGTAATGTATTCTGCCTCTGTAGTAGACAAGGCAACAACCTTCTACAACTTTGAAATCTAGCTAACCACCATTCCACCAATAGTGAACACATATCCTGTGGTGCTTCTCCTGCCATCCAAGTCACCTGCCATATCCGAATCTACATACCCATGTAGAGAAGTGTTTGACCCTCCATAGCATAAATGCCTACTGCTGGTCCCTCTCAGATATCTAAGAATCCACTAAACTAATTTCTAGTTCTCTTTTCCTAGATTGGCCATAAACCTAATGATAACTCCCACTACTTGGGCAATATTTGGTCTGATACATACCATTGCATACATCAAGCTCCCAACTACTGAAGCATATGGAATGTTGCTCATGTACTCAACCTCGTCATGTGATTTAAGACACTATTCTTTGCTCAGCTTGAACTATCCAACCATAGGTGTGCTTACTAGTTTTGCATCCTACAAATTGAACCTCTCCACTACCTTATTCACATAATCCTCTTGAGACAAAATCAACCTATGATTTTCCTTGTCTCTAGAAATACTCATGCCAAGGATTTTCTTCACTGCTCCTAAATCTTTTTTGGCAAATGTCTGAACTACTTTTACCTTTAGCTTAGTAATTCCCTACATGTGTGACCCTACAACAAGCATATACACTACATACAATAACAGGATAATGTAGCTATCATTATCTAACCTAGTAAAATAAACACAATGGTCACATTGACATTGACTAAAGCCATGCTTTGACATAAACCTGTCAAACCTCAAATACCACTATCCTAGAGCTTGCTTAAGACCATATAACCTGGCCTTCTATCTCACCTATCCATTCTCTCCTTTCTTTAACCTATGAATCCATTCGTCTTTCAGTGTTTTCTTTCCAACTGGTAACTCTACCAAATCCCACATTTATTTCTCTTTCAAAGAATCAATTTCCTCATTCATGCCATGCTCCCACTGTTTCCTAGATTCTACTTGCATTGCCTCATCAAAACTTTTTGGTTCTCCACCATCAGTGAGCAACAAGTAGTATAAAGAAGGGGAATAATGAATTGGAGGTTTACTTACCCTTTTAGACCTCTTCATGGGTGTTTGAGACTCATTGACAGCTTGTTGTCCACCCAAATTTTGTTCTAATAGTGACCGATCCTGGTCATCTCTTAGTCTACACCCAATTAATGTCAGTTCCATGTGACCGACCTAATCGATATTGGTTCTTACCTGACCAACATCGATTTCCACCTACTTGACATCACTGACTTTGGTCTCCACTAGATCGATGTCAATTCCTTCTTGATAGACGTCAGTTCTTGCCTGACCGACGTCAGTGTCTATGTTTTCCTATGAGTGATGATTTTTACCCACGAGCTCATTGTGGATCATAACCTTGTCCAAATCAACATTACCCTACTCAAAATTATTTAGCCTCTTGAGCTGATCATTGTCCATCACCTTCTCCTTGAAAACCAAGGCTTTCCAATTCTTAACATTTGACTTAAGAACATGCATTCCCTTCTCACTTATGTGACCAAGCCTATAGAGCCACATCTTTGCATCTACATCTGAAGTAGATAAAACAAAAGGAGAATCAATAATACAAGTAGATAGATAAAATGTACTGACTTTCTTACCTCTTGCTAAAACAAGTGCACCCTTGGAAACTTTCCAAGATTTAGCTGTGAGAGTTACTGTGCAAACCTCATCACTCGACTTTCCTACAGAAATCAAATTCCACTTTACGACTAGGACATGCATGACATCCTTCAACACCCATGTGTTGCCATTCTGCAATTTCAGCTACACTTTTCCTTTGCCAACAATTTGACAAGGTTCATCATCCCCTAAATAAACTTTTCCAAAATCTCCATGGACATAATCATTAAAAAATTCTCTATTTGGGGTTGCATGGAAAGAGGTACCAGAATCTAAAACCCAAGATTATATTTTATTATCTAAAGAAAATATAAGAGCATCTTGTGCAACAATACCTATAACTTTTGCTTCTTTATCACCTTCATGCTGATTTTTTTTATTATCCTTCAACCAACAATCTTTCTTTGCATGCCCTTTCTTTCCAGAATTCCAACAGGTTATTCTTCCATTTCTAGATTTGGATCTTCTTCCCATCTTTGACCTTGATTTTTCTTGCTTGCCCTTCTCTCTTTGCCTTCCCCTGCTTTCAAAACTTAAAGCATTACCTGATGTTTCCCCTGTGCTTTTCTTGTGAATGTCTTCATTCAAGATTACACTAACAACATCATCAACTTTCAAGATATTTGAAGTAGATGCAGTATTACTAACTGCCATTACCAAGCTATCCCAACTTTCAAGTAAAGAGCATAAGAATAAGAGAGCCTTAATTTCATCATCAAAAACTATTTTGACTAAATTTAACTGATTTACAATTCCATGGAAATCATTAAGATGACTAGATACAGATCCACCTTCCTGCATTTGCAAATTAAATAATTGCTTCATAAGATATACCTTATTCAAAGCTGAGGGTTTTTCATATAAATTTTCCAAAGTATCCATTAGCTCTACCATTGTCTTTGCCTATGATAAGTTTGAAAACATAGAAGCTGCCAAGCTCAGCCTTATAGCTCCAAGAGCCTTTCTATCAAGAATATTCCATTCTTCATCTTCCATATCTGTGGGCTTGCTTGTAACCCCACCCAATGGTAAGTACAAATCTTTCTGATACAAATAATATTCTATCTACATCCTCCATAATTGATAATTCTTGCCATTGAATTTATCCATTCTTAGTTTACTTTCTTCTGCCATTGCTTTACTCCCACTCAATCAGAAACCCTTGTGAGTGAATTCTGTAATCAACAAACACTAACACGCTCTACCATTTGTTAGTGAACCAAGCTCTGATACCACTTGTTAGGAACTTGGAGTACAATTGATTAATATTGTATAAGCAACTTAAAATAGAATTAACCCAGAAGTAATAAGTAACTATAAATAAAAAAAATAAATAATAAGAGATACAAGAAACAACCAATCTTGCATTAAACTCTTCCAGAATACAATGAAGAAATCTCACTCTTTCCACACCTCTTGGGTGTACAATATTTCTCTCTCAAGATTTCTCTCTCTCAATCAATTACAATCAACTCAATAACTGAGTTATTATTCCCTCTTTTCTTTCTTCTTCTTCTTCAGCAGATCTTCTTGATCTTGCACCTTGCAGATCTAATTGATCTTACTTACATTACAATACTACCCCATGGGTCTCTTAAATAGGATCCAAGGCATACAATAATTATAAAAATAGACTCAAGACTAAAATTAGTCTTTACATGCAAACCAACTATTCTCCTAAAATTAAAACAAATCTAATTCTAGAAATGCATGCAAACACACACACACACATAGGTGATCAATGCTGGTCACTGTCAATCTACATATGACTGATGTCAGCTGATCCCTGACTGATGTTGATTGGTTCTGATCCATGCCTGACTGATGTCGGTGATACTATCGATGCTGGTTACTGGTAAACTCAACAACCTCAATCTAGCTCATCAGTGAAGCTTTTAGCTCCACAACTCAACAGTTGACTAAAACTAGAAAGGATTCAATCATTCTAGGGGAATAAATTACACAATGACTTTCATGTCAAATGATGTAAAATAAAAGCATGGAAATTGGATGACGATGGCATTTTCTAATTGTAAAAAGGTCTAGTCCTTTTTATAAACACTACATCCTACTATTCGCTCAATGTAGTGCAATGTCTAAATGTAGATATGTCCCATGTGTAACTCTAATTAGGAGCTAAATAGAGTCAATGCAGGGAGGTAAAACCCTATGTCAATGCTTCCCTAAAGAAATTACAAGAGATGATGAAGTCTCCCTTGCAAGTTAAGTTTACATAAAAATAAAGAAAGCATGAAATAGAAAGACTTTAGGGTCATTTTCAAGGTCACCCAAACTTTGATGAGTTTTTTGGGAGTGCTTTAGATGACTTTATTTCTAAGCCTTAGACTAGGATACTTGCAATAATAATGGTGCTTTTGATTCCAAGGTTCCCTAAAGGGGACAAATGGAAGAGCATACATGCAAAATTCCTCTTTTTGCCAAAAAAATCTGATTAAACAACTATTACAAACAAGAATTGGCAATTGTGTTTAATTTTAAACACAAATGAAAGATTTGGTGGTGTTTATTTGACCCCTTAGTATTTAGACTGTGAACTTTGAAAACATTCATTTAAGCATTTAATTTTTTTGTTAAACACATAAACAAGGTTCCTAATTGATTTTTAAGCATGCAAAAGGTGATCTAAAACATGTTTTTAGCAAATTTCAAGCTTAGTCCTATAGCAAAAATGTTAGCATGTCCTTTATCCTTGAATCTCTTTTTAGTTTGAAATAATAAACTTTAGGAAAAGAAATCTTAGGTCTATGTTTTAAGAAAAACATAGCGATCAATGTCAGTTTATATAACCAACAATGGTTACATTTTCTAACCGATGTCAGTTATCCAACCAACATCAGTTATACCAATGTGACCAATAGAAAGTATATAATCAAGGTCAGTTTTGATAATTGACATCAATTAAGCTATGAAACCAATGTTAGTTTTACAAGCTGATGTCGGTTACTATGTAAACCCATGGTAAAATAAAGATAAAAAATCAATTTTCAAGATTTTTAAGGGTCCAAATGAATATTTTAAAGCTACAAAATGATCTTCTTTAGGTGTGAGATACGTCTATTCCCATCGGGCATGCCATATGTGAATCTAGGAATTTGACTCAAGAGAGGATGGTTAGTATGGTGTTAATTCCAAAATGAAAGAAACACACTAACTAGCATAACATCTCTAGGCCTATATGCTAGGGAGAGATTAGTTAACAATCATGAATAAAACACACAACTAAAATGCAAAAAAACTCTCTTTTACCTTCCTTGGATGATCTAAAATGCTTGTTGTAGTGGCTTGCTCAGCTTGTGCTCATGAAGTCCTTGGTAATGGAAGCTTGAATACCTCTATCTCTCCTTTGCACCTTTGGCTTGTGGTTTGGCTTGGCTTGGAATCAATTTGGAATGGTAACACTAATTGTAATGTATTTTTGAAGATATTTTTGCATTATAAATTTGCACGAAAATAGCTTAGAAATGATGTTCATGGCCTCTCTATTTATAGATTTTTGAGAATGTCTAAAATCAACTTGAACCATCCATCTTGAGATTGAGATGTGTGGTTGAGGATTAGTTCAAATTTTTTAATTAATTTTATAATTATGCTCATCATGACATTTGAATAAGGGGTAATTAATAGGCATAGAGGGCACCATGGAAGGCATTGATGAGGCATAGAGGGCATGAATCCTAATATTTGTGGCATTTATGGCCTAAGGATGTCTTCCCAAGAAATGAGGTCACTTGATGATGCATATATTCAATATTCATTTCCAAAAATATGTTTTCAACTAGTTTCTAGGGAATTCTTAATTAGGCCTTGATTTGGGTTAATTAGCTCTTAAGCATATTTAAGTACTTTGTGCATAAATTATTCAAATTGATCAAAATGTCTTGTTATTAGTCCAAAATTTGATTGGATTAGAATTGGAAGGTAATGTTAGATGCATTGGAACTATTATCCTATTTAGGATTTTAACAATATAAAATAACAAAGGCACATGTCTTGTGCAAGAGATTTGATAATAAATAGCAATACAGAGCACCTAGGTGTAAAATTGGCATTTTAACTCAAAATAATTTGATCAAAGTTTGTTGCCCATAAATTGCATCTCCCTATTTAATGATACTTTAGCCAAAATCAGCACTTTAATATGTTAATTTCATATCATTTATCATGTTTTAGTGTTTTTATGCCAAATTGTGCATTTTGGGTGGAAATTGGTCAAAAGCTTGATTGGAGGTTATCGATGGCCAAATTTAGGTGTCTATAGTTTGCCCTTGTTTGGGAGGGCACTACAAGATATATGAAAAGAAATGTATTATAAAATAATGAGAGATGGCCTATATGCCAAAAATAAGATGATGGTTAAAGAACAAAGCTCCAAATGGTTTTAGGAAGCCTATGATGATGCCCCATTGAGGGAGTGGCCATCACATTTGTTGATGGATGGTCCCTTGAAAAAAGAAAAAGAAGAAAGGTAGAATTAACCCATGGTTTAAGATTAATCCAAATGATAAAATGATTTCATACATTGATGTAAAAAGGATGTTAATTTTCCCAAAGGTGGTTATAATCAGGAATAAAAGTCAAAATAATGATTTGCTCATAGGCGATTGTAATCATTAAGAGGACTTAGATTGGCTAAATATGATTATGCCCCAGTTAGGGCTGATTAGCAAGCATAACTCAAGGATGTAATATAGAATATATATTAAAGATGAGTGGGTTTAAATTCATGAAATAGATGAATAGAAGAATAAGATTGATTAGTGTAAATGATTTAGTTGTACCTGTCAATGAGGAGATGCTCCTCTTGATTAACAATGATACACCTAGAATGGTCAAATGATTTATATTGATCAAGGGTGGGATGGAACGATTTTCCAAGGTGCTAAGGAAAAATTTAAATAGGTCCACTAATTATATACCTTCGTGAAGCTATTTTTTGTTGTAATATGTGATGGTAGGCTTTATGATAGAACACCATGAAGACTATCCTAAAATATGCATAAGGACCGACTCCCAATCCAATAAAAACTCAAAAATAATACACTAATGATAAAAATAATGATGATAATATTAACATATGAATATGGATAGAATCAAGAATAATGTGTTTGAGGAATCACCTAGAAAACACATATAGACCAAGTTAAGGCAACAGTGTTAAAATCAAAAAAATAGGCAAGTGAATAAACAAACAAACAAACAAAAAACAAATAAACAACCTAAAACAAATAAACAAATAAAAATATTGAAAAAAAAATCAAAAGAAAGCATCCTAACAATGATAATGCCCCAGTAAGGTGGATTGAGGATAAATAACTAAGCTTAGACAGGACAAATATTTTTGGATTTTTAAAATGTTATGAATGTTTTTAGCATTTTGAGGTACCTTAACTTGTTAGAGAATGACAAGATACCTACTCACAAAATAGTGAGAGCATTTGGCTTAGGTTTCTCACAAAATGGTGACAGCATATGGAAAAGGGGAACTGAGCTGACCTCAACATGAACTAAGCATGACCTACATAGTCCTATAATGACCTCAAGTCATAGTAATGTTGTCCACACAAAAGGTGAGGAAAAACTAACTAGTTTCGAACAAGTTCTCGAAACTAGAAAATGGCTAGTCAAATAAAAACAATAATTGTAAGGTGATGTGGCAATATATGGTAAATAAGTGTTTCCCCTATTTTTCCCATAGGTGGTTATAACTATGATATAATGGCATACGTCAATGATACTAATTTTTCCGTAGGTGTTTATAATTAGTAGAAATATTGGTGAAACACTAATTTTCCCATAGGCAATTATAATTAGGCTCACATAAATAAACTTGATAGGATGAAAGATATCTTGCTAGATCAACTTTACACTATGATCATAAACTGTCATTATAAACATGGATTGGATTGATTATTAAAACTTGATCGAAATCCCCTCTCAAAAGGCATGAGAAGAAACAAAGTAACCAAGATCAAAATAAGATTAGGTAGGATGAGTAAAAAAAATAGGCTTTGATCTAGATAAGAATAGAATGATAGGATGTATAAAATGGTAAGAGGGTTTTCCCCCAAGTGATGGGGTGAATGGCATGATATGTGACAATGGAAAAGGGATATGTAACAATGGTAATGGAAATGTGAAATGATATGATACATGTTTATGGCCTAGGTCTGGTTTTTGATTCTATTATTTCTACTAATGGGGAGATGTATGTCTTAATCAACAAATGATACAAATAGAATACTTGATAATGTTAATTGCTAGCCCATACCTCATATCAATAAATACTCTATCAAAAATGTCATGTATATTTAGTTGTCAAGAATTATTTTATGATCTTCATTGGTCATTAATTTTGATTCCTTCAAGCATTGAGACAGTATCTTTATAGCCTCTACAAAGGAAAGTGTGGTCATGGATGGTAAACAAGGTCAAATAATGGATGGTAGGTTTGATTGTAAAATAGAATGGTAGATGATAATGAAATGTATAATGGTGGGGATACAAAAGAAAGATTGGACTTTCAATCACATGTAATGTTTTTGATGTTGGATTCAACATAACTTTGGTTGTGGTGGGGCTAAATACTTTTTCTCTCAATAAGACCACCATATTTTTCTATTATTTGATCTTTTGAGAGTAGCTACCATCTAATTAGGATATAGATAGGAATTTATTTTAATTTGATCTTTAATTTTGTGTTCATCAAGTAGTAAAGAACTTTTATGCTTAGTTATTGGTCCCTCAATGAGGTTTTTACCAATGAATTTGTCTTGATTTTCATGTAGCACCTTCGAGAAGGTTTCACTAATGAACATTGGCTTTTAACTTTGATTATCTTCTAGCGCTTTTAAACACATTTCACTAGAAGATGCTGAGTTTTGACTTGGATTGTCCCCTAGCACCTCCAAAAAGGTTTCACTAGGAGAGTGTTCTTCTACTACATGAATTTTATCTTATCCTCCTTGCTCTTCTTCAACTTCTATGTCTCCATGGATGCAATTTAATAAAGTGTGATTCCATCAATCCCAATCAACACTTATGGGAGATAAAATGTCAATAATATGGCTATCCTAGTTGATGGTTATGGCATGTGGAATGGTAATGGAATGGAAGAGGATGAAATATCCTTGTAGAAGATATTATGATAACTTGTGTCAAAGTTTAAGTACTCATCCTCAAAAACTATAGAAGGATCACAAATTTATTCAAACTAATTTTTGAGGTATATATAACCAATATTGTAATAACCATGAACATATTCTTCTTTTGAATTTGACTCTAACTCAAGGCACTCTGAATCTGATGTTGATTTAGATTATGATGCTAAATCTAATGTTAGTTCAAGAATAGAACCTAACTCTAATTTTGATTCTTCATCTGATAGGTACTCTATTACAATGATGTATTGCTAAATATTTGGTATTGGATAAGTAACAACCTATGATGGCATAATGGGCTCCACAAAAATTGATTTGTTAAAGTGAGACTCCTCTAGGATGGGAAATAGGATAAGATACAACTCCTTATATATTGGCTTGTCAATAGGAGGCTCTTAAAAAATAGGCATATGGTTGAGGTAATGATTTTCCCAAAGGTGGTTATAATCATTAAGAAGTGACTCAGTAAAGACTGGCTCATCAGATTGAGACTCCTCAATAATTGGTATAAGATCAATAGGTGATTCATCACAATTTGACTTATCATAAGTGGTTGTTCAATAAAAACATCTTGGATTGGTTGGTTCTCTTGGCCTTGGTTTTCAATGAGTTGGAAAATACTAGTTTTGAACATAGCTTTATTTTCAAAGGATTGGATAAATTGAGGTTTGTTTGGGATTGGTACTAGATGAGGAATGACTTGTGGTTGGATAATGGTAGGGAATTGGGGAGCATGATTTATTTCATGAGCTAAAGGACAAAGTCTTGATATGGTAATGATAAGGTGTTATGGGGCTTGATTGCTCACACAAGCCAAAGGATGAGGTTTCAGTATAGAAATTATTGGGCATTATGGAGCTTGGTTGTTTGTACAAACCAATGGATGAGTTCTTGGTATGAGAATGGTGTAACATTGTGGTCCTAAAATAGAAATGGTATGATTTGGTAGAGCCTAATTACTCACATAATCCAAAGCATCTAAATCTTTGTCATAAACCATATCATCTCAATTGTGATTTGGCTCATAAGCTGGTTCTTGATTGTGTTTCATGTATTTATTATTGAAAAGAGGGTATGGATTCATATCCCAAAAAACATTATTTGTAGTTGGGTCTTCAAATTATTCCTCACAAGCCTCTTCATGCCAATCAAGGTCTCAATTTGTATTTTGTAGATTTTGACAATGTTTTCCATATGGAGTATCGTATGGAGAATAATAAAACTCCTTATAAAATCTTTCTCTATAGGGGTTCTTAGTGGGATTTTGTGTGGCCATTCTATCATAAGTTGGATTGAACATGACTCCACCATAAGTGTAGTTATACATATTCACATAAATGATGAAATCTTTGAAAACAAAAAGTCTTAGAGTTATACAAACTCTTAAAAATGATCCAAAGGATAAATGGTTCAAACATGGTCCAACTTGGTTGAAGGGGTGGAGCTGTATCTCCAAAATGGTTTCTGCTAAAACTTAGAATTAAATAGTCTAACATCAAATGTCTGATTTCAAATGTCATACACATAAAAGGTCGAGTTTCTAAATAAAAACCATCATGTCAAAGGTCTAGGTCAAAGTGTTACAAATAAGTTCAAAACTAGGAAAGGAAAAAGCTGATTTAATAGGTCTTTTATCCAAACATGAAGTCAAAATCTAGGATAAAAAAATAGGCATATTCTAGGACTTTTGGTCAAACGACATCAAAATCTAGACTTGAAACAAATACTGATGTGATTTGATTTAATATAACAAGTTTGGAAACAACTTTGACATAGACCCAGCACACAGATTCCAACATAAACATGATCAGTTGGCATAAGGCATAAGAAAAAATGTTGTTTAAACAAAGACTATGTTTTCTCAAATAAAGGCATGAACAATGATGAGGATAGGTGCTAAACAAACAAACCATCAATATTTTTTAACATGTTTTCTACAATAAAGGCATGAATAATGATGAGGAATGGTGTAAGCATGCTTGAATGATATGATCTATGTTATGTTTCAAAGACTCAAAAGGCTCAAAATGGTTTTAACATGTTTTGGGAAACATAACACTACCCTCCTCAACTCAAACGACACACACACAAACAAGTTTGGCAAAAATTTCAAGGCACAAGTGTGGTGTAAAATGACTAGCATAATGCCTCTTTATAAAAAAGAGTGATGTATAGACAAATTGGTTTTGACATGGCTTTATGAACAAATAAACAAGTTTTAGTCTCAAAACATACCAAATGAGAAAATGATCCAAAAATGCACTAAGCATAATTGTCCAAATCCTAGCAAAGGTATGGCAAAATGGGGTTGACTAAAATTATCAAGGATTTGATCATTCTAGGGGAATCAATTTCACAATGACTTTCATGTCAAATGATGTAAAAGACAAGTATGAAAATTAGGTGACCATGGCATTTATTAGTTGTAAAAAGGTCTAGTCCTTTTTAAAACCACTACATCATACTGTTCACTCAATGTAGTGTGATGTCCAAATGTAGATATGTCCCATGTGTAACTCTAATTAGGAGCCAAATGAAGTCAATGTAGGGAGGTGAAACCCTAGGTTAAATCTTCCCTAAAGAAATCACAAGAGGTGATGAAGTCTCCCTCACAAGCCAAGTTTGCATAAAAATAAAAATAAACATGAAATAGAAAGACTTTAGTGTCATTTTCAAGGTCACCTAAACTTTGATGAGTTTTTGGGGAGTACTTTAGATGACTTTCTTTCTAAGCCTTAGACTAGGGTACTTGCAATAGTAATAGTGATTTTGATTCCAAGGGTTCCCTAAAGGGGACAAATGGAAGAGCATACACACAACATTCCTCTTTTTTCCAAAAAAAATCTGATTAAACAACTATTGCAAACAAGAATTGACAAGTGTGTTCAATTTTAAACCCAAATGAAAGATTTGGTGGTGTTCATTTGAACCCTTGGTCTTTAGACTGTGAACTTTGAAAACATTCATTTAAGAATCTAAATTCTATTGTTAAACACATAAACAAGGTTCCTAATTGATTTTTAAGCATGTAAAAGGTGATCTAAAACATTTTTTTAGCAAATGTCAAGCTTGGTCCTACAACAAAAATGTTACCATGTCCTTTAGCCTTGAATCTCTTTTTAGTTTGAAACAATGAACTTTAGGAAAAGAACTCTTGGGTCTATGTTTTAAGAAAAACATAGTGACTGGCATCAATTTATATAACCAACAACAATTACATTTTCTAACTGATGTTATTTATCCAACTGACATCAGTTATACCAATGCGACCAATGGAAAGTATATAATTGATGTTAGTTTTGCTAACCGATGTCAATTAATCTATGCAATTGATGTCAATTTATTAGCTGATGTCAATTATTGTGTAAACCCATGGCAAATAAATATGGCAAAATAAAGTTAGAAAATTAATTGTCAAGAGTTTTAAGGGTCCAAATGAATATTTTAAAGCTACAAAATGATCTTCTTCAAGTGTGAGATGCATCTAGTCCCATTGGACATGCCATATGTTCAAGAGAGGATGGCTAGTATGGTGTTAGTTCCAAAATGGAAATAAAATTAAAGAAACACACTAACTAGCATAACATCTCTAAGCCTAGACACTAGTGAGAGCTTATTTAACAAACATGAATAAAACACAAATAAAATGCAAAAGAAACTCTCTTTTACCTTCTTTAGATGCTCCAAAATACTGGTTGTAGTGGCTTGCTTGACTTATGCTCATGAAGTCCATATCAATGGAAGCTTGACTACCTCCATCTCTCCTTGGAACCTTTTTCATGCTAACACTAATTTCAATGGCTTTTTGAAGATATTTTTTCATTATAAATTTTCACCAAAATAGCTTAGAAATGATGTTCATGGCCTCTCTATTTATAGATTTTTGAGAATGTCTAGAATCAACCTAAACCATCCATTTAGATATTGAAATGTGTGGTTGAGGATTAATTAAATTTTATAATTATCCTAATCATGAGATTGGAATAAGTGGAAATTAATAGGCATGGATGGCACCATGGAAGGCATTGATGAGGCATGGAGGGTATGAATTCTGATATTTGTGGCATTTATGGCCTAGGGATGTCTTCCCAAGAAATGAGGTCACTTGATGATGTAGATATTAAATATTAATTTCCAAAAATAATTTTTCAACAAGTTTCCATGGAATTATTAATTAGGCCTTGATTTGGGTTAATTATCTCTTAAGCATGTTTATGCACTTTGTGCACAAATTACTCAAATTGATTAGAATGTCTTGTTATTAGTCCAAAATTTGACTGGATTTGAATTGGAAGGTGATTTTAGATGCATTAGAACTATTACCCCATTTAGTATGTTATCAATATAAAATAACAAAGGCACTTGTCTTTTTCAAGAGATTTGATAGGAAATAGCAATCCAGAGCACCCAGGTGCAAAATTGGCATTTTGACTCGAAATGATCTGATCAAAGTTAGTTGGACCATAAAGTGCATTGCCCCATTTAATGATACTTTAGCCAAAATTGGCACTTGAATATGTTAGTTTCACATCATTTAGCATGTTTTAGTGTTTTTAAGCCAAATTGTGCATTTTTGGTGGAAATTGGTGAAAAGATTAATTAGAAGTTATTGGTGGCCAAATTTAGGTGTCTAAATTTCCAAAGATAAAGAAACATAGGATGGTTTAAAGAAGATAAAGGGCCACACTCCAACCTTCCCACATGTACCACTCTTCCTCATAGGCTATACAAGTGCCTAAAACCTGTTATTTCTTCAAGAAAATTTCTTCTTTTCTAAATATTCTAGCAATCTTTTAGCTAAAATAGTTACTAGAAGTTAAAACTGACACATATGATGTGACATCACCTTTTGAATCTTGCACAATTCCCAAGAAATCCATACAAGACATTAAATGAACTATTTTCGCTGTGGAAAAGACCTTAAAAAGACTTTAAATTACTTGTGTGGCCAAACTGACCATCATTAGACTATTACAAGCATGAATTAACACTAAATGACTTATGATAGACCCTCTAATAGAAATTTTTGTTATATAGGTTGACCTAAATTAACTAAATAGATAATTTGGCCAATAGGTACATTAAGGGAGCTAGCCTTATCTAAAGATTCACCTCATTCTTAGGCTCAGTGACAACCTATAGGTGTTTCAGTTGTGCCACTTAAATGAGGATATTTGAGACATCTCTTCAAAGGGTGGAAATCCAAGTGATAACAATTTTTGGCATGCTCGATGGGATTCTTGGTTCAAGAGGTTGAAATATTTTTGGTGTTATTTTTTAATAATCATCATTTAGAGACATCTATCCAAGCAGCAATGTCAACTCTGAAGTTACATCATGTAGTCAAGTAGCCCAAGTATTCTTTTTTAAGATTGTTAATCATCATTCATTATGTTCTTGCTTCCTAATGAAGTTTTATTGCTGACCTTGGTGTTGAGTTTTGTTTTACATAAGTTGGTGAGGTATATCTAGCCTATGACATTCTATATCATCCATGTCATGATCCTTACTAGCTCTAACATGAAGTGTATCAACCCATTCATGAAGTGTATCAGCCCATTCATGAATTATATCAGCCCTACAATTAGCCTTCTCCATATCTTGCTCCTAGTTAACCTAGTCACTTCTCTAATCAGACCATTTCCACTTTCAAGAAAAATATTTTGGTATATGAAAAGTATATTTTTGATCTTGATACTCTAAGGAGATGTGGTTAAGAGGTTCCTAGTCATATTACTCATAAGGTGAGAGATGCATTAGAGCTAGTCAAAAGATAATGGGCACCTATTGAGAGAGCAAATTTGTAAAGGCTCATAAGTGAGATGTTATATTTGAGTGGCTTGATTTCTTCCTTAGAAGATAGGATAAGAATTCATGAAAGGTAGTCTCACCAAGCCTATCACCCATCATTTCCACTTCCACAATATTTCTATTAGTCCTACATGGTTCCCACTCATGAATCCAATCAAGATTATCAAAGTCATCCTTTTCCCAATCAGTTGGAAGAGAGAATTGAAAAGAGAAACCTTATTTTTTAAGCTAATATTGATAGGTAGTGTAGAGTAATTTCCTACTCTACGTTGTATTTAATTATTTTTGATTCGAGCACTACAATTTTGGTTCTTCGAGCAAAGTGGCATACTTTTGAAGTAGAGGGCTGGCTCATTTTTTTGTTGAAGTGTTGAGATGCAGCGGAAGCTGCCAAGTGTTGCCCTCTGAGCAGGTCTTTTTCCCCTTCTTGTTTCCTTTGTCTCATTTTTTCCTGAGTATTAGTTCAAGCAGATGATACCAAGCGTCACTTTTTGGGAGACAAAGCTAATAGTTGGCATCCCTCGAGTTGCCTTTTTGTAACCTTCAAGAATGGTGGATCATGCCACATACCCAGTAGTAGTTAAGTGAAATGCACCATGTGTTAGCATCCATGTCTCATATCGACATCCGCACTTTAATTAGAGACTTTCACCATAAGGTAGTAGAGAAGACGAAAAGTGCCAAGTGGTAGTTGTGGAGGCCTTGAAAGACCTTTTTGAAGAAAAATCGCAAGCCACCACGTGTTAGCATTCAGGAAGCCATGAGTCCAATGCTTTCCATTCAACGCAAAGGCATCATTTTATTTTGCTTAAGCACCACAAAGCAGTAGATGCTGCCAAGTGTCACTCTCTAAGTCCCCCTCTACTCCATCCATAGAAGAAGCAGAAGATGCCACTTATCTTCCTCGAAGCCACAGAAGTCTCCACATGTCAATGCCTAAGAGAATCATCTCCAAGCTCTATTAACAACTATGAAATGATGGTGGGTCCCGAGTGTTACTTCAAAAGTCTACGGAAGCTACCCAATGTCACCATCTGTAGGAGTCTGATATATGCCCCTAATGATAATACGACACAGCCAAAGGGGAGCAAAAAGAGCTGTGTGTCTTCGATGAATCAGGCGGAAGGTGCCAAGTGTCATTTTTTGGTGTATTATAGGTGATCAAGGGGATTTTCAAAAAATTGACTAAGTGTCCTCTCCTATTTCAAACATAACAGAGTGTTCCGTGTATCGGTTTCCAAAAGTGAAATGGAGGGAAAATTGGCTGGAGTTAATACGAGTAGATGAAACAGTTTATTGGGTAGATTTTTGGAGCCACCCACAACATTGAAGGCACCATCTGTTTGTCTCTTATGAGTGAAGGATGGAAAATATTGCGTGGGAAAGAAAGTATAGGGAGACATCTGGGGATATAAGAAGAAGAATTGTAAAATCCAAGGAGGGGGGAATTCTCATAGTTTTAGAGTTTTAGAGTTTTTGACCAATAATATCATTTGCTTTTGTTACATTTTCTTGAGTTTAAAGGTTTATATGACTATGTGTGTTTTTTCATCTTTTGTATGATTGAAAGATTCAATAAGAAAATTGAACACTATGCCCTTGTTGATGTCATATGTGTCATTTGCAAAGTAGTCTATGTTATAGATTTTCTAGTGTTGTGATTGGAAATGTTATTTGCTTCTGTCCCATTTTTTGGAGTCTGAAGTTCTACATAACTGTGTGTGACTTCTATGCCTCTAATGTGATTGGAATATTCTATTAAGAAGATTGAACACTATGCCTTTGTTGACAATTCCTATATCTCAGCAAAAGACTCCCCTATTGTGAGCCTCTATTTTTGTTATTCCAATCTTTTACATTGATCATGCACTTGTCTTCTCTTAAATGTAATAGAATCACATAATAGTTTCACTATGGTCAGGTTAGGATTAGGATTACTCTCAGGCACATCACCATAGTTAGGTTTCAATTCCTGCATTTTGCATTTTTGTTTAGTCTCCTATCCCTTTTCCCCAACACCTAATACAAAAGAAGAGACCAGCTTCTTTAAAATTTGGAGGTTGTTATCAAGCTACATTGTCCCATAGCTTGAAACTTCCCATTTTGTTGATTAAGATCTAGCACCATTTTAAGACATCAACAGTTTTTGGCATGCCCAGTGGGACCAATCTTTTAAGGAGTTGAAGAATTTTGGTGTATTCTTCATCCAATCTGCCTTTGGAGGTTTTTATCGACACCAACAGTGACTCTGCATCACTAGCCAATCAAGCAGTATCATCAAAAAATCCCTTTGGTATGTTTAACTATGTAACTCATAGCTATGAGTCTTATTCTCCTTCAAATATGCTTTATCAAGAACAAGCTTCTCCTAAAATCATATCAAGTAATGAGGATGCATATTGTTATGAGCCACATCAGTCTTATGCCCAGTCCCCCCAATATGTCTCATCCCATGTTGAACCTAACCTTATTTTCACTTTCAAAAAAGCATTGCTGGGATTTTAAAAACATGTGTTAGAGCTTGATAACAGAAGGGGATGTGGTCAAGAAATTCCTTGTCAGGTCATCTATCAAGTGAGGGAGGCCATAGACCTAATCAAAAGTGAGTGGGATCCCATTGAAAGGGCATATTGGCAAGAGCTTACATATGAAATGTTAGATGTGTGTGGATTGATTACATTTATAGAAGAGAGGCTAGGTGTTCATGAGAACCAGCCTTATCAAATCTACCAAACTTCATATCCATCACCACAAATTCTAGATCAGGCATATGCCACCCCTATTCATGGGCAAGGTCAAAATTGTCAAGGTCAATTCCCCAATAATGTAGAGCCCATGTTAGTAGCAAGTCAGGATGACCCTAGACCCTCACTTCTTCCTCAACTCTCCCCCACCATTCCTCAAAAGGCTCCTCACTTCCATGAAAATTCCTATGAGCCCACTTCAAAAGAAACTTCTTATACCACTCCCTAGATCTTTCAACATGATTACGAGTCTCTAAGTTAGACCAAAGAGGATGATGAAGCAGCTGAAAACTTTGCAGAGGAGTGTGTTCAATTCATGGCTAGTCAAGAGGATTTCATCAGTACAGAGGAGGAGGAGATCACCATAGACTCTCCTTTTGATGAGCAAGAGGATAAGCCGTAAGCTTTTTTTTTAACTTTTGATGAGGACGAGATCATTTCTGATTTTTTCCTCACTCTGCAAGAGGATATGGAGGAACATGGACACTCCCTCGACCAAGTCATTGAGATAGGAGGCACTGAGCTGGTTTCAGATGAAGAAGAAAGCCCTGAGATTCAAATGAGTATGCAGAAGAGATGTTATCCTTTTAATTCATCCTTGCAAGAGGATGAAGTCATCAAAGAGCATGATGATGAAATAAAGCTGGAATATGAAGAAGATGTGCCAAAAGATAATGGATATCAAAAGGCACAGCATGAAGAACCAATAGCCAATGATTTCTTGATGACACCCGACAACATGAAGAATGAATATTCGATGGGCATTCAAGGACAAGAAGAGTTCATAGGTGTCGAATACACATTTTACTCAGACTCATTCAAGTGCAGGCAGACTTGTGTGGCTGGTGCAGAGAACATTCCATCAATGACATATTCATTGCAATCACTGGTATGGCAATGCAAGTTGGCTTGTCATAAAGAGGATGTGGGAAAGTTCTTTTTCGCTCCCAGAGGAAAATAAGGATTTGTAATCAATGTAGTTAGGTAGTTTCCATTCCCACATTGCTTTGTTTTGTTTTTGCTTTCCCACTTTTCCTTTAAAATAAGCATTTTAAACGTAGAGTCGGCGTCTTAGAAATTCTTTAATTCTTTATTTTTTGCCGCAATAAATGCTTCCCCAAATCTTTCAAAATATCCAAGGTACCTTACGCTGCATAATGTGTCTGCCTCATTGTTTCTTGAAGATTGAGTAGGATTTGCTAACGGTCAACTTAATTTAATGCTATTTGGGACTTGATAGGCCCATAAAAATCCCTTAGAAAATTTTAAAGTTTACAACTCTAAAGCTTTCCTACGAAATTATCTTGCTCATTGTGATTGTGGCGCCTAGTGAAATTTGTTACAGCAAGCATGTTTTTATCTTGTAAAAGGTTCATACCAAGTTATTATACAAGAGATTTAGAGATGGAAGGAACATCAAAAACACCTAAAAAGAGAGGAAGGGTGCAGTCCCAATTGGACCCAGAAGATGAAGAATAGCCTTCACAGCACCCAGTGCAGAGCACTGCAACTTCTCCTCAGGTAGGAATTACTCCCCCTCCTCCCTCTCAATCCATGCCTCCACCCAACCAAATGACACCTCCCGCCACTGCTGCCATTCCCATTTCACAATTCACTTCATCCTTAACACCTCAAGCCTTAACATTACCCTATTTCTCCCCCTCCATTCCCAAAAAAATGCCCCTTCAACTCACCCCCAGCTAGCCAATGGTTCTCTAATACGGCCTGATGCAAGGATTTCCCTTCATAAGGGGATATATTGCATCCCCTTTCACTTTCCAAATGCAGGCTGATGCCACAAGGAAGGCAAGAGAAGCCTGATTAGAGAAGAAGAGGATTAAAGTGAATAAAGCACCAGTGGTGCGACATTTGAGGTCATAATTTGACCCCATTCAATAGCAGCTGACAGTGACCCATTTGTCACCCAATGTTGTCAAGCCGAGCAAACAAATGCAACCAGAAGACTACACCATGAATGCAGTGGCCATTGACATGTCTTTGTTTAGGCCTCAAGATAGAGTTGAGCTCATAACTGAATCCACTTCTATAGTCATAGAAGATTATGTAAGGATATCAAGGAGACTGCAGAAGATGGAGGCCGACCTAGCCACAGAAAAGGCAAACTACAATAGTTCAGCCAAACAAATAAACCAAAAGGATAATGAGATAGCTAGTCTACAGAAATAGTTGAACATACTGTTTCCCTCCAGACTCAACAGGCAATTTAGGCCCAAAATGATTCTTTGAAAGCAGAGCTTGTACTTGCCAAGGGTGCAGCAATAGCTCTAAGAAAGGAAAACACAACATTGTAGGGAAGATCGAAGGACTCCAACTGCAGGTTACCCAATCATAGCAAGGGTCGCTGGAAGAACAGAACAAGGGTGTGGCTTTTCAAGCCCAGCTCCAAGCAGAGCAGCAGTGGACTGTGCAACTAGAAATTGAGCTAGCCAATAGGCCAAGAGGTATTGGGATGGTGCAACTGGTGAAGGAACTCTACAAGTCAGCATGGGAGAGAATCTCTTTGGAGATTCTCTAGCTTAGGCCACTTTTCACCTTTCTATGCCACATGCAGCAGCTGTGCAAGATGGTCGAGAATCTGGTACAAAGCACTTTGGCCATGATCTCCCAGAGAGTTGCAAACTCTCATTCTTTACTGGAGAAGCTGTATAGCTTAAGGGATGTAACGTTGGTAGCCATGGGGATTCTCAACAGAATGGATACCATGAAATGGGCCAATGAGGAGCTCAGTTGTAACATCGTAGCCAACAACTACAGAAGTTGTCTCGATGTCATCAAAGAAGGCATCAGCAAAATGAGGCAACACATTGAAGATTTGGTGCAACTAGGCCTTCCTTCCCAATTTCCAAATGCAAGGATGGTGCTACTGGTGGATCAAATCCAACCATTGATGTTGGCTAGGCAAAGGGATCAAATAGTTTTTCAGAGCTTGTAGGATGATTCTCCAACCTCTGAGATCAAAAATGTTTTAATCCCTATTTTTTGGCTAGAATCCAAGCTGAAAGCCACTGCCCAGATCCTACAAACCTTTTCGCACAAGGATCTCATTAGCTTGGATTTGGCTTTTGACGAGTTGTAGAGAAAGGAAGGATTATCTGACCATGAGTGGTCTATCTTCCAGACAACTCTTTCAAAGTTGTAAATTTTGAAATTTTGATTGAGCAGGAGTCAGGTTCTTTTTGAGCAGGCTCAAAAGCCCTGATGGTCACCAATAACTGTAGAGTAATTTCCTACTCTACATTGTATTTAATTATTTTTGATTCAAGCACTACAATTTTGGTTCTTCAGGCAAAGTGGTAGAATTTTGAAGCAGAGGGCTGGTTCATTGTTTTGCCAAAGTGTTGAGATGCAGCGAAAGCTGCCAAGTGTCACCCTCTGAGTAGGGCTTTTTCCCCTTCTTGTTTCTTTCATCTCATTTTTTCTTGAGTATTAGTTCAAGTGGATGCTGCCAAGCATCGCTTTTTGGGAGACAAAGCCGACAGTTGGTGTCCCTTGAGTCACCTTTTTGTAACCTTTGAGAATGGTAGATTGTGCCACATACCCAGTAGCAATTAAGTAGAATGCACCACGTGTCAGCATCTATGTCTCATATCAGCATCCACACTTCAATTAGAGACTTTCACCATAAGGCAGTAGAGAAGATAGAAAGCACCAAGTGGCAGTTGCGGAGGCCCTGAAAGACCTTTTTGGAGAAAAATCGCAAGCCACCACGTGTCAGCATTCGGGAAGCCATGAGTCCAATGCTTTCCATTCAATGTAAAGGCGTCATTTTATTTTGCTTAAGCACCACAAAGCAGTAGATGCTGCCAAGTGTCACTCTTTGGGTCCCCCTCTACTCCATCCATAGAAGAAGTGGAAGATGCCACTTATCTTCCTCGAAGCCATAGAAGTCTCCACATGTCAACGCCCAAGAGAATCATTGCCAAGCTCTATTAAGAAATATGAAATAGTGGTGGCTCTCAAGTGTTACTTCAAAAGTCTATGGAAGCTGCCAAATGTCACCATCTATAGGAGTTTGATATATGCCCCTAATGATACTACGACACAGCCAAAGGGGAGCAAAAAGAGTTGCGTGTCTTTGATGAATCAGGCGGAAGGTGCCAAGTGTCATTTTTTGGTGTATTATAGGTGATCAAGGGGATTTTCAAAAAATTGACTAAGTGTCCTCTCCTATTTCAAACATAACAGAGTGTTCTATGTATCGGTTGCCAAAAGTGAAATGGAGGGAAAATTGGCTGGAGTTAATGAGTAGATGAAACAGTTTATCGGGTAGATTTTTGGAGCCACCCACAGCATTGAAGGCACTGTCTGTTTGTCTCTTATAAGCGAAGGATGGAAAATATTGCGTGGGAAAGAAAGTATAGGGAGACATCTGGGGATATAAGAAGAAGAATTGTAAAATCCAAGGAGGGGGGAATTCTCATAGTTTTAGACTTTTAGAGTTTTTGACCAATAATATCATTTGCTTTTTTTACATTTTCCTAAGTTTAAAGGTTTATATGACTGTGTGTGTTTCTACATCTTTTGTATGACTAGAAGATTCAATAAGAAAATTGAACACTATGCCCTTGTTGATGTCATATGTGTCATTTGCAAAGTAGTCTATGTTATAGATTTTCTAGTGTTGTGATTGGAAATGTTATTTGCTTCTGTCCCATTTTTTGGAGTCTAAATTTCTACATAACTGTGTGTGACTTATGTGCCTCTAATGTGATTGGAAGATTCTATTAAGAAGATTGAACACTATGCCTTTGTTGACAATTCCTGTATCTCAGCAAAAGACTCCCCTATTGTGAGCCTCTATTTCTGTTATTCCAATCTTTTACATTGATCATGCACTTGTCTGCTCTTAAATGTAATAGAATCACATAATAGTTTCACTGTGCTCAGGTTAGGATTAGGATTACTCTCAGACACATCACCATAGTTAGGTTTCAATTCTTGCATTTTGCATTTCTATTTAGTCTCCTATCCCTTTTCCCCAATACCCAATACAAAAGAAGAGACCAGCGTCTTTAAAATTTGGAGGTTGTTTTCAAGCCGCATTGTCCCACAGCTTGAAATTTCCCATTGTTGTTGATTAAGATCTATCACCATTTTAAGACATCAATAGGTAGATTTAGTTAGCTAATATGCATATGTATTAGTCCATCTCATTATCAAAAGAAGTGTAATCTAAGCCCTGATTTCCCTCTCTAATTACATCCCCACCTCAAGAAGTGACCTCTATATATGAGATTTCATGTTGGAGACAAGGTGGAAAATCTAAGCCCAAGGAGATTCTAAGTTTTTTGAATACTTAATCCACTACTAAAAGTGCATCAACACCTCAAAAAGAGACTCCTAATCCTAACATCCTACACTGGAATAAGATAGTGGAATCATGGGAAAGAATGAGGATAAAAGCCTTGATAAGGAGTGTGAAGTTGAGAAATATCTTGAGCCTATGCAAGTCCCTCCAATCCTTTCTCAAGAGACCTATTATGTTCCATGTTAGCCTTATTATACACTTCATCCTCATGATGATGCATATAAACTTTAAGAGAGACTTTTCCAATAGAACCTATCCAAGAAAATTTAAGAGTTAGAGTCAATAATTAAGTTAAGTCAAGGTGTGATCAAAGGTTTAGACCCAAAAGAAGATCTTATGCCTAAACACAACTCGTATAACCTCCCTCAAGAGATTAACCAATATAAATCAGATGTAAATGAAGTGATTATAAAATGGAAGGAAGAAAACCAAGACATTTTACGCCAAGGTCTTCCTCCCCTTAATAACACCCAAAAGAATCTCTTACTTTTCATTCTCAGCTTGATTTTGAGTCCTATGCACCTCCACCAACTACTATATCTTGTCCTCATCCCATCACCCTTTACCTTGATGGACTTGTATTATGGAAACCTAAATAGGATAATTTAGTTGAGGAAAATATATAACTCTTGCTTTAAGAAAGTATAGCTCCTTGGCAGCCTCATTCAGCTAGGTCACTAGATTTCAAGATGCCTAGCCTTGGCATCACTAAGAAGGATAAGGAGATTGAATATCTTTCATCCCTTGAGAAGCAAGATCAGATTATGATATTTTAGGTACAATTTTAGAGCACTCAAGAGGTTCAAAGTGTTGAAGAAGAGGTGATTCCTTCTATTGAGTCTTCTTGTATGGTTGATGATGAAGAATGCCTTCCTTATGTTGAAGAAGAAATCTTGGAAGAAGTCCTTTTGTATTATAAATAAGAAGATGAAGGATCTTCCCTTGCTATTCCCCTTCATGATGTTGATCAAAGAGAAGATGAGGACTTGTGGTAGTAGTTTGAAAACATTTGTAGTGAGTTTGAGTCTCTCAAGGGGTCTACAAGTTCTTTGGAGCTAATTACAAGTGATGGAAAGAAAGATGACATTATTAAAAATGTCATCTATGATCAAGATCAAAGTTCACATCAACCTTTGGAAATCAAAATAAGCTTCCATTAGCCTCAATATCCCAAGGAACAAGAAACCATTCCTATTGAAATCATGCCTATAAAGAAGATGCAAGTTGATCATGAGATGAATAGTGGGTAGCAATATGAGGTATGTGTACAAGGCCAAGAGGAATATATCTACATTAGAGATCTATTTGAATATGGTCTAATTGAGAGCATTGCAAGTGAGGTGCCAAGAAGTAGGTCTAATTTATCAAGTGTTCAATCTAAAGAGAAACATGTTTGGCACCATGATTCATCTCATGAATAAGATGATGAAATAAACTTTCCTTTTGATCTTGGAAATGGAGGCATGCTTAGTTGTTAGTTGTATATAGTTGTTTTTTCCCTCTTTTTCCTAGCTATTTTGATCACATATGAGTGTCTTGTTAGTGTGTTTGCTTTACTTTATGTGTCTTTGTTTTGTGTGGTTGAGGTAGTCAAGGGGTCTTATCTTGATAAAAAATTTTGGTCAAATGTCTCCTTGTTTTGTTTCAAACATTAGATGACTCCCTAATCCCAATGGACTGATAAGGCTATTGGTCTAGTTAGTATAACAGGCATACTACACCTATGAATCACCAATTTGTTAACCAAATTTGACCTTGTAGGTCAAATTGAGAACCATATAGGAAAAAAATATATTTTTAGGTGTTTATGGGTCTAATATATTTTGTCATAAGGTGTATTATAGGTCATTCAGTGTGATTTCATGTCATAGTAGATTTGGTCATTAGTCTTTCTAGTCCTTATATCATTTTGAATCATTATGAGGGTCATAAATGGGCATTAAATGATTTATATAACCTCTTAAGGAAATGTGAACATTTAAAAATGTTATGTCACATTTCATGTGTCATATTATGTCTTAGGTAATTGTTTATAATTGAAAGTGGTAGGTGCTTCAAAAGAAAGAGCGGTTTTATTAGGAAAAGAAAAGAGTTTGGCATTTACACAGCCCATGGGGAAGTGTGACACATGGGATAAGGTCGTGGAATGAATATTAAGATTATTTATATCCATCTTATTTATTGACACACTTTGGAAGTTCCAACAAATTCCCAAAACCATTCTACTCCTTTTTCACCCTCTTAAGCACATAGAATTAGTCTTTAAATTTGTACTTAGTATAAATAGTTGGAGAAATTCCAGGTCAAATTACTTTGGGAAGTAAAAATAAACTTAGATATATTAACTTACATAAAAATATTTTTAATAATGGTGTCATGTCCTTTATGAACCATCCTCATGAAGTTGACTATGTTTTTCTACCTACTAATCTATGCACCCGATAGGTTTTGCTTTGGTTTGGGAAATTCAATATAATCCAGATGGTCATGTTGGTTATAGATTATTTTTAATCCATCCTTAGATTATATCCTTTCTTTGTTTCATGTTTCATGTTTCATGATTTTTTTATGAGCAAAGTAGCTTAGGTTGCAAGAGGAAGCACTTTTCTATGCAACAGGCAAATTTTCACAATTTTTAAGAACTTCATGCTTGATCATGGTTTTAGAGGGTTTTTATAAGAACTTTTTCATGTTATAAATGTTTTATTGACTCATTTATCCTTTAAATATCATATCTAAATAAAAATTCCATGAGTTGCAGTCATGAACACTATGCAATCAACTCTTTGCTCACTTTTCACTTGTTGTCATAGTTGCAATCACATGTATGAAACTATATAGTGTGCTCATGGATATGTAGTGAGGGTCTATAAATGTTTAATATGTATTTATAAATGGGAATTAGTCTATTAAACTCTCTAAAGTGTGTAAAAAGATGATTGTTACAGTCATGTACAACATATGCTCTCAGTCTACCATTGAACATCACCTACAAGTGCCTTCATAGGGAATTTCATATTGAATAAGATGTGTTGACATTTGTTTCAGATAATTAGAGTGTCAATATTAAATTTTAAATAATTTAAATAGGCTTACAACTCATAAAAGGTCAAAATAATGCTCATTACTAGTCTTCATCTTCATTGCCTACATATATAAGAGTAACCATCTATAAGTGGCTTAGCAGAGGGTTATGATGTCATAATGAAGTATTGAAACATGAATTGAAATTATTATTTAGACACCAATATTTTTAAGAGACCTTAAAATTCATTTTTGACATGTTAAGTGGACAAATGAGTGTGAAAACCTTGACCTAGGGTCAGATGACTAAATTCTAGCACATGATCCCTAAAAATGCAAAATAGAGTTCTTAGGGGTTTTGTTGATATCATATAACATGGTTGAAATGATATTTTAAGTATCTAGACAATTAAATATTGTATCCTATAGCATGGGAAATGACTTTGAAAAGTTTGGAGGGAAAGTGACTAAGGGAAAGTGATTGTTGAGGATCTCAAAGTTGTGATTTTGTGCATTGTTCTCAGGTAGTGATCACCTACATGATTTTGATCCTAAAGAGACCCCTTCACCCACTCTTGAAAAACCAAGACATGTTTTCATGTTTGTAAAACCTTATGGGGTGAAATTAATTCCAAAGGGACTAAATAACATCATGAGGAGCTGGTGAGATATGTTTCAAAGTCTAGTAATCACCTATAGCTATGCCTAACTCCATAGAAGTGCTCATCTATAGCCAACTAGGCCTAAAATTGAAAAGATTCTTGAATGAGTTTCTAGATGATTATTTTTTCTCTTATATGATAATGAATTTTTTATTAATAATAAAATAGTTATATTCTTTATCATTTGAATCCAAAACACCTTCTAAGTCTCATAAACATCTAATGAGAACCTACAACCAAGTTTAAGGCAGAAAACATAGTCTTGTAAGTCACAAGGAAAGAAAGAAGGCCTAAATGATGTTTTTAATAAATCAGTGAGTATTAGACCTGATTTTATGAATTATAAGAATCATGGAGCTACTGGTGACATTCTAAGACCTTACTTTCACATAAGGAGGTGGAGACTATCCATACAAGTAACCTCAACATCCACCTACAACTGATAATAACTTAATTGATGATTTATATAGGTTTTTTAATTTAAAATTCATGGAGGACAAAAATATGATTTGTAACCTATTCTAATAATTATCTTCACCTATATGATCTTTTTGTCCAAACACAATTGATTGTGTTTGGTTGTTGCAGACAATACGCATGTTTGGTGATTTTGAGTATTGGAAGTGCATAAATGTGAGACAAAGGGTTAAATCCAATTTAAATGATATTTTTATCTTATAATAATTTAATTCAAGATAAATTATTCAATCATACCTACATGTACCTTATAAAATAGGAAACATAATCAGGAAGGTTATATATTGTCTTGACAAGTCACTTATGTAATGAGAGGTATATAGGGAGTTGATATGGTGAATGGAAATATAAAAAATTCATATTGATAATTATGGTTTCTGTAAAAAATTTATATGGAATAAAATAATTGATAAATGACTCTAACCATACATTACATAGTCCACATGAGGAAGCCTACACACAGTGTACTTTATAAGGGTCTATTTTAGGTTTTGGAGAAGTTTGAAGGTCTAATGACCTGATATAAGGTTGGATTTTTGTGTGATATGTAATTATAACCTGATTAATCCCATAAAACATTAAATTTTTTTGAGATAATATGGGAATTTCCCTCTATTTTGTCTCAGATAGAGGGCACTTTCCCTTAGGAATAGACTGGTAGTTTTGGAAGGAAGGAATGAAATGATGGACCAAGTTTTATGTGAACCTTTAAATAAGGTGTGATAAGTTGAAACACACCTTATAAAACAAGATAAATATTCCAAAAAATGGGTAAAATAAATAGGGAGGTCTAAAACACTAAGGTTATAGTCAGACCTAGTAGGCAGAGTTAAGGCATATAAGCCAAATGGTAGGCCACTTTTACTTCTAGCCCTTAGTGGGCCTTATAACTGGTTGGAACATGTTTTATGGTGATTTAAAAATCATTAAATATATTTTAGTTCATGGGAAACCATAAGAAGTTAATTTTGGGGCTCAAATTCAACATTAGGCATATGCAAAGTAAAGAAAGAACTCGATAGATTAGGTTGAAGTGCTCATATCTTCTCAAAGGATTTGTATGGAGGATAAAGAAGTTTGGGGAGGTTATTAATTGTCTTAAATATCATTTTTGTGGAATTTTTTGGAAATTACAATGTCATGGATTTATGAACAAATCTTAAGGACAAAAATTGCCTACAACCCTTATAAAGCCTCAGTCAAGAATATATGGAGAAAATGAGGATGGGAAGCTAATTTAATGGCCTATTTTGATCATGAAAGCTATTATACATTGTATAGGGATATCTTGGGATTATCTCCACCATTTTTAGTTGTATATAATTGTATGGATAGGGTAAAAAATAGGGTAATTTTGACTTTTTTTTGTGTTTTTTAGGTTTTAGGATGATTCTCAAGATAAAACAAAATTTGGGGGAAATATTATGACTTTGGATAACCCCTAATGTCCATTTTATTCTTTATAATAACTCCTAAGTATTCAAAAAAATAAATTCATCTCAACTAGTCAAAACTAGCATAGTGGACAAACTAGTGAGAAGGATGGAAAACTTCAAGTGAGATGATTTTAAGGCATGCCTAATGCCTATAAGGCCAATCATGAAGGGTACATGAAAGAGTAGTTTCTTACACTATAGATGATGATAGCTCATTTATAGATGATTTTAGATGACTAAGACTACAACCAATGCATGGAGAGGCATGTATAAAATCCTTCCCTCTCATTGAAATCATCAGACTTATCCCTAATTAGTTTTGGGACATTTAAATAGGTCCAAATCATGAAGGTATTTTTATAATCCAATATGAGAACTTTCATTCCACTTTTTAAGAGTTTCATGACATGGAGAGCCACTTGTTCTTTCTAACCTTGCATGGTTCATCCCACATCCTCTTCTCATACATAGGTAACTCCCTTTCTCATCTTGACAAGTGTCCTTGTGATCCTTGGACTTATCTCTTGTCCTCTCTCTCTCTCTCAATTTATATAATAAATATCCATTTTTCCCTTTTTAACTCATGTTCCACCTTATTATGGTGAATCTTTGCTCATTTGCATACCATTTGATCAATAACACTAATAATTTTTACCTCTTCCATAACTTTTCATAGTGTTTATACTTGAATGTTGTATTTTAATTAATGAAGACTATGGATTCCTTAGCATGTTATCTCTTTATCTCACATATTTGTATTTTCTTATTACAGGGCATGTGAAGTGTTCTAGGAAGTGTCAAGGTTGAGTGAGTCAGTCTATTCACTAGTGCCATTCAAGTCCTTTTATCTAGTCCTCCTATCTTAAACATTCATCCATAACCTCATACTGTAACTATTCTCTTCAAATTTTGCACCCTAGGATACTCTATGAGGCTCATAAAATTTTATACAACATGGAATCATCTCTCAAGTTATGGGTGAACTTATAAGAGATATGAATCTTTAGATTATGAGGGCTAGCTCCCTAGATTCATCTTTAAGTGTTTATCACCTAATATAATGCTATTAATGGAAAAAAATTAGGAGTTTGCATGAAATGGAAACTACACTAAAGAGGTGATACATCAAGACATATCTCATAGACTATCACACTCCTACTAAGCAACAAGGCTTTCCAAGACCAATTCTATGTACTAAAGGATCCTAACATAATGTTTCAATGTGGAGTTAGAATACATAGGACAACCAACAAGATAAATGATCTAGGGGAAGATTTCAAACCATAGGGACAATTTCAAACTTGAAGAGAAAACTAGTATAATCCATACACTTCACATGACTTGTTAAAATTAGAACTCTTGCTTAAACATGAAGGATAAAGGGAGTAAGGGTGACACCATCAATTATCTCCACTATACATCACTCTCATACTTAGACAAAATATAAATAAATAATAATCAGAATTTTTTTCAATATTTAAAGACAAAAAATGCAATGTCAAACTAGCAAGGCCTCACCATACTAGCTGTGGTCTCCCTTATAATAACCAAGATGGCTCATACTTATAGAATTTGGAAGAAGAGAGAGAGAGAAGAGAAGTTGAAAAGTCACCAGCATAAATGTGAAAAGGTGTAAATAAGTTGCAATTCATGTGTATGAGGTGTAAAATGATTCATGAAACTAATTTACACATCATTATATCCCAGATAAGCCTCTTCTCCAAATGTGGCATAACAATCTCCCCAATCATTATCTCTTGTGAAATTGCCTTCATCATGGGATTTATTGAGAACTTAAAAGAAAATTAGGGATAAATTTTGTATGTAAATTATTTGGAAGAGATATAAAGTAAACTATGTGGACATGTTTCCATCCCAAACTGAACACCTTCCTCACATGTGGCACTGAAACTCTTCACAAGCATCTTTAGGTCTTGAAACTCCTTCTTAACAAGTGGCAAAAGGCAAGAGTTTGATAATGAGATCTCTTGTAAAATTATATCTATATCCCAAGGAAAATTTTAAATAATATTTAAGAATTAAAAATGGATACATCATCTAAAATCATCAATTTCCTTCTTAGGTGTCACAAGACCTCTTTGTCCCATTATGCCTAATTAGCCCAAAATAGCCAAAATTTGGATTTAGCTCAATTTGTGTAATTTTTATTCATGAGATTCATATTTTCATCATATTATACTATAAAAAATCCATTTTTAACCATTAATCTCTCACCAAGACCCTATTTTGCTTATAGAACCTTCACTAGGCCTAGTCCTCTTGTAGCCCTATTTTTACACAAGTCCACTTGTGTCGGATAATGTAATTACTTAAAGACTAAGTGATATTTTAGTACCATTTTACCTCATTTTTCTCTTTTCCAAGTTTCATGGTGATACACTCAAGGAAAGTGTGTTTTTTAGATCAATTAGTCCTCCCAATTAGGCCTAATTAGGCCTTTTTAGCCTATAGAACAAAAAATGCTCATTTTGTGCTCCCACACATGTGAAATAATAAATTAGACTATTATTAACTTTTTTAATCTCCTCAACATCACTCATGTTTAATTTTAACTCCTGATCATCTTTATGGACCCCTACTCTAATATTAATGCTCTTTTTTGGTCCATTCTATACAACCCTATACTTGAAGTTATGGACTAATGGCATGGGATAAACCTCAATGGAGTTATAAAATTCATACTATTTCTTTTCAAGCTTTAAACATCCATTTTAGTTATTTTATTTGCCTTTCTCTCTCATTAGGTTCAAATCAAGCTTCTTGGAGGGTTTTGGAGTGACTAACCCTCTTAGCATGTATTCATGTAGGATACACATTGGAGATTCTTAAAAATACCACTAAGGTCTCTTCAAGTACATACTTAAACTCCCTTAAATGTCTCAAGTTCCCATGAAAATTTTGGTGAAAGTTATAATCTTTTGAAGTTGGCATTTTGAACCATTTGGTGAATTTTGTGAGGATTTGAGAGATTTTAAGCCACAAATTAGCTTATTAATGAATTTAATTAAAAAAACATGGTTAAAAAACATATTAATATTTCCCATGAACATTTTTCAATTTTGTTTAATATATATTCAATAGCTAAGGATGAAACTTGACACCATTTGGCATTAGGCTTGAGCCTTGCCAATGAGCCTGCCTACACTTTGGACTCAAAATGACTCTCCAATGGTTTATTTTGACTTATTATGGATTAAAAAATTATAAATTAATCCAATAATAATTATTAAATCACTTAAGAAGCACAACTAATGTAAAAAATGAAAGTTACCATCCTTACCAAGCCTTTTGCTTATCATTCCTTGCCATGGTGACTGCAAACCTCCTTGTGTAGGGTATCATGTTTGTCCTCAAACCTTATAGAAACATGTTTTGGATATATATGGGTTTTTTAAATCTTATACAACCATCATACAAGGTATACTTGCCTATGGCTCATCAATTTCATAAATTTTCTCAAAATTGTCATCTCCATGCAAAGGAAAATTGCCCTTGCTCTGAGATAGAACAGAGAGGGTTTACCTTGATATTTTTGAAAAATTAATTATTGGAGAATATTTTATATATGTATTAATGGTAATATTTATCAATTTTATCACCTAAATCCTCCATTTTACCCTCCAAATTTTCACATCTCTTAGGCAGACTTTATGAACCAAGCAATCTGTGAAGGTGGGTAGGGTATGATTGTGTTTGTAGGTTTTAGGGATGGCCTTGAGATTGATTGGGACATGTATGTATCTACCATTCCTCTCATTATGTATCCAAACCATTATATATATATATATATATATATATATATATATATATATATATTCCCTTCAAACATCTTCCATACCTTTTGGAAACCTAGACTAGGTCTTTGACTGCTTGTTGAGGACCTCTATTTAGGATACTAGTTATAGGTGGTTTTGAGTTTATTTTGGGATTTACTTATGATTATTTTACATCCTATGAATTTATTTGAATAAACAAACACTTTTTATCATCTTTAAGGATCGAAACAAGGTCTAAATTCCAACCTTTGAACTCATTATTTAATAACTTTATTGTAAGTGACCCTTCCTAGGCCTATGTACAGACAAGCAAAGGTGCATTGGTGATAAAAACCTCAAACTTCACTTTTTATTTATCCTTTTGGCTTATGAGTGATTTTTAAATCATTTATTATGGTTTTATCTTGATGTCATAGTTATAATCTTCCATAAGAATTGTAAAGTCACTTTTCCATCATCCTCCTGTAGACATCACTACCCTTTTTCAATATCTTTGCAAGCACTTTCAAGGTGTTAAAACTCCATCTTCCACTTAAAATTTTTACCTCAAAATTTTCATAGTCCTTTTATATGGATAGGGATACTAGGAAAAATAATCAATAGCATTAGAAACCCCTTTTTTCATGATATATCTTATCCCAAAAAGGCTCAAGGATCTTTGTTTTGGTCTTTTGGAAGTGGTTTTCATAACATTTGGAAAATTATCCATTTTAAACAATCTTAATGTTATTCTCATCAATATGAAAGTGTTAAAAATAGGGTTTCATCACACTTCCATATATGCCACCATGACATCAGTAAGGCTTGTAGATGAAGGTTTGACTGTGAGATGTAGGCAAGAACATGAAAGAGCAATAAAATGCAAGGATGAGACTCTCAAAGAATATATAATGCATTTTATATCCCTCAATTGAACAAACTTCATTTATGACACCTGGAAACATGTTCACAACAACTTTAATGGCACTTGTAGGTGCACATTCTTGAGTATAGCGCAGTGGTAGTGATACCAAAACAAGCTTAAGAAGAATCATTTTGAACTATTGAGACCTCCAAAATAAATATATTGGCATAAAAAAATGAAAAATACTTGAGAAACACATGGAATAATTTCCCCTATTAGATCAAATCAAAATCTTGTAAAATAATTATAAACAATGACCCTTTCTTAGATGCACACGCATAAAAAGCTACCTAAAGTCAAACTGATTATTCATAAAGGAGGAGGCACCAAATTACAAATTATTGATATGAAATTTAAATTAACTCAAATTATTATCCACCCATAGAATCACTCTTTCCAATTCCACCTATACGCCCGATGCCAAGTGATTAAATCTGGCCTTTCTTTACTTGCCAAGTGAAAATAAAGGAAAATAAGTTGAAAATGAACTTTATTTAATTCTCCTTGCAATAAAAATGTTTAAATGACCTTTTTGGATGTGAAGAATCATCCCACCACATTTTCAACTGATGGTGGACTTGAGAAGTTAGTACAAGTGCCCAAAAAAATCCTATTTTTAGGAAAAACTACCATTTCTTAATCATAACAAACTTATAACTATCACATAACTGATTTTGACATGATTTTACCTTATCCACATTTATGACATATTTTTTAACTCCCACCATCTGTACAAGTCAATTAATTAGCTAGAAAAGTGGCCAAATGACCCTTTTATGATCAAGAAATGGCAGTTTTTAGGAAAACTAGCATTGCTTGATCATAACAAAATTATAACTATCACCTAACTAATTATGAAATCATTTAACCTTATCCACATTGATATCCACATTTATGACATATTTTTTAACTCCCACCATCTGTACAAGTTAATTAATTATCTAGAAAAGTGGCCAAATGACCCTTTTACCACATGAAACCTAGCAAATGGCCAATTTGTGACTTGAAGACACATTGAAACAATTAAAATACAATTTTAGGACTTTTTTTATACAATTTGGCACTTTGAATAAGTTTGACTAGGTTTGACCAATGTTGACTTTGGTTGATTGAGCCAGTATAACTAGGATGGGTTCCAGTAAAGACTAGGGAAAGGGTAAGTGAGACATCTATGAAAATAGATGACCCCATAGGACATATGAAATTTTATCTAAAAGTTTAATTGACTCAAATTTGACTTGGGGTGAAATTTGGTCAATAGTAACATTAATGTGAGAAGATGCAGATTGGAGAAGTGTATGTTTGGTTAGTCCTTTGTTCTCATGTGTAACATGTAGCTAGTTGGAAGTCATCAAAAAAATTGGTATATCACCTCATTTATGATAATTTTATTTCATTTTTTCTCTCTCCCTTTCCCCCCTTAAATTTTAGGTGTAGTCATGTTTTAAAGAGGTACATCAAAGGAGCTAGCCCTATCTAGAGATTCACTTCATTCTTAGGCTCAGCCATAGCCTAGAGGTGTTTCAATTGTGCCTCTTAGATGAGGAGAGATGATACATATCCTCAAAGGGTGAAAATCCAAGTGATAATATTTCCCTCCTTATAGTATTGTTATGTAAGAAACTCTCATCACACTAGGGTGTTGAGGATGTCTAGCATACCCAAATAACACCACATGTTTACAATTTTTTCCAAGTCAAATTGGATAATCACATGGAGGTCTAGATTATTCATATAAAATTAGTTATAATATGTCATAGATAGTGAATTAGGGTTTGTCTACATAATATTAGGCTTGGAAAACTTAGACACTAGTGCTTTGACAAGATCAAAATAGTTCCTACATAGGGCCCTAGTGTCATAAGTGCACACTAACACCACAACACTATTGTATAGGGTAGGGCTCTATTTTATAGGAGTTGTTTTGACACCTAGATTTTGTTTGAAGCACTCAAAAAAATTCCTATACTAGTTTTCAACCTTCATATCATTTGTCTCATTTAGTTTCTAGTTAAATATTCATTTATCTCCTGCATTATTGTTACTAGAAATATCAGTTTAACATAGTTATTTCAAAAATTAGTGGTTATATTTATTTCATATTTTATAGCCTAATTTAATGTAATCATACCATTAAATAATATTTTTATTACACTCTATAACCCTAAAAATTTAATTCATTTGGTGAACCCAACTTACTTAGAGTGTATTATTTTAAACACTAATGCACCATTAGGGTTTCCCTTCTTGATTATAAAACATACTCAATTTTTAGTTTTCATCCTATCCTCATGATTATTATGATGGATGCCATTTTATAATTTTTGGTACAAATTCCTATGGTTTGTTTTACATGCCTAAAACCTTCCATTTGTATAAAGATGCACATGTATGTCACTCCTTTCATGGACCTTGTTAGAACTCATCTTATTTCACACATTGGTCCACCCTCTCTTGAGTCCCGCTTCTATGAGGATCATTATTTCATGGTTAAATTTGAGTTACCTACAATTACTACTCAAAAATAGAGAGCTTAGAGGAATCTTTTTGTTTCACCTCCATCTAGAATAGTTGATTTCCTTCACTCACATCCCACCTTTACTATGTGCCCTTAGATAATAGTATATCATGTAGTTTGATTTGTTACTAGATGAAATAGGTTTCCTCCTCAACCTATACAGTAATAAAATAGCCCCACCATCCCTTCTCATCCCAAAAAAATATATAATGAGACCTATTATCACTTGGTTTTTCACCTTTTGAGGAGATTTCTAAACTCTCCTCATCCAAGTGGCATAATTAAAATACCTCTAGGCTATGGGTGAGCCTAAGAATGAGATGATTCTCTAGATAGGTCTATCTACCTTGATGTACCACTTGTAAATAACTAATACACCTTAAAATTTGATGGAAAATAGAGAGAGGAAACTAAAATCAAACTATCCTAAGGGAGGTGATACACCAAATTAGTTGATGACTACCAACCAACTGCATGTTACACATGAGAACAAGGGACTAAACCAACATACACTTCTCCAATCTGCATCTTCTCACATCAATATTACATTATGAGGTTGTGATGAATGTTTAGGCTATGAGGACTAGAAAATAAGCCTAGAATGGCACTATTTGAATAGACTACCTTAATCAACCTTGACATATCATAAAACACTTCAAATGCCCTACAAAAAGAGTCTTTCTAACTGCAAATAAGTGAGAGAATGAGACAACATGCTAAGGAAATCATAATTATCACTAAGCAAGATCAATAATCCAAGTAAAAAACATTATGAATAGTCATATAAGAGTTAAAAATTAGTATTCTTATTAATCAAATGGTATTCAAATGAGTAGGGATTTTCCATACTCAGGTGGAGCATAAGTTGCAAAGGCTAAAATGGCTAGTTCTTATAAAACTTGAGAGAGAAAGAGAAGGAGAGAGAATTATAAAGGGAAAAATGACAATTTTCAATATGAGAGAATGAGTTAATTTTTCATGATAATAGGATATTAAATGGACCATGCAAGGTTAAAAGGTACAAATGGTTATTCAAGGCATGAAACCTTTAAAAGTGGTGTAGGATTCCCTTTGCTGGCTTAGAAAACTACCTTCATGATTTATCCCTATTTGAATGTCGAAAAAATTATTAAGGATATGTATTATGATTATAATTATATTTAATTATTTTATACATACCTCTTTGTGCACTGGTTGTAGTCCTGGTCATCTAGAATCATCTAGAAATGAGATATCACCATCTGTAGTCAAAATAACTCTTCTTTCACATATCCTACACACTTGGCCTCAAAATTAGATTTAATTTTCCATGAAAATATGAGGAATGAAGTGGATGACACTTTTTAACATTTTACATGACCTTATACTACTTAGGCATACCTCAAAAATCCATCCACTTGAATTTTTCATGCTTCTCACTATCATGCTCACTATGCTAATCTTGACTGGCTAAGATAATGTAGCTAGTTTAGGCACTTAAGAGTTGTTCCAAGGAATTAAATTGATATGGGTATTTATTTTAAGTCCCAATCTTCCATTCCATGTGATTTTAATCTCTTGAAACCTCCTATAACCTACATAATGGAAAAAAAATTAAGAAAATCTTGTTTTGTACTCCATCCATATTTTTTTTATAGCTAATCCTATGGTAGGGATCTTGAGATAATATTATTAAAAATAAAATCTTTTTTCATGCCATTCTAGTTCATTAGAATATCCCTTCATCCTCATTTCTCCAATTAGGTCATTATTCAAGGTTTGGTAGGGTTTTAGGCCATTTTCACTATTAAGCGTTATTCATAAAAATTTGACATTTAAATCTCAACTTAATGACAAAAAATGATTGTTTATGACCTTTTATAACTCATCTTATCTCCTTTTATATCCATTAAAATTAAAAATTTAGATATAATCACTTAAAGTTATCCTATCAATCTCCTTTCTCCTTTTCTTGTTGGCCTAGTGTTGTCTTTGAGCTCAAAATGAACTCCTCATATTTATTATTAAAATTTAAATATTTAACACAACTATAACGACCCTAAAATCATGCACAAATGGATTATAAATCTCATATCAATGTGGAAGTGGATATGACTCTCCATTTGGCTTTTAGGCCTAAACCTTGCTTGACATACTTGACTACAACACCAAAGCTATAGAGCATCTTATTAGGTTCCATCTCTCTATGAGTTTTTTATAGTGTTTAATTAGGTGTGTTTAAACTTTAAAAAACTCATTCCATAGTTTTTTTGTCTCCTAGCTTACCTGATCATTGCCGTTCTCAAAACTATAGGGTTTTCAATCAAAAGGAAGTACCTTATGTCTGAGACAAAATAGAGGGCACTTCCCCTATTTAATCAAACAATTAGAAATTATGAGGGGATTACTCAAGTATTATATATTATATCTACAATTTTCCATCCCTTGGTCAAGTCATTTTACCCTTCAACTCTCCAAAATTCTAAGATAAACTATTAGAAGGAAGACTATGCAAAAGTATTTTCTACCTTGTGGACTGTGAGATACATTTGAGAGAGTTTTTTTGTTCTACCTCATTGATATAAATATATCATGATATTTTAATGCCCCTTTTCAATCCATTATAATCACCTTTTCATTTTAACCCTTTTTAAAACTCCTCATGGTCATGCCCTTTGTCTGAATAGTCAAGGTGTTTTGACTATGTTCCCTGCCCTTTTGGCCAAAAGATAATTCATGTAGGTGTTTGTAGCATAGTTGGAATTTGATCATGATGTATAAATTCCTTTTTTAAATATATATGTTCATTTATAAATTATTTGGACTTGTTCATTCATGTTTAAACTAAGCCCACATTAAGAATCCCACTTTTTTTACTCTCTACCCCTTGCAGTCAACTATAGTTGACTATGTGGGGTCCTATAGGTGTAAATTTCACTTGGAAAATACTTCACAAAACCTTGAGATCCTTTTAGGTATTTTTAATTATCTTCCACTATCAAAAATTTATATATATCCCATACTTGATACCATTCCATGAATGACGTAGAAATCAACAATCTATTGTAGGTGGATGTTTTCAAAAGAAAAGGACTCCTTTAGATGATCACTAGGCCTTGAAACCTCACTAATCAAATTATATTGATATCCTCCATGCCCATTGGTATCTATTTCACTCCATAAGGTATTATAAACATGTAAATTCACCTTTTTCTCTTTAGGATATCAATGGGATTTTTAAACTCAAAACATGTAGATATGAATGCAGGTTTTTAGTGCTTTTAAATACATTTTTGAGGCCTTCAACTTCTATCTTATACTCACTTTCTGACCTCCATATTTTTCATAGATCTTCTCCATAATAAATTATACAATATTTACCTATTAAATATTTCAAAATTAATTTCAACCATGTTATATGATATTCACAACAAGCCCTTGGATATTTGTTTTCACCTTTTTGGGAAAGTTTCCCTGAACTCAGTCATCTTGTGATTAAAGGTAGTTACACCTTAACTTGCCTATTTTATGTTTAAAATAGGTTTTATTTGGGATTTATAAAATTTTAGGATTTTAAAAATGACCTTAACATGCTCGAAATTCCCCATTCAAATACTTTCATTGCTCTAAGGTACCACCTGTAGGTGGGCATTTGTAAACACATGCAGTGAGCATGAAATGTTGGGTAGTATGTAATATGGATAGGTTTATGATTACTTCTATTATTTTATAAAATGTCTCAATGCATTCTTGTCAATATTAAAATATTTAAACACCTATCCAACTTTCCACCTCTCAGCATGACATCATCAAGGAGGCTATTGTAGGTGTGTATGGGTTGTATGTAGGTAGTGAGCATGGAATAGAGTAATATGTATGAAATAATGGTCTCATGAACCACTTAAACATATTTTAAATCCTTTAAATTCATTATTTTCATATATAATATCCTAAAACAAGCTCCATAACATCTATTCTAATGTGAAAACCTCTAGGAAACATCTGGAATAAAGCGTACAAGTATAGCTAGTGACTATTTGGTGTGATGGAGTTTGTAACTAGTCTTGAACCTTCCAAAACATCAAAAAAAAACTCCTCATATCTTTATGAGTTGAACCAAATTATACACCATCATTATAGTTCTATGAACAAGTTAAACAAGACTCATACATGTGACTTCAAGTGGGAATGAGTAAGGAGTTGACTATGAGGTATTCATGACTGCATATTTGATCAAAACTTGGTTTTATGAGACTAAACATGAATATATATGATAATATGTATTTTATACCTATGGGAAACCATATTCCATCTACATAAGACCTTTACAAGGAACCAACATTCTATAGAAAAGGAGAACTTTGACTAAGACCTCACATAGTGACACCTTCCTGCAACATGAGACAACTTTCCCATAAAAACACCATGAAACATGAAAAAAATAATGAATATTATTTTATAATATATCTAAAATCCTCTAGAGTGAACATCACTAACTATATTATATGTACCTATCCAAAATAGAGCAAAACCTATAGGGTCCAGGAAACAGTGAGCAGAAAAACATAGTCAACTTGTAAAGAATGGTTCATAAAGCATGGCTCACCAATATTTTAAATATTATTTTGTAAATTAATCTCTCTAATTTTAATACCACCTCCCAAAAGTGTTTGACCTAAAACCTCTTCAACTATCTGTACCAATCATAAATCTGCTAATCACTTTTGTGTGTCTAGAAAGGCAAAGGAGTAGAATGGTTTTAATTCAAAAATGACACTTATAGAGCATTTAAATCATGTAAATTAACCTAAATAATATGAATATATTTTTAATGGCCTTATCCCATGTGTCATCTTTTCCCATGGGCCATACAAGTGCCAAACTTCCTCTTTTTAGTTGGTTTCTTGAACTTTAGTTAGATGACCTATAAGATTTAGATATGACTGATATTATTGATAGTTATTTTGACCTCTTAGACATTTTTAAGGATAATAGGACATTTTTACACCTTTTTAACCATGTCTCTTGTATTTATGACCCCTAAAGGCTTTCTAAATGACTCAAAATAACAAATTAACTAATATAACTAAGACCAAGGCTAATATAACATTAAATGACATCAAATAAATTATAATACACCCCATGATAAAATATTATACCCCTTGAAACATATAAAAATTCATTTTTTTACCTATAAGGGTCCTAACTTGACTTGTAGGGTCAAATTTGGTCAACAAATTAGAGACTCATAGGGGTAGTATTCCTATTATACTAACTCAACTAGTAGCCTTATCATTCCATTGGGATTAGGGAGTCATAAATTGTGAGACAAAAAAAAATACCTTGGCAACAATATTTTATTGAGACAATACTAATGACTACCTCAACCACATAAAAACAAAAGACACACATAGAGCAAAAGTAAACACACATGTGCTTCATGAACACTTATGGAACACACATACCAAACTAAAAAAATGGACTCAAACAATGAATAATTTAAGATGAAAACTCCCTCCTAGATCAAATGGTAAGTTTTAAACCATTATTTCTTCATGACATGAAGGAATGAATGACACATATAGTCTTTTGATCCTTAACATTGATGACTCTAACTTTTTCATGATGTTTGCCAACTTCATTGGCATGATGTTCAATAAAAACCAAGCAATTCCAAATAGGTTGGCTATGGAAATTAACTCTTATTTCATCCAAATATCCTCAACATTCTCATATGGATCCTTAATTACAACCTCTGATGGTGGTTTAATAAGGCATACCTTCTTGATTTTTATAGTGCTCTCAATACTATTGAGTTTCTTCTTAGCTACAAGTTTTTCTATCTGATCAAGGAGATTTGCATATTATAACCAATCTTGGTCATTGTCCTCCATGAGAGAACATTTATTCACCTTGTCATGTACTTGACCATCAACTTGGCAAAGCTTTTCAAGCTCTTGAAAGAAATTCATTTACAGTTGTTAATCATCTTTGTCCTCTTTATCAACTAGAACCACTACCTCTTCAATTTTATCTTCTTGATGTATGAGGTCATCAATATGGTGTTATTAAAGGTAAAATTAATTTTATGGTGATTCAAAATTAGGCTGAGGTATTTTGTCATCTTCAATAACAACAACTTCTACCTTGGTCTCAACATAATATTTTAGGACTGCAACCTCTTTGGGGATGACATAAAATTATTCTCCATCCTTAATATCAAATTCATCTTCATGCTTGAGATTATTATCCATAACATTTTTATCATATGTATAATCCTATTCAAGTACTTCCCTCTTCAATTATTTGTCACATTCCTCATAGATAGTTGTAAAAGAGTCTTCAACATGTTTATTTTCATACAAGAAGTAAGAATTACACTTGTGATCACCAAAGGGATTCCCTATAATGATTTCCTCTTATTCAATATTTAGAACCTAGTGAGGAATATCAATTTTTATCTCATTTTTCATATCTTGAGTTTTATTCTTAAGGGTTTTTATATCTTCCATCTCCATCTCCTTCTTGGTGATTCTAAGACAAGGCATCTTGAAATCATGTCACCTGGCCCAATAAGGTTGACAAGGAGGTATGTTTTCTTCAATAAAGAGTTATTAATTCTTATCAACCAATTGATACCCTTTATTTTACCATACCATAGGTCCATCAAGTCTAAGGGTGATGGGGTGAGGACAAGATGGACTAATTGGTGGAGGTCAAACATAGAACTCAAAATTAGTTTGAGAATGAATTATAAGGGATTCTTTTGGGAGATCTTGAGGAAGGGAAGGCAGACCTTGGGATAAAATATCTTGGATTTCTTCCTTTCATTTTAAACTCACTTCATTTCAATTTTATTGGGATTGAGAATTCTCTTGAGGAAGGTCATATGGGGTGTGTTTAGGCATAGGATCTTCTTTTGGGTCTAAACCTTCCATCACACCTTGACTTAGCAATTTAATGCTTGACTCTAACTCTTAAATTTTCTTGGGTAAGTTATATTGGAAGAGATTATATTTAATTTTATAGGAATAATCATGAGGATAAGGAGTATAAGATGGCTCATATGGAGGAAGGGTGGGAATGACTTGCATAGGATCAATCTCTTTCTCAACATCACACTCTTTATATAGGCTTGTCTCCTCTTTCTTTCCCCATGATTCCACTACCTCATTCCATATTAGGATTTTATGATTAGGAGTATCTTATTGAGGTATTGATTCAATTTGAGGAGTAGATTAAGTGTTTAATAATCTTGGAATATCTTTGGTCTTGGAATCTCCACCTTGTCTCCAACTTGGGATTTCATATATAGAGGTCACTTCTTGAGGTGGGATATAATGGGAGAGGGAAATGAGGGATTAGATTCCTCTTCATTTTTTTATGATAGGGACTAATAGATATTATTATTATCTAACTCCATCTACCTATAAATATTTGCTTCAAAAACAAGGTTTCTCTTTCTAACTCTCTCTCTCTTGCAATTGATTGGGGAGAAGATGACTTTGATAAGCTTGATTGGGATCATGAGTAGAGATCAAGTAGGACTGATAGAAATATTGGGTAGGTGGATTTGAGATTTGATAGGTTTGGTGAGGCTATCCTTCATGAATTCTTAGCCTATCTTCTAAGGATAAAACTAGGCCACTCACATCTAGTATCTCACTTGTGATCTTTTGCCAATTGGCTCTCTTAATAGGTGTCCACTCTCTTTTAACTATCTCTAATACATATCACACCTTATGAATGAAATTATTAGGAATATATTGACCATTTCCCCTAAGTATTTCAAGATCCAAAATTTACTTCTCATAGCCTAAAAGTGTTTGCTTGAAAGTTGCAATGGGCTGATTAGAGGAGTGAATAGGTTGACTTGGAGAAGCAAGATACTGAGGAGGTTAGTTATAGGACTGATACAACTCATGATAAATTTTACAATGGTCATATTAGATCAAGTAAGAATCATTTTTAAATTGGTAAGAATCATGGAAAGGATTATAAGGAATGCCATAAGCTTGATAAACCTCACCAACTTGTGTAAAATAATACTCAACACCTAAGTCAATCATAAAACTTCATTACAAAGAAAAAACAAAAGGAATGACTATAAAAAATATTCAAAAGGAATACCTAGGATGTTTAACTAGTTGATGTAATCTCAGAGTTGTCATTAATGTTTAGATAGATGTTTCCAAAGACTGATGTGTTGAAAGACAACACCAAAAATATTTCAACTTCTTGGACTAAGAGTCCCATTGGGCATGCCAAAAACTATTGTCACTTAGATTTTCACCCTTTGAGGAGATTTCTTAGCTGTCCTCATCCAAGTGGCACAAGTTAAACACCTCTAGGCTTTGGGTGAGCCTAAGAATGAGGTGAATCTATATATATGGCTAGCTCCCTTGATGTACCACTTGTAAATAATTACTAAATCTAAACATGTGAGGGAAAAGGTAGAGAGAAAACTAAAAGAAAAATATCCTAAGGGAGGCAATACACCAAATTAGTTGATGAATACCAACCAACTACATATTACACTTGAGAACAAGGGACTAACCGAACATACACTTCTCCAATCTGCATCTTCTCACATTAATATTACACTATGAGGTTGTGATGAATGTTCTAGCTAGGAAGACTAGATAAGAGGACTAGAATGGCACTATTTGAATATAATACCTCACTCAAGATTGACACATCATAAAACACTTCACATGCCCTAAAAAAATAAGCTTTCCAACTATAATTAGGTGAGAGAATGAAACAACATGCTAAAGAAATAATAGTTATCACTAAGGAAGATCAGTCATCTAAGTAAAACACACTATGAATGGTCATGAAAGAGGTAAAAATTAGTATTTTTATTGATAAAATGGTATGAAAATTATCTAGGCTTTTCCCTACTCATGTGGAGCATAAGTTACAAAGGCCAAAATGGCTAGGTCTTATAAAACTTGAGAGAGAGAGAAGGAGAGAGAATTCTAAAGGTCACAAGGACACTTTTAAAGTTGAGAGAATGAGTTAATTATGCATGATAATAAGATATTAAATGTACCATGCAAGGTTAGAAGATACAAGTGGCTATTCAAGGTATGAAACTCTTGAAAAGTGGCGTAAGATTCCCTTTACTGGCTAAGAAAATTGCCTTGATGATTTAGCCCTATTTGAACATCCCAAAAATTATTATGGATAGGTCTAATGATTTTAATTATATGGAAGGATTTTATACATTCTTCTCCATGTATTTTTTTTATTCCTAGTCATTTGGAATCATCTGAAAATGAGCTATCACCATTTACAATCAAAATAACTCTTCTTTCACACACCCTGCACACTTTGCCTCAAAATTGGATTAAATTTTACATGAAAGTACATGTTATGGATTGTATGAAACTTTTAAAGACTCTCCATGGTGTTATACTACTCAAGCACAACTTAAAAATCCATCCACTTAAAGTTTTCACCCTTCTCACTATCATGCTCACTATGCCAGTCTTGACTAGCTAAGATGAAGTATCTAATTGAGAAACTTAGGGGTTGTTTAAAGGAATTAAATTGACATGGGTAGTTATCTTAAGTCCTAATATTCCATTCCATGTGATTGACATCTATTTAAACCTCCTATAACCTACACAATGCATAAAATAGTCAAGAAAACCCTCTTTTGTACTCCATATAATTTTATATAGATAATCATGATGGTAGGGATCCTGAGAGAGTATTATTCAACATAAAATCATTTTTAATTCCATTTTGTTCCATTATAGTATCCCTTTATCCTCATTTTTCCAATTGGGTCATTATTTAGGGTTTGGTAGGGTTTTAGGTCATTTCCACTCTTAATCTTTGTTCATAAAAACATGACATTAAAATATCAACTAAATCACAAAAAGTTATTTCTTAGGACCTTTTATAACTCATCCTATCTCCTTGGATCTCCATGAAAAGTATAAAATGAGATATAAGCACTTAAATTTGTCTTATTGAGCTCCTTTTTCCTTTTCCTAGAGGCCTAATGTTGTCTTTGAGCTCAAAATGAACTCTTCATGTTTAATATGAAAAATTAAATATTTAAAACACCTATAATGACCCTAAAATAATTCCCAAATGGATTATAAATCTCATCTCAAGTTGGAAGTGGAGATGACTCTCAATTTGGCTTCTAGGCCTAAACCCTGCTTGACATACTTGACTGCAACACTGAAGGTTTAGAGCATTCTATTGGGTTCCCTCATTCTATGAGGTTTTTATAATGTTAAATTAGGTGTTCTTAAAATTATAAAACATCCTTGTAATTTTTATTTTTCCCCTATCTTACCTAATCATTTCCATTCTCAAAATTATAGGGTTTTCAATCAAAAGGAAGTACCCTCTATCTGAGACAAAATAGAGGGTACTTCCCCTAATTTATTAGACAAGTATAAAATTTTATGTATTATTAAGGTATTATATATAATCTTCACATTTTTATATCCCCTAGTTAGGTCATTTGACCCTTCAACTCTCCAAAAATCCAAGACAAATGGTTAGAAGGAAGACTATGCAAAAGTATTTTCTACCCTGTGGACTATGAGATACATTTGAGAGAGTTTTTTTGTTCTAAATCCTTTATATAAATATATAATGAGATATTAATTCCCCTTTTAAATCCATTCCAATCACATTTTCATTATGACCCTTGCTAAAACTCCTCATGGTCATGCCCTCTATCTGACTAGTCAAGGTGTTTTGAATGTGTTTCCTGCCCTTTTGGCCAAAAGATAATTCATGTAGGTGTTTGTAGCTTAGTTAGACTTTGATCATGATTTATAAATAAATTTATTAAATATTTAAGTTCATTTATCTATTATTTTAACATTTTAATTCATTTTAAAACTAATACCACCTCAAGAAGCCCACTCTTTTTACTCTATACCCCTCGCAATCAACTATAGTTGACTATGTGGGGTCCTATAGGTGTAAATTTCACTTGGAAAAGACTTTAAAACACCTTGAAATAATTTGAGGTATCTTCCACTATATAAAATTTATATCTATCCCATATTTAATACCTTACCATGAATGACGTAGAAATCAATTGTCTATTGTAGGTGGATGTTTTCAAAAGAAAAGGACTCATATAGGTGATCACTAGACCTTGAAACCTCACTAATAAACTTATCCTAATGGTTTCCATTCCCATTGGTATCCCTTTAACTCTATAAGGTATTATAAACATGTAAATTCACCTTTTTTTCTCTTTAGGATATCAATTGGCATTTAAAACTCAAAACATGTAGATTTGAATGTAGGATTTTAGTGTTTTTAAAGGCATCTTTGAGGCCTTCAACTTCTATCTTCTACGCACTTTATAACCTCCATATTTTTCATATATCTTCTCCAAGATATAGGATATAATTTTTACCTATTATTTTTTTCAAAATTCATTTCAACCACGTTATATGATATTCACAACATGCCCTTGGATATTTGTTTGCACCTTTTTGGGAAAGTTTCCCTGAACTCAGTCATCTTGTGCTTAAAGGTAGTTACACATTCAATTTCCCATTTTATGTTTAAAATAGGTTATATTTTGGCTTTATCACATTATAAGATTTGATAAATGACCATATCATGCTCCAAATTCCCCATTCAAAGACTTTCATAGCTTTGAGGTACCACCTATAGTGGGCATTTGTAAACACATGTAATGAGCATGAAATGTTGGGTAGTATGTAAGATGGATAGGTTTATGATCACTTATATGATTTTAAAAAATTTATTAGTGCATTATTGGAAATATTAAAATATTTAAACACCTATCCAACTTTCCATGTCTCAGTATGACATCATCAAGGAGGCTGTTGTAGGTGTGTATGGGTTGTATGTAGGTAGTGAGCATGGAATGGAGTAATATGTAAGGATGAATTGTCCCATGAACCAATAAAAATCATTTTAAATCATTAAAATTCATTATTTTCATCAATAATATCTTAATACAAGCTCCATAACATCTATTCCAACATGAAAACCTCTAGGAAAAATATGGAATAGAGCATACAAGTATAACTAGTGACTATTTGGTGTGATGAAGGAATTTGTAACTAGTCTTGCACTTTGCCAAAAATAAAAATTAAAAATACTCAGATATTTATGAATTTAAAAAAATGACACACCTTCATTATAGTTCCATTAACAATCTAAACAAGACTCATACATGTGACTGCAAGTGGGAATGAGCAAGGAGTTAACTATGAGGCGTTCATGACTACATATCTAATTAAAACATGGTGTTATGAGACTAAAAATTAAAATAGGTAATCATATGGATTTTATACCTATGGGAAACCATATTAAATTTACATGAGACCTCTAAAAGGAACCAACATTCTACAAACAAGGATAACTTTGACTAAGACCTCACATGGTGACACCTTCCTACAACATGAGACAACTTTCCCATAAAAACACCATGAAAAATGAAACTAAACATGAAAAACATATTATAAGAGATCCAAAATCATATTTAGTTAAAATCACCAACTAGATTATATGGACCTATCTAAAATAGAGTAAAACCTATAGGGTGAAGGAAATGGTGAGCATAAAAACATAGTCAGCTTATAAAGGATACTTCATAAAACATGGTTGATAAATATTTGAACTATGATTATGGGAATGGATATATATTATTTTATTACCACATCATAAAATTGTTGGGGGATCAAACCGACAATAGATTACACTTGTGAAAGCAATAAACATGAAAATAAATCAGATAGATAAGTAACTGAAATGATAAATAGCACAGAACAAGATATACAAGAAAACACCCTGAAAACTTGTATTGAAACTCTTTACAATAGGAATACAATTTGAAGAAACTTCGTTCTTCCACACCTCTCTCAGATGCACACAAGATCTCTCACTAGATCTCTATTCCTCAAGAGCTCTCTCTCAAGTACACTCAAATCCAACAACTTGGATTGATGCAACTCTGTATTGTCCTTCAAACATTCACAATGTTCTACTATTACAGTTCTACACTTCTCTACAATTCTAAGCTAAGAAGATCTTCCTACATATAGAAATAGGAAACTTGAGCATGCTCTTACAACAAACAGTTAAGCCTCTTGAACAAGGGCTCTAAAAATAATATTGCTAATAATAGAGACGCAAGCTTGAGTTCACGACTCAAACTTATCATGCAAACACTCGCTGCTGTCCACGGAAATAGTTTTCTGGACACGCAGGTAACCGACGTCGGTTCCTGCCTGTTCGCCTGTGACCGTCGCCAGCCGACCATATTGTCGACGTCGGTGCCTCTACAACTGCTACTAACCGACGTCGGTCGCTCCTGACCGATGCCGGCGTCTGTGTAGACCCGACCCTATTTTAATATGCTCCTTGGTGAAGCTTTTAGCTCCACACCCTAACAATCTCCCACTTGGAGATAAACCAGCTGCACCAACCCGTACAGCAACATCTTCTAGCTCCTCCATCTTCAACTCAATCATGAAGACCAATAGAAGTTGAATGAAGATTCAACTTCTCCTTAGTAACCGGCTTTGTTATCATATCAGTAGGATTCTTATCTGTATGGATCTTCTCCAGCTTCAACTCACCATCTTCCAATACCTGCCATATGAAGTGGTACTTTAGCTGTATGTGCTTGGTTCTAGAATGAAACGCTGAGTTCTTGGCCAAATGGATTGCACTCTGACTGTCACTATACAATTTGCAACTCCCATGCTCCCTTCCAAGCTCTTCCATGAACCGTGTCATCCATATCATCTCCTTGCTAGTTTCTGTAGCTGCAATATACTCTGCTTCTGTAGTTGACAAGGCTACAACCTTTTGTAACTTAGATATCCAACTAACCGCTATTCCACCTACAGTAAAAACATAACCTGTGGTGCTCCTCCTGCCATCCAAATCCCCTACCATATCTGAATCTACATAGCCATGTAGAGAAGTATCTGAACCTCCATAGCACAAATGCTTGCTGCTGGTTCCTCTCAGATATCTAAGGATCCATTGAACCACTTTCCAATGTTCCTTACCTAGATTGGCCATATACTTACTTACTACTCCCACTGCTTGGGCAATATCTGGTCTAGTACACACCATTGCATACATCAAACTCCCTACTGCGGAAGAATATGGAACCATACTCATGTACTCTACCTCATCATGTGAATTGGGACATTGTTCTTTGCTTAACTTAAAATGTCCAGCCATAGGTGTACTTACCGGTTTTGCATCCTGCATATTAAACCTCTCCAATACCTTGTTCACATAATCTTCTTGAGACAATATCAACCTGTGATTTTTCTTGTCTCTCTTAATGCTCATGCCAAGGATCTTCTTCGCTGCTCCCAAATCCTTCATAGCAAATGTTTGAGCTAACTTCTCCTTAAGCTCAGAGATATCCTGCATGTGAGACCCTAAAACCAGCATGTCATCTACATACAACAATAGAATAATATATCTACCATTATCAAATCTCTTGAAATACACACAATGGTCTGATTGACACCTACTGTAGCCATGCTCAGTCATAAACCTATCAAATTTCAAGTACCATTGCCTTGGAGCTTGCTTGAGGCCATACAAGCTTTTCTTTAACTTGCACACAAACTTCTCCTTACCCTTGACCTCAAATCCTTCTGGCTGTTCCATATAGATTTCCTCATCCAAATCTCCATGAAGAAATGCTGTCTTAACATCTAGCTTCTTGAGATGCAAATCCTCAAAAGCAACCAAAGACAATACAACCCTTATAGAAGTCATCTTAACAACCAGAGAAAAAATTTCACCAAAGTCAATACCTGGCTTCTGTGCAAATCCTTTTACCACTAATCTGGCCTTATATCGCATCTGTCCATCCTCACTTTCCTTCAACCTGTAGGCCCATCTGTTCTTCAATGTTCTCTTACCAGCTGGCAATTCAACCAAATCCCATGTTTGGTTCTCTCTTAAGGACTCCATCTCCTCAACCATGCCACGCTCCCACTTACTCCTGGACTCCACCTGTAATGCTTCTTCGAAACTCTCTGGTTCTCCACCATCAGTTAGCAATAAATAATATAAGGAAGGAGAATATCTAATTGGAGGCTTATTTACCCTTTCAGACCTCCTGGTGGGTGTCTTGGACTTGTTTTCAACAATCTGTCCACCCAAATTTTCTGACAGTGACCGACCTCAGCCACCTGTAGACCTGTCACTAGCCGTCGTCAGTTCTGCCTGACCGACCTCGGTGCCTGGTCTGCTGACGTCGGTCTCTGTATGACCAACATCAGTTTCTGAACTGCCGACGCCGATTCCTAACCTACCGACGTCGGTCTCTGTGTTTTCCTGTAAGTGATTATTTCTTTTTCCCGTGAGCTCATTTTGGACCATAACTTCATCCAATTCACTATTGCTCTGCCCAGATTGATCCAGCTTCCTCATCTGATCACTGTACATCACTCTTTCATTGAAAACAACATCACGGCTCCTAATTACCTTGTTAGTTCCTAGATTCCAAAATTTGAAACCAAAATCATCTGAGCCATAGCCTATAAACGTGCACCTCATAGACTTAGGATCAAGCTTCTTTCTATTTTCCTTATCTATATGCACAAAGGCTTCACTACCAAAAACTTTGAGATATGAGAGATCTACCTTTTTACCTGTCCATGCCTCTTCTGGAATTCCACCATCCAGAGCTGTAGAGGGTCCTCTGTTAATTAGGTACACTGCGGTGTCAACTGCTTCTGCCCAAAACTCTAAGGGCAACCCTGCATGCAATCTCATACATCTTGCACGCTCCATGATAGTTCTGTTCATCCTTTCAGCAATGCCATTCTGCTAAGGTGTCCTTGGAACCATCCTTTGCCTACGGATTCCATGTGTATAACAATACAATTTGAACTTAAGACTGTAGAACTCACCGCCATTATCAGATCTCAGGCACTTTAATTTTTTGCCTGTTTCATTCTCAACCATAGCCTTCCAAAACTTAAAAGTCTCAAAAACATCAGATTTCTTTTTAATACAGTAGATCCATACCTTTCTTGTGGCGTCATCTATGAATGTAACATAGTACCGTGATCCGCCAATAGAGGCTACCTGAGCCGGTCCCCACACGTCTGTGTGAACAAGCTGCAACTTCTGCCTTTTCTTTGTAGACCCGGTCTTGAGAAAACTAACCCTTTTCTATTTTCCAAATACACAATGCTCACAAAATTCTAGATTCATACTTTTCAAATCTGAAAGCATACCTTTAGACTTAAGTATTGGCATCCCCTTCTCACTCATGTGGCCAAGCCTTGAGTGCCACAATTTACAATCCACACCTGAAGTAGATAAAACTGAAGGAGATTTGTTAGTAACACAATTACACAGATAGAGAGTACCTTCTCTCTTACCTCTGGCCATAACTAGTGCACCCTTGGTCACCTTCCAAGAATCTGCTGTGAGAGTTACTGTACAACCCTCATCACCTAGCTTACCTACAGAAATCAAATTTCTCTTCAAACTAGGAACATGCATCACATCTCTCAACACCCATGTGTTGCCATTCTACATCTTCAGCTGCACTTTACCTTTGCCAGTAATCTTACAAGGCTCATCATCCCCTAAGTACACTATTCCAAAATCTCCATGGATATAGTCACTGAAATACTCTCTGTTAGGGGTAGCATGGAAAGATGCACCAAAATCTAATACCCAAGATTCTATGTTATTATGCAAAGAGAAAATTAAAGCATCCTGTGCAATACCTGCAACCTTGGCTTCTTCCTTTCCTTCGTGTTGGTTGTCCTCCTTAGGCTTTGACCAACAATCTCTGCTTATGTGCCCCATCTTTCCACAATTCCAGCATTGTGGCTTCCTGCCATTTCTGGATTTGGATCTTCCTCTCACCTTAGACTTAGATCTTGATCTCCTCTTGCTCTTTTCTTTTTGCCTTCCCCTGCTCTCAAAATTTAAAGCGTTCCCAGATGTCTCTTCTGTGCTTTTCCTGCGTATTTCCTCATTCAAGATAACACTAACTACATCCTCTACTTTCAAAATATTTGATGCAGATGCAGTATTAGAAACTGCCATTACTAAGCCATGCCAGCTTTCAGGCAAAGAACATAATATCAAAAGAGCTTTTATTTCATCTTCAAATACAATATTGACAGAACTTAACTGATTAACAATTCCATTGAAATCATTCAGATGAGTAGAAACAGATCCACCTTCATTCATATGCAAATTAAATAACTGCTTCATAAGATATACCTTATTTGAAGCTGAGGGTTTTTCATACATATTTGCTAACGTAGTCATCAACTCTACCGTTGTTTTTGCCTGTGACAAATTAGATATCACAGTGGAGGCCAGACTCAGTCTTATAGACCCAAGAGCCTTTCTATCAAGAACTTCCCATTCTTCATCCTCCATGTCTTTGGGCTTCTTTGCTATCCCACCTAACGGTAAGTAGAGATCTTTCTAATATAGATAGTCCTCTATCTGCATTCTCCAATGTTGGTAGTTCTTGCCATTAAACTTTTCCATTCTCAACTTACTTTCTTCTACCATTGCTTCTCCCACTCAAACAGAAATCCTTGCAGAAACCCCTGTGAGCAACCTGTAATCTGTAACCTGTAACTTGTAACCAAGGCTCTGATACCACTTGTTGGGGGATCAAACCAACAATAGATTACACTTGTGAAAGCAATAAATGCGAAAATAAATCAGATAGATAAGTAACTGAAATGATAAATAGCACAGAACAAGATATACAAGAAAACACCCTGAAAACTTGTATTGAAACTCTTTACAATAGGAATACAATTTGAAGAAACTTCGTTCTTCCACACCTCTCTCAGATGCACACAAGATCTCTCACTAGATCTCTATTCCTCAAGAGCTCTCTCTCAAGTACACTCAAATCCAACAACTTGGATTGATGCAACTCTGTAGTGTCCTTCAAACATTCACAATGTTCTACTATTACAGTTCTACACTTCTCTACAATTCTAAGCTAAGAAGATCTTCCTACATATAGAAATAGGAAACTTGAGCATGCTCTTACAACAAACAGTTAAGCCTCTTGAATAAGGGCTCTAAAAATAATATTGCTAATAATAGAGATGCAAGCTTGAGTTCACGACTCAAACTTATCATGTAAACACTCGCTGCTGTCCACGAAAATAGCTTTCTGGACACGCAGGTAACCGACGTCAGTTCCTGCCTGTTCGCCTGTGACCGTCGCCGGCCGACCATATTGTCGACGTTGGTGCCTCTACAACTGCTACTAACCTGCGTCGGTCGCTCCTGACTGACACCGGTGTCTGTGTAGACCCGACCCTATTTTAGTATGCTCCTTGGTGAAGCTTTTAGCTCCACACCCTAACAAAAATTATTTAAACTTAAACCTCTTCAATTGTCTATACCAAAACAAACCTGTTGATCACTTCTGTGTGTCTAAAAAGGCCAAGAAGGAGCAAAATAATTTTTGCTCAAAAATGGTACTTCTAGAGCATGTCCAAAAATACAATATTTACTTTGACAAGTATAAATTTTTATGGGATTATTCAAGTATTATATATTCTCTTCATAATTTTCCAGCCCCTGATTAGGTCATTTGACCCTTCAACTCTCCAAAAATCCAAGACAAATTGTTAGAAAGAAGTCTATGCAAAATTATTTTCTACCCTATGGATTGTGAGATGAATTTGAGAGAGATTTTTTGTTCTTAATCCTTGATATAAATATATCATGATATGTCAATTCCCCTTTTCAGTCCATTCTAATCACCTTTTCATTGAAACCCTTGCTAAAACTCCTCATGGTCATGCCCTCTATCTAACTAGTCAAGGTGTTTTGACTATGTTTCCTACCCTTTTGGCCAAAAGATGATTCCTATAGGTGTTTGTAGATTTTTATTTATTTATAAATTATTTGGACCTATTAATTCATGTTTAAACTAAGCCCACCTTATGAAGCCCACTCTCTTTAATCTCTACCCCTCACAGTCAACTATAGTTGACTGTGTGGGGTCCTATAGGTGTAAATTTAACTTGGAAAAGACTTCACAAAACCTTGAGATCCTCTAAGGGATTTGGAATCATCTTCCACTAGCCAAAATTGATATCTATCCCATACTTAATACCTTGCCATGAATGATGTAGAAATCAATAGCCTACTATAGGTGGATGTTTTTAAAAGAAAAGGACACATGTAGATGATCACTAGACCTTGAAAACTCACTAATAAACTTATCTTGATGGATTCCATGCCCATTAGTATCAATTTCACTCCATAATTTCTTATAAACATGTAAATTTTCCTTTTTTCTCTTTAGTATATCAATGGGCATTCAAAACTCAAAACCTGTAGATATGAATGCAGGGTTTTAGTACTTTTAAAGGCATCTTTAAGGCCTTAAACTTTTATCTTATGCTCAATTTATGACCTTCATATTTGTTATAACTCTTCCCCATGATATAATATACATGTTTTACCTATTATATTTTTCAAAAGTCATTACAACAATGTTATATGATATTCACAACATGCCCCTAGACCTTTGTTTTCACCTTTTTGGGAAAGTTTTCCTAAACTGAATCATCTTATGCTTAAAGGGAGTTACACCTTCACTTGACCATTTTATGTCTCAAATATGTCTAATTTATACTTTCACACATGCTATAATTTTAAAAATTACCTTACCATGTTCTAAACTCCCCATTCAAATACCTTTATAGCTTTAAAGTACCACCTATAGGTGGGCATTTGTAAACACAGGCAATGAGCATGAAAATTTGGGTAGTATGTAAGATGGATAGGTTCATGATCACTTATATGATCTCACCAAATGTATTAATGGATTCTTGGTAATCTTAAAAAATTTAAACACCTATCCAACTCTCCACCTCTCATCATGGCATCATCAAGGAGGCTATTATAGGTGTGTATAGATTATATGTAGGTAGTAAGCATGGAATGGAGAAATATGTATGGATCCATGAACCACTCAAACTCATTTTAAATCCTTTAAATGCATTATTTTCATCAAGGAGATCCTAATACAATATCCATAACATCTGTGCAAACGTGAAAACCTCTATCAAACATTTGGAATAGAGCATACAGGTATAGCTAGTGACTATTTGGTGTGATGGAGCTTGTAACCAGTCTTGTACTTCCAAAAAAATCCAAATGAAAACTCTTTAGCTTTTTATGACTTGAACCAAATGATACACCTTCATTACAGTTCCATGAACAAGCTAAACAAGACTCATACATGTGATTTCAAGTGGGAATGAGCATGAAGTTGACTATGAGGTGTTCATGACTACATATCTAATTAAAACATGGTGTTATGAGACTAAACATGAAGAGATGTAACAATATTTATTTGATACCTATGAGACACCGTATTCCATCTACATGAGACCTCTACATGGAACCCACATTCTACAAATAAGGAGAACTTTGACTAAGACCTCACATGGTGACACCTTCTTGCAACATGAGACATCTTGCCCATAAAAACACCATTAAACATGAAACCAAGCATGAATAACATCTAAGAAGAGATAAAACATCCTTTGGAGTTAACATCACTAACTAGATTGTATAGACCTGTCCAAAATAGAGCAAAACCTATAGGGTGAATGAAATAGTGAGCATAAAACATAGTCAGATTATAAAGGATAGTTCATAAAACATGGTTGACCAATATTTTAACTATGATTATGGAAATTTATCTCTATTATTTTAATACCACCTCTTAAAAGTGTTTGACCTAAAACCTCTTCAAATGTTTGTACCAAGCACAAACCCACTGATCACCTCTGTGTGTCTAGAAAGGTAAAGAAGGAGAAGAATAGTCTTAGCTCAAAAATGGAACTTATAGAACATGTAAAGCATGGAAATTAACTTTAAAAATATGAAGAGACATCCCATGGACTTCTCCCATGTGTCACCTTCCCCTATGGGTTGTACAAGTGCCAAACTCCCTCTTTTTAGTTGGTTTTTGATCTTTAGTTAGATAACCTAAAAGATTTAGATAGGTATGACATTCTTGATAGGTAATCTAACCTATTTTATGTTTTGAATAAATATAATACACTTTGACACCTTCAAAACTATGCCACTTGCATTTATGACCCCTAAAAGCCTTCTAAATGACTCAAAATGATAAATTTACTGATATGACTAAGACCAAGGCTAAGATGACATTAAATGACATAAAATAGTTTATAATACACCCCATGCCAAAATAATAAACCCCATAAAACAACTAAAAAGTCAATTTTTTACCTATAGGGGTCCCAATTTGACCTTCAAGGTCAAATTTGGTCAACATGACCTAAGAATCAACACAAATCATTTGATATTGTGGATTAATTGAGAAACACGCCAGGTAAGATAATCCATATTAGAATTACTTCAACATGCAACTATTTTCAAAGATATTCTTTTTCAAACACTCAATCATAAATTTTTACCTTGTGACATAGATCTAGATTACTTTGAATCTATCATGAACATTATCAAAGACATTGAGGATATTATATCTTTTTCCAATGAGGATTTACCATTACAGATAATTATTGATCAGAATCTACCACTCTTCATTTAGGTAAAAATCAATGCCACCATTATTAAATGAGTTATAATTAATAGTGGTTCAAGACTTAACATATGGAACCTCATATTTCTACAGACTATGGGGGTTGATATAACATCCATTCAAAAGACATATAAGAACATAAGATGTTTTGATGGCATTCCTAGAAAAACATTGGGTTCTATTATAGTGGATATTACAATTGGCCAAAATCCCTACCTACATAGTTATAGGTGATGCTTAATCATTTGCACTACAACCTATTACTTGGGAGACCTTAGATACATGATATGAAGGTGATACCCTCTACTTTACATATATGTGTTAAGTTTTTCATGATGGATACTTATACACTTGTCCAATAGATAATTTACCAAACAAATATTATAGAGTCACCAAACCTATGACCTTGGGTACATATTTAGATGAGACACCTCATATTATTATAGAGTCCCAACCTCACAAGATTCTAATTGAGAAGATACATACATATGAAGTTGGGAAATCTAGCACCAGTATTCCTACACTGATTCCATATCCTCGTAAAACACAATTACCTTTACCTATGATTGAGGAGGACCCTCCTATAGTAAAATTAACCCCACTCATAGTGGATGACATGATTATCATAGCATAATTACCATTACTTATTAACTCATAGGAGTTATATATCTGTAACTCCAATATAGATTCCTAAGCCACCATAGAGAATGATTGAACACCCACTAATAATGATGATTACTTATGTGGATTGAGCTTCACACTAGTTGGCCCTATAGATTACTAAGATCATTTTAAGGCACTCATGGATTTTTCCACATTTGAAACAAAACTAATTCATAATCCTATAGATATAGGCCCACCCACTCCATTAAAGTTATAGGTATATCATCCATTCACTTAGTACATATGGTTACATCTATGGATATTGACCTAGTTATTTATATTCAAGTATTTATTTCATATGATATACTGCATCAGACTCTATAGATATTACTTCATAGATGATTGGTGGCATTACCCATAGTTTGTCATATATCCATTAATATATTATCATAATAGCTGATAAGCCCTTCTATCATTTTAATAGGCTTATAATACATGATATAAATGCATGCTCAACATTACAACATAAGTTGAATAAGTTCAAGGATCAAGGCACTTTTCAAACTACATAGCCTATACCTCCTCCAGTACAAACACCAAAATAGAATATTTGATAACATAGATATTCATAGAATAATCCCTTGACTATATAATTTTCATCTAGGATAGATACATCCATCATGTTACTATAGATGAGGATTTGGATCCCAACACTTGCACATTGGCATTATTATAACATATAGGACATCAAGAGAGTGAGATATAACATGTTATACATTCTCAAGATTCTTTATGAAATATCACACTACTAGTTTATGGTGGCCCAAAGGTGGCCAACACATTACTCATCATCACCCTTGGTAGTACATGGTTACAAGAAATGGAAGCCATAGTTGATCACATAGATAAATGCTTGGATTTCAATCATGAGGGACACATAGTTTACATTTTATAGAATAATTTAGATGAGAATCACATATTTCACATAGATACCTCATTATTTAATGTGGTTTACCCTAGAACTACATTTGAAGCTTCTTCTACAGTATATCAACATGTTATTTAGATGCATGGAATACAAACTAATCCCAAGGCTAAGTCTACACTTATATAGATAACATGGTATGATGATGATGATGATGATTATGTTTTATTTGAGTTTGGGTAGATTTAGTATCTAACATTATATGACCTCCCACAAAATACTCCATTTGATTATCCACATCCCATGGATGTTCTCTTAGGTCTATAGAGATATTACACTTCATGTGTACATTATCTCATTTATTTCTAAAACCTAATTATACATAGCTTCCTTTATTGTTTCTCCTTATATATAGTTTCATTATCTTGTTTATTGTACATATATTATATCCAAAAAACATAAAAACAATATAATATGTCAAAAACACAAAAACATTCAAATATTTAATTAGAAAATAAAAATATAGACTGTAGGCATTTCCATGTTTACACTTCTTATATTTTCTAGTTACTATATATGTTATATATCTTAGTGCATTCAATTATATAACATATAAATGATTCAATTATTCTTTTTAAGTATTTGTATATTCTTATATGAATCATGTCCACAACATAAATCCATATTTGCTACTATCTACACACTGGGGGCATATACACATATACACAGATTCCTCATTTGATACATACACCCATTTGGGGGCATCTTATACATAGTTATTATTTCTAAGTTAAATATTTATAAAATATATATCATATATTTAACATTTATATATCTTGATATTGATCATCCTACACTACTTATATTTATTACCGATTGCTACTACTCTAGACTCAGTTTATGTACATCATTTCTATTATACATATTTGTACTATATGTTCATGCATACTTTCAATACTAGCTTTACTATTTTAGTATTAATTGTGTCTCTATAGTTATAAATATATTCAAGGGCATTTTTATACTCCATTATGTTATAGCTTTATGCCACTTCATTTCATTCTATGTATACTTTGTGTAGAGAGGATTACAAAACAAGTTAGTCAAACATTAGTCCATAAATAATGAAAAATACATAAAGAATTAACTAACTAAGCCTATATATTACTATGGGAATTACAAAGGATATCAAGAAACAAATAAAATAAATAAAACGTCATTTTACCTTCCCAAATGGATTCACCTTACCCATGTGGCTCAAAAACATGTTCTCCCTTGATCAAGCATCCTTGTCTTTGTTAACAAAGGTCATAAAATCCTCCAATATCTCAAGAACACTCCATAAAACCTAGGCTCATGATTCCAAATCACTAAACTATCATATCAATAAAGCTTTTAAATATAATAAATGGTCTATTGCAAAGGATTATAGAGACAATTTTTCATAATAAATTTACATAAATTAAGCTTAAAATTCATGTCCATGGCCTCTCTATTTATATATTTTTGAGATTGGTCAGGATCAACCATGACCATCCATATCAAGATTGAGATGTGTGGCCATGGATAATCCTAATATTTAGAATTAAATACATAATTATCTTCATCATGAACTTGGAATAAGGGGCATTAAAGAGGCATGGGAGGCATTAACTAGACATGGGTGACCCATAATCCTAATATTTATGGTATTTATGGCCTAGGGGTGTCTTCCCAAGAAATGATGTCACCTAATGATGTAGTTAATAGGAATCAAATTTTAAAAATAAATATTAAACAACTCTCATGTAAAATCCACTTAAGCTCTTGATTAGGATTAATTAGCCTTAAACAAGGTTAATCAACATTTTTGTAATTATTTTAAAATTGGCTCTCAATTAATCAAAATGGTCAGAAAGTCATATTATTGGGTCTTAATTTGACTGGAGAGGAATTGGAAGGTGATGTTAGATGCATTGGACCTATATTCCCAGTTAGGATGTTGCCAACACCAAATAACAAATGTACATGATGTGTACTAATGAATTAGAAGAAAAGAGTGATCCAAAGCACTAAATGGCAAAATTATCAGTTTGACTTGAAATGATCTTATCAAAGTTAGCTAGCCCATAAAATGCATTTCCATATTTAGGGATAATTTGACCTAAAATAGCACTTTTAAGTGACAATTTCAAACTATTTAGGGTGTTTTATGGATTTTGACCTAAAATGTGCATTTGAGTGTAATTTGAGTAATATTGATAATTTCAACACAAATGGTGTTAGGAATTGGATGTCTACATTTTGCCCCTATTTGAGAAGGTGTAGCGAGACATTTAAGTGAAGCAACATATTTCCAAATAAAATATTTTAAAATAATAAATTGGAATAGACCCATGATGCCCCCTCAAGAGGACATACTAGGATGTAAGAAAATGATGGACTCTCAAAAAGAGAAAGTGAGAGATTAACCCATGAAATAGATCACATCCAAACAAGCTAATCCTTACACATGTGATTACCATCAATGATCAAAATATAATGAGAATTATAGTAGGACCTAGAGATAGGAGGAATGGGAAAGATACAATCCATAAATGTAAGGGACACATTATAAATGTACCTAATTTGAGAGTATAAGATGTGTGCTTACAACATTGATCAATCCTGAGATAAGTTGCACACTAAAATATTTCCATCATGGGTGTTAATATGGAGAGCTTATAATTAGAGGAAAAGAGAGAATATTATACTTCAAGAAGGGAAGCACCACTAGAATAGGGTCTCTAAAGAGAATATAATAAGAAGTACTCTAGTAGAGCAAATTTAATCATGATAAAATAGTTTTACCCCAGTAAGGGTGAATCTTGATCATTGATAAAGAATAAATAATGATTTTCCCTTGTAAATTTGATTTGATTTAGATGTTGTACCCCATCATGGGAAATTGGCAAGCAAAATAGCTCAAGGATATAACTGAAAAGATAAGTTAAAATGAGCGGACACAAACGTACATGCGATGGTGTAATGTCTTAGAAAGCCATATAAAACCAAGCATATGAGAATGCAAAAAGTGATGAGAGAGATGAAAATAAAAATGGAGATAGCTGAGCTGACCTTAATAGAATTTGAGTGTTAACTACATAGTTCCATGGACTCATGTTCTAACATGAACTTTAGGCCAATGTAGTTTACCCAAGTTTGGGAGAGAATGGAATGAGGAATGATGAAAAATGACCAAGAATTGATTAAACTTATAATATATTAAAAGAGATGTATGTATAAGCATAGAGAAATAAACTTGAAAATCATACTACCTAGATGCCTAATTCCATATCATGAACCTAGGTGTTGCAAAGTGTTCTTGATAATCATTTATTACAGTTGATGTTGACATTTAAGATGTTGAGACTTGAGCACAAAGTGCTTTCTATATAAAAAGAAATTAGGCATCATAAGTATAAATAACTTAGAATGACATAAGATTCCAATTATGTCGATCCAGTTCAAATGTGAATACATATAACTAAGGATAATGGTAAAATAATGACCAAAACGAGAGTTACAATGATTTACATTTAAACAAAAAAAGATAAACATAAATAAACCTAGATTGAAATCAAGATATGATCAATTAAGACTTAAGTAGGAACAACAATATTTAAAAACAAAAGGCAATAGCATCTTAATGGCATAAGACCAAGATATGAATAATCAAGATCCATGTGGACCATCAAGATGTGCTTGGAAAAATAAAATAAAGAAGCAAGACTAAATAGGAAAATAAAAGACTGAACAACAAACAATAATCAAATAAACACATAAATTTTTTTTTGAGTTTTTGAATGTTTTACAAATGTTTTTGTAATTTTATAAGTATCTAAATTTGATTAAGGATTAAGAGATACAAAATGGTCTAGCTTATGAAATGATGAGAGCACACCAACTTAAAATTCTCATAATATGATGAGAACATATGATAAGAGGGACTAAGTTGACCTTGACATGAATCAAGCATGGCTTATATAACCCCAAAATAATCCCAATTCACAATAATCCTACCCACACAAAAGGTGATGAAAAATTGACTAGGTCACAACAAGTTCACAAACAAAGGTGAATGACAAGACAAATGATAATAATAATAATGACCAGATGACGCATCAATGAATGATAAAAAATGCATTGTACCTAATTTTCCCATAAGCAATTATAATTAGGAAACAATGTCATAATATTTATTTTCCCAAAGGTGGTTATAATTAGGGGTACCAAAATAATAATGATTTTCCCATAGGCAATTATAATTAGTGATACCAAATAATATTATAGATGAAAGATAACTTTCCATATCAAAGTCAAACTATATTCATAGATTGTCCTTCAACACTAAATTTAGAAACTATTGAAACTAGATCAAAATCCCCCCATAAAAGGTGTAGGATGAACCAAAGGAACCAAGATCAAAATGGGATAAACAAGATGACTAAAAACAAGCCTTGGTCAATAGTAAAGAAATGGTATAATAAAAATGATATAATGAAATGATCAAAAGAAAATTAGATATAGTGGTAACAAAGTTTCCCCCAAGCAATGATTGGATTATATTATTCACAAAATGGTGAGAGCATTGGCTGAGGTTTCTCATAAAATGGCAAGAGTGTTTAAACTTAACAATCGCTCACAAAGCAGTGAGAGCATGGGAAAGGAGTGACTGAGTTGACCTCAATAAAAATTGAGTGTTGCCTACATAATCCCAAAGTACCTCAAGTCAGTGTAGTTTAAATGGCATGGTTCATGGATCTCAATGGTATAATAATGCTTAAAAAGGGTCTATAGGGTTGTCCCTAAGAGATGAGGCATTGTAATGGTAAATGGGTGAATGGTAGATGAAAAATGGTTTTATTTCTCTTGCTAACAAGGAGATGTACATCCTAGTCAATATGTGAGATAACAAAAATGATCAACTATATAAGTTACTATCGAACACCCTTTTGGAATAAATTCTTTGTTAAGAACTTGTTACTAATATGGATCTCAATAATGTGTTCATGATCTTCATAGATCATTGATTCTACTTCCTTCAAACATCAAGATAAGATATCTTTATAAGCTTGATAAAGGAAAGTGTTGCTACTGATGGTAAATAATGGTAGGATAAATGAGATAAGTGGGTAATAAATAGGTGGGTGATAATGGAATGTATAATGAATGGAAAACAAATGTAGATTAGGACTTTCAATCACTCATAATGTTGTTGATGTCAGATTTGACATAATTTTAGTTGTGGCAAATCTGAAGACCTCTAAAGATGCTCTCAATAAGACCATTAGATTGTTTTTTTGCTTGATCTTGAGAGTAGCTACCATCTGATTATGTTATAGAATGGAAGCTATTTTAATTTGATCTTTGATATTATCTTTAGTAAACAATGAAGAAATTTTATGCTCAGCTACTAGTGCCTTAATGAGGTTTTCACCAATGAATTTGTTCTAATCATCCTATAGCACCACTAAGAAGATTTCACAAAGAGATGTTAACATTTGACTTTGAGTGTCTTTTAGTGCCTTCAAAAAGGTGTCATTAAAAGATGTCGAGTTTGATCTTTGCTTATCCCCTAGTTCCTCCAAAAATGTTTCACTATGAGATTTTTCTTATTCTAAATGAATGTGGTCTTGGTCCCCCATATATTCTACAAATGATATGTCACCATGGATGCATTTCAACAAAGTGTGATCTGTCAGTCCTGATCGACACTTATGGGAGGTGGAATGTCAATATAATGGCTATATTGAGTGGTTGGGATGGTGAAAGGCAACACAATCCTCATAGAATATATTAGGAGAACTTATGTCGATGTTGAATTAATCATCCTCAAAAACTGTAAAAAGATCATAAATATATTCAAATTGATCTGCAAGGTAATTATAACCAATGTTGTAACAACCAATATTATAATCTATTTTTGACTCTAATTCCAAAGTAAGGGACTCTAAATCCAATGTTACAACTAATGTTGATTCTATTTCTAATGCTAAATCCAATATTGGTTCAAAAATTGAACTTGATTCTAATATTAATTCTTCATCTGATATGGTTATTTTGATAATGTTATGTTGAATGCTGATTTTTTTACAAGTAATGGCCTATGATGGCATAATGGGCTCAATAAAAATTGATTCATCTTGGAAGGGTTCAACATAGACTGACTCATCTAAGTGAATCCCCTTAAAAATAAGGAAACACTCAAGGGACATCTCAAAAAAATCATGTTTATCAAAGTGAGACTCCTCAATGAGTGAAATAAGATCGAGAGACAACTCTACCAAGACTGGCTTGTCAAGGAGATGAGGCTCTTTAAAAATAGGTAACATATGAATATGTAACTTATCACAATTTATCTTGTCATAAATGGGTGTTTCAAAAAAACATGTTGGTTTTGGTTACCATTGGTTACAAAAGATCAATTTTGAACACATTTTGATCCTCATAAGATGGATTTTGAAGAGGTAATGGTTCTTGTTTAGGCTAGAAGATCAGCACATAATTTCTAAAGTGGGGAAATTTTGGTTTAGCAAGAACAATGGTTTATGGTTCAATAATGGACTCTCCAAATATTATACTATTGAATAAGGGATCAAAAATTATTGGTTCATCAAATGGAGGTTCTTCAATAATAGGTTCATCAAAAACTAGTGATGGGCTAAGAATGGTAACAACTAGACACTTCTTAGTTTGGTTGCTTATACAAACCAAAGGAAGAGGTCCTAAAATGGTGATGACTAAATGCTTTTTAGTTTGGTTGCTCATGAAGCCCAAAGGAGGAGATCCTAAAATGGTTATCTTGGTACATTGTGGAGACTAATTACTTACACAAGCTAAAGCATCCAAGTCTTCTTGATAAACCCAATCATTATAATCATGAGTTGGATCGTAAGTTGGATCTTGACTATGTTCCTATGACTAATTTTTGTGAGTTGGATAGAAATCTATCTCAAAAACCATATTTTCACCATATGAGTATTGAGTAAAGTCATAAAAGTCATTTTGTGTGGCCATTATATCATAAGTTGGATTATCAATGATTGCACCATAAGTGTAGCTAGACATATTTGCTTTTAATGAAGAAATATCTAAAAATAGAAAGAATTAAAGTTCTACAAACTCTGAAAATTGATGTTTAAAAGACAAAAGGTTCAACCTTGGTTGAAAGGGAGAATTTGCATCTCAAAATTAGTTTGTACTAAGATTTAGCATAAAACAACCTAACGAAAAATGTCTAACATCAAAGGTTTTTGAATAAAGGTTGTGTTTTCCCAAAAAAAAGTCATAAAATGATGAGGATAGGCACTCCAACAAACAAAAAATCAATAGTGTTCAAAATTGGGTAATCATTTAACTAAAGCTATAGAACCCAAAATGAAAATATCTATGTACCAGCCCCATGAATTGAGGCCTAAACAAAAATCAATCAATGTTTGGATCCAAACTTGACAAGGTTAATTGAAAATGCAATGTTGAAGACTAGGATTGGACCAAACAAGATAGACAAGAGTGGATAGTATAACGATGCATAAATAAGGTCTAAATGGTATACATGACATGGTTTGAAACAAATAGTTTTTGATACAATGGTAAACAAGTTCTTGAAATAAATTGAGTAGCCTAAAGGTGTAAGCATGCTCAAATGATGCAGTCAATTGTTATGTTTCAAAGACTCAAAGGCAAAAAATATTTGACATGATTTGGGCAGCATAATGTTACCCTTCTTAACTCAGGTACATGATTTTTACATGGCTTACGAATAAACAAAAAAAAAAATAGCCTCAAAGCATACTAAGCAAATAATGACCAAAATACACTAAGTATAATCATCCAAATCCTAAAAAGGGTATGGTAAAATGGGGTTCACTAAAACTAATTGGTGTTTGATCATTATATGGGAATCAATTGAATAATGAATTTCACATCAAATTATGTAAAAGAAAAACATAAAAATTGGGTGACCATGGTATTGGCTAGTTGTAAAAAGGTCTAGTCCTTTTTACAATCACTACATCTTGTTGTTCGCTTAGTGTAGTGTGATGTCCAAATGCAAATACATCCCATATGCAAATCCAATCAAGATCCAAATGAAGTCAATGCTATAATATGAAACCCTAGGTTAAATCTTCCCTAAATAACTCATGGGAGGTAATGACATCCCCCTCAAAAGCCAAGATGCAATAAAATGAAAGACATAAAAAGAAAGACTTTAGGGTTGTTTTCAAGGTCACCCAAACTTTTATGAGTTTTTAGGGAGTAATTTAGATGACATTCTTTCTAAGCCTTGGACTAGGATACTTTCAATAGGAATGGTACTTTTGATTCCAAGGGTTCCCTAAAGGGGACAAATGGAAGAGCATACATGTAACATACCTCTTTTTTCCAAACAAAATCTAATTAAACAACTATTGCAAACAAGAATTGACAAGTGTGTTTAATTTTAAGCCAAAATGAAAGATTTGGTGGTGTTCATTTGACCCCTTGGTCTTAAGATTGTGAACTTTGAAAACATTCATTTAAGCATCTAAATTTTTCATTAAACACCAAAACAAAGTTCCTAATTGATTTTTAAACATGCAAAAGGTGAGCTAAACTTATTTTTAGAAAATGTCAAGCTTGGTCCTATATAAAAAATGATACATGACCTTTAACCTTGAAGCTCTTTTTATTTTGAAATAATGAACTTTAGAAAAAGAGCTCTTAGGTCTGTGTTTTAAGAAAAACACAGTGATCAGTGTCAGTTATATAGAATCGATGATGATTATTTTTTGATAACTAATGTCAATTATCTAACATCAATTATACCAATGTGACCATCGAAAGGTATCTAATCAATGTCAATTTTACTAACTGATGTTTGTTAAGCTATGCAATTGATTTTGGTCTTACTAGCCGATGTCGGTTACTGTGTAAAAATAGTGGAAAATAAAAATGGCAAAATAAAGTTAGAAAATCAATTTGGAAGATTTTTAAGGCTCCAAATGAATATTTTAAAGATAAAAAATGATCTTATTAAGGTGTGAGATGCATCTTGTCCCACTGGGCATGCCAAGATGTAGATAGGATTACATAGCAAGTTATTCAAACATTAGTCCATAAATAATGAAAAATGCATTAAAAACTAACTAAGCCTATCTATTCCTATGAGAATTACAAAGGATAGAAAGAAACAAATTAAAGAAATCAAAAATTATACTACCTTCCCAAATGGATTCACCATACCCATGTGTCTCAAAATCATGTTCTCCCTTGATCAAGCATCCTTGTCTTTGTCAAAAAAGGTGGCAAACTCTTCCAATGTCTCGAGAACACTCCATAAAACTTAGGATCATGATTCAAAATCACTAAACTAGACTATCAATGAAGATTTTAAATAAAATAAATGGTCTATTGCAAATGATTTTAGAGATTATTCTGCATAATAACTTTGCATATATCAAGCTTAAAATTCATGTCCATGACCTCTCTATTTATAAATTTTTGAGATTGGTCAGGATCAACCATGACCATCCATCTTAAGATTGAGATGTGTGGCCATGGATAATCATAATATTTAGAATTAAATCCATAATTATCTTCATCATGACCTTGGAACAAGGGGCATTAAAGAGGCATGGGAGGTATTAACTAGGCATGGGTGACCCATAATCTTGATATTTGTGGCATTTATGGCCTAAGGATTATTCCCAAGAAATGATGTCACCTGATGATGTAGTTAATAGGAATCAATTTTCAAAAATAAATATTCAACAACTCTCATGTAAAATCCACTTAAGCTCTTGATTTGTATTAATTATCCTTAAATAAGGTTAATCAACATTTGTGCAATTATTTGAAAATTTGCCCTCAATTAATAAAAATGGTTAAAAAGTCATATTACTAGGTTGTAATTTGACTGGAAAGGAATTGGAAGGTGATTTTAGATGTATCAAAGTTTTATTCCCATTTAGGACTTTTCCAACACCAAATAATAAAGGTACTTGATGTGTACTAATGAATTAGAAGAAAAGAGTGATCGAGAGCACTAAATGGCAAAATTGTCATTTTGACTCAAAATGATCTGATCAAAGTTAGCTGGTCCATAAAATGCATTACCCTATTTAGGGATACTTTGACCTAAATTGACACTTATAAGTGACAAGTTTGAACCATTTAGGGTGTTTTATGGATTTTGACCTAAAATGTGCATTTGAGTGCAATTCGAGTAAGATTGATAATTTCAACACAAATGGTGTTAGGAATTGGATGTCTACACTTTGAACATGTGCTTATGTCCTTGTGTTTACTTTATTTATTATATATGAATACTTATAAAACATGTCCTTGTATTTATTGATTTTTTATATTTAGTAACATGTTCCAATTTCCATTGCATTTTGTTCCTTTGGCCTAATTTATGTGACTCATGTGTGTTGTATGTATCCTTTCACATATGTATCATGGCCATGACACTTGTAACTTGATTACTACACACTATAGTTTTAGATACCATGAGGGACCTCATGCATCTAACCTTCCTCTCTAGGTGTATTTATGGACATCATGCCCCATCACCTTAGGTAGTTACTTAGTTTATTAATCATAATTTTTGTTCATACACATGATTGGATTGTTGTATCTATGTTGATAGCCTTATGAATGTTAGATATTACATACATCATAAATTAGAAACTTATGCTTAGATTATCTTGAATTCTTATTTCATGTATGCACATTATATTATGTTATTAAATATATATCATATATGCTTGGGATAACACATATCATGTAGAGATTTTTATTTTCTTTTGAGGATAATTCTCGCACAAGCTCAAGAACTCCCATAAATAGAGGGGGCATGCATAAAGGTTTTTCATAGAGATTAGACCATCTAAATGCACTCATAATACATTTTACATTACACACACATAAAATATAGAGCTTAGTTTCATAAAAACATAGTGGAAAATAGTCAGATAGAGATTAGACTTGGTTGTTAGAAAATTAACATAGTAGGACACTAGTGACAAACGTGGACACTAACACGATAACACTACTATCCAAGATATGGCAATATTGTCTAATATATTCAAAAGTAAAAAATATGGATTTTATAAAAAGGTACATTAGATACAGTCTAGGTTTTTACACATTCAATTATAGATTACCAATGTTTACTAAATTTTACTTAGTTTTGCACAAAATCATACTATTTTGTTTTGATTGGGGGCATTATGTGTGGCATGAGCAATCCTTTTTCAAGTTTAGATAATCAGATACATATTTTTACAACTTAGTCTAGAATCTATATGCTCAGATTTTGGGGTATGTGCATGACACATTTTTTTTGTATGCTCACTTATGCACCAGTTGATAATATGGAATGGAAAACTCCTTGTCATTATCTATGTTCTTAATCTAGACATCATTTTCACTATTTTATACTATATTTTATGCCTTGCTCTATCTATAGTGGTTCTTGAGATACATGCTCAAGGAGGCCCTACGTCAATTTTCATTCCAAAGTTAATGAGTTGTTATAGATATATTATATACATTCTAAGTTACAATCATACAACTTTGGTTACACTACACAATTTAGTTACAAACGCATCTAATACACATGGGTAGGTAATGATGGAGTCATAGTCTATTTTAGTTCTTGAGCCACCTACATAAGAGGGATGGATAAACCATTATTCTAATCCAAGATATTCATAGGTCATGATCTAGGAAATGATGGAGTCAAAATTGGATTGAGTTCTTAATCCACCCACATATGGGGATTGAGCAAGCCATTAGCTCAGTCCAAGTTATTTATTGATTAATCACTATCTACACATGTGCACATAATATGTCACCAATTTTATGCATTGGTTCACATACCCAAAGAGGTGTATTATTTCCTTTCCTCTCTCTTATCTCTTTACTCAATTTTTTCTTTTCTTTTGATATTTTATTTATTAATTAATGATCTATGCACATCTTATTTATAGGATGCATACTGGAGCATGCTCCATATATTTAGACCCAAATTCATGGACTTGGATAAATAGGTAAGTCTAGATACACTTATTTTTTCTTTATCTTAGTCATTTCACTTTTATACATTTCTAGAATAAAGAGGGGGGAAATGTAAGTATATGAAAATGACACTTGAGTGATAAGAGTGTTACTTTTGACCACCCATTCCTATCTTAGCCCTAAACCTATCTTAAGGCATATTTAGACACTTATACAACTTTTGTATGGGCCATACACATTCCTAGACATCTCAAAATTAGTCCTAGACCATTCCTTAAGCATCCAATCCCCTATTTCCTTAAATTTTTCCATTAGACACTAGTCTCATAAGTGGAAAATAGTGCCACATCGATATTTACTTAAACACTTATATAAATTTTATGTGGGTGACACACATCCCTAGACATATCATAATCAGTCCTAAACCCTTCCTTAGGTATCTAGGTCCGTAGTACCTTAATTTATAACATTGGACACTAGTGCCATAAGTGGATGATATTACCACATTTCTATTTTCCTATTTGGAAAATATTATGCTTTTCCCTCTTTTGAATTCTAAAAGATATCTTTTCAATTCCTAAATCACCTAGGGTCAAACTAGACCTATTTCAAACCATGCACAAGAACCAAATTAGTATATATACATGAATTTATCCAGTAAATGTAAATTCACACAAACAAGCTCATAACAAGTTGTGCACAATCAATATTTTCTATCCTTATTCTACCCTACTTCTGCATGCATTCATCTACAACTTTCCTAATTTTAAAATACTAATATTTCAAATATCAAGCATCACTTAAAGAGCTCAAACCAGCATTAATATTATCTTCACTTACACTTTCACTAAAACTTAGGTGGGGAGAACTACATCAAGCTTGATCCCTCCTTATACTATTGGTATGTAAGCAACTCTCATCATAACGGGGTGTTGAATATGTCTAGCCTACCTAACTAACACCACATGTTCACTACTTATGCCAAGTTAAATGACCTAGTCACATAGAGGTATAGGGTTTTGATACAAAACTAGTTATAATAGGTCACAGATAGCAAATTATGTTTTTTTGGAATAAGAACATTCCTAAATAGAGGACACTAGCACCATAAGTAGACACTATCACCACAACATTACTTTATATAATAGGGTGTTATTGTAAAAGAGGGGTTTTGACACTTGTATCCTATTTGTGACACTTATTCTAGATCATGTACCATTTTTTATCCTCCATATTATTCATCTCAGTCAATTTATAGCTAAGTATTCATTTGTCTCCTTAGATAGGCATATAAGATAGTTGATTTCATAATTTGTTTTAAATTACCCCTTTCTTGATCATGTAGTGAGATTCTCTTAGTTTGATAGCCCTTTTCTAGTCTTTATTTAGTTTGGGGGATGGACATACATAGAGGAGGTAATGGGAGATAGGATCATACCAATATTGATGGAGTACCTATGGTTGGTTCAAGTGATGTAGTGTGATATTGGGACTAATCTACATGATTAAACTAATAAGACCCTAGCCTCAGATAAGCTTTCCAAGTCTGATACTTAGATCATATTCTTGTAACTTGGCCATTCACCAACCTCTACATTCTCCTAATTCATTCAACCCAAGAATTAGACGTATTCCCAAGTCTAAGGCAATGGAATTCATCTTATTCCTCGAAATGTAATGCCATAATTTCTTCACCACCTTGACTAGGGCATAGGAATGTTTATCAAGGGTATAATTATTAAAATCTATATCCTTGAGGTTTATGCTCATGAAATCAATTGGGTGGTCTTCCTCATTATGCTTGTAAGTAAGGATGATAGGAATGGTGTGCTTAGAAGAAAAATAGTAAAGGTATAAGTTCTTGGTGTAGTCTAAACTTATCAAAATTGGGGACTACATGATGGCCTTTTTGATGTCCTAAAAGTCCTTCTTTGATTAAATATTCCATTCCACTTTATCTTCCTATTGCATCATGGGATTCAGAGGTTTAACAATTTTAGTGAATTCAAAAATAAATGTGCGTAGAAAATTAATTTTTCCAAAGAAATACTTAATTCCTTTTTACTATTTGGGGGAGGTATCTTAGAAATAATATCATCATTACAAGGGTCAATAATGATAACTTCCTTCATGATAATGTGATTAAGAAGATTACCTTCGGTAATACTAAATACACTCTTTGTATGGAAGAAATCTAGATGCAACTACACTAAAAAATCAAATGTTCTTCATCCTAATCTAAACTCAAACAATCTCAAGAGAAAGAAACAACAAAATGAAGAAACTAAATTAGTAAAATTAATACTTACAAACACACGTAAAGTTCATCACCTTCTCTATTTTGAAATCAATGATAGATTTTCTCTTTGTGTGGAATATGGATGCTTAATCCTTTCCCCAATGCAAATGGGTAATGGGTAGCATTTTGATAATGAAATTCACTATTAATGGATTTTATTCCCTTTTTATTTGTATGGATTTTTGATATCACTTTGTTATCTTGAATGTGGATGAATGAAAGTGATGTATTGCATGCCTATTTATAATTTTTTAAGAAGATAAATCAGATTGTGGAGGATTATTTAGATATTTCAAATTATATAAATAATAAATAGTGGAGAATGAGTCTTCATCCATGAGGATGATGACCAATTCAATTGGTTGAGAGGAAAAGGGAATCATTTAGTTGAGCCTTCAATAATGAGTCAAGTTGCTTAACAAAGCAAGGAATGACTCAGAGTAGTTGAGGAAGTTAAGGGATTGTTTGGGTGAGTCAACATGTGAGGGATATAAAGGTGGAGGATTTTTGGTTGAGGTAGACAATATATGTTTATTAATTAAACTTAGATTAAAAGTGTACATAATTTATTAATTAGGAATTATTCCATTATTTGAATTTAGAGGGAGATGATATGAATTTGAATTCAAATTTGAGAAAGAAGAAAATTTAGTACGTCAAAGTGTATTTTGATGCTAAATGAAATTTAGGTGTCTACATTTTCCCCTCTTTGAAATGGTGTTATGAAGCAATACCATTTCAAATAATAGTAAAAAATAGAAAATTGATTATTGAGAATAAAAAGTTACCCTAGATGAATGAAAATGAATGTGATGATTCCACCTCAAGGGTTTATGCATAAAAGCATAGGAACACTTAAAATGAATAAGACAAAAAAATATGAATTGATGAGAATGAAGAATGTTAATAAAATAAAATATTAGAACCAATACCATACTTGCATAATTATGACGTGTGTAAATAAGATGCCCCTAGTGTCAAAATATAAAAATGATTAGAAAAAGAATATTTACCACTTTTGGACTACATGATTAGAAAGGTTCTCAGACTTAGGGGTCTCATGAGCATATGTGGGAATGATACATCTTAACAATCTCAAGTTATGGGTTTGAAAACAAAAAATATATAAATTACAATTGGAGTTTAAGATTTTAAAATGGATAATGGCAAGTTGTAAATAAATATTGATAGTTTTTGAAGTTTGTCCTAAAATTTGGATAAAATGGGTGGAATAGGTTATTTTAGTATTTTTTCAATTTTTTTTATTTAATAAAATAAAATTACTAAAAATAGAAATGATACAAGGTTTAAATATGAATACCTATCATGGGGCATGCACACCATTGATCTAGTAAGGTGGGAATTCCTTTTGGGCTAGGAAGGACTACCTACACAACAAAGATAACTTTGATAAGATTGGAATAATAAGATAGATAGGTAGACTGCTTGATATAAGATTAGTTCCAAGAAGTGGTACACTTCCTTATAGGGATTTTAGTCCACTATTTTATGCATTCAAGTGAATAATATAATGAGATAAATTACAATAAAGCTATGATAATATTATGAAACTAAAATGAGATAAATCAATATACTACATAGATATCATCAAAAAGTTCATTCCAATATGTTATGGCTAAGTATTCTTATTCCTAAATTTCTTATATTTATTCAGTGATGGATTCTAGAATTAGGGCAAAAACATTCGTGCAAATTCCTAACTCAAAAGAGATGTCACTTTAATCGATGAATAAGGGGTGAGGAACGATGTGTAAGTTATGAATTGAAACCAAATAATGTATAACACTAGGCAAGGTCATCTACAAATAACAATGCATGATTTCAAGACTTTGAAATAGTAAAATGTAAACACTTAATATTTATAATCTAGTATTGAGTTGTATAAATAAATAAAAATATAGGGATCGAAGATGATTATCTTATAATCAATATCAATTAGGTAATCAATGTTGATCCAACAAGAATCATTGTCGATCTTTATAATAGGTGATTAAAAATTTAGGATAGGGCCTAAGAAGGCCTCTAATAGATCCTATAAGGCTTCTAGACTATTCATTGGTTTATATAAATATACTTATGACAACAAAAAAAATCTAAATAAATAATGAAGTAATTAGAAATCATTCAAAAATAGAACATACTTACCTCTAAAAAAGCTTCTTGTGCTACAAAGAAATATCTCATTGATAAAGATGTATTTGGATTTGGATAGAGTGTGGACAGACTAAAATAGGGATGGTGTTTTCCATAGTGCTCTAGGGGAATTTCATTAGTGTTCTAGTGTGCAAAAATTAGGATCCTTGACCCTAAAGTTGGACTGGGTATAAATCAGCATCATAATAAGACAGACAACGATCACATGAATCATTAATAATTTAGTCCAAGTTTAACTTGTTAGTTCTAAAAACCCAAGATCACATATTAAAATTAGTCCAAATTAGTTGTTAATAAGGATTGGGTATGGAGAGGTTGTTAGGGAGGTTAAAACAACTTACTTTTAACAAGCTTGGGGAGATTTTACTAGGATATAGGGATAGTTAACTAATTACCTAGGTAAAATGGTAATTAACAGGATTATTTACACAATGTTAGATGGTAAATGGTAAAAGTATATTAAGTGTTTTAAAAAGGTAAGGAAGGGTTAAGACACATTTATTCATAATAAAATGTCATAAATTTATAGTGTCTACATTTTCCCCTTTTTGTTGAGTGATTTATGATAACCTATCATGAGATAAAAATTAGGATGGGTCTAATGCCCCAAGTTTTAATATGATGAGGTATTCCCTATAAAACTAGGAGATGGTGAAGGATAATGAGGAAAATGTGGGTTTGAAAATGATATGGAAATAGATAGGGTAAATATAAAATGAGTGTTGAAGATGTAAGGATAAGTATGAAGTATAATATTTCAATAAAAAGATATAAGATATCTTGAATAGGAATGCCCCAAGGCAAATAAGTAATGGATTGATACAACTATGAACATGTGGGGTCTATTGAAGTAAATCAAGAGGGTAAAGGATAGTATTGGCTGACCAAAGTATCTAGTGTGATTGGTACATATGTGTTACCTAAGGATATAATGCTCATAAGATGAGGTACATTTTTAAGACCTATAGGGGATAGGCATTAAAACAAATGTAGACATCTCAAAGGCTATCGGACCATCAGGGGTTCCATGTCCACAAGCCATAAATGTTGGGTAACAAAGGATAGGATAGTTCTAATAAAATATATCTTAAATGGCCTTGAAATAAGGTTATAAAGATGTGAGACATTTATAACTACTGAAAAGGATCCCAAAATGAACCAAATTACCATTGATCTAATGGATGGATACTGATTAGGAAGGAATTAATGCCAATCATGGAAGAATAAATGTTGATCCAAAAGGGCTATAAATATGCTATTGAATGGCTTTAGCACTCATTTTGGAAATGAGATCACATGAGTTGAGTTAGATCCAAAAGTTTGACACTTGTTAACCCTATTGAGGGAGATATACATGATGAAGGCTAGTGGCAGTGGATGACAATGACGACAATCTCATGATGAGGTAGTGGTAACATATTTTTGGTGTTAATATGAATTTTTGAAATTTTTGAATTTTGAGCTAACTTAGGGTAGATTTTAGGATTGGAAGGTTTTTTAAAGATCAACATCAATCCTAATAGGATTGATACCAATTCCCTAATGACCAACCACCGATCGATTAGGTATCAAAATTGATCTGATGATTAGTGATGATCAATGACCAATCGAGATTGATTTAGTAAGGGTTGATATCAATTCTTAAGGGATAAGAAAAATTTAGTGGATAGAATTAGTTTTTAGATAACTAAATGAATCTAAGGGATTATGAGATTACAATCAAGTGTACTATTGATTATGTGATACTAAGTACTACCTTTGTTAGAGTGAATATAATAGGTAATGTGAGATTCGTATTGGGAATATCTTGAGGCAATTGGCTTAGGAGGGTTATGTCACTATCACTAGGTACACTAGACTCAAAGCCTACTAGTCGTGATACTAGAGCGATGGGATATAGATGAAGGGACCTTTTTCCTATCGATAAGGGAAATGATAGTGATCCTATAAGACATTTATAATATATACTGACTACCAATACAGGTCACAAATATCATCCTAATAGATGAGAGAGGATGGATAGCTATCTTGACATAGTTTTATAGAGATGATGTTATGGATATTAGTTTCATAATAGGAGGCTTCAGTTTAGAGGATTTATATGATTGAGACTATGATGAGAGATGGTTTATGACCATGATTATGTTGGCCATATATTTATATGTTTTTCTAGACTCATGTGGATGTAGGTTCTCATAGAACCTAATAAGGGTGCTTACAGACATGTGAGGGCATAAAATAGTATTTGTGTAGGCTCCAACCTTACTAACACAAATATATAGATATATATGGGGGTTGAGGACATAATAAAATTATGGGCTATATGTTACCTATGTGTGATAGTGCTAGGTATATGAGCACATCTAAGTAGTATCGCTACCAAGGCTACCATTGATGGGTTGGCACTAGTTTACTTTCAGTGTTGATTTTATATGATGGATGGATGACTTTGCCTATCCACATGGATATGAGAGAGTGAAAAAATTAAATTATTATAGATATATTATATAATATCTAGATGAGGATGAGGTTATATGGAGGCCCTATGTTAGGTTCCTAATGTGGGCAGGGATGGGATGAAGTTGGTGGTAAGACAATGAGTGAGATGGTTATAGGGGAGATGCCTAGATTATGTGAATCTTTTTCAATTTGGGTACATATAGTGAATATTTGGGTTATGATAGGATATACTTGAGGCACCTAAAATATAAAAAAGAGATGAATTAGAGGTAGAGCTACCTGATCCATAAGTTACAGGGATAGAGTTGTTAGCAAAGGAAGATCCAGAGGGAGTAAGGATAGATGATGGTAGAGTGATAGAGGCATATTTATTATGGTCAGTGGGTTATAATGGAGGGGAAGAGGAGAGGGTGGTGTGATAAAGGTGGGAGATGGAGGATGTAGAGGCTATAGGAGGAGATGGGGAAGGAGATGGGGATATATAGGCAATTATGACAAAGAGGGATATGGCCAGGGCATAGTATTTTGGATTTATTTTTTAGCAAGTCCAGCTAAAGTCAAATTTTATAGTTCTATAAGGGTGATATGATGAATTATAATGGATTTATGATGAGGCATTCCAAGTGTGGGATAGATATTATGATCAGCATAAGAGGCTCTTGGTACTAGTAGGTGTTGTATGGGGAACAATATCAGGCACTACAAGAGGAGGGGGATAGGGCATGAGGATGGGGCCTGTAGGGAGTGTGATCCTAGATATATATGAGGATGTATTAGCATAGCTATGATATTATGATCAGATTATTATAGATTGATTACTAGAGGTTCCTAGATATGCTAACCACATATCCAGGTAGGGTCAAACTCCATAAGGGGCATAAATGACCACAACTAGATTCAAGAGTGTGTTTTAGGGGAGGGATAGGAGGTATAAAATAAGATATGGAGTGTATATTAGGGGAGGTAGGATGGATATCTACCTAAGCCAGATTTAGTTCACTAAGCAGTCATGTATATGGCTAACTATATGGATTAGCCTTTGTACATATTGCATATTATGACATTTTATGATGTACATTTGATTTTTAGGTATATATTCATGAGTATATGTTATTAAAATTTATTATATGATATTTTGTTACATGATTATGGATTTTTATAATGCTAATTACATTTATATACCATTTGATTTTTAGTTGCATCATGTATTATATTGATTATATAGTGTTTTCATGGATTATGATATTTAGATTATGTGATGTAGATTTTATCTTGATTATGGATTCATATGTGTGTGTTTTAAATGTACTAGTGGTGGATTATATATTTTTAATTAAATGTGATGATTTATGGTGTTTTATGGATTCATGACATATTTTGCTATGGATGTTATAGTACATGGATGGTGTTTATATGGATTTTATTTTTTATTATACTTATCAAATCATATGGATGGGATTTTATATCATGGTTGAATATGGAATATGTAAATTTTACATAAATTAAATGTTTATTAACTGATTAAGGATGCATGACTCATAATTGGTTGAGACCCTAACCAATGTTAGGCCCCTTATTGCTTGTTTCATATATGCCCTTTTACCCAATATTAATGAAATTCCTTAACAATATCTTGTCAACAAAATTCTTAAATCCTTAGTTTTTAAATAAATGGGATTTTAGGAATGGTGGAAATGCTTAATTATCTAGAAACACATATGTTGTTTTATGTTTCTGAGATTTTTAACCTTAAGCTAATCCATGGATAAATGTAGACTAATCAATGCACAAAGTATAAAAATTTAAGAAAAATTATCAATGTGGGAATATTTCATGGATATAATTTTTATTTCATAAAATTTTACATGATTTTATTTTAATAGGAAATTGATCAATGTGGGAAGTTTCTTAAATCATAAGCACATAGCCATCCTTCAAGGGAATGGTCTACATATTTAGATATATGTATCTTAGTAGTTGTCCTTCAAGGGATATATTAATAATTTTACCTATCAAGGTTAAGTTACTACTCCTATCATACAAAACTTTCTTCAAACTAGTCATTAGCCCTTTGTAGCTGGTCAAATGGTCATTTATGGCCTAAAAGCACTAATTTTGGTCAAAAAATATAAAAATGGTTTCAAAACTCATTTAATTATTCTAAAAGATATTTTAATATGTTTAAAAACATTAAAATGGCTTAATACTAATTTTTCCAATCTTTAAAATGTGATCTTATATGCTAATTAAGCCAAAAGGGGCCCACAACCTCCTTTTTATGCCAAGATTGAAAATCATGCATATTTTGTGGAGTTTGAAGTTTTTAAGAGAATGGTTTTAATATTGTAAAATGGATTAGGTCTTGAGTTAAGTAACAAAGACTAGTCCTTATCACCTTTCAATACCACATTGACTTTAGCTTTGTTTTAGGCATATATATTGGCTTTGTGAAGCCATTTTTGAAGAATTTATAAAAGTAGAGAGGAAATTATAATTGAAACAATTTTTATAAAATAAAGAAAATCTTTTGCATATGATTTTGAATCAGATTAGAGTGTAATTTGACTATGTAATAGCATACAAGTGGCATCTACTTTCCCTTTTTTTGGGTCCTTTTCACACCTACTATGAAAATCTCATCATCAATAGGTCATTAGAAGAGCTAAGATCAGAAATTTACTTTGCAAACTTCTTTCAGGCCTTGTTTTGAAACATTGATTTTTAATTTTGAATGTATATTTTTCTTTTATATTCATATTTTTATCTTAATTAGTTTTAAAAAAACTTTCAAAGAATACCAATCATTTAGGTGTATCACCCCATTAGATAGGATTTCCCATTTCAGTTTCCTTCTCCCTTCTCATCCTAAAAAATAAGAAGTAGACTAGTTTTAGAAACAAATCTTAAGGGAACTAGCCCTTTCTAGAGGTTCTTAATTTAGAGTCGCCCACACTTTGAGCATATCTAATTGTATCAACTAAAGATAAGGTGTGCTTTGCACATCTTCAATAAGGGTGCACTCCAAAGTGATAAATTATTTTGGCATGCCTGATGGGACATCATTATACACACTAGACTTTAGAGGCATTCAAAATATTAAATAAAATTTTAAGCATTCAAAGTTGGTTTAGAAGATTAGGTATCATTTCAAATATTGACTAATTTCAACACTTGGTTTACTAATGGTCTTTAATGGCTTTGTTTCAGTATGGATCCATATTATTCTCACTATGATCAATAAGACTAGCCACACTATGATCCTCAACAGGAGTTTGAGGATCTATATCAAGCATATATACAGGAGTATTACCCAAATCCTCCATATGAATAGCCAATCTATCATGATCTATCCTACCCATCTATCCAACTTAATCATGGCCATTTTTCATCTACCCAATCTATCTCAAGCTTTAAGAAAACTCTGTTTGGTTATGAGAAAGAGATGATAAGTATAGTCACTAGAAAAGCTATAGAGAGGAGATTTATAAGTATGAAATTTAGAGTATGAGATCAGATTTTCAGTGGGATAAAGATGTATGTATAAATTTTATAAGGTAGGGTCACTCAAAATCTAGTTTTAATATTTTAGACATTAGAAGTCTAATAGTAAACATTGAAGAGGTTGGTGGTTTATGAGAAACCCCAAGGTTATCATAATCAATAGTATTTTCCCATATAACTACGTTTTTCCCTTTATGATCAAAAAACTAATGTTTATCACAACCCTCAAGATTCAAACCAAACCTTACCTAGCTTTCCTACCTAGAAGTATATCCAAGGGAGGTCTCAGAATGTTGAAAAAGTTTGTCATGAGAAGTATAATTTCTAGATTGCAAAGATCATATAAGAGCCTACATCTTCAAGTTTGCAAGAATAAATTCTTAGTAATCTAATCCATGATTTTGAGGCTAATTTAGCCAAGCAAATTAAGCTTGCAAATCAACATCTCTAATATTCAATGGCAGCTATAAAGTCAACACCAAAGCAAATTCCTTCATTCACACCCATGGCTATAAGAAGTATAGAAATAGAGGTTCATAAACCCAAGTTCATGCCTTGTAAGTAGATTCAAGATTCAAGTGAGAAAGAGGAACAATTAGGCATCATTCAAGATGCTAAATTTAATCAAGAGATCATTCATTATCCACTCATTTTTCCTCTAAATCCAAATTCCTTTCCTTCATGGAAAGCCATTCAAGAAAAAGTGCAAAGAGATGAAGTGAAGGTGATCCAATAAGAACAAAATCATTAGTAAAATTAAGTATCTATGGTAACTTCTATAGATATTTCTCATCTTATTAAATACTTTTAGGGATCTACCATACCACTTTTGGAGTAAGAACCTCTCCTTTGTGAGGTAAATGAATAAGATTCAGCCAAAGAGGCATAAATCAAAGGTGACTTGAGTGATCAAGAGGAAACAATTATTATTAGGACACCACTTAGCAGGGGCAAACATGATTTAATATTTCATGATGCTAAAGAAGAGGATTTGCAAGAGGTTTCTCAAGAGCTTGCAAAAATTGATATAGATTAAGTACAAACAAATACATCTTTATAGGGTATCCATGAAGAAAACTCACATAGAGCTATTACTAAGATGTAGAATACTCTTAAATAAGATGATCAGTGGTAGAAGTTATACCATGATTTCATGATTGAAATTAAAGAGGTTAAGATGGAATATTTCAATGATGAGATTAAACAATAGGTTGATGATTCATTTGAGGATTCTAAAAATGTTTTGGATATTTGAGAAAGTAATGTTATTTTAGATATCTCAAATCAAGATGAGTTGGAGCTTGAGTAAATAGATGAGATGCCATTCTCTATAGAAAATGAAAATGAAGCAAGTGTAGTAGATCAAGAACCTTCATATGAATCCATCCAAAAGGTATAAATATGTGATCAACATGTTTCAAATGGTATTAATACTAATGAATTTCATGTCCTTTCAATTGATCATGATGAAGAGGTATTTTGGGATGACTTAGAGAGTTTTTGTGTAAAGTTTGATAGTCCATCTCTACCCCAAGTGGAAATTGATGAATGTATTATAAAGAGTATTTTTGTAGATATTTATCAAGAAGAAATTAATGAAATATTGAATCCATGTTTAAATACTTATCAAGAATCTGAAGACTTAGACAAATTTCCACCTCAAATAGAGCCTAATGAAGATGTCAACCCAAGTATGCTAGCTGAATTGCCAATTCAATCATTGAATGAGAATGTGTCAAATCATAATTAGCTTATGAATGAGGTAGAGGTATCATTATTTATGAAATAAATAATAATATGGGAGGAAGATGATTGGATCCTAGATCCATATCTTCAATCCATACAATTAAGAATGGAACTCAGAATCCTAGCTACATCATACAAAACACATGAATTTATAAGTGCTCCCATTTGCAAAAGAGATATATCAAAAGGATGAAAATACATTTCAAAGTTGCATGGTGCATCAAATAGATTTCAATTTGATCCAAGAGGACCATCAAGGTTGATCCGTACATCCCTTCTCAGGGATAGTGATACACGGTTGCCATGTGTCTGACCAGGATTGCCTTAGGTGCTTCAGTCCCTAGGCCATATAGTGGTATGAAAGAGGACCTAGATCACTCTAGAGATTTTTTTGTGATGGCTAGTCCTTTATTGGTATCATAGCTAGGTCTCAAGGTCAAGACCCATGGAAACTAGTGGGAATGATCCACATCCCTTCTCAGGGATATGCCTCTAGAGGTGGTCAACACTCACCATGTGTCTGATCAAGAATCACCTCGAGTGCTTCAGTGGCTAGCCATATAGGGATCTAGAAGAGGACCTAGATAACTCTAGAGCTTTTGGTGTGATGGCCAGTCTTTTATTGAATATAAGACTGGTTGTCACACCAAAAGCTTTGGAGTGATCTGGGTCCTCTTCCAAATCCCTATATGGCTAGCCACTAAAGCACCCAAGGTGATTCCTGATCGAACACATGGTGAGCACTAACCACCTCTAGAGGTGTATCCCTAAGAATGGATGTGGATCATGCCCACCATGGGTCTCAACCCTGAGACTTAGCTCTAATACCAATAGAAGATTGGCTATCACACCAAAAGCTCTAGAGTGATCTGGGTCCTCTTCTAGATTCCTATATGGCCAGCCACTGAAGCACCAGAGGTGATTCCCAATTGAACACATGGTGAGCATTGACTACCTCTGGAGGCATATCCCTAAGAAGGGATGTGGATCAAAGGTGGATTTTACTTTTTACATAATAGACTACTTTTTGTTGTTTTCTCTAAGTGCATATCCATACATGTTTTCAATAGTTATTATCTTTTTTCTAGTTATTTTTGTCCATTCCTCTAAGTACACATGTGCACATGTTTTTTGTTGTTTGTGTTAGTTGTCTTGTTTATGTCTTTGTCTACAAAATATTTCTAAAATTCAATATATATCCAAGTCTATTATAGCTAGAGTTTCTGAGTTCTTTGACTAACAAGCTAGTCAATCCCTAAAAGTTATCAAATTTATAAGTAATTTGACCTATCAAGGTCAAATTTATTAGTAATTTGACCTATCAATGTCAAATTACTACCTCTATCATATGAAAATTTCCTTAAAATGGTCATTAACCCTTTGAATCTTTAAGGATTGTTAGTAAATAATGATTTATAACTCTTCTCTATTTTAAATAGAGTTGATCCACGAGAACATGTGATGAATAGATCCGGGGTGTTCACATTTGAGGATAAAATTGGTATACTTCAAAAAATCCACATAATTATCAATAATTATGGGGTCTATTTTTAAAAGTAGGGGATAAGAGTTTATGATAATTTATGATGACTAAAGTTTTTAATAATATTATTAACATTAGAAAGGATGTAGATGCAAAGTATTAAGAAGCTCACATTCTAGTTTTTCATCAAGGGAGGCTAAATGATATGATCTAGATCCATATTTATGAGTGATAATATAGGGTCCAAGTCAAATAGGAGAAAAAATTTCTCATTTACTTCTTTTCATATTTTTGACATGCTAGTTTTCTTTGAGGATAAGGTCATCAATATTAAATTCTTATTCCTTTAAATGTTGATTATATGTAGATTTTATTCATTCTTGATATACATTAATATGATCAAGGGATGTGGCTCAATGCTCATATAAAATTTATAGATATACTTGTTGATCTTGATGATAATCCTCTTTAGAAATGATATATTTAAGAGAAATTGAAAAGGAAAAAATTTGGACTTCTAAGGGGAGAACCACTTTTGTACCATAGACCAAAGAAAAAGGGGTAGCCCATGTAGGTGTTTGAATGGTGGATATTTGATCCAAGGTTTTGTTATGTGTTAGATATGTTATGTACGGGGCGTTCCTCCCCTTGTGGGACATCCCCTTTGAATTTAGTTCATAGTTAACTTTGTTATTCATTATTTAGTGTTAGTTTATTTACTTGTTAGTTATTGTATGGGTGGTTCAACCCGTTGGGTAGTTATCCTCAATAACTTACCCAAATGCCTTTTAAAATTCATTATTTGTAGAAAAATAAATATAAGTTTTCACATTGCATTTTTTTTTGAATTTTTATTCCTCCCATTCCTAATGATATCAGTGGTATTATAGTGTAGGATATTAAAGAAGAGGATTGAGTAATTTTTGTTGACTATAGAATGAAGAAGGTGATGAGAGAATGACATAAATGTTGGTGATGTTGGGCTGAGATCAAACAAAATTTGTATACCAATAAAATTTCCATCATACCATTTCATCCATATTACAAAACACAAGAAGCATTAGGAGGGTTATTCTGATATTGGCATAAAAAGTATGTTTTCTATAAAAGCATGGTACTAATGAGGTGTTGTATATAATATTTCTTGTCTCCATCCTCATCCCACCTATGCCTACCATATTGAGTATTTTACAATTTCTCATAATACTTGTTTGCAAATATATCAACACCAACAAGAGTAGAAAATAATGTAGACCTAGCACAAACTACATAGACCTACTTCAACATAGACCTAACATGATCCATGTAGACCTGCTTACTTCAATGTAGATTTGGAATGATCTATAATGATACGTTAAAGTATAATAAGATTTTTAGGATTTTTTTTAATTTCATTCTCTTTGTATTTCCATGTGGGCCCTCCACAAAAGTGATGAGTCAGTTTCTTCAAATTATTTTTCCTAATTGAAAATTTTTCTGTAAGGAAAAGTAATTTTTTTTACAAAGGGAAATCAAGTTAAAATATACACATCTCTCTTTATGTCTTGTAAATCTCTTGGATCACTTGGAAAATTTTATTTTACAAAAATCCTTGAATGTAGGTGTAGGGATCAAATCCCATTTGTATTTCTTTTGGTCAAAACTATTATTTTTCCATTTTTTAAAAGGAGTTATAAGGATAAAACAAAATAATGAAAGAATAAAGTTAAATTTTGGTGATATAAGGGTGTAAAAGGAGTTATAATGAGTAATTTTTATTTGACAAGTCTGAATCTTTTGTAATCAGAATCTATATGGTGGGTTAAGGAAAACCCTTGATAATTTTCCTTGGATTGATAGTATCATGGCAAAAATTATGAGTTTAATATTTGAAAATAGACGTCTAACACCTAAAAATTACAAGTAATGGTCAATGAACATGACAAATGCAATCATTTTTAATTATTTGTGGGAAATAAGTAAAAAATAAATCACACCACCAATTAAAGTTGCAAAATTGCTAAGTTCTAAAAGCATGATAAATGTGCTCTTGCTTTGATAAAATCATATTGTACTACTCAGGTGATTATGTATATTGAATTTGTTAAGTCTAGATCATGTAAAGCATGGAAAACATTAAGGGATTTATATAAAAATTATTCTACATATAATAAGATTGACCTTCTTATTCAATTATTGAATAATAAAATGGAAAATAATGAAGATGTCTTTGAATATCTTTCTTACATGAAAACATTGAAATAAAATTACTACACAACTAGTGGTAAAATTTATCATGAAATTTTGATTTCCATCACATTGAATGGTATTAATTCTTCATACACAAATTTTTTTGAAATGCTAAAATTTAGTGATAATCTTAATGGTGTCATATTTGACTCTATTTGTGAGTTATTAACTCAGCATGGGAGACAATTTTTAAGGAAAAAGAGTACATTCATTGAAGAAGATCACTATAAAAAGAATAGGTCCCATCATATAAATCATCATCATGTACAATGATAGTTTTATAAACACTATTTAATTCATTCTCTGAGGCACTCTCCACACTATTCTAGATGGTCTTCACAACATTCACATCAACACTCTTCAAGGTCTTTTAAATGTAGGCATCACCACAAACACTCTTCTCATAGTTATTCTAGTGATTCAAGTTCTTCTAGATCTCACAAACATAAGAAATAACCTAGATGTTTCAAATTTGGTGGTATTGGACATCTTGTAGATGTATGCCCTTCTTGATGACCTTTTTTCCCATATAAAAATAAATTTGAATTAAATTATGTGGATAATTCTAGTAGCATATATTATGGTTACTCTAGTTATTTAGGGTATTTGGACACTTCATCTAATTAAGAGATGTCCCTTATGTCAAAATTCTACGATCCAGATGGGCTTGAAAACATATTTTTAGTCTTCAGTGACTGGAGGTTGAAAGATCCACAGAGGTTGGAGAACTATTTCCTTCTCTAGTTAACTATTCACTTAGATTTTGGGTTCATGTTTGAATAATAATTTTGGCTTGTGTTCTTGATTTTAGTTTCATTTTTGAGTTTCTATAAATGATATTCATGACATAAAGTAGGCAATATTTGTTTGATTTTGATTCTCTTAATGCACACCTCACCTCTCACCTGATAGGGGGAGATGATATTTCATTTTTTATTCTTTGGTTAGTCATTAGTGATAGTATGAGTTGATAGGGGTTACTATCACCTTCAGTGTTGAGCAAAGGTCATAAGTGTTGATTGAACATCAGAGAGATGTGACATATAAAGTATGGGTTTTTCACTTAGATAGGTTCCTATGTGGGACCTTATGTGGATCAATATAGTTGGACAAGCTCTGATCAAGTTATACTATAGTACAATAGGATGATCATAGGGGATGAACAAGAAACGATCAGGTTCACCATCCTTTTATACCACAACTCACTAGGTGGGATTTTGTATAGAGCAACATCAATTTTTTATTAGTATTAGGAGGTATAGTACACCATTTGTAGTTGCATTTAGGTTTCTTTTGATGACTTCAGATTCATTACTCCAGTTATTTCATCACTCCTTTAGAAAAATGGGGAGTTTTTTGGATATTTAATCCAAGTTTTTATTATGTGTTATCTATGTTATGTATGGAGCATGCATCCCCTTGTAGGATACCCCCTTTGACTTTAATTTGTAGTTAATTTTGTTAGTCATTATTTAGTGTTAGTTTATTTACTTGTTAGTTATTATATGGGTGGTTTAACCCATTGGGTAGTTGTCTTTGGTAACTTACCTAAATGCCTTTTAAAAGGCATTCTTTATACAAAAATAAATTAATGCTTTCACATTGAAAATATTTTTCTAAATTATTGTTCCTCCTGTTCCTAGTACATATCGTTAAACACTAGTCTCATAATACCACAAAGTAAAAGGTATGCGAAGATACCAATTCATTCCAGCCTCCTTAACCATTTTGGTCAAAATATTGACAAGAATTTTATTTGATGATTTATGTTATCCATTGTGTTGTGGATATTAAGGTGAAGAGAAACTTAGCTTAATGCCAAAATAATCATACAACTTTTGGACTTGATTATTTTTAAAATATTTACCATTATCTATAAAGATTTAATATAGGACACCAAAATGACATATGATGTGATGATTAATGAAATTAACAATATTATCTACCTTGGTTGAAATAAGGGTAATTTCTTCCACCCACTTAGATAAATACTCGATATCATTAACGATAAAGTTGTGACTAGGAAGATTTTGGATTATTCTACCCTATAAGGTCTAAACCCCATTAGGAGAAAGGCCAAAAGTCTCTATCTACTTATAATGCATGACTAGGTATATGGGATAAGTTATCATGTTGTTAACACTTCACACATTTCTTAACATACTCATAACAATCTTGATTTATAGTAGGGTAATAGTATCCTAACCACATAATTTTATCGGTGATAGTTAAACCACTAAAACGGACATCGAGGATTCCATCGTGAGCTTATTTTATCATGACAATTGATTTAAAATACTATAGATAATGGAAGAGAATACCATCAAATCCCTACTTATAAATCACACCCCCTAGTATTAAGTATTGGGAATTTCACAACTAAAAACCGTTTTTATCCTTTTTGGATAAAACTGAATGAATGATACCTTTACACAAATGATCAACAATATGTGTACCATAGATCCACACGGTTTTCCTTTATAGTATGGATAGAAAGAAGATTAGTTTTGGTATTATAAGTTTGATTGATCTTGTGAATAAGGCTCATGGGAAAAGGATGGGATACAGGAGGCCAAGGAAGTCATGGTATCAACAAACTTGTTGGTTGATTGAGGAGTGGTCTGGATGACATAATAATTAAAAGTGGTGAATAATTGTTTTGATAACATATTATACCTATATAGGATATTATTCTTGCATTGATATATGCCAATTATTTGATTGACTACCATTTGGGAGTCCCCAAAAATATGAAGTGATTTAACCCCTAGATCTAAAGCTATTTGGAGACCTATAATTAGGGATTCATATTCTGCCATATTGTTAGTATAGTCAAAATCAAGCTTAAAATATAGGGGTCTAGGAATGCCTTTAGGTGGTATTATAATAATCCTTACTCCCCCTCCATGTTCACATTTAGATCCATCAAATCATAATGTCATTTAATATTTGAGATCTTCCTGGGATGTGGAGGCTATAACTTCATCAAGGAATTCATATCTAGATGGTAGATTATCAATAAGGGGTGATTCATCCAATTTATTAGTGATGATTTTCCCGTTAATTAAATTTTAGTTAAGGAACTCAAGATCAAACTCAATGAGTAGCATCATCCATCTTTCCATCCATTGATTTTGATAGGGTTTTAAATGCATGAACTTAAGAGGATCAGTATTGGTAATCACATAAGTCTTGTGATTAATCAAATAGTGGTGAAGATTAGAATGTATGAACACTAGGGCCAAGAATAGTATTTCAATATGTGTGTAATGAGTCTCATATTCAACCAAAGTATGATTTATATAATAAACCACTTGTTCTCTATGTTGATCATCTCGATGGGTAAGCATGGCACCTAATGCATGATCCATAGCTAAGATATATAAGTAAAAAGGCTTATCCTCTCTTAGTGGAATAAGGACAAGGGGAGATAAGAAATACTTCTTAATTATATCAAATTACACTTGATAATTTGAATCCCACACAAATTGGGTGTCTTTATTAAGAATATGATGGAAAGGTTGACATTGATCTGACAACTACAAAATAAAATAACAAATAGACTATAGTTTCCCTTGTAAACTTTGAAGATACTTCAAGTTGGAGGGAGGTATCATATCAATAATGGCCTTAACCTTAGTAGGATAAACCTCAATTCCTTGAATGGAAATAATAAAACCTAAGATCTTACCTAATAAAACTCTAAAAACTCACTTTTTGGGTTAAGACAAACCTGATATTGGATCAAACGAGCAAATATTTGTTGAAAGATGGACAAGTAATCCTTATGATGCCTAGATTTATCAAGGAGATCATCCTCATAATCTTCAATTATTTTGTGAATTAAATCATGGAAAATATAGGTCTTGGTAGGCTATTAAGTGGCTCCTACATTATTTAAACTAAAGGGCATGACCTTATAAAAGAGACTTCCCCATGAAGTAATAAAATTGGTTTTATGTTGATATTTTGGGGTGATAAGGATCTAATTATAACCAAAAAATCTATGAGTGACAACACCTCATGTCTTAAAGTCAGGTCCATGAGTTGGTCAATATTAGGAAGGGGAAAATAATATTTTTTACAATTAAGGTTAAGGTTGTGAAAGTTGGTACAAAGATAGATCCCCCCTTAGGTTTTGTGATATGTAATATGTGAGATACCCATTTAAGCTAATCAAATGGTTTGATAAAGTTAATGAATAATAAGCACTATAATTCTTTTTTGACAAGAAGTGCTAAATGAGGATGTGTCTTAAAACTCTTTTAATTCATTGGTTTAGCTTTAGGAATGGTAAAAATGTTATGGATAACAATGATAGATTCAATTTTGGGCATATCATTATAAGACCAAGTGAAATCTTGGATATTATTAGCAAGGAATGTTGTAAAATCTTGGTGTTCTTTAGAATCTAAGGACTGACTTACATTGATATTTCATGGGGCTTTGAGAATCCCTATGTTTTAGATTACGATAAAAGTAGGTTTTGAAGGGACCCCAAAACCCTTTGATAGAATCAAGAAAGATAAAGCATTAACAACCACCAGGAAAAGCAGTCCTAAAACCTACTGCAGAGTAGCATCAAAATCAAGTTTTATAGGGCCCTGAAACCACAAACATAGACCAATAAAATTACCCAGGTTTTACAAGGACCTAAAACCTCAAAGAACTTACAACATAGGGTAAAGAATGCAAAAAAATATATATCTTTAGCATTCTACCCTGGCCAACAATGCAGGTTGCCATTGAAATAATGACACACAAGCATTTATCAGGACATTAAAATTCCACAAAATACCTTTAGTTACTCTATCCCTTTGATTTGGTAGAGACACAATTAGATTCAGCAATAATGACAGTCGTAGCCATGTCAAGAAAAAGTTTGTGCTCCACCATGCCCTCAAACCCTAAAATTGCACTGCCCACAGCCCTGGTGTCCTTACACCAGCAAATGCCCCTTGTCAAACACCAAAACCGCATTATTTAGCTAGTTTCATGCCCCACTTTTGGGATCCATGCTTTGCACCCCAATTACATTCCTAGCTTTGACAGTTGCTTTAGGAATATCCCACCGTATTTGTACAAAATTGAGGCATAAGATGTTTGATAAGTTCTGATTTTCCCTTGGGTCTATTTTCCCAGCCATCATCTCCCATAGCCACGCCTCCGTAGGGGTGGCCTTCAACAAGAACCCTAAATTGGGCGCCACGGCCCTCAGATAGTCTATTATGAGAATCCCTATGTTAATATTAGTTGTGACCTCATTTAAAAAATAAGAAATTTAGATGGTATGATATTATTTAGATATTAACCCCTAACCCTAAATAAGTCAAAATGGAATCATCATCCTAACACTCTATTACATGGACTGAGGGAGAATCTTCATCTATTAGGTCATGAAAAAACTAAAGGAAGGGATACAAAATTCTCATTGCTTTAATAGGTTAGCAGTTCTAGGAAAATGGTGTTAATCAAAGAAAGTTAAGTGAGATGGAAATGGTGTCATTGATTGCCATAGGGGAGTCAAGAGGGGATAAGGTAATTTCATCATCCACATCCATAGGGACATGTAATACTAAAGCATGATTCTTGTCAACTTTAGGAGTTTTCTTGAAACTGAGGCCATATTTCTCATGCATTTTTATAAGGTCACTTATCATAACCTCATGGAGTCCTTATTCATAACATCCTCAGTGAAAAGCTTTCCAAGCACATTATTGGAGTCAAGTTTGTGCAAATCATAGTTTATCAAGGAGAGGTTAGATGTGGATGGTTGGGCATGCATTTTTCCTTATATAAAAGAGATTGATCAATTAATCTATAGCTTAAGTGAATTTGGATATGTGGAGGTCCAAAGGGGATAATGTATCCTATATTATTGAGGGGTTGATAAAGTGTTGAGTGTTAATAGCTGATATTCCCTTACAAAGAGTTTTTAGAATGTTGAGTTGAAATTATTTAATTTAGGGATAAATGATGAAGGTATAGTAGAGTTGGAAGATTTTTCCCTTGAATATAATGGACTCAAGTTATTTATGGGGATCAAAACATAATTATGTTGATAATTCAAGTTGTATATCTTGAATGGATGTGGATTGGTAGGGAAATATGGACCTTACCCTCATATTCAAATTTAAGACATCAGTGTAAAGTGGAGGGGAAGCAATGCATAATGCATATCCAAGGATGTCCTAATAGGATTTTATATTGAAATCCCCCTCTATGATGTAAAATAACTTGGGGAGAGTACATATTCCTACTTGTATGGGAAGGACAAATTTTCCTAACATGGGGGAAACAATATCATTAAATGCTTATAAGATGGTTGGAGATTGAGATACGATAGTTTCAAGTAACTAGAGTTTCCTAAAAGCATCTTAGGATATAATATTTATACATTCTCCATTATTAATCATTACTTATTTAATTTGGGTCAGACTAATTTGGGTAGTGATAAATCATGGTGTATTTGTTAGAGTATCTTTTACTCATGCTTACTAGGTTTTCCCTGTGTGGGGATTTATCCCACATTACCTAGTTTAGCCTACCTCATGTTTTTTCCTTCTATATATATGAAAGTGAATTAATTATATTTTACATGCTTCATAATACATTTTCATGTCTTTGATAAATAAAAATTGTTTGGTGTTCAATTGATTTATTTCCTCATTTTTGTTGAAGCATCAATCGTTGTGGTAATGCACCATTAGAGATATCTTAGTTGAAGAGTTTTGATAATTCTTTCGTGGTATTAGAGCCACCCTTCAATAACCACTACTCAAACAAATTCTATTATAGTCTCTATTTTTAGATCAAAAATTTTTCTTCATAAATTTTTTTTTTTGGGCGGATTATGTCAAGCATTGTATAATATCTTTACATATTTGATTTGGCCATGGTTTATTCCTTCTTGTTGGGTTTTGATTAACTTGGAATCAATGTTAGAAAATTTATTGGGCCAAATAATGGCTATAAATCAACTTATCTGAGGGATATAGAAGGTGGAATTGGCCCTTTTAGAGGATATTTTCCATAGATATATCCTTTAAAACTAGGTGGTGTCCTTTCTTTTTCCTATCTATGTAGGAGCATTGAAGATCTGCATGGATAAAGGACTAGGCATTAGAAGAACTACACTAGGACAAACATCTAAGTGAAGAATTGAGTTTATCTTGTACAATACTTTAAGGAAGATTTTTTTTATTTAATATCAACACTTTTTCAACTTGGCATTGGAAAAATTGATCTTTATCTGCTAAAATCCACCTTGGCACCATTATCCCAAGTGTCCCACTCTGCATTAGATCTCTATTATCAAATCTAAAAAGAAGAATAATGGAGCATGGCACTTTTGTTTGATCTTAGAATTGTATCTGTAATAAACTTGGTGTTGTTTTTATCTTTCTATTTCTTATCTTAAATCTACCAGCACAAGAAAAACATAGAAAAAGGCATAAAAAGGAGGCATCCTTGCTAAGGCTAGGCATTTCAAAATTTTTTCAAACTACCTTGTTTTAGATCTATTTTTTATCAAAATTGTGATAAAGAGTTGGGCATTGGTTTTTTCAAGTCTAACAAAGATTTAAGGAGTTCTAAGTTTTCCAGTCACTGGACTTTATTCTATTTTTTTTTAGATTTGAATGGCAGGGAGAGTGGCACTAATTGAGCATGGTGAGTGGTGCTTAGAGGAGAGATATCATCTTTAGAGGAACACATAGATCTAAAAAAACAACTCCATTATTAAATTTCCATTATTATTTGTGTCTTCACCAACTGGAAAAGGCATTGGAAGTGGAGGTGGCATGGATATTTAATCTAGTATTGGATTTAGTGCAAACCTATATTATTTTTAGTAGAGAGTTGTGCCATTTTTTTGTATTTTGTAGGCTTGGTAAAAGTTAATTTTTTTCATATTTAATTCCTAAGATACTACTAGCTAAAACTCTCTCCTTTCCTCTTTACACAGTTGGAAATGAATTTATTTGCCTTTCAAGCTATAATGTTTGCTTAAAGAGGAAGTCAAACTCACATGCATACATACCAAGGTAAATGGGAAGACTTTTTTCACTTTCATTGGATTTTTTAAGTCTATGGAAAAAAATTAGTTTCAACAAGTGGTTTCATGCCTATTTTGATTATGATTTGACCTCAAAAACCATATTGTAGTGATTTTTAATTATTTTGACCCATTTTTATAGGAAATTTAAATGCTTATAACTTTTGAACCATAACTCATATTTGAGTTATATTTTTTTCAAAAGTGTATATTTTTTTATTATCTGTCTATTAGTGTCATTAAATCATAAAAATTCACTATTTTATAAAGTGTCACATTTTAGGGGGTCTCTTCTCATTGGCCATGCTACCTTTGCTTATAGTATGTGGTGACATTTTTAATGTTTATGTATTTCACTATGTTTTTAGTATTTTTAGATGGATTATTTTTTTTGCATGAACCATATCTCTTTCACTTATCAAATATCAAAGGGTGAGGTTTGATTTGGTAGGAGGTCAAACCCCCTCACAAAAAACATAAACTTCCTTCTTACTTCTTCTTTATTGCACTTATGGATGCATTTTTAGCTGAGTTTGATGTCCTTTTCTTGAGTGTACATGGTCACTACTATGGGTTTTCTTATACCATGCATCCTGCATTATACTTTATACATGCATCTCTGATGCATTTTGAGTTGAGATCGACATCCTTTTGCATGTGATTTGTATGTTATTGTTTTTGGATACTAATTATTTTTACTATGTGTTTACATACATCATGTCTCTTTTCATCATTTTACACACTATTCTATCAGCCCATGACATGCATTAGTACATTGACATATTGATAGTTGTGTCATGTCTCCTTGAAGCCCCTTTCTTGATACCTTTCCTTCTTTTATGGAGACACTTTTTTGCTCTCTTGTTTTTGGAGCACCTCTCTTGATGAATTATTCATCAGGTTGATAGTCTCCTTTTTGGAGATATTATAATGAATCACAATGTCTTCCTCATCTCTATTTGGTGTTTTTTTTTGTATGGGTTATATTATACTCACACTAATTTATAAAGTGCCATCGAGGGTTTATTGATTCAACCTTGTCCACCTTCATGTGTTTGTGTGCTCTATTACAAGCACCTTTTCACTTTGTCAATTGCTTATATTTTTCCATCACCACCATGGGCTATCATCTTTCAGAGACTTATTTGTATTTTTCACATATTTTTTTGAAAATTGACAATCTCCTCATTCTAGAGCTATTCGAGTGTATATAGTGTCAACTTGTTTGGTGTTCGAGTAGTGGATTTAGACCACTCATGAAAACCTTTATTTCTTCATTCCATCATTTAGTAGGATGGTAGAGTGTGATGTATATTCTACTTCTTGGTGTTGATCATTCCCTACACATGTAATACTTTTTTTTACTTTCATCACCACTGATAGTCTTCTTGATGGAAGCTATTCTGGTATAGCCTAGTGTTAATTATTTTATGATCGAGTAATGGATTCGAACCACTCATGTATATTGACTTATTTTATGACTTACAAGTACTTGGAATGTAGATTTATTTAGCATCATCTTTGGGGGGATTTTATATCTCTTTATTCTTCTTTTCTCTCTTTTAGGGGGAGTTTTTCTTATAGGTTTTCTCTCTTTTTCTCCACTTTATGAGAGTTATGTATATGTTTCATTATTTTTGAGTGTTTTATGGATTTATCCTATATACATGGGTATCTTATTTAGATAATTTATTTTATAGAACCCATATGAAGATTATTACTTAACTCCATGGCCTTCTTGGTGATTCTTATAGTGATATCAGTGTGGTTTCCCCACAGGTGACACCAGTGTGATAGCCCCACTAATCTTTATGATCACTTCACCATCATGTTGGAGGGTATTCAGGTATGATTCTTTAGGTTTATCATTATACTTAGTACTTTGAATCATAGTCTTTATATTCAATGATCATCATATTCAACACCATTCCTACTTCAAATTGGTAGTTACAACAACTTGACATCCATGTACTCTAGCATGATAGATTAACATCCATAGGAACACATGACTTCACACTACATCCTTCATTTTTATCCCCTAGCTTCACTTTAGGGGGTGTTATATTATCTTTTACTCATGCTTACTAGGTTTTTCATATATGGGGATTTATCCCACATTGCCTAGTTTAGCCTACCTCATGTTTTGCCTTACCTATATAAGCAAGTGCATTCATTTTATTTTACATACTTCATAATATATATTCATGTCTTTGGTGAATAAAAATTGTTTGTTTTTAAATTGGTTTATTCTTTTGTTTATGATGAAGCATCAATCATTATGGTAATGTGCCATTGGAGAGATCTTGGTTGAAGAGTTTTGATAACTCTTTCAAGATCTTGGTCATTAGGCTATAATGGTGATATTTTAGAACCATGGAACTTTATAGATGATGACTTATACAAAGATGCAATAAAATCTAGTAGAGGTTGGGGTTCATCTAATTATATCTTAGTGGATTGCAATACCTTTATCATATCCTCATGATGTTGTAAACAATTTTAGACAAGTTCATATAAAGAAATCTTGATAGGAAGCTGATGAAGTTGTTTTAGAACTGATATTTGAATCAACTCCAAAGCATTATTATTCTATGATGTCCCTAGAATAGAAATTTCAAGTTTTGGTATGGGCATTATAAGATTATTTGTGACAAAAGAAAGAGCTTTACAATAGTCACCTTGGCTTTATTGGGATTTTGGGTCTTATAACCCTGGGTCTAGGATAGTATGGCTATGTGTATCACATCTATGTAAAACAATGGTGGATTTAACATGTTTTTAAAATAATCCAAGTCTAGAGAATTTAAGAGGGGTTTATATTGAGTTTTACCGAATCTTCTATCTTCTTTTGTATATTTTTTTAACCCTCTTGATAATATACTAGTTCTCAGAGTGGTCATGACCCTAGTAGTTTGACTATGAGGATAGTCAAGACCAAATTATTCTAGTAAGAGATCATATTCTTCTAAAAAAATTTAGACTACAACTTTTATCACATTAAAACTTTTAGTATCATGTCCCACTATTTGATGGTAAGCGCATTTATTCTTTTCCCAATACCATGTCAACTTTTGAACATGTGGGTTAATAGGTTTTATGGGTGGTAGTGATGCAGAAGCATCTACACACACATCTTCTAGCAAGACATGGCTACAAAGTATGTTCGAATTCAAATTTCAAATTATTATATTTTCCCTCCAAAATGTTGTTGAGGAATAAAATGTAAAAAGTAAAAGTAAAAAGGTAATTATGGGCTGTTGAGGAAATGGAGGAATGGTTGAAATGATTTCAACCTTAGCATGTTGTTGTAATTGAAAAAACTATATTTTGTTTTCCTTAAGCCAAGTTTGGCATAGGAGGTTTTTAATCCCAAAATATAGCAAAATCAAGAAAAATTAAATATAGAGGAGAAGAAAGAGGAGAGTAGGGGGCACAGAAAGGTAGAAGAGAAAAAGGAAGATCTCCTTTGGAGAGAGGAAGGACTGAAGGCGTTCCTCTATGGCCATGCATCTGCAGAAGGTAGAAAATAAAAGTAAAATGAGAATGTTATGAATGAGAGAGAGAGAGAGCAGAGGGACGTAGAAATAAGGAAGGCAGCCAGGATGTTGGCCAAGGCCATGAAGAAAGAGAAAGAAACGTTGTTGTGAGAAGAGGAGACTTGTTTTGACTAATGGCAAGTGGTATGTATTACTATAAGCATAAATTTGATTCTAGTGAGAATGTATAATGAATGTGTAGTATTCTATTCCAGACTATTCATATTTATCCAGAATGTCAACACCTTCTCGCTAGGATATTTATTGTTGTTATCTAAACGTCCTTCTATTGATATTTGGTTTGTTAATTCTGTTTGTGGTCACCTTGTTTAGATCATGGTATAAATTGGATATTATTCTTCCATGCTATAAGATCAAATACATTCATTCCCAAAGATGATAAAATAGGAAGCTGTAAATATGGAGCAAACTGTCGATTCAATCATCCTGATAGGATAATAAATCCACTAGCTGCTGTTATGCCACTTATTACCCAGAATCAACCTCTAGTTGTTTATCTGGGGCTGCTTTCACAACATTAGTTAGAAATTAATATTCCACCCCAGCACCCTAGACAGCCCAAGTTTACTTTCTCAAATTAAAAAAAAAACTGGTAATCTCTAATTATACAGATGCCTATTTTGTAAAGACTCATAGAGCTAAGAAGAGGGGTTAATGGTTGTGAGATTGTTAACACAGTCAAAGCTCGTGGTCATGCAGAACCACTTGTATGCATGGCATTTGTTTTAATGTGGTAAGCATAATTTTTTAGAGGGGATGAAGTGTTTGTTCACAAGTCCAAGCCTGAAGATGGAAAGGGTGTTGGAGGAGCTCACTAAGTATTGAGGAACTCGTCATCGATCTGATTGGGCAGATAAATGATATGCCTATTTTCAAGGGCATTTGGCCCAAATGTATTATGTATGCTTGTAATGTTATAATCTAAGCAAATATGTGAGTTCCTCCATTCATAGAGTTTGAAATAGAATGAAGCCAAGCCATATATAGAGACCATAGTTGAATGGGCTAGGCAGATGGATATATTACGCAACTCATTTTGAATGGATGACAGAAGTAATGGATTTAGATGACTGCATATTTAGCAGAGCCAAGTCTATTTTATGGATTCTATTATATGGTCAAATCCATTAGATCAGACGTAGCAGACATGCCAAGCCGAAGAGGAGCTGAGTCATTTAAATCTATACATCTAATTTGGCTTTGACCATAGATGTAATATGTTGCAAGATTAATATTTGTAGACATGAGATGTCATTATCTATTCTATAAGTATTTGTGCAAAGGTTTTAATTGCATGTAGGTTGTTTGTTTTGACTTGAATATGCAAGCTTTCAAAGGTCTGAAGGAGATGAGGGATGGGATGGTGGAAAGAGCTTGATCTATATGGAATCAAGATTGTGTAATGAAAGAACCTGAGTCTGTGTTAAAAAGAAAGTTTTCTATTTACATCATTTGGTATCAGAGCTTGAAGCTCTTGGGATTTAGCAAAGGGATCAACAAGAAGACAACACTAGAAGACTCTGCTAGAGGAAAGGTATGAGTAAGATTTGATATTTAGTTTAAAGTCTATGGTTTGAAGATTTGTTTTTGAGAAGTAAACAGGTGAAGAGAAAGGCAACCAAGCCATTGAGGCTTAAGAGGAGAAGAAGCCAAGGAAGGCTTAGAAGAGAAGCTTAGAGAAGCTCCAGAAGAAGAGCATAGTGAATGCTCAAGAAGAAGATCCAAAGCAAGGTAAGCTTGGATTTATGATTTGTATTTGATGAAGTGTTGCTGCAGGATTAAGAGAAGAGGATCAAAAGACTAGGATGCAAAAGGCCTAGGTGAGATCAAGGAGATTGTCAAAAGACCAGTCAAGGAGAAAAGGCTTGGGTGAGACAAGGGATCAAGAGACCAAGGTGGAAAAGACTTGGGTGAAGATCTCAGAGATGGAAGCATTGTTGAAAGCACTGCAGAGCAGCAAGGTATATGAGGATAGCAAGAGGAAAGCAAGCATCAAAGGTATGACTAATGTTGATTTTGATAAAGAAATTGCTAGTTTGAAGAAATAATTAGCTAAGGTTAAAGATGAGTATGAGTCTTGGATGCAGCTGAATAGACAAGCATGGGTATGGCCAATAAAGAAGAGGATAAAGTGGCCAATAGATCTCCTAGTGAAAAGGAGAAGAAGGCAAAAGAATATTTCCATGAAGAGGGAAGCCCAAAGAGGCAAGAAGATAATAAGGTTGCCAAGTGAGCAGTAAGAGGAAGAAGTTGTGAAGAAGGTTCTCATTGTGGAGAACAAGAGAGAAGAAAGAAAAGATGAAGTGCTAGGAAGAGCACTTGAGAAGATGAGAGTGTTGATGAAGAGGACACTCATGGAGACATTATGGTCTCTCATTTTTATATCTAATGTTGTTTTTGCATGGGTAAGTGCAGGTATGAGCAGCCTTGTGAAGGTCAAGAGAAGGGCCTTGGAGAATGAAGAGATTGGTGTAGGAGAAGACACCAAGTGCACAAGTGAATGTGCAGGAAAGAGAAGAGAGTTTGCTATTATTGATAAAGGAGAAGAGATGCATTGGTTAATGCATGAGAGAGGAGAGATGGAAGATGAAGCTGAATTCCAAGATGCCGTTGAAAGCTAAGAAGAAGAAAGAGCACAGCCAAGCATAAAAGAAGAAGAAAGTATAGATAATCAAGAAGCTATGCAAGTCAAGGAACTAATGGAGCAGCCCATTAAGGAGGTAAAGTTGAGTTCAATAATTGATTCTTTTTATAAGCATGAAACTATTGATATGCATGTTAGAGAAGCAAATAGAAAAGTGAAGTTTCCAATTAACCATGGATATGTGATGCCTAAATGGTGGAATAAGCAAACTCCCAAGCAAAAGGAGGTGCTGGTACAAAAGCATGGATGTAGGATGCCTACATGGCTTGAGAAGAGAAATGGTAAGAATGAGAAACAAGTATGGGTGCCTAAGAAGGCTAAGAGTGAAGAAGATGTGAGTGTTAAGACAGCAACACCAAGAAATCAATGGAGAAAGGTGAAGGATGGCACAAGTACATGGAAAGGTAAACAAATTGTTTATGATGAAGTTTTTGAATCATTTAATGATATTTTCATGGAAAATGAGGAATGGAAAGTGGCTGTAAGGACTAATGTGCAGCAAGGAGAGAGTTCAAAATGGATGGATGATGGGGAAAGGAAAGAATATGCAATAGAAAAAATAAGATGGCTTCAGGCAGAGATTGAAGAAAGCAAGGAGGCAGAAGGTATGAATACTACAATTGTTTTTTATGAATATACTGATGTTGATGAAGACGCTGATTTGTATGAAGAAACTATAAAGTGGATGAATGTAATTACAAAGGATGAAAGACAATATGGTCCTAAGTTTGATATCGGACATGAACATTTGGATGAGCTTGTGTTGAGTGAAGAGTTGAAGAGGATAGAAGAGTTGTTGAATCCTCCAAGAGAGTTGTGTAAAGGTACAAGCCATGGTGAAGGCAGCATTGGGAAGAGTGGAACAAGACAAGAGCAAAGCAATGAGACCAAGGCAGTTTTGGTCAAGAAACAAGGGTATGGAGGCAGCCAAGAGGCTTCATGGCCTCAATGTTTTTCTACTAAGGTGGCTTTTGATGTTTTGAATGCAGGTATGGAAGATGAAAACTTTGAAGACATATATGAAGATGAAGAAGTATGGAAGTGGGAGATGGCAGCTGAGAAAGAAGTGAGAAGAAGAACATACCAGAAGAGGAAGAAAATCAAGATGAATGACAAAGACTACCAAAGACAAGCATTGGTATTGACAACAAGACCGTGGGATCCAGGTATAGAATGAAGGCTAAAGCATGGAGGCAGCATTTCATTTGAACTAAGGTTCAAATTGTTTCTAGAGGGAGAGTATGATGTAGGAGCATCTACAAACACATCTTCTGGCAAGACATGGCTACAAATCATGTTCGAATTTAAATTTCAAATTATTATATTTTCCCTCCTAAATGTTGTTGAGGAATAAAATTTAAAAAGTAAAAGTAAAAAGGTAATTATGGGCTGTTGAGGAAATGGAGGAATGGTTGAAATGATTTCAACCTTAGCATGTTGTTGTAATTGAAAAAAATTGTATTTTGTTTTCCTTAAGCCAAGTTTGGCGTAGGAGGTTTTTAATCCCAAAATATAGCAAAAACATGAAAAATTAAATATAGAGGAGAAGAAAGAGGAGAGTAGGGGGCGCAGAAAGGTAGAAGAGAAAAAGGAAGATCTCCTTTGGAGAGAGGAAGGACTGAAGGCATTCCTCTATGGCCATGCATCTGTAGAAGGTACAAAATAAAAGTAAAATGAGAATGTTATGAATGAGAGAGAGAGAGAGAGCAGAGGGACATAGAAAGAAGGAAGGCAGACAGGATGTTGGCCAAGGCCATGAAGAAAGAGAAAGAAACATTGTTGTGAGAAGAGGAGACTTGTTTTGACCAATGGCAAGTGGTATGTATTACTGTAAGCATAAATTTGATTCTAGTGAGAATGTATAATGAATGTGCAGTATTCTATTCCAGACTTATCCAGAATGTCAACACCTTCTCGCCAGGATATTTGTTGTTGTTATCTAAACGTCTTTCTGTTGATATTTGGTTTGTTAATTATGTTTATGGTCACCCTGTTTAGATCATGGTATAAATTAGATATTATTATTACATGCTATAAGATCAAATACATTCATTCCCAAAGATGATAAAAAAGGAAGCTATAAATATGGAGCAAATTGTCGATTCAATCATCCTGAGAGGATAATAAATCCACTAACTGTTGTTATGCCACTTATTACCCAGAATCAACCTCTGGTTGCTTATTCGGGGCTGCTTCCACAACATTCATTAAAAATTAATATTCCGCCCCAGTGTCCTAGACAGCCCAAGTTTACTTTCTCAAATAAAATAAAAAAACTGGTAATCTCCAATGATACAGATGCCTATTTTGTAAAGGCTCGTAGAGCTAAGAAGAGGGGTTAATGGTTGTGAGATTGTTAACACAGTCAAAGCTCGTGGTCATGCAGAACCATTTGTATGAATGGCATTTTTTTTAATGTGGTAAGCACAATTTTTTAGAGGGGATGAAGTGTTTTTTCACAAGTCCAAGCCCGAAGATGGAAAGGGTGTTGGAGGAGCTCACTAAGTATTGAGGAACTCGTCATCGATCTGATTGGGCAGATAAATGATATGCCTATTTTCAAGGCCATTTGGCCCAAATGTATTATGTATGCTTGTAATGTTATAATCTAAGCAAATATGTGAGTTCCTCCATTCATAGAGTTTGAAATAGAATGAAGCCAAGCCATATATAGAGACCGTAGTTGAATGGGCTAGGTAGACGGATATATTACGCAACTCATTTTGAATGGATGACGGAAGTAATGGATTTAGATGACTACATATTTAGCAGAGCCAAGTCTATTTTATGGATTCTATTATATGGTCAAATCCATTAGATCAAAAGTAGCAAACATGCCAAGCCGAAGAGGAGCTGAGTCATTTAAATCTATACATCTAATTTGGCTTTGACCATAGATGTAATATGTTGCAAGATAAATCTTTGTAGACATGGGATGTCATTATCTATTCTAAGTCTTTGGGCAAAGGTTTTAATTGCATGTAGGTTGTTTGTTTTGACTTGAATATGCAAGCTTTCAAAGGTCTGAAGGAGATGAGGGATGGGATGGTGGAAAGAGCTTGATCTATATGGAATTGAGATTGTGTAATGAAAGAACCTGAGCCTGTGTTAAAAAAAAAAGTTTTCTGTTTACATCAGGTAGTGTGATAAGGGAAGTTTGAAGGAGTTGATCAAGAATCTTAGAGTAAGATCCCCATAACAAATCTTTGTTGGGTTTTTCAAATTTTTAATGCATTATCATGGAAGTTACATTTGATTTAGATTCTTGATTCTTTACACTAATTATTTGAATATTTTCCACAAAGGGTATTTTATGGTTGGGATAAGTCCTTGCACCTAGGTTCTATGGGTAATAAGGATTTATGAGATTATGAATTAGAATAATTGGTATGGGAATATCCCCTTATTATGTCATGTCCTCTTTAGAAGAAGATTCCATAATGGTGGTTTTTGGTCTCACCAATGGATGAGGTCCCAATACGAGTTTGAATTGGTGGAAGAACCATTTTCCCTTTTTGAATATGATTAGAGGAAGCAGGGATATCCTATTTAGGGAGTTCAATTCTTATGGGTGGATGATGTAAGGATTTTCTTCATGATACCTCAAGATTTTTATTTCCACTTCCTAAAGCATTTCCCCTAATTTATCTCTTTACAAGTTTTGGGTCTTTTTGAGGTATAAGGGAAACTAGTTTTGGATTTGGTCAAGGTAATGTAACAGTCCCCTCATGAGGGAGTAAGATAGAGGGGATGGGTATGCTATGAAAATGTGTTGTAGTGACTAAAATAGTTGTATGCATATCTTCAAGTATGTCTAGACAAGTATCCTCCTTGATAGCTTTCTCGTCCTTTATTTTAAGTTGATTGTATTGAATAGGTGTAGGTAAGGGTTACTCAAGAGGGTCCCAAATAATGAGATCTAGAAAGCCTGAGTAAGTATTAAAGATAGATCTACTTGATTTAGATGGTTCAAAAACATCCCCTGTAAGGAAATCTAGGATTTTATTTATTTTGAAAGGTGATTTAGAAGCACTAACAACTTCTTTAGGTATAAGTTGATCATGGATCATACTTATCACATTGGTCTCATGGTCCAAGGTGTATCTTAAATTAACCTATACATAATTAGACGTAGAGGGATGATTATGGAATAGTTTCCTAAAGATATTTATGGATTGATTAGGAGGAGCATTAGGGTTATCTAGATGTAATTATCCTTGGTTAATAATTTTTTGAACTAAACCTTTGAAGCAATGATGGCTATTGATGTCATGACATGGTGCATGATGGTAGTTGTAGAAGTCATTTTATTTGAACTAGTTAGGCTTGAGTTGAGGTAATCAAGAGGTCTAACTAGAGGAATTTTTATAATATAGGATTTTAATATATTATCTAAAATAGAAGCATATGATTCCCCTAAGGGTGTGTATTATTGAGGAAGAAGCCATGTTAATTATTTTTATGGTTGCACTTGGGAGGTATAGTGTTTGGATTGTCTCTTTGTCTATGGAGGTGTTGATTCTAAGACCATTGCATTAGTAATGCCTTTAGTTTTGGTATTGTTAGTTCATTTAGAGGGATTAATGTTGAAGTTATTATTATGTACCTTTACCATCCTTGCTTTTGAAGTTCATATTTCTAGTTTACGAGCCATGGAAAAGGCCTCATAAAAAGTCTTCAAGGATTGAACCTGTAATGTTGATGAGATATGATTAGCACATGATCTCATAAATAATTTAAATAATTCTAGTTGGGGAAGGGAAAAAGTAAGTTTATAAGACTTCCCCATCTGGCCACAAAATTGGCAATAGATTATCCATTAAGTTGTCTAATGGCATAGAGGTTAGTTATGGTAACTTTCCTTGTGGTCTTAATGGAAAATTGTTCTAAAAAGATTTGGGCCAGTTTCCCAAAAGAGAATAGAGAGTGTTGAGGGATATAATTATACCAATCTAATGTTGGTCTAGCTAGTGACATGGGAAATGTTCTTAGGAGGAGAGGATCATCATGAGCTATGAGATAAAAAAACATGTCTAAACTCTCTAATATGTTCTTAAAGATCTTCCTTATTTATAAATTTCATGAATTTTGGAAGTTCCCATTGTGAGGGATATGGTCTAATAGGGACAACTAGATTAATGGGTTCATTACAGATTTTCTCATATGTGAGCATATTTTTCTACCTAAAGGCAAAGGATTCTATATTTTCCATCCTATTTATAATGTGAAGTTAGGTATTATATTGAGGAATACCCCATATGAAATTTTTTTACAAGTGTTGATAGGTATGGAATGGAGTGGAAAAGGGTTATGACAAGAGGTAAGCAATAGAAGTGGTCATAATAGGTTGGGGTGTAGCCACATACTCTATGGCTTACAAGGGTATATTTTTTTGTGTGGATGAGTAAATATATTAATATACAAGGGATTATAATGGAGCTATGTATTGATTAGTTAATGGGACATACTATTAAGGAGGTCAACTTAAGGGAACTTGTTGTAAAGTTTGGGTTTTAGTATTTGAAGCCATGCTAGTTTGGATGGGTGGGAAAGTTTTAGGGATTGAAATTAATAAGTTATAAGGTGAAATAGTGGGAGGTGGAGTAACATAATTTGGGTTGTAGTAACATTTTGGGCTTGGTTGCTACTCAAAGATGGACTAGTAGATACTACTGGGGGTGGAATGTTCAAAGGTTGCGATGTGTTAGAATCAAAACTTGTTGGGGGAAGATTGTTGAGAGAGGAAACCACGACTGTAGTGATCCCTTCAAGTCCCTCTAAGGGCATGCCAAAAACATTGTTGTAAGATTTGGTATGAGGGGAAGGTAGAAAACATATGTCATGAGTATTAAGGTAATGGTTAAGGGTAATTAGATTACTATACAATATGCTAGAAAATTTAGGATCTCCTTATGTATAAAACTAGGGAATACCCTCCCCCATAGACTTAGAAGATGTAGGAGGACTCCATGGATGAGGATGAGTTTGGGGATTTGGTTTATTCTAATGACTGATATCACATCAAAACCATGTAACACCAAAAATAAATCAAGAAATAAAATGAAAACACACACAATATTCTTTTGATTATCTCATTTTAGTGGAAATAAACACACACTACTAAATGTACTTAAAATATTTTACTTTTTTTAATAAACTAAATTTAGAATGTGGTAAGGAAAAGGGTTAATGAAGGTACTAAGAAATGGTAATATAAAGATAGTTTCAAGTTTTTATTTAAAGATGGGAAACCTTTATATATATGAAGGTAAATTAAGGCTTGATTCCATATTATAATAAAGTATGTTGTTTGGTATTGGGGCCTACCCCCTCACTTCACACACCATAGTGATAAGGGTGTGTGTTGCTTATCCTTTATACTTCTTTCTAGAAATTTTATACTCAGTTACTACATTTATCCAGTTTTTTGAATGGTGATGAAATCCAAGTGGGTCCACCTTAAGTATGAAAATGTTTCATAATTTATTTTAAGATTATGTGGTTTTGGTTGTGTGTGAGAAAGTGTGATAACTATGATATATTGATCCACCTAGATTACTCTGCATGAATTATCTAAGAAATCAAAGGATGAATGCAATTATTTTTAAACCTTAAAAGGAAAAGTAAGAACTTTTAGATTTTTCTCTTTTTGAATGAAATCAAACAATCAATAAAATGAAGCTAGTGAACAATTTCATAATGAAAACAATAAGAACAATGAGACCTTACAAGTCCTAATGAGCATGTTAGAATGTTTTCATATTTTTTTGGTTCATTTTTATTTAACAAAATAAACCTACTAAAAATAGAAATGATACAAGGTTTAAAGAGGAATAATTATGATGGGGGATGTGCATCATTGATCCAATGAGGTCAGAAATCCTTTTTGGCTAGGAAGGACTACCTTCACAACAAAGACAACTTAGACAAGATTGGATTAATAAGATAGTTAGGTGGAATGTTTGATATAGGATCAATTCCAAGAAGTGGTACACTTCCTTAGAGGGATGTCAATCCATTGTTTTATGCAATCAAGTGAATAATATAATGAGATGAATTACAATAAATCATGTGATAATATTATGAAACTAAAATGAGACAAATCAATCTACTGCATAGATATAATCAAAATGTTCATTCTAATATGTTATGGCTAAGTCTTTTTATTCTTAAATTGCTTCTAGTTTCTCGATGATGGATTCTCGAGTTAGGGAAAAGATAATCACATAAATTTTTAACTCAAAATATATGTCACTTTGATTAATGAATAAGGGATAAGTAACTATGGGTAAGTCATGAATTAAAACCAAAATATGTATAACAATAGACAAGGTCATGTACAAATAGAAATACATGATTTTAGGACCTAGAAATAGTAAATTGGAAACACTTAATATTGGTAATCTAGTCTTGGGTTGCAAATAGAAATAAAAATATAGGTATCAATTCCAATTTTCTTATAATTTGTATCAATAAGTTAATTGATGTTGATCCATAAATAATCATGGTCGATATTTATAGTGGGTGCTATGGGGCTTGAGAAGGGCTTTAGCAGATCCTAAGAGGCTTCTAGACTGGTCACTAGTTTATCTAAATAGACTTACAACAATGAAAATAATATAAATTAACAATAGACTAATCAAAAATCATTAAAATATACAACATACTTACCTCTAAAAAAGCTTCATGTACTACAAATAAGTATCTCATTGATAGGGATGTGTTTAGCTTTGGATAGAGTGTGGATAGACTAAAATAGGGATGGAATTATTTTGTATTCCTCTAGGGGAATTTTCTTAGCATTGTAGTGTGAAAAAATTAGGATCCTTGACCCTAAGTCTAGAATGGATTTAAATCAACATCGATTCTAATAAGATCGATGATGATCACAAGAATTGTTATCAATTTAGTCCAAGCTTAACTTGTTTTTTTAAAAAAACTCAAGATCAGGTATTAAACTTAGTCCAAATTGGTTTTTAATGGGGCTCATGTATGGATAGGTTATTAGGGAGGTTAAAAAAACTTACCCTTACCAATCTTGGGGAGATTTTATTAGGATTTAGGGATAACTAACTAATTACCTAGGTAAAATGGTAATTAACTATATTATTTACATAATATTAGACAGTAAATGGTATAAATATATTAACTAACATAAAAATGGTAGGGAAGGGGTAAAACACATTTATTCATAATAAAATGGTGTAAATTTATAGTGTTTACATAGGTAAAAATGAATAATTAGAGGGGGAAATATTTGAATTGGGGGGATAGACTATAAATAGATGGAGGCAAAAAAATTTCATTTGTGAAAATTGAATTTCTAGATTGAATTATGAATAAGTTGTGCTTGTGTGATTTTTAAAATAGATCACATCCCAATTCACTGACACCATAAAAATTTCATGAGGAGACACCAAAGACCTAAGAGGATCAGGCTCCGTCAAGTAAAGTTTTAAACCTTAAGGTTTCAATTTTTGTTCATTTATTGCCAGTTAAAGTTAGGATTCACTATTTCATAATGGTCACAAATGTGTTTTGTGACAACAAAAGTTAAAAAATTATGAATGAGAAGTTCAAAATCATTTGAATGGGAACTAAAATCACTAAAATGGGTTACAAAACTATCTAAGATAAATTATCTTAATAAATTATGAAATCATAATATGTAGGAGTAAAATCACTGAAATTGGTAGATAAATCACTTAGTTTAGGATAAACTTCAATTTGGAGAAATAAGTTAGGAAAAATGTGAAATCCTACCACATAGTATCAAAATCATTGAGGTCAATATTGAAATAATTAAAATTAGAGGTGAAATCATTAGTTAAGAAGATGGGATAGTTTACAAATGAATTGACATGCATTCTTAATAGTTTAATCAATAATGAATGTAATGAAGGATTTGATGATGATGGATGTAATATTCTTTGATTTTGAGATTAACATTTTTTTATTTTGATTTGTAAAAGAGGTATTACTAGTGTTGGTGACATGGGAGCAGGGACTGAGAACATTATCAAGGATTTCAAGGTTCATAAAGTATGAGTTTGGTGTGTTAGAGGTGATAGTGTTATCTTATATTATGTAGATGCCAAATATTTGATAAAATAGGGTGTTATTGACTACATTGGTGGAGATGTGGCATAGTGAGATGATCACATTTCACCTATCGATAGGTGAGATGACTGTGACTATAGAGGACATATGATGAATCCTAAGGATATTGATATGGGGGACACAGGTGTATTAGGGATAGGGACTACATGCTACTACACTTTACATGATTTTTGGTGAGGACTTGATTATAGTTTTGAGAGAAATCAAGGAGATATATATATGCATGGGCTTAAGGGAATATTCAATGATTATTTCACTCATGTTTGTTCTTAATGGCATCATGTTACTTGACAAGAGAAGTAAGTTATTTTTGGTTGGCTTGCTAGATGTTATTAGTAACATTATGGAGATAAGAGATAGGTTTTCATGGGGACCATGTGTATTGGCATACTTTTATAAGGATTTACATCATTTAGTGTACTCATTTAAGAAGGAGATATGTCATTTGAATCTATTATAAGTATGGTGTTAGGACCATATTACTGTGGAGCAGTTGGTTGGTTATATGATCACTAGATCAATGGATGAGCCAATTGTATATAGAGTGCATTTTATTATAGGGACACAAAGATCATAGTTAAATAATTTGGTTTTTTATATGAGATCCTTAGATAAGGTAGCGGTGGACCAAATCACCTAGAGGCCATATAGAGAGATAGATTTCTAGTGGGCACATAATGGTATAGACATGAACTATATAATGAAATAGTTCTAAATCATGGGTTTTCATGACTATATTATTGAGAGATACAACCCTAATAGATTATTAAGATAGTTTGGCATGAGACAACATGTTCTAATAGGGTTAGACATGTTTACATGATCTATATAAGAGAGAGCATAGTGGGTTATTGTTATTGATCTAATGATTACTTTGCATAATTGGACACACGTTCAAACAATGAATTAGGTGGATAAGAGGGTTATTATTAATACAAGGGTAGTGTATAGATATGCAAAGTTGTGGGCTAGATAGTAGCCAATGAGACTCATAGTACCATATGCACTACCATGCACATGGAGACAGAGATTGATAGACAACTTAGGTAGACATCCATGAGGTATAAGACTAATAAAGAGGATTATGAGGTTTGTTATAAAATAGAGAAGAGGGAAATAGAGATGATAATATGGTTAGAGGAGACTAAGACTAGAGGAGACCTAGTTATAAGATGTGGAGGTGACACAACTAGAAGATGTCAATATTAGAGATGTAGATGCAAGAGAGGATACAAAGATGATATCCGTGGTAAAGGATCATGTTGGGAGAGGAGAGACTCCTTGGGTTATTATTTATAGTGATGGTGAGAATGATGGTGAATATATGGAGATGATACCTATTATAGATACACATAATGTGAAGGGAGATGGGGTTGGGGCATCAGGGCTAGTTAGATCACAAGAGCACCAAACACTGATTAACAGATAGCATGAGGATATTATAGCATAATATAGGGATATAGTAGGCTTATATAGATAGGTGGGTAGATTATTTTGGGATATAGATGGCATATATGCTTATTTAGAATTTTTATCTACAAAGATCAAAAATATATATTATTAGGTTGACAGACTATGTGTGGAGGTAGAGAGATTCAATAGAGGTGGGGTGTCATTATTTGATGGAGAGATTTCTACAGATGTACACATGGTTATACATTTGCCTTGTATTTAGTTTTTAATTTTCATTTGAGTTCCAACATAAAATAGGTGAATAAGGTTTAAGCTACTTGAATTTTAATTTAGCATAAAGCAAAAAAATCACCAATGATATAAAATAATCATGATGAATGTTTGTGTTTGATTCCTAAGGATGTAAAAAAATAATTTGTATAAAATAAAGTACATCATTATGTGTATAAATCATGACCACACTATAATGTAATGCATAAAATTAATCTTCACACACACACACACACACACACACACACACACACACACACACACACACACACACACAAATAATAATATAAAAATGAGTCATAGTGCATCATGAAGTCAAATAACACTATATGGTAATACACAAAAATTATTTTGATAACAACAATGTTAAGATTTACTCAAATTTTGAAAATAAAAACCTCTAATAAAGAAAAAAACAACTAATGCTAATAAGATAATTGATGAGAAAATAACCAAAAAAAAAAATAGTATGGAAAATAATATTTAAACAAAATAACCAACAAAGGTTAGGGGAAGAAGAGTTAAATAGAATAACCAAGAGATGTTAAGGCAAGAATATTTTAAGATAAATAAAAAAAGGGTTAAGGAAAGAATATTTGTTAACCAACAATGGTTAATGCAAGGGATTGAAGAGACTAACCAAAAAATGTTAAGGAAGAGACAAAAATACTAAAAATATAAGTGAAACATAATGATGACAAAACATAGGAGAGAATACAAAAATATAAAGTAGTCAACACCTAATAAGGAAACAAAATAATGAAATTAACATCCTAGGCAAGGGTTGACACCTTGAGTAGACAATGTCCATAATATAGAATGATCAATGAGGAAGTTTGAAAATAACTATGAGAATGTGGAGATAAAATGCAAAAAATTAAAATCACATTTTGGATGAATGGAGAGGATGAAGATGGTGGACGAGTTGGCCCTTTATATCCCATGCCTTTAAGTGCTACCTATATAATCTAACTTGGAAAAAAAATTATGGGGATATCAGGCAATATGTAGTTCTCCCAATTTGGGAAGTGATGAGAAAATTAGTTAAGTGATGAAGTATTTAGTATGTGATGAATGGATACATGACTGTCCCTCCCAAGAATTATGAGTGAGTGAATGATGATGTGTGGTCTTAGGTGAGATGGTAGATGTGGTCAAGGTAAGTTTTTTCTTTTATTTTAATGATTTGGTGTAATATATGTGTAAAGATATGTGATAAATATGGTTATATGTAATATGTTCCTATATCATGAGCAAGGTCATAAATACACAAATACAAGGATCAAAACCTAAGAAAAAATGTTCTAGAATGGGTGATGAAAAAATTGACAAAGGACAATGTGGAAATATACAAAGGATGACTACAAAAGGATTCCCCCAAGTAACTAGGGTGAATATAGACAATGGATTATACATGGTGCCATAAATATAGTTTTCATCATGGTACTTGCCCAAAGCGCTAGTAAATTAGTTTTCACTTGTGGATGAACTGTATTTTTTTTCTCCTTTTTTTTATTTTGATTTATTTGATTTTTATATTTATTTTTTAACACCTAAGATATAAATAATAGCATGTAGAATAAGTTAGGTATTAAATATATTAAGGTTCATGATGTTCATAGGTTTATTAAGCTCCTCTCCATCTTTTATGTCCAGTCTATAAGCTCTTCACCCAAATTTGATAATAAAAATATGTGATCCCAACCAATTGGGTTAAATTTTCCTTTCTTTTCCCTTTCGACATTAGTATTCCATTGGTTCTCCTTTAGAACAAGATCTCTAATTTCAAACTTCCTAAATTTTATCCTTTTAATATAGCTACATTGAAGGTGATTGTGTTATAATTATAAATGTTTTAAGGCATCACTTCATTTATCATTTATAATATTAGGTTTACTAAGGTGTGAAGTACAATAGTATTCTTAATCAATGATTTTTTGTAAGGATATGCACAAAGATGGAATATCAAGTTCTATGGGTAGGATAGACTCATTACCATAGACAAGTGAATAAGGGGTTCCCCCATGGGTGTATAGATGCCAGTGCAGTGTGCCCAAAGGTAAGGATAAATCTATGTGTACATGTCATCACCAACTTCATTGATAAAATGCTTTTATTTATTGCCTTAGCCTAGCCATTTCCTTGTGGGTAGTATGGAGTAAACCATTTGTGCTTAATGTGATAGGTTTTGAAAAGAGCTTTGACTTATTTATTTTTTAATGATGTTATGCTATCATAGATAATAGTATAAGGGATATCAAAGCAATAGACAATGTGGTTTTAAATGAACTTAGAGACCTATTTTCCAGTGACATATGTAAAGGGCATTACCTCAACCCATTTGGTAAATTATTACGTGGTGACAATAATGTGTTTGTGAACATTAGATGAGTTAGGATTGATTTTTCAAATGAGGTCTAACCTCTATGTGGAGAATGGCTAAGGTGGTAATAGGTTACAAATTTTATGAAGTGTTGTGTATAAGGTCACCATGATTTTAACAAGGTATGCATTTTTTAACATAAGCAGATGAATCAAATTCCATTGTAGGCCAATAATAACCTACATACAAAAGCTTTTTTTCTAGGACTATGCCACAAGAATGTGCACCATAGATTCCCTGATGAACTTATCTAATGGACAAGGTAGATTCTTAAGAATTTAAATAAGGTATAAGTTTTCCATCATAGCCTCTTTGATACAAAGTATTACCAAGGATTGTGTAATGTAATTTGCATTAGATAAATTATTTACATTAGTTTTGGGATACATTGGGTGGAAGTGTGTTATCATGGAGATACACATAAATACAAGAATACCAAGAAGAAGTGGGACCAAACACATCATAAACCATTTAAGAATCAAACATGTCATATTATGGTATCATTAGGTACTCTATAAGGAGTTTGTTGTGTTTTATGTTAAGATCAAATAATGAATTAATAGTTGACATGGCCTTTGTTGCCCTGCTATTGATTTGTGGTACTTGTTCAACTTGGCTAAATTCAATATACAACTTTAAATTTTACACCATCTATTTTTATGGGATTAACTTATTAGTACAAGCTTCAAATTCATTAGTTACTTGGCTTATGATAATTTTAAAATAACCAAAGAAAATAAGATGTTGGATAACCCATTGTATAGCAATTTTGAGACCAACTATGAGATATTCATACTCCATAATGTTATTGGTACAAGGAAACTCGATTCTAAATGATTTTGGAATACAATCCCCATCTAATGTGACTAGTAGAATACTTGTCATTAAACCATGGACTATAAAGTAACCATCAAAAAATAGTTCCCAAACTAGAGATTCATTAATAGACATTATTGCTTTAATTCCAAAGTCCATAATAAGAGGTAATTTATCTTTAAGATGTGACTTTTCTAGTGCATCAACTAATACTTGTCCCTTAATTTCCTTTTGATTAAAATACTCAAGATCTAAAGCTCACTCAAAAGCATAACCCACTTAGCCATCCTACCTATTAAATTTATTTTTGATAAAATATAATTGAGAGGGTCAATTTTTACAATAATTTTGGTTTCATTATTGAGCATGTAATGATGGATTTTATGTGAAGTAAAAAAACTATGATACATGCCTTTTTCATTTGATAATAATTAAGCTTGATATAATAGAACAATTATCATTCCAATTGAAAGCATTGTCTCTCTTCAATAGAAATGTAAAGGGATGATAAATATATGCAAGGTGGGATATGAAGCACCTAATTGCTTGGATTTTGCCTTGCAAACTTTGAAGTTGTTTAATATATTTTGGTGGTGGCATATCCGTGATAGCTAAAACTTTAGAAGGATCAACTTATATCCTCTGGTGTGAAATAATGAATCCAAACAACTTTCCTAATGTTACCCCAAACACACATTTATTTATATTTAATCTCATTGTATATTCTCTCATTCTTTAAAAGATGCAACAAAGTACTTTGGGATGCTCTTCTCTAGATTTTGATTTTACTAGTATGTCATCAACATAGTCCTCCATAATATTTCGAAGCATATCATGAAAAATGATATTCATTACTCTTTGATATGTGGATACAACATTATTTATACCAAGGGGAATAACTTATATCAAAAGGTCCCCCATGGTGTTATAAATGGTGTTTTATTTTTATCTTTCGAGAGCTATTCTGATTTAGTTATAACCTAAAAAACTATCCATTAAAGACAACATTTCATGATCTTAGTAGAGTCCACAATCATGTCTATACTAGGAAATGGGAAATAATCCTTTGGACATGCTTCTTTGATATCACATAAATTTTTAAAAACCTTAATTGTTTCTATCTTCTTTGACATAGGTAAAATATTGGATATCTAATGAGAATAGTCAATAGGGAATATGAAACTAACTTCTAGTTACTTATTCAGCTCTTCCTTTGCTAATAGTGATATATTGGGTTGTAGCTTACAAAAAAATTTATGGGTTTTGTATCTATAATTAAAACAAGACGATGCATTACTAGTGATCGTTCAAGCCCTAACATATCCATATAAGACCATGTGAATACATCAGAAAATTATTAAAGCAAAAGAGTGAGTATTGTAGGATATGATTATGAAGGAGATCATTGATCTTATCTTTTTGGTGGAATACACATCCCAAATTAAATAACTTATTATAATATGTTCCTATAAGACTCCATAACATTTTAATTTTAGGGATAACTTATGCAGATATAGGAATAGAGATAAACATGACATATACTTCATAATTATAGATTGTTAATTAAAAACATAGATGTACTTATGAAAGGAATAAACATAGAAACGAAAATTAAAGATAAAGTTGGCATATTCTAAATGAATCATATATATTAAATAAAAATAGAGTAATCAATGTGCACAATACAATTATAAATTATAATTCAAATAACCATATTAGGACTATTATATTAATATATATTACACATCAAAACCATATTTCATTACATCTGAGCACTATATATAGATCATTCCAGAGTGTTGTCTCTTTACATTCCATCCTTTTGATATACTTAAAAGGGAATAATCTTCACTTTATTCTACCATTGCTTAAGCATACAATGTCAAATACTTCTGAAAGACTATATAAAAGACAAAATTATATAATTCGTACATGTGTCCAACCAATTATATTTCATAGTTTTATTGACCTTGATCCATACCCAAAACTTTCCCAAACTTAATTTGTTTTCTCATCCCAACACAAATTGGTACCTTAAAATATTCTCTAAAGCTAAGAGGATGAGTCATAAACACCAGTTGAAGTTATTTCTCTAGGTTCTTTTTACCAATTTTTACCCATTACACACTACTTAAACACCCTTTTGGGTTTTTAACTAAGTGGCATATTATCCTACCACCCTTTCTTTTTTTAAATAGACTAGCATAACCAAGGGAATTAATTTACAAGTTTTCAACCATTATGGCCCTGCTTCTAATATTTAAGATTATTCTATATTCTTTGTACAAAACTTGTGAAATCTATAAAATTAAAGTACGCTATACCTATTAAGAAACTGGTAGTGTACTTTGGAGTGGCTGAGGTGGATTTTATTGTGTTATTGGTTCTTCCTAGACTATGGTTAGATCTGTTGGTTACTTAGGGTGTGATGGAGGATTTTATTGTTGTTGGGTGCCTTTTTGAGTCTACATAGCTACCTTGCTCTACTAAATCATTTGTTAGAGTTGTTACAGTGAAATGAATTTAGGTACATCCACCAGTTGAGCAATGAAAATATCAATTTATGCAAGATATTGATTTAGCATCATCCAATATGTGAGGGCCTCACACACCATGAAAAAAAATATTTATAGTGGAGTTTGGATCAACATCAATTTTTTCACATCATCATCTTCCATAATGGAGTTTAGTGATTTTGTGTTTGACATTTTGATATGAATATCCAATACCAACTCATCCAATCGATTTACAACCTTTTAAGCTTTAATACCTACAAATGTGTTGTGTATTATCTCTGTTAGGATCCTACTCCTTAAGAGCACAATTGATTACCCTTGTATAAGCAACTAAACACGAAATTAAACCAAAAGTAATATGTAACTAGAATTCAGAAATAACACAGAATATGAGAGACAATACAATCTTATATTAACTCTTCCAGAAGGAAATACAATGAAGAAATCACACTCTTCCCACACCTCTTGGGTGTACAATAATTCTCCCTCAAGAGCTCTCTCTCTCAATCAATTACAACCAAAACTCAATAACTGAGTTGTTCCCTCCACCATTAAGTGACAATCGACTCAACCATTGTTGCCTACTTCCAGTCCACCAAGTCCTCCAAGTACTCCAAGTAGATCTCCCTGATCTTGCAACAACCTACAAATCAACTGATCTTACTTACCATGTAGATCTCCCCTGATCTTGCAACAACCTGCTGATCAACCTGATCTTACAATTGGAAGGATCTCTTCCTTGTCCTTACTTACAATACAGCCCCATGGGTCTCTTAAATAGATCCCATACAAACAATAATTAGACTTCCTAATTACAATAATTAGAAACGCAGACTCAAGACTAAATTAGTCTTTACATGCAAACTGACTGTCCATCTAAAATTAAACCAGTTCTAGAAGCGCATGCAAATGCACACACACACAGGTTACCGATGTCGATTCCTATCTGACTGATGTCAGCCGACACATAACCAACGTAGGTTGCTCTGCACACTAGATATGACTGATGTCAGTTGATCAGATTAACGTTGGTTGCTTTGCAACTCAGCAACCTCCTCCATTTACATCAGTGAATCTTTTAGCTTCACAACTTAATAATCTCCCACTTGGAGATAAATAGATGCACCTATACTTGTACCTATACATCCTCTAATTTTGTTTCTTGGCTTGTATCCCTCTTCAAGTTAAATCTTGAAGACCAATAGAAGTTGAATGAAGTTTCAACTTCTCCTTTGTTCCCAGCTTTGTTAACATACCTACAGGGTTCCTATCTATATGGATCCATTCTAGCTTCAACTCACCATCCTCCAATACCTATCTAATGAAGTCATACTTAAGCTGTATATATCTAGTTCTTGAATGAAAGGCTGAATCCTTTGCAAAATGAATTGCTCTTTGACTATCACTGTATAATCTACAACTCTCTTGCTCCTTTCCCAAGTCTTCCATGAACTGTGTCATCCATATCATTTCCTTGCTAGTCTCTGTGACTGCAACAACCTTCTGCATCTCTAAAATCTAACTAACCAACATACCACCAATAGTGATCACATATCCTGTGGTGCTTCTCCTGTCATCTAAGTAACCTACCATATTTGAATCTACATACCCATGTAGAGAAGTGCTTGACCCTGCATAGCATGAATCCCTACTGCTAGTCCCTCTCAGATACCTGAGAATCCACTGAACTGCTTTCTAGTGTTCCTTTCTTAGATTGGCCATAAACTTGATAAAAACTCCCATGGCTTGGGCAATATCAAGTCTAGTACATACCATGCACTCAACCTCATTATGTGATTCAGGACACTATTCTAAGCTTAGCTTGAACTATCCAACCATAGGTGTGCTAACTAGTTCTGTATCCTACATATTGAACCTCTCCACTACCTTATTCACATAATCATCCTGAGACAACATCAACCTGTGACTTTCCCTATCTTTAGAAATACTCATGCCAAAGAATTTATTTGTTGCTTCCAAATCCTTCATGGCAACCTCTGAACTAATTTTACCCTTAGCTCAGCAACTCCCTACATGTGTGACCCTGCAACAAGCATTACACTACATACAATAACAGGATAATGTAGCTAATATTATCTAACCTGGTAAAGTAAACACAATGGTCACATTGACATTGACTAAAGCCATGTTTTGTCATACACCTGTCAAACCTTAAACACCATTGTCCTACAGCCTGCTCAAGACCATATAACCTGGCCTTCTTTCTCACCTATCCATTCTCTCCTTTCTTTAACCTAGGAATCCATTCGTCTTTTAGTGCTTTCTTTTTGGCTGGCAACTCAACCAAATCCCACATTTGGTTCTCCACTAAGGAATCAATTTCCTCATTCATGCCATGTTCCCACTATTTCCTAGATTCTACCTGCTCTGCCTCTTTAAAACTTCCTAGTTCTTGACCATCAGTGAGCAAAAAGTAGTATAAAGAAGGGGAATAATGAATTTGAGGCTTACTTACCCTTTCAATCCTCCACATGGGTGTTTGAGACTCCTTGATAGCTTGTTGTCTACCCAAAATCTATTTTAACAGTGACCGATGTCGGTCACCTCTGGCCAACCTTGGTCTGCACCTGACTGATGTTGTTGCCTCCTGTTCACTAACACCAATTCCCTAACCAACATTAGTGTCCACCTGGTACCAATGTTAGTTCCCTGACCAACATCGGTATCCACCTGCTTGACACCATCAACTCTGGTCTGCACATGACTGACATCAATACCTACCTATTCGACATCGATTCTCACCTGACTGACGTCGATAACTATGTTTTCCTGTGAGTGATGATTTTTACCCGCGATCTCACTTTGGATCATAACCTTATCTAAACTGCCCTGCTCAGAATTATTCAGCCCCTTGAGCTGATCTTTGTCCATCATCTTCTCCTTGAAAACCAAGGCTTTCTTATTCTTGTCAAAAACATCAGATTTCCTCTTCTTTCAATAAACCTGATCCTTTCTTGTAGCATACCACTGTGATCCTGCAATAGAATCTCCCTTCTTTGTTGACCCAATTTCAAGAAACCTCACTTTATTTTGTTGCTTACAAAAATCTTGATCTATGCTTTTCAAATCTAAACTCTTACCATTTGACTTAAGAACATCCATTCCCTTCTTACTCATGTGACCAAGCCTAGAGAGCCACATCTTCGCATCTACATCTGAAGTAGATAAACCAGAAGGAGAATCAGTAATACAAGTAGATAGATAAAGAGTACCTACTTTCTTACCTCTTGCTAAAACAAGTGCACCCTTAGAAACTTTCTAAGATTCCACTGTGAGAGTTACTATGCATCCCTCATCACCCAACTTTCCTACAGAAATCAAATTCTGCTTCAGGACTGGGACATGCATGACCTCCTTCAACACCCATATGTTTCCAGTCTATAATTTCAGCTACACTTTCCCTTTGCCAACCATTTGACAAGGCTTACCATCCCCTAAATAAATTTTTCCAAAGTCTCCATGGACATAATCACGAAAAAATTCTCTATTTGGGGTTGTATGAAAAGAAGCACCAGAATCTAAAACTCATGATTCTACCTGAATATCCAAAGAAAATATGAGAGCATCCTGTGCAACAATACCTACATCTTTTGCTTTTTCATTACCTTCATGCTGATCTTCTTTCAACCAACAATCTTTCTTTGCATGTCCTTTCTTTCCATAATTCCAGCAGATTATACTGCCATACCTAGATTTGGATCCACTGCCTATCTTTGACCTTGATTTCCCTTGCTTGCCCTTCTCTCTTTGCCATCCCCTACTTTCAACACTTAAAGCATTACCTGATGTCTCACCTGTGCTTTTCCTATGAATTTCTTCATTCAATATTACACTAACAACATCATCAACTTTCAATATATTTGAAGCAAATGCAGTATTACTTACTGCCATTACCAAGCTATGCCAGCTTTTTGGTAAAGAGCATAAGATTAAGAGAGACTTAATTTCATCATCAAAAACTATTTTGACTTAACTTAACTGGTTTACCAAACCATGGAAATCACTAAGATGACTATATACGGATCCACCTTTCAGCATTTACAAATTAAATAATTGCTTCATAAGAAATACCTTATTTGAAGCTGAGGGTTTTTCATATAAATTTTCCAAAGATTCCATTAACTCTACCATTGTCCTTCCCTGAGATAATTTGGAAACCACAGAAGCTGCCAAGGTCAGCCTTATAGCTCCTAGAGCCTTTCTGTCAAGAACCTTCCATTCTTCATCTTACATACATGTGGGCTTACTCCCACCCAATAGTAAGTACAGATCTTTTTGATACATATAATCCTCTATCTGCATCCTCCATCATTGATAATTCTTGCCATTGAATTTCTCCATTCTTAGCATACTTTCTTCTGCCATTGCTTTACTCCCACTTAAATAGAAACCCCTGTGAGTGACCTATAATCAACAAACACTAACCCGCTCTACCACTTGTTAGTGATCCTAGCTCTGATACCACTTGTTAGGATTCTACTCCTTAAGAGCACAACTGATTACCTCTATATAAGCAACTAAACATGAAATTAAACTAGAAGTAATATGTAACTAGAATTTAGAAATAGCACAAAATATGAGAGACAATACAATCTTGTATTAACACTCTTCCAGAAGGAAATACAATGAAGAAATCACACTCTTCCCACACCTCTTGGGCATACAGTAATTCTCCCTCAAGAGCTCTCTCTCTCAATCAATTACAACCACAACTCAATAACTGAGTTGTTCCCTCCACTAATAAGTGACAATAAACTCAATCATTGTTGCCTACTTCCAGTCCACCAAGTACTCCAAGTACTCCAAGTAGATCTCCCTGATCTTGCAACAACCTACAAATCAACTGATGTTACTTACCATGTAGATCTCCCCTGATCTTACAATAACTTGTAGATCAACCTGATCTTACAATTGGAAGGATCTCTTCCTTGTCCTTACTTATATACAGCCCCATGGGTCTCTTAAATAGATCCCATACAAACAATAATTAGACTTCCTAATTAAAATAATTAGAAACACAGACTCAAGACTAAAATTAGTCTTTACATGCAAACTAACTGTCCATCTAAAATTAAACCAATTTTGGAATCACATGCAAATGCACGCACACACAGGTTGCTGACGTTGATTCCTGTCTAATCGATGTCAACCAACACATAACTGACGTTGATTGCTCTGCACACTGGATATGACCGACATCGGTTGATCAAACTGATGTTGATTTCTCTGTAACTCAGCAACCTCCTCCATTTGCATCAGTGAAGCTTTTATCTCCACAACTTAACAATCTCATTATTCCATATTTGGATACTTTGCATTGTGTCATCCCTTACATCTAGTATTTCATTGAGTGAAGTGCTCATTTCACTTTGGGTAGTTATTTGATCATCTAACACTTATTTGGATTTGTCAAATCATGTGAACTTGGGTTTTCTAATAGCCAAATATTGATTGAGGTGTTGCACATAGCTAATCATTCCTTTGCTTATATGTTTGGCCTACTATATAGTGGTCTCCATAACCTACTCATATTATTTTATCAGCTCACAAATTTCCTCTATCTATATCCTTAGGGCCTGACCCTATACACGTAGTGTTTACAAGCATTATAAATCCAACCAATATTTAGTAAGTTAAATCAATAGGACTATGATTTGTTCATCTATAGTACTTAACCACTTATCACCTACATTAAAAAAGTGGGGAAAGTAGAAACTATTAGTTGGTGTACATTTCTTTATCTATTTATTGAGTTCTACTTTGTCATTTCATATCCTTAACACTCTTAATTCTAAGTCTTATGCCTTATATTCAATTGAATATTGGAACATAGCCACACCTTCAATTTGTATCAAATACACATCCAAATTTATTTCCAAAGTAGTATTGGTAAGAGACATGGATGTGGAAAGAGTTGTAGATGGAGCTAGTGTGAATTTCACCAAAAGAAGAGAAAAATAGTGCATCAAGTGGATGTTGTGAGAACATCCCAAAACCACTAGTTAATAATTTGAGGATTTATTTGTGAGGGTTCCTCTCATAACCTTATTGTGTTGCTAACTTATGTTACATTATAGACTCTACTTCCTTCTTAACTTGTGTAGTCATATAAAATGTGAAAATTGGAAAATTGAGTGTGGCTTGTGACACCCAACCCATAGGTCCCTCCTACTTGCTTCCATGACCATCATAAGTATATTTTCACTAATTCCCATTCATTTTTAGCCTTCAAGACCTAATCCTAGCTTAGCTAGACTGCTCTTTCCATGGAAAACCCATCCCCTTAGACCCCATCAATTAAGGACAATAGTGTCCAACTTGAACTACAGTGTCAGTACCACTAGTGTCTTATTTTTTCTCTCCTATCCAAGTTAATTTTTAGCCCCAATGATCAGCTCCCTTTAATTCCTCATCCTTATCCTTATCATCCTAATACAAGCACATTCAACCCATGACCAATAGATCCCTATAAAATCCCATTCAAATATCATTTGGAAAGGGTTAGAAATTACCCCTAAGGAAGAAATAATACAAGCAAGAATACTTAGGAAATATTCTCTAGTCTCTGCATACAGCCAACGAATACACTTACAAGCTTATCTAAATCTTTACACTAGTCCCTAGCCACATCAAGCACATCTAGTTTACCATTTTGCATCTTCATACATACTATTACACAAAGCACATCAAGTGGGAGAACTACATATAGCTTGATCCCCAATCAGAGTATTGGTATGTAGGCAACGTTCCCACACAAGGGGTGTAGATCCACATTTAGTGCATATTACACACACTAACCCCCCCTCTTCCTTAAATTTGGTTAAATTACAAAGGATTCTAGGGTTTGAAGATAAAATCTTCTTTATAGGGAGTTCTATAAACATCCAGTAGTTAAAAATTCATATGTAAGGTCACACAAACATAATGAACCAAACCCACAAAGTTGAAGCCTCTTGGACAATAATAATAGAAGTGGAATAAAATGTCAATGCCACTAGTGTACTATTTTTATGCTCCTATCCAATCATAAAACAAAATCTAGATCTTGATTTATGACACTATCCCAATCCTATATAATTCTTGACCCTACAACAACCATCTCAGTCAGTTTCTAGCTAAGTATTATTTTCTATCCCTTATTACTATTTTTAGAAATATTCAAATTACACAAATTAGTAGCTTAAGTATTGTATATTTATTTACGGATTTTACTACTAAAACCCTTTAATTAAAATAGGAATAAGACTCCAATATTCTCAAAATTGTTAAATGAACTTATGAAGTTTCATCTTTAGCTTCAATCTTAGATTTAACATCCACCTCAACTTGAGCTTTGGCTTTTACCTCAGGTAGATCCTTAGCTTCAACTTTGGCTTTGTTTGTAGCTTTGGCATCTAACTCAGCCTTAACATTGTCCTTAGCCTCAAGTTTGGCTTTCTCTTGAGATACTTGCTCATCAATTACTTGTTTCACCTGTACTTCTTTGGCCTTTTGTTCTACTTCCTCTCTCTATCATTATGAATATTATGCTTCTTGTTGTTTCTTATATACTTCCACTTTCTATTTATTCCCTACCTTCCTTCTTTATCTTACTTTTTATAAGCCTTTACTTCCTTCGCTTATTTCTTTTAGGTTTATTTTTACTCATCTTTCCTCTTTACAACCTCAGCTCCCTTAGCCTATTTATTAGTGGCCTCTAATTCATTATCCTAATTCTACATAACCTATGCTTGATTTTCCTACTTTTGTGTAGCCTCTACTTCTTTAGACTTTTGTTTCTATTTTTTCTCTTATGAATATTTTTGTTGTTGGTAATGTGCCTTATGCACATATATTTGTTGTGTAGCTTCTTATTTCTTTTTATTTTTATCCTCCTTTATTATTTTATTTTCATCCCTCTTCTACTTATCTTCTATATCTTATTGTTATTGTGAAAATTCTTCTTATGGATCAACCTAAGGTAAATTATTTTATTCAAGATTCTTCATTATTTCTAGTGTGTCAAGCCTAGTGATTATTTGAGTTTCCTCTAAGGAGGTTGATTCTATCATAGTACCTCTTTGAACAAAAGTCTTATATATTAATAATGATGGGGGACCTAAGGTGTCCTTGACTCTCTTAAAATATTTGGTTTATAGTTGTTACTTTGAAGCTTGTGTTTCCTATGCATCAGTCCCTTCTACTACTTCTCCAAAAGACACCATTCTTTCTAACATGTTGTGTTGGTATTTTCAAAAAATGAGTCCTTCAATTATGCTTTAGATTTATAAATATAATTTCTTGTGCCATTTTATCTTGTTCTTATGAAACCAAAGATCCATCCATTGGATTTGTGTGAAATATCTCAACTGCTAATTTTTGTCATGTTGTTTCCTATCCTATAGTGTCAACAATTTTGGAAGGGTGTTACATGATGTCAACCCAAAGGTTATACCTAACCTAATTTATTATTTAATAAGTGCACACTACTTTCTAAAATAAAAATTCTTTATCCTACTCCTTATCATATACCTCAGTGTTGATGTCCTTGAGCACAGTCTTCAATACTTCCTGTTCTTACACTCCCTTTTTCAGTAAGTCACACTGAGATGTTATGCTTAAAATATGTAGATTATCCAACCAAGACTTTTTCTATCAAGTATACTTATTTGGTAGAGGAGGTGAGACACACTATATAAGTTCCTTCTTTTTTTCCTTTCTCCTACTGGGATGGAGTTGTTGGAGCTTATAGAGGTACATGTGGTTTTGTTAGTTATTGTCCTTATGGATGCTCTAATGCTATTTGTTTCCCTTGTGGAGGAATGGATCAAAGAGGTAGAACATTCCTCATAGATAAATCTTTTTACATCTATATGTTAGCCTATGATTCTACCATTATAATAAATAATGACATTGGGTTCAAAGTTGGAGTGGATAACTCATGAAGTTTGATCTAAATATCATTATGTATCTTGGTAACTGAAGCATATTGTCCCAAATATTACATGATATCTTATAGGATTCTTGGGTTTATTCTTATCAAGGCTAGGACCTCCATACACCATGTATTAAACTACCTAAATTTTTCATAGTACTAACTTATTTTATTTCATGTGATGTTTTCAAGGGTAGTGGTAGGCCAAAAATCTAAAGTAACATTAAATGGTCTTAGTGGATATTTCCACTACATAAAGCACAATAGTAAGACCAAAAAAAACTAATGAAATGTTTTTGAATGACCTTTAATTACCATATTGATACTTGTGATGATATTTGATGCTAAAACTTGGGACTATTGAAGTCTTTCCATAGACTATCATGAAATACAAAATATGAATTACCCTTTATCTTTGCCTACTTGGCATGTTTGGTAGTTTGCCAAAATATTTTTGTGATGCATTCAACCATAATATGCATTGAAGCATAATAAATTGAATAAATAATTATTCCTCTACCTAATCTTATGGTATAATTCTCCATAATGTCTAAATGGATCAGTGGTGTGGTATATTTCTATTGGAGGAGAGATTTCGCATGATTAAGAATGCCTATGGCTCTTGGCATAGCTAGATCATTGATACATATAGTAATATTTAGGGACAAATAGATAACCCCTTGATTATATTGACTTATAAGAGTCAGCATAACCTCATCAATCTACCTAAATATAGGTATCTTAATTGACATCTCTACATATGAACCTCATAATGGATGTGAGAGTACCAGGGCTCTAGCTTATATAGCTTCCTGTGGTCCTAGAGCAAATAGGATAGATTCTTCTTAGTCAAAAAAGTCAAAAGGATATGGGTCATTATATTTAGTCTCCTATAAACCCAATCCAATCCCCATATCTTATTTTTTTCATCTATTATAGGGATCAATAATTAGGATCGATCCATGGTTATTTCTATAGCTTAAGCTGAACAATTACTTTGATGATTTAGACTCTTGTATGTAATCTATGTGAAGTGAGATATTTTGGAGGTAGATCAAAAAATTCTCTTATTGAATAAAGTGTGTAATTTTGGAGTGTTGTCTATATCCTTATTTTTATATCTTTTGGTGTCCAAGCCTATGTATCTAACTATTTTAATGTAATTAACTAGGTATGCACAAGTTTTACTCCAAAATTAATATGACTTGATACTTACTTGATGTGATTGTGGCCTTTTTTAGATCAATAATATTGATGTATCCCTCTATAGTTACTTGATATGATGTGATATATTTACATATTACCTATTTTTTTACTCTAGTTATCCATTTGCCACTCAATCTTCCTCAAAAAAGATGCAATATCTTGAAATGTCATGTCTTTAAAAGTTTTAAATGACCATTATTTATCCTTTTGTCATACCTTTCTTGTATCCACCACCTTCCCAAACTTATTTCATGACCTTTAGTAGTTGGTTCCAACTGTCCAACATTGGTCTACTCTCGAATCCAATCGCACATTGTGACTATAACTACTTCTTGTTGGTTGTGTTGTGCTATGATGTCAAAATCACACTACCCAAACATACTATCCTAACAAAACAAAACACATAAAAAAATTAAATTAAATCATAATTACATGGGGCCACTCAAAACCCATTCATATAATCAATAGAATGATAGAGATTAAAGGTGGTAAGGCTTAGGACTACAACCACTTACTGATAGGATTCTCCTACAACAGTTTAAAAATGCACAAATAAAAGAAATTAAAAATTCAAATTAAACTTGAAATAACACTTGAAAATACTAAATTTACTATAGACCACTTCTAGGGGGCAACCTTTTTTGAGCAAGCTCAATACAATAATTTTGTGGATGCCTTCATTGGCCTCAACACTTACTTATATATGAATTCTAATCTAAGCAATTACTACTTCATATGCATGTGAGATAAAACAAAATGCTCATGGGATGACTTAAAAAGCATATGTGTACATATAAAATACTATACTAACAAAGTAAAGAGAAGAGATATCATGATCTCATAATATCCCCTCTTAGAAAAAGTTTTGTCCTCAAAGCTTGAGATGTGGGAATTGGTGTTGAATCTGAAATAGTGGTTCCCATGTTGCATCCTTTAGTTGCATTCCATGCCATTAAATTAAAACCTCAATGATGTAATGAGAGAAAATTTGGCATGTGCGCCTATCCAAGATTGCCTTTAACTCAAGAATAATATATCCTTCATTATCAAGTTTTGGTAAAATAGTCTACACTCTGATGTTTGTGCCAAAAACTTTCTTTAAACAAGAGACATGAAATAATAGGTGAACTCACAAAGAATGTGGGAGTTCCAAATTATAAGCAACTGACCCAATCTTCTAAAGAACCTTATAAGGCCCATATAACTTGGGAGCTAGCTTATGACACCTTTGAGTTTCAACGAGGATTGCTTGTATGGTTGTAGACAAAGAAAAACCATATTACCTACTTGAAAAATTTGATTAGAATGGTGATAATCACCCTATTGTTTCATTTGATTATGTGCCATATGAATATTGTCCTACAAGGTACTAAGAATTTGATCTTAGGTTTGAATAAGTGTGTCAACCACTTAGACTGATGAACTATTAGGGGTATACATAAGGAGTAATGGTGATGATTGACCATAGACTTCTTCATATGGAGTCATTTTTATTGAAGTATGATAAGAGGTATTGTACCACCATTTAGCAAGATGGAGCCACTTTACCCACTGATGTCATTATTCTAAAGTGAAGAAAGTAAAGAAGGTTTCCAAGCATTTTTTGACAATTTCAATCTGGCCATCTATTTGTGGATGATATCCAAAAATCATCTTGATTTGGGTACTAATTCGATGAAATAGTTCTTTCTAAAAATAACTAGTGAAGGTTGCATCACGATCTGAAACAATCGATGAAGGAATGCTATGTAGATGAAAAAAATGGTCCAAAAAAAATTTTGCAACTATAGAGGTGGTATAGAGATGGTTGAGGGCACAAAAATGACTATATTTAGAGAGGCAAAAAACCAAAACCAAGATCACCATTTTCCCTCTAGATTTAGGGAGCACCTCAATAAAATACATAAAAGTATTGATCCAAGTCCTAATAGGTATGGGTAAGGGTTCAATCAACCCAGGGATGAGTGTTTTTTCACCCTTGTTGTATTGGCAAGTATCACATTCAGCCACCATCTATTGAATTGAATTTATAATCCCCTTCTAAAAGAAGTTACATCATACCCGCTCATAAGTTTTGAGAAATCCAGAGTGCCCTATAGAAGGAGAAGTATGGAATCTATAGAATATTACTTGTTGAAGATCTGTGCTCTAGGGAAGTACCTAATGACCCTTGTATTATAGAAAAGTGCCATCCCATGAATAATGTGGTAAAATAGAGGGATTAGTAGCCAACTATTGAATGATTTTAGATAATGAGGAGTCATTAGCATACCCCTATTGTACATCATCCAACCAATTTGTAATAGTCATAGAAAGAGTTGAAAGGGAAGCTTGATCCATGAATATACGAGATAGAGCATCAGCCATAATATTATCCTTACCCTTCTTATAAGTGATCTCATAGTCATAACCCATGAGTTTTCTAACCCATTTCTATTGTGATGGGGTGGATACCCATTGTTCTAATAAATATTTCATACTCTAGTGATTAGTTTTGATGCAAAAATGATTCCCTAATAGGTATGGCTACCACTTTTATATTGCATGTAAAATAGCCATCATTTCCTTCTCATAAGTAGAGAGCACTAAATTCTTACTAGAAAGGGCCTTGCTAGTGAATGCAATGGGGCATCCTTCTTGAAGGATAACAACACCAAGTCCATTTCCAGAAGCATCACTCTTGATAGTGAAGGTCTTGGTAAAATATGGCATGGCTAGAATAGGGGTAGTACACATAGCTTATTTTAATTATTCAAATGTGCACTCAGTAGTTTGTGTCCATATAAAAGCATCCTTTTTCAATATAGCTATCAAAGAAGATGCAATCATCACATAATTTTTGACAAACTTATGATAGTATCCAGTTAACCCCAAAAATCCATGGAGGCTCTTGAGTGTTTGAGGATGAGGCCAATTTTCCATGGTAGCTATTTTTTTAAGATCCACTCAAACCCCTTGGGATGAAAAAATATACCCAAGATATTCCACTTCATTCTAGACAAAAGTACATTTGGATTGTTTTACATAAAGATGATGCTTAGAGAGAAGTTATAGTATAAGCTCTAGATGTTGGAGATGCTTAGACCATGTTTGACTATAGATGAGGATATCATCAAAGAAGACCAAAATTAATTTTCATAGGTAGGGCCAAAATATTTTATTCATCAATGCCTTAAATGTTGAAGGATCATTAGTGATGCCAAAGGGCATGACCAAAAACTCATAGTGGCCATTGCATGAAAAATGCTATCTTAGGGATATCATCCTCATGAAGCTAAATCTAGTGATATCTCATGTAAAGATCTAACTTAGAAAAGAATTGAGCACCATGAAGCTCATCAAGAAGATCATAAATAATAGGTATTGAGAACTCATCCTTGATTGTGATGTGATTAAGTGCATGAAAATAAATACAAAGGTGCCATGACCCATATTTTTTTAGACAAGGACAAGTAGGGAAGAATATGGGCTGGTACTGGGATCAATAATGCCTTTCTTTAGTAATCTCAAATGAGTATCTCAATCTAAATATTTTTTTTGAAATGGGTAGTGATAATCCCTGATGTTGGGAGGAATGCTTCTAAGAAGGAGCTGGATATGGTGGTCCTCTAGCCTTCAAGGTGGAAATCCCACTAGTTTAGGAAAACACTTTCATACCTCTATAAATTGGTTTGTAAATCAAATAGAGTAGTAGAGATTGATGATGGTTGTATTTGAATGGAATGGATCTAGGTAATGATACCATGTGAATTCTTCTTAAGAAGCTTTTCCATGCAATGTGAACTTATGATACTAAGAGATCCTAATTGTAAGCCTTTTAATGTGTGTTTTTGCCCATTTTCTAAAAATTACATCCAAAGTTTAGAAAAATCCCATAAGATGGGTCCAAGTGTGCATAACCATTAGGCTCTCAAAATAACATCATAGCTACCTAAGGGCAAGGCAAACATGTTAGAGCATAAATTATAATCTCCAATAGATATATGCACATTATGACACTTCCCTTTGCAAGGTAAGGTGCCCCCATTAACAATCATGACTTCAAAGTTGGAGCAAGGATGGATAAAATAATTAACTTGTTAGGTAATCTGAGGGTTAATGAAGTTATGAGTGCTACCTTAATCAATGAGTATTGTGAGATGGAGCTTCTTAAAGTAACCTCTGACCCACATAGTTTGTGGGGTAGTGACTCTTGCTAAGGCATGGAGAGAGATCTCTAGTTGGTCTTCCTAAGAAGTAGATTCCAAAATTGGCTGAGCTTCTTCTTGATCATCTATTATATCATGAGCATCTTCCTAGTAATCATTTTCAAGTGGAGAGTTCACATCTAATAGGTACAAATTTTTCTCGACACATCAATGTCCTCAAGTGAATTTATCATCACAATTATAATAGAGTCCTTTTTCTCTATGGGCTTGCATCTCTACTTCAATCAAACATTTGATAAGAGTGGTTTTGGGGGAAAGAATTATGTGAGTGTGTTGTAGAGCTATATTTTTGAATGAATCAAAAGTGGATTTGAATCATTATTGAGTTGTGATCTTATCCTCTACAAACTTAGCCAACCCTAAGGCTTCCATCATTGTGTTGGGCCAAAACATTTTGACCTTAGATAATATTGTATACTTTAGTCCATTGACAAAACAACTCCTAAAAAACTTATCAGTTAATTCCTCTATGTGATTGGCTAGTTTTTTAAATTATATTTGATATTCTCACATAGTTCACATTTAGCAAAGTTTAGTGAGTGCTCTAGTGAAGTCATCAAAAGTACTAGGGATAAACCATTTCAAAATAAGGTTACAAAAATTAGTCCACATGGGCTCATCATGAGCCTTGGTATACCAACAATATCATTGAAGGGCTTCAAGTTATAAGTGAAAGGATGCAAGCAGGATCTTGTTGGCATAAAAAGTATTATGTAGACTAAAATATTATTCTGCCTAATAGATCCAACTAGTTGGATCTGCACTATTAAATTGAGTAAAATTAAGCTTTGTCTCATGAAAATTACTGGAAGAATAAAAATTAGTGTTTGAAAAGGACTCTAGATGTTGTCTATTGTTCATGGTGGTATGTTGAAGACTGAGGTCAAGAAGTTTTTCATCAAGATCATTTATATGGTTCTTGAAGGCAGCAATTTCATCCTCCATGTTATTTTCTCCTATTCGAGTTACTACCATGACCCAAATATATATATATATATATATATATATATATATATATATATATATATAATTTATTTGTAATGGGTAGGAAAACTAAAGTTGAGACATGTTTATTAAGAAAAGTTTTGAAAAAAGATGAAAGTGGAAGTGGTAAAGGGAATTTTAATAATTTTTTATCTTAGTGGGAGTATTATTCATGAAGATGAAAGAAAATTTAGGGGTGAAAATGGAAAAACTAAAATATTTATCAAAGAGGGTCAAAAAAGTAGAAAGGTGAGAGGAACACTATAGAAATTTCTTGAGGCAAATGGACAAAAATAGAAGTTATGGCAAAACCCAACAAAAGGGAAATTTTCAATTTATAGGAATTAGGAGTGAAATTGGGATATGGGACCTCAAGGAAGAAAATGTAGGGAATAGAATTTTAGGAATTTGGGTAAATTTTGAGGGTAAATAGGGCTACGAATAAATAAATATTACAAAAATCCAAAGAATAATTTACTCCTATTTTTGCTTATGTTGTTGATTACTATTTCTATTACTAGTTACTATGCTCTATAAAACACATCTCTAAGAATATGTTGAAATAATTCTATAGATATGATATGGTGCTTTGGTGAAACTCTATTGGTATTTTCTAATACTCTACTGGTATATTTGAAAATGATAGAAATGGACCCCAAGTTTTAATGGCTACCTAAAGGTTTAGATATATCACTCTAGCCAACAATGTTGTCTAATCAAGTACCACTCTCTATAAATTTTCTAGCCACAAATTTATCTCTCAGTAATAACTCTTGGTTTTCCTAACGGATGGGAACTATGCAATCAAGAAGGGGTCATTTCCGATTTTGTTGGTAGATCCTCTCATTGGGCCAGCTACTTTGGGGTTCCTATTATAATCCTCATAAAGAGTTTTAGGGATTTCACCCAAGAACTTCACATATTTATGTGGTTAGGTTTTACCTTAATCCAAAAAATATTATTGTGATGTAGAATAGATTTATATAGTATGACAGAGTTAGGAATTTTTGGAAAAAAATATTTTAAATAAATTACGTAGTAGAATAGAGTTTAAGCTTTCTAAAAAAAATTGTGGCCCTAGAAAGTGCTCTAATACCAGATGATAGGATCCTCCTGCAAAAATTTTAAAATGCACAAATAACATAAATTAATAGCTCAAATTAAACTTGAAATAACACTTGAAAAGACTGAATTGATCATAGACCACTTTGAGGGGGCAACCTCCTTTGAGCAAGCTCAATAAATAATTTTGTGGATGCCTTCATTAGTCTAAATGCTTTCTTATATATGAATTTTAATCTAATCAATTACTACTTCATATGCATGTGAGATAAAACAAAATGCTTATGGGATGACTTACAAAGCATATGCATCCATATCAAATACTATACTAACAAAGTAAAGAGAAGAGATATCATGGGTTCATAACGTTTACATGTCCTATTAGTATGGTTCCCTAAAAATATTTTAACACAATAGTACCCTATTATGAAACTTCATGTATAACATATAGTCCTTTTAATCTAATGTATATTTTTACAATTAATGATCTAAACCTACTATCATATATCCATACCACTTGCTCTACGTAAAATTATTTGGATTACAAGTTATAATCATGTCATGCATTTTAACTTGTGTATCTACTATGTCCATAATTCCATTTTTCAACTTTTATCCATCTTAACCAAGTCCAAAAACCTTTGATTTAGATATTCATGATCACCCAGCATCATAATCATTACAATACACAAGCTTAGAACTATGTACTCCATAGGCATTACTGCTTCAAGACCATAAACAATCAAAAAGGGATTGCAACTAGTTATGTGATTTTAATTTATTATATATGTCCATATAACCATATGAATTAATCTTCCTATTCATCCATTTCACATTATAAATATGTTTTAGCATTTTCCCTGATACCTTGTTTGATGCTTCAACCTACCCATTTGCTTGAAGATGATACATCATGATTTTATGGTGCATTATCATAAACTCTTCAGTGAGACTATTGATATTTTTATTGAGTAAATTTATTCCTATATAACTAAAAATATTAATAGGACATTTGAACCTAGTGATGATGCTTTCATATAAAAAAATTGTATCACCATTTGCATCATAACTTTGGGTCACAACTGCTTCCACCCATTTAGTGAAATAATTGGTTGTAGTAATAATATATCATACTTGAATTTTTTTGATAGGAGGATCTATAGGAGAAATAAATTCAATTCTACATTGTCCAAATGGTTTCTCTATAAGCATTTGGATTAATTGCATCTCATCACATTGATTTGCCTTTCCCATTTATTGACATACATTATAATGCTTGGCTAGTCTATGCACATCCTAAAATAATATAGGCCACCAAAGACACTATGTAATATTTTTCTTATAGTGGATTCACCTTTAAAATCACCTCTTATAATTCCATGATGATGGTCTTAAATAAGTTATGGTCATTCATGCTCTAGTGCTACTCTATGTAGGATATCATCTTTGCCACATTTGTACAAAAAGCCATTTATGAACTATATGGTATAGCCCAAATGGCAATTTTATTTTTTTCCCTTTCCAAATAGTGCACATTAAAATTTTATTTCTCCAAGAATTTATAAATATCCTCCATGTTATTTATAATCATAACAACCCTAAATAAGTACACATCTAGGGATTAATCATCTAGTTCTTCTGGCTCCTCCCCATTATATAGCCTGCTCAGATGATCTAGTCTAACATGTTCTCTATTTATATTGACATTGATGTGGAATTTAAATCCTAAAATATCATAATCCACCTAGATTTGTGTCCTCATAATATTTTATTGTTAACTAGGGAGAAAATTCTTAGTGATCTGTAAACAACTCAAATGGTGTAGCCAACAAATAATGTCAAAAAATTTGTAGTGTAAATAACATAGCTAATGCCTCTCTCTTGATATTCATATAATTATTTTATATAGCTGTAGTTTCCTTATATAAAATTGTATAGAATGATCCAACCCACCTATACCTGGTTGTGATAAAACAACTCCTACTATAGTACTAGAAGCATCCACATGTATGTAGAATGGCTTCTTCCAATCATGAAAAAATAGAATTGGTGTTGTTACTATCCTTTGTTTTAACTTAATAAATGCCTCCTTGTATTATGTTTTCAATTTAAACCATGTATTTTTATGTATCAATGTATCCATTAGCACTGATATGGCTATGTATCTTATGGTGATATTTTTATAATATCAAGTATGATAAAGAAATGTGCACACTTATGTAGAGTTGGTTGGAGGTGACATTCCTACTATTACAATAATCTTAGCTCGATCAGCCAAAATATCATTTCTACATAATACATGTCCCATTAAAATGTCAAAAGTTGTAAATAAAAGACAATTGTTTAAATTCAAAGTAATGCATAAATCATGACACCACTCTAGCATTAATCATAGTTTTGAAAAATGTTATTCAAACAGAGAAAAAATAGAGTAGTACTCAAAATATACTTCTATAAATTCATGAATTAATTCTATGAATTCATTTAATATATCCTTAAAAAATATCATTGGTGCATTATTTAAGCCAAAAGGCATTACCTTATATGCAAATGATACCCATTCAATTGCAAAGTAGTCTTGGCTTGTATTTCCTTTATGATGGGAATTTGATGGTACCCACTGAATGCATCTATGAATGAATAAAATGCATACCCTATGAAGGACTCAATTACTTAATCTATTAATGTTATTGATAATGGGTCATTGATGCAAGCATCATTTAGTAAATGGTAGTCCTGATACACCTGAATCTATCTTATTTTATTTGGCTACACAACTATAGGACTCACCCATTATACTTTTTTAAATATTTAAATGATTCCATATTGTTACATTTGATCTAGTTCAACCTTTAATTTAATTTTCATATTGGGGTTGATCCTATAGGAATGATTTTTAATAGGCCATGTGTACTCTTTCAATTCTATATGCATCTCTCCCAAAGATGTATCTACACCTTACACTTCTAATAATTTAGTAGGGAACACATCTTGATAATCCCTTAGTAGCTTCAAGGTATCTTAAATTTTTTCTTTCCCCCAATATTCTACCATAATCACAAGATTAGGAGCCAACTCTGTTTCAATATTCTCTTCAATCTTTATTCGAGGCTCTTGGTATACTTTAATTAATCTACTAGCTAGATCATCTAGATCATCTTGTAAAATGCACTTTCCTTACCACTATGGGATGTTTATATTTCACAATATTTATTCTTCAACTTGTTTTACACTCTAAACTATTTTTGGTTCAACTTCCCATTCTATTTCAAAGGACCCTTATATATCTAAATCTCCATCACTATCACTAAACTTTAGCAATTCTTCTATTATTCTATCACATGGACTTAACAAGAGCTTGTTCTTATTGATTAGCCTTATAATTATGAAGTACCAAATTTAAATCTTATGTAACTTCATAATGAGATGATGATTCAATTGTATTGAATAAGTATTCATCTCATATATGACATAAATATGTTTATCTTCTGTGAGTCATTATGCAACATTAGATTATCATCTTTGATCACAAAAGTTGATTGTTTGTTAGACAAGTAGGTGGGTGGATTGCCTAGCATGAGCTAGATCCTAGAAGTGAAAACTTTTTAGGAGGCTATCAATCCACCTACTTTAAACACTTAAGTTTGATAAATAAAAATGATATAATTTTCATAAAATGATATAAAACTGACTCTAAAAATATTAAATTACATCAAGTAACTAGAATTAAAATAAAGAAGTCAAATGCTTTGTTAAAACAATGACTAGGTGAAAGTAATTAATGCCAAAATTTAGTCAAAGGACAAGGTTGTGGTTTTGGTTTGGGGTTGATAAAATGATAAGTTGGATGAGGGGTAAAATGGTAAATTATGGTAATAAATCAAAGGGATGAAGGTCAATATGGTGGGAAGCCAAAGATATAAGGAACTTAAATATGGCAAAGGTATGAGTTGGCCAAAAGGGTGAAGATGGTAAAGGGCCAAAAGTGCAAATGGATAAGTGAATAAGAATGGTAAATGGGAAAAAGGGGTAGGGAGGAAAGGAGGTGGAGGAATAAGGCCAAAGGAAAGGAAAATAATAAATATAGGAAATAAAATAACAAATAAAGTTACCTCATGCTCGTTGAAGATAGAAGATGGTTGATGAAAGTGGTGTGGTTGATGAAGATGGCTTACAATTTTGATAGAGATTCATTGATTTCTGCTCTTTTCCTCTAAGAGATGAGTGGCCTCCTTGAAGAGTGATTCTAAACCTAGAAGATGAAAATGTTCCTAACCAAAAACCAACTTGACCATGGGTGAATGAAAAAGGGGGGATTTGTAGCATTTGTTGTGAAGAAACATGCCAAACAAGTGGAATAGTGAGGTATGGTGCCATTTTTCAAGTGGGATCATAAATGGCAAAGGGTATAAGGGTGGTGAGATTCCCACCTTGTTATTTTATCTCCCACCTTGCACATAAGTCCAATTTGGAGTGGTAATCATGCACATAGGCTCAAATGAGGCCAAAACACTTTTCACCAAGCTAATTTGTCTTTTAGCTAAGTGCCCCATAAATTTTGGCACCATTATCCATGTGGGTGAATGAGTGGTCATGAAATATAAGGGGGAGAGGTTCCCATTTATCCAATAGGTATCCCACTTGGTTGGTTTATCTCCCAACTTTCTAAAGAGTCCAAAATGGTGTGGAAATCATGCACATGGGCTCATATGGGTCCGAAATACTTTCCACCACTCATTTCCATATTTTGGCTAAGTTACCCATGAATTTTGGCACTATTCCCCATGCATGAAGAAAAAACACATGTTAAATGATGGTCTCATAAGGGAAATGCACCATACTCTAAACAAGGGGTCCTTTGGTGCTTAATGATGTCATAAGGTACCTTGGAGGAGGGTCCCAGGTGGGGTATGAAGTTCCACTTCAAGCCACATCACTTTCAAGCGATGCCAATTGCCATATCACCTTCCATGTCAATTATCATGTCACTTACCATGTCACATGCCATGTCATCATGAATAGTGATAGTGGGTCTCATAGTGAATAGTGATAGTAAATAGTATTTTTGAATAGTACTATGTGAATAGGAGAATAATGATTTAGTTAGGTTAGGAGGGGTTGGTTAAGGGTTAATAAGGTTTTAGGGGTTATTTAAGGGGTCCTAAGGCATTAAATCATCAAAAACTACAAGTGTACAAATTTTTAGTGTTTACATTTTGCCTTTTTTTGTTATGTGGCTTTGAATTAACAAGATGCAGAAAAAAATAGATTGTTTGGTCAAAGGTTAGGATGCCCCAAGTCTGGGAGGAGGTGTTCCCCCTCAAACCAAGAGTTGATGAGGTAAAGCAGAATTAAGTGTGATTTTGATAAGCAACTGGTGGGGAGGCACTAGGTGGTGCCATAAGGTAGTTGGGTATTTGAGATGCAAACATGCACATAAAATGTGACTAAGTATGGTAACCAAGATCACACATAAACTAAAGTTACCAATGTTGGTTAATTTAAGTTTGGGTCTAGAGGGACATATGTCAGAGGTAACCAGTCCACAAAATTAGTCATAGTTAATCAAGTCATACCTATCAAGTGATCTAGATAGGGTCGATGTTGGTTACAAGTATCCAAGGTAGGAAGTGTTCTTAAAAAATAACATAAATGGTTAGGTCATGCAAATATACATGGCAAGGTTGGTTGGTGATATCAAAATGGCCTAGGAAAGGTTGTCATAAATATATGCAATAGTTTGGATCTAAATGACCAATGTCAAAGTAGATGTGGTTGAATGGTTAGTTGGTCAGAGAGAGTGGTTCACAAGGGTTTAGGTAAGGGGTGGTCGAGTTGACTCCATATTCACTAGGCAAGTGGATGCTACCTACATAGTTCCATGGATGTGATATCTAATAAAACTTCAAGCTAAATGTAGTTCTTAGTGGAGTTTAAATGGGCTACCCCAATGTGATACACCACATGGTTAGGTTTGGGTTGATAGTTTGGTAATGGTGAGGTGTCATGGTGTAGATTGGTGAATAATCACCATAACAATCCCACATACATTAAGAGGAGAATACACAGATGGGTAAGGTAGGATAAATAAGTGGGTAACAAAAGTCTAAGCATCACAAATGTCTTATGATGGAGCTAAGCCAAAGAAGAGGTGCCTTTATGAGGAGGTTATTACTTATAAAATTATGTGAGAGTATAAACATAGTACTGGCATCTATCACTATGAGCCATGTTTTAGGTGATGGGCATCTATTAGGATCTACATAGTCTCTTTGGTAAAGTTTCATCATCAATATGATCTGAGTTTTATGGGTAGTAGTGAAGTGACTATTTGAAAATAATTTCTTTGATGGCTAATTATATTATATGAATTAGAAAATTGGAAGCATGGTGAGTGATAGAGGATAGATCATGCCTAACCCAAGAGTTGCATCAGTAGGCTAGATAAAAGGTAGACATGTCTGCATCCTCTATCCTAGTTCCTTAAAACTAATGACTTTAGGTTCCACTTAGAAAAGGCCTTTTTATCAAGGAGCTATGTGGTCCAAGATATTAGTTATATAGTTGGATAAGATGAGGGAGCTTCTATAGTGATAAGCATTTGGGATCTACCACCATAAAAAATAGTGGTAGTTTTAAAGGTGTGATCATTATAGTAGCCCATGGTTGAAATCCAATTTATGTCAACCAAGTTAAAGGTTATAATGATTTAAATAACCACCAATCCCATAAGTACTATAAGATGATAAATCAAGTAGAGACATCATATGTAGATTAGTTGATAAGGGCAACAAAAAGACATCATGATAGTGCATAATGACGATATTGAGATGATTCGTTAGATCAAGGGCTATGTGTCCACATGAAAAGGTAAGTAGACATGACCATTTCAATTAGGAAGACTATTTAAGGGAATCAATGATAGAACCCTCCTCATCAGTGGAATGGATAATCATGTTAGTGAGGAATAATAATTAGGTAGCCTATTTAAATAATCATGATAAGAATGAATACCTATCATGAATTCATTTGGTTTTATAGGTTGTTTAGGGTACAGATAACTACTCAAGATTGAATATGGAAAATAATTGGAGCAATGGTAGAGATAATCAATGACCCCCATGACCCAAAATAATCTACATGGTGAATGTGCATATCTATCGAATACTACAACATGTAATGGTGATAATGGAAGTGTTGTTAAACCAATAACAAGAGGAAAGGCACCCATGGATTGAGCTTGAGATTGAAATCTTACCTCCTCAATAGTGAATAAGGAAAGAATTTTTTTGCATAGGGTGTAGGGATGGATAACATAACCTTCAACCTATCTATGGAGGGAACCCTCACTATCCAAGGGGATACATGCTAAAGCAATAACTGATAGTACCTATTCAAGCAAACAATCAGAGTAGAGGGATGTAATGGCTATGATGAGCATGTAGGGTGAAATACCCATAGAGAAATATGATTATCGCCCTATGGGGATGAGTGCAGAAGAGGAGATTAGAGTACACCCTTTAGAGGTTGTTGATAAAGGGACTATTACAGATGTTAGTTTAGGGAGTAATCAAGTAGAAAGATGGCTAAACACAAATATAGAGTTACTAAATAATTGGCCTAATGAACAGGTATGAAAATAATGTATGTAGAGGCCTTAGGTGAGGTGTGTATAGTCTAATAACTTTTTATGTGTCATTCAACTCCTCACACCCTAAATAAAATATTACATAGTTTTATGTAAATATGTACAAAATGTGTTGGATGTCATTATTTGAATGTTATTATGCTTAGGGTTATGTGGATACTCATGAATTCTATGGTTGTGGTTATGATCTCACTTAAGGTAAAGTAGATAAGGTAAGGAAATGAAAAACACTAATGGTAAAGTGAATAATATAATCAAGAGATAAATATCATAATGAAAATATCAACTAAGCACATTAGGATGAGAAGAGGGAATGATGTTCCTTTTGTGACAAGGAATAAAAATTGACTCAAAGTGGGCTTATATTAATTAATATAAGCCTTATAAATGCATCAAATGAGTGAGATTTTAAGGCTAAAAAAAGGTGTGTTGATCACGCCATGTCAATTACACTCAAAATGTGTAGAGGATTTAAAGGTTGAAGAGGCGATGGATAGGGTGAAGGCAGTATTTGGAGAGGGAAAAAAGGAGGACCCATACTTAACTGATAAAGACACTAAAAGAAGAAATGGATGTCTTGAAGTAGTGATATTAATAATATTTCATGCATTAAAGAAAGAGAGTAGAGGGAAGGAGGAAGCAAACATGTATATGCACATATAAGCAATGTGACTAGTGACTACAATCTAATGAGTGAGAAGATGGATTGATAATGGGAGAAAATAAAGTAGATCCAACAAGGGATGAGGTTAAGGTGTACTAGGAAATGGATGAAGATATAGGTAGATAAAAAAATGAGGTTATAAATAAAGATGAAGTTGGAAAAATATGGAAGGATCCAAGCATGGATATGGAGGAGGTAAAAAATAACTTCAAGAAGAATAAGTAGTGTCATCAAGGGAGACAAAAAAAATGAAATGAAATGGAGAAAAGAGAAGAAAAATAAAAGGTATAAGATGGGGGTTTGAGGAATGCACTAAATAATGACAGATTGGATAATTGAAAAGGATGGGGAAAGAAATGTAGATATCGTGAAGGGTAAGTGGAGGATGAGAAATATGGGAGGCCATGAAAGGTTTGAAAATAAGTCTAAAAAAAATAAGGAAAAAAAAGTTTGGTGATGTAAATGAAAAAAAGGAAATACATGGAAGAAAAGGAAACAGGATGAAAAAGGAGTAAAATGAGGACACAAAAAGGATGACATGAGAGTGAATAAGTAGGTTAAAATGTGACCAAGTAAGCATGGATGGTGATAGCCAATGAGAGGAACAATGAATTAAATTAGAGGGAAGTGTTGGAGATGATAATGGGATGGAAAATGGGAAAGGGGTTAAGAAAAATGATGGGAAGAAAAGGATGGGTGGATAAGAATTTGAAGAGATAAGGTATGTGATAATCATCTTTTTAAAAGAGATTGACAAGCTGAATGGGTGATTAAAAGAGATTGACAAGCCAAAAAGTGGTGAGGTGGTGAAGAAATATGGGAACATAATGAAAGGCAATGAGATGAAAATAAGGTATGATAAGAAGGAAAAGGAAGAATTGAATTAAGGATATAAATTATAGACACTCACACAAATGCAAAAGATAAGTGAGTGCTGAGATGGAAAGAGGAAAAGGGCAATGCAAAGTGCAAAAGGTTATGATAGATAAGAAGAAAAGGGTAATTATGGAAGGCTTCTCAAAGGATAAAAACCCGATTAGAATCTAGTTGTGGATGAAAAAAATGGAAAATATGGGGAGAGTGGAAAATTTATAGAGAGTGGTAACACACATAAGAAAAAAAGGGATGCTAGAAGAAATAGAAAGCATGCTAGATTGAAAAGATGGGAAAGAGGAAAACAAGAACTGAGAATTAGAATGAAGGTGTTTTTTAATTAGTGGAAGGAAAGTAAGAATGTGGTAGAAAAGAAGAGGAGGTAAAAGTTTCCATCAGTGTGCAAGGGAATAAGATGATGTGGAATTGGTGAGGAAAAGAGAGTGAGGAAGAGGGTATGACAGGTTTCCAAGGATAAGGGGATAAGATCAGGACAGTGGAATTAGACAAAGGTGATAAAGGGCATGATTGGTAAGAAGTGGAGAGAGGGAAAAAAAACATGAAAAGAGGGTGAGGGAGTGGGGCACGAATCATGCACAAGGAAAGGTGATGGGGAGGCCAAGGAAGTAGAGTATGTGGTGGTTTTATGGGAGATAAGAGGGGCCAATGAGGAAGGTTGTCAATCCTTGTCTTAAAATAGATTGACAAGATTAAGGGAGTGAGGTGGTGAAGAGATAAGTAAAGAAGTGGAGGAAATATATTAGGTGACAAGGGTAAATAAAGGATGTGACCAAGCTGACCTCAATGACTAGGTGCTACCTACATAGTTGAAAAGACTGCAAGTCAATGTAGTTCTCCTAGTAATGGAGAAAAACAAAGAAGAATTATTAGATGATGTTAAAATATAAGGATTCTAGGAATAATCCAAAGCTTCCCTGACATAGGACTCCATAAGCAAGAGGGAACTATTAGCAATGGAAATTAATGAGAAGAAAAGGGGGACGGTAATTATTTTTTAGTGGTTGAACTACCCTTAGAAGTCAAGTAGTGGCTACATAGTCCATGGACATCAGGCCAATGTAGTTTAACTAGGTTTTGGTGAGTGGTGTTCAAATTGATTGACCCAATTTAATAGACCACATGGTTTAGTTTGATTGAAGGTTTGCAAATAAAGTGTGTGCATCAAAGGTAAGTTGAGGTTACAAATACAGGTATCCCCAGAAGGTGGGTTGATTGATGTTAATGTTATTTTGATTTCATTTATGGTTTTTATGGAAGATAGTAGTGGAACATAAGTAGGTTAGATGACCATACTAGATGTGGATGAATACCAAAAAAATCATGAGACATAGGTCAAATAGAATACATGACTCAATGAGGAGAGAATAAGAAATGAGGTGTAATGCCTATTTGTTGACAAGGATAAAGTAAAACAAAACCCAGAGTTGGATTGACTTGAGGAACATAAGCCTTTTTAATGCTTTGTGTTAGCATGTGTTGGTTGGTATAAAAAAATTCTTGATCACACTATGCTCAGTAAGCTCAAAATCCCTTGATTTATAAATAGTATAAAGGGAATATGGGTGATAGATGGTGTGAAGGATAAATGGTAATATGTATGGTAACTTGATGTGGGTAAGTTTTCCCCTTCTATAGGTGACCTAAGAATGATAATAGATAAGTCCATTTCATATGCTAGATGTAGATTGATCAATGTGGGAATTCTAAATGTGAAATCCAATTAAGGCTTCCATATTATTATGTTGTTTTAGAGTTAATTGCAACTTTAAAGATTATTTATAATTTTATTTGATTGTGATAGTGGGTCTTTTGCTTTATTGATTTATATGGTAAGTTGATCGATGTGAGAATTTTATAATAAATTTCTCTATTTTTTATAAAGTTGACTTGGCCATCCTTCAAGGGAGTGGTCTAAGTTTAGATGATTTGTTTAATACCTTTTGATATTTGTCCTTTGAGGGAGAAATCTACCCTTAGTGCAAGAAATTTTTATTTTGTTTTTGGGTAGCTATCATTCAAGGGAGTAGTCTCTAATACCTAAAGTATTGACTAGAGTAATATTTTGGTATCCAAATTGTTTTTGGATGTGATGTTCTTAGACATGGACAATTCTAATTAGGTTTAGAGGTCTACCTTTATGGGGGGAAATTTAACAAAAGAGGATTAAATGATAGGTGAAAGGAGGATGTTTGAGAGACAATAACCATGGGATTCCATCTTGTTAGAGATAGAAAGTATCAAAGAGAACCATGCCATAGGTAGAGTCGTGGTACCCATATTTAGTATTAGGTTATGACTATTATGGTTAATCATATGGTTCTATGCTGTAATCAATTATCCTTATAAGGAGAGGAGGTATATGGGTGAAGGTGAAAATATCATTAATCAAGGGATGAGCTTAAGTTAGATAAAAAGTGAGCCTAATCATTATTTAATAGAAGAATGGATGTAAATGTGAAGCATTGAAAGGCTCAAGTTCTAGTTTTTCTTCGAGAGAGAATAAATGGTAAGCTCCTAATCCATACTTATGGGTTATGATATAAGGTCCAAGATAATTGAAATCAAACCTACCTCATTTAAATTTCTCCATATTGGTCACATATTGGTTTTATTTTAGGATGAGATCTTTGATATTGAAATCTCATTGTTTGAGGTTCTTATTAGAAGCACGTTCGATATGCTCTTAATATATATGGAGGTGGGTGAGGGATATTAAACAATGTTCATCAAGTATCTCAAGATAAGCTAATGGTGTTGATGATAATCTTCTTTAGAAATAAGATCTTGAAAATATATGTGAAAAGAGCGGATTTAGAATTCAAGAGGAAAGACTCCCTCTATTCTAAAGACTAGAGAGAAAGAGGTATCACCCATAGAGGTTTGAATTATAGTGTGATAGGCCCATAAATCAAATGGGATGTGCAAGTGTTAATCCCAACCTAAAGCACTGACAACTTTAGTTAGTATTTTGTTAAGGATTTTTTAAGAGCCTTCCGCCTATCCATTTGCCTATGGATGGTAAGGCCAAGAAAATCTTAGATTGATGCCAAATGTGTCACATAAACCTTGGAATTACTTATTTTTGAAAGTTTTTCCATTATCAGTGATGTTCTTATGAGGAACACTGAAGTGATAGATGATATGATGGTTGATAAAGTCCATAATCTTCTCTACATTGATCGAGATAAGAGGGATAGATTTCACCCACTTGGTGAAATATTTGGTGGCTTTATGATGGAGCTATGTCATTACAAAGAATGGGGGTTGATTTCCCAATGAGATCGAGCCCCCATTTTGAGAAAGGCCAAAATTCCTTATATACTTGGAGGTCATTGGCTGTTACATGATGTAAATTAGTGTGTTGTTGATATATAACACACTTTTTACATAATCAAAATAGTCTTGGTTGAGGGTGGGCCAATAGTATCCAAGGCAAATGATATGTTTATCGATCGCTAGACCACTAAAGTGTCCCCCATAGATCCCATCATGTATTTCCCTAATGGCATGGGAGGCTTTATGGCTACATAGGTAACAAAGAAAGAGACCATCAAAACCATGTTTTTAAATGATTCCCCTTAGTATGGTGTAATGATGCCTAGGTTCTTTAGGAATTCCTAAAGAGGTGGGGAGAAATGATGCCTAGGTTGAGGTAGTTAAAATTTTGGTCATACCAAATGTTAGATGGGGATTTATCCACACTACAAATGGTAAGGAGGTCAGATTTGTCATAAGAGGATGTGGTATAATGTTGAATGGTGACAAAGATTTTGGAATTGGAAGGATAATAATGGATTTGCTAATCAAGGTAAGCCATTGTATCGACAATTTTTTTGGTAGATCAAGGGATAGATTAGACCAAGTAATGTTCAAATGATGTTAAGAGTTTGTCAACTAAAAATTTGTATTTTTGTAATATATAATTCTTACATTAATATGAGCCATTGACTTGGTTGACCATGAGTTGGGAATCACCAAAGACATTCATTGTCTTAATTCCCAAGGCTAGAAAGGTTTGGGGACCTATGACTAGGGCTTCATACTTAGCCATATTATTAGTGCATTTAAATTCAAGTTTGAAGGATAGAGGAATGAGTTCACCATTAAAGGGGATAAGGATGATATTGGTTCCCCCACCATGTTGACACCTTGAGCCATTGAAAAACATAGTCATTTAGTAGGTTATGTCCTCTTGGTTAAGAGTAGCGATGGATTCATTTGGGAATTTAAGAGGAGAAGATTGGTGATCTATCAAAGGTACTTTAGCCAATTAATCATAAATGACTTGCCCTTTAATTGAATTTTGTTGAACTCAAGATCAAATTTTGCTAAGAGCATAAGCCATTTGGCCATATGCTAGTTTTGGTATAGCTTGGAATACATGTACTTGATTGGGTCAATGTTGGTTATGACATAGGTTTTATGGTTAAGAAGGTAGTGGAAAATTTTGGTGGCCATGAAATTTAAGGCTAAGTATATTTTCTTGGTATGGCTATACTGAGCCTCATATTCTACAAGTCTGTGGCTAATGTAGTAAATGGCTTGATCTCTATGTTGTTCATCTCAATGATCTAACATTCCCCTTACAGAATGGTTGGTGGTAGAGATATATAGGTGAAAGGAGTGGTAATTCTTAAGAGGGATGAGGACATGAGGTGACAAAAGGTACTGTTTGAGTGATTCAAAGGCTTTTTGACAATCACTATTCCATTTTAAGAGACATCCTTATTCAAAAGGTGATGGAAAGGTTAGAACTGATCTAAAAGCTAGGAAATGAAATTGTCAATGGATTAAAGCTTTCCCTATAGGCTATGGAGTTGTTAAAGGGTGGTAAGAGGGGGCATCTCCAAGACTACTTTGACCTTGGTAGGATCTACTTCAATTCCTTGAAGAGAGATGATAAATCCAATAAGATTTCCTGAAAGGACCCTAAAAACACATTTCTTGGGGTTAATTCAAAGATACTACTGATAACTTTCAAAAAATCTTAGAAAGATTTGGATTTTCTTAAGAGATCATAAACATCATCCTCTATGATGGTGTAGATGAGGTCATCGAAGATGTAGGTCATGGCTCATTGGTAAGTTACACCGGCATTATTTAACTTGAAAGGCATGACTCTGTAGCAAAAATTTCCCTAAGGGGTGGTAAAGGTGGTTTTATTCTAATCTTCAAGAGCAATCAAGATCTAATTATAACCTAAAAACCCATCCATAAGAGATAACATCTTGTGGCTAGCTATAAGATCAACAAGTTAGTCAATACTAGGTAGAGGAAAGTCATCCTTGGGGTAGGTGAGGTTAAGTTCATAAAAGTCCACACAAATGCATAGAACCCCAGTGGTTTTGGTGATAGGTATGATATTTAAGACCCACTGGGGGTAGTCAACGGGTTTAATGAATTTTATAGATAGGAGACATTGAAGCATTTCTTTGATGAGAAGGGCTATGTAAGGATGGATTTGTTGAAGTTTTTGTTTAACAAGCTTGGCATCAAGATGAGTGACTATGTTATGGGTAACAATTGTGGGGTCAATCCTTAGTATATCATTTTAATACCAATCAAATGTTATGTTTTAGTCTTAGAGGAAAGAGGAGAAGTCTTAAAGTTCTTTGACATTCAGTGATTGGCCCAATTTGATAACATGGGGGTTGTCTGTAGTGCCCAAGTTTATATCCATGGTGGATTCATTTGACATGGTCAAAGATTCAAGAGGAAGGGATTTATTGATTAGAAAATTTGGGGCACCATAATAGGTGAGAATAGAATCATTGTATTGATTTCGGATGGTGTTGCTGGTAGGATAATATTTTTGTATCATTTTAGAATAGAAGAGAGGAAGGGTTTAAATTTGGCCATCCTTTTGATAGGTCAAGGGGATTAAACTAATGGTTTTGATCAAAAAAATGTTAAGAGGAATGATATCAAAATCCTCAAAATTTTAAGGAGGTTGGGTTGGTGAGGAGGGGATGCCTTCCTCGATGGCATCAATAGGTTTGGGTGAATTGGTTGGTTCTTAAGGTGGTACAAACCCAAGGCCAAATGAATCATGAGGTTTTTGGATTTTAATCAAAGGTAACTCATGAGGTTCTTGTTCATATCAACCTAGACCAAATCCCTTCTAGGCACACCTGTGAAGGTATAATTTAGCAAATGATTGTTTATCAAGGTATGAAAAATTAGAGGTGAATGGTCAGATGGAGGAGGTAGTGGTGGGAGCAAGAAGTGGCCAATTAATTCCCCCATAGATGAAGTTTTTTTAATGGTTGTGGGGGCCAAAAGGGATGATTTTTTTGATGCTAGGGTCATAGTAAGGGTCATGTTTGAGGTTCACATATTCTTGAGGAGTATGGAAAGCATCCAATGCTAGAAGGTGATACTCCCCTAGCAACAATTGTTAGAATATAGTTCCCAAGGGCTCCTCTAGGGGGATCTATGAAGAAGGGATGGATTGGCTAGTTGATGTTTCATCAATTTTTGGAGGTTAGGGTGTAACTACTAAAGGCACATGATATGGGTGTTTAAGGACATCATTAGGGTGATACGTCATGTTGCATGTTGAGAAAGTATTTGGGTTTTCTTAGAAATTGATGACCTAACCCTCATGCTCAAACCTAATGCATCAATGGAAGGTAGAGGGAACACATTCCATGAATCAAATCCAAGGTTATCCCAATAATATGTTTTATTGGAATTATCCTTCCACAACATAGAAGAGTTCAGGGAGCATGCAGGGCCCTACATGGATATGAAAGATGATGGTTCCCAAGGTAGTGGTGATAGTGTCATTAAATGATTAAAGGCCTATTATGGATTCTAAAATGATATTGTTTGGTAAGTTGAGTTGGTCATAAGCATATGATCATATGATGTTAATGCTAGATACCCCATCAATCATCACCCTTTTGACAAAGGTTTGGTTGATGTAAGTGGTAATAAAGAGTAAGGGATCTGGGTCTTCAGGGTGGACAAAAGGTATTTATAAATTTTTAAAGGTGATAAGGTTAGAAGTTTGGAGGGAACAACAAATGTAGCTAGAGGTTAAGGGTCATTGGGTTGGACCTCGATTGATTGTAGGGCCTCTATGAGTTCTTGGTAGTGATGGGGAGAAGTAGAAATCAACTCATGCAAGCTCATTTTTATCAGTGTCTAGGGAAGCTGCTTAAGGATATCTTTTTGAATAGATATTACATATGGGTTGGGTTCTGAAGGTTTAGATTGGGGGGCACCTAAGACAGACTTCGACACTTTGATTGAAGATTGATATGGTTCAGTGTGGTTTTCTTGGGAGTTTTAAGAGGGTTAAGTCCAAAGAATAGACACCTTATCCTTCCCTTTACTCCTTTAATATGATCTAGTGACCACATTGATATTATGGATAGAGAGAGAGGGTGAGGTAGTAGAGTGTTCAAACTCATCTTCATTCTTAGGTGAGAGTGGAGGAGTGGGTAAGCATTAGATAAGTATGGCTATTGGTTGGGTTGCTATGGGTAACATAATAGGTTCATCTATTAATAGATCATCTTGCTCATAAAGGTGGTGGATGAGAGTTTGGAGAGCTTTGCAATTCTCTATATCATGGCTAGGTGTCTTGTGGTATAAAAAAATCAAATTTTTATTGAACCATAATTGTTTAGGATGCGAAAAGTCAAAGGGTTTGATGGGTGGAAATCTCAAGGAAGATGTTAACAATAATATTTGGAGAATGGTTAGGTAAGGCTCAGTTAAGGGTGGTAAAGGTTTAGCCATTTTTATTTTGGGTGTTGAGGTAGAAGGTTATTTGGAAGTAGGTTTGGTGATAGATGTCTTAGGTAAGGTGGTACAATTGGTTGATGGTTTTAGTTTAGGTAAGATGGTTGATGAGCTAGAGGTGGAGGATGGCAAGGTAAGTAACTTAGGTATTGTTGGTGTAATAAAGAGAGGTGCATTAGGAAGTAAGTGTGAAGGTGTAACTAACAGAGGTGGTGGGGTTTTGGTAAAAATAATGGGCTTCATGCTCAAGGTAGAGGGATGAGGACCCAAAATGTAGGGCAAGGTTGAGGAATGTAAAATTTGAGGATTTGGACCTTTGGTTGGTTTTACCTCTTTGGTTGCTTTAGTTATTGTTTTTGGAGGGGTTTGGTTATTTTAGTTGTCTTGGTGGGTTTAGGTGTTTGAGGATTAGTTAATTTGAAGGAGGTTTTGGTTGGTTAGGTGGATGTTTTAGTTGTTTTAAAATGGATAGGTTTGTTTTCCAAAGAAGGGGTTAGAGGTTTTGGTTTAATTCCCTTACCTTTTTCTTGGTTTTTGATGGAAGGTTATGAAATTAGAGGTTTGGTGGGTGAAGTTCTCTTTTCTTATGAGATAGTTTCTAAAGATAGAATGGATGGTTTTATAATAGGGGAGATAGGTGTGGTAACCTTTGTCAAAGGTGTGGTTATGGTTAATTCCTTTATTTAGATGTCTAAAATGGTAGAAGGTAACTCTACTATTTCAATAAGTAGAGGGGGATTGGTAGATTGGTGAACAGGTTCTTTATCAATGAGTGTGTCAAGAACAATGTTAATGGTATAGGTGTTAGGAGAACATTCAATGTTGTTACATTATTGGTGGTAATGTGGTTTGGAAAATATTTCCTAAATATGTCAAGGGCTTGGTTGGGTAGTGTGTTGGGGTTGTCCAATTTAATCTCCCCCTTCTCAATGAGGGATTGGACAAGGTATTAGAAGGTATTGAACCTATTGATATCATGTCCTATGACTCGATGAAAGCCATAATAGTTATTTTCATTATACCAACATAGTATGGGGTGAGAAGCATCAAACTATTGGGGTGGTTTAATTGGTCGAAGTTAGATGATATTAGATTTTAATAACTTTTCCAAAATAGAATCATAGGTTTCCCTAAGTGGAGTTAATTTCTTCTAGTTACTCCAAGTTTGGTTCCTTAAGTTTTGGTTTGAAGAATTAGAGGAGTTGGAAGTTTGGTTCCTTGGGTTTTGTTAGTTAGTAGATGGTAGAGGTATAGATTTGAGGACAATAGCATTAATAGTTTCTTTATTTTTGGTGTTGGGATTTGTTTGGTCATTTAGTTTGGAAGAAGAGGGCTCATTGGGTTTGTAAGTTGAGTTATTTTTCTTCAACTTTAACTTTCCTTCATCAATGTCTTTGTTCTCTAGTTTAAGAGCCATGGTAAAAGCTTCATCAAATGTCTAGAAGCTTTGGACATGTAATGTGGAGGAAATATGTTTTGAACATGCTCATGCAAAGAGATTTATTAGTTCAAGTTGGGGCAAGGGAAAGGAAAGTTGGTTAATTAGGCTCCTCGAATGAGCCAAAAAATTAATAATGGACTCATCCTCAAACTTCTAGATGGAGTAAAACTTAGTAATGGAAACTTTCTTGGATATATTGATCGAAAAGTGATCCAAGAAGTTTTTGTCTAATTGGTTGAAAGAGAAGATGGAATGTTTGGGTATGGCACTATACCAATCTAATTTTGGTCTAGATAATTACATAGGAAAGGTCTATAGGAGAAGAGCATCATCATGGGCAATCAAGTAGCATGAATGCCTAAACACTCTTAAATGTTATTGAGGGTCTTCCTTACTATTAAACTTGGTAAATTTTGGAAGTTTCCACTAGGATGGATAAGGTCTAATAGGGACTAAAGATTGAATAGGCTCATTGAAAATTTTATCATAGGATAAGAGATTATGGGATCCAAAGATGGATGACTCAAGGGTAGTCATCTTGTCCATGATCATATTCATTAAGTCTATTTGGGGTTGAGTACCTGGGAGGTTGTAAGATGCATATTATGATGGTGGTTGAGAAACATGTTGATAGTGGGTGGAAGGTTGAGAGGTTTTTGTGAACATAGGATTGCAATAGGGGGATATTAGTATTATGTTAGTGAATAAACCAAATCAATCAAAAACACATTAAACTAATACCCTAAGCCTATTTCAAAGGAGGAGGTTAGTTAACAAAACAAAAATGGGAAACACAACCAAAACATGAAAGAAAGACCTTCCTTTACCTTCCTTGGATGCTCCAAAATACTTTTTATAGTGGCTTTCTTGGTTTGTGCTCATGAAGTATGCATCAATGAAGTATGGCTACCTCCATCTCTCCTTGGCACCATGTTTGGCTTTGGCTTAGCTTAGATCAATATTTAAGATTTATAACACTAATATGAAATGATTTTGAATACATTTATATATTATAATTTTGGAATGAAAATCTTAGAATTAAATAGGCAAGGCCTTCTATTTATAGATTTTTGAGATTGATTAGAATCAACCTGAACTGTCCATCTCAAGATTGAGATGTGTGGCTAAGAATTAATTCAATTGTGTAATTAAAATTCATAAATAGGCTCATCAATATTTGGGATAGAGGGGTATTTAATGAGGCATATATGGTCTTAATGAGGCATGGGAGGGGTTAACATTGATATTTTATGCATTTATGGCCTAGGTATGTCTTCTTAAGAAATGATGTCACCTAATGATGCAGATATTGAATATTCATTTCCAAAAATAAATTATTCAAAAAAATTCATGGAATTATTAATTATGCTCATGATTTGCTTTAATTATCTCTTAAGAATGATTAACTAATTTGATGTAAACTTTGGCTCTTTATGCACAAATTACTCAAATTGGTCAGAATGTCTTATTATTGGCCCAAATTTTGACTAGATTAGAATTGGGAGTTGATGTTAGATGTATTAGATCCATTATCCCATTTAGGATGTTTTCAAGACAAAATAAAAAATGCAAATGTCTCATGTAATATATTTGATAAAAAAAGAGCAATCTAAAGTGCCCAGGTGTAAAATTGGCATTTTGACTCAAAATGATTTGATCAAAATTAGTTGGCCCATAAATTACATTGTCCCATTTAGTAATACTTTAACCCAAATTGGCACTTGAATATGTCAATTTCAAATATTTTAATATGTTTTAGTGTTTTTAGGCCAAATTATGCACTTTGGTATGAATTGGTCTAAAGCCTGGTTGGAGGTTATCGATGTCCAATTTTAGGTGTCCATAGTTTGCCCATGTTTGGGAAGGCATTTCTAGCTAAAATTGTACTAACATATTTTCAAAGAATGAAAATTTATTATGATGATGAACTAATTATATGATTCCCCCTCGAGGGAATAATTGGCACAAGGAAAGGTCATCAAATGGTCCCACAAAAAGAAAGAAGTGAAATGAAGGAAACAAACAAAGGAAGATGATGGGGTAAAAACATAATGAGTTTTAAAAAGTAGTCCAAAATCATTGAGAATGTAAGTGGGATGATGTATAATGGTTTGCCAAATGTGGTTATAAGAATTTTACCCTAATAGTGGCAACATGGTATGATAACACAATGATTTACCCAAAATTAGCTATAATCATTGAGAAGATGGAGTTGCCCTAGTTAGGATAGATAAATAAAATAACAACATGCCCCTATTGAGGAAAAAATAAAGTAAATTAGTGAGGACACAATGATTTGCCCAAAGGTAGTTATAATCATTTAGAAATGCAGGTGGGATGGTGTATAATGATTTACCCATAGGTGGTTATAATCATTAGACCCTGATTATGGCAAACATGATTGATTGGTTGATTGATAACGGTAACTTAACATAGAGGTTAATGATAAATTGGAAAAACCTACTAGTAGGAAGATGCTCATCTGAACTAACAAAGGTTGAAATTATTTCATGGTTAATTACTCTATTTAGGATATGATTGGGATTGAATCAGGATGTTGATGTTGAAGAGATGTCGATGTCACCATTATTGAATAGACTTCTTGAATATAAGGTTTGTTGTGGCATGCGTTGGTAGGAATCATGGTATAACATCATGAGGACTTGGCCAAAATATGCATAAGGATTGAATCTCATAATCCAATACTCAATAAAAAATAATGCACCAATGATTAAAAAACATGATGACAATGTAAACACATGAATATGGATGAATTCAAGTGTAAGTGTGGGAAAAGAATCATCCAATGAACACACATAGAATGAATCAAGGAAATATTATGAAAAACAAACAAACAAGCACACAAACCAAACAAAAAAGAAATAAAAAATAAAAAATAAACAAATTAATTTAAGCCATATGAACATTGCCCCTAGAAAATAGGCAACAACTTAAAAAACTAACAAAATGGGAGAATAGAAGAAAAGGAAGGGGGTGGCTAAGTTGTCTCCATATGCACTAGGCAAGTGGATGCTACCTACATAGTTCCATGGTTGTAATACCCAACAAATACTTTAAGGTAAATGTAGTTCTCCCAAGAAATGGAAAAAAATGGATAACTGATGAAAAAATATAATGGATGGAATAGAAGAATAGGAATGGTCTTGAAAATTGTCAAGTACATGAGATAAAAGGCCAAAAATGATGGGGAAACTAAGGAAAAAGAGATTTACTTGTAACTTAGTAAGGGTTCCCAGAATCCTTAGGGTAAAGAAGTGGTTAATGTTTTTGGTTTTTTCTAATAGTTTTATAAATGTTTTTAGAATTTTGGAGTATCTCAACTCAATTGAGGATGACAAGATAATAAAATGGTTCAAGCTCATAAAATGGTTAGAGTGTGGCTTATGTTGCTGAGCTAACCTTGACAAGTATTGAGTGCTACATACACAGTCCCAAAGTAAGACCTCAAGTCACTGTAGTTCTACTGTATAGTGGAGGAATCCAACTAGTGTAGCAGTCAATTCAAACAAAACAAGCACAATTGGTATAAAGGTATAATATGGCATAAGAAATGGATAGTTGGTACATTAAGGCTCAACAAACATATGTTTCTCATAGTTTTCCCATAGGTAGTTATAACTAGGCAACATCGACATAGATCAATGGTAATAATTTGCCCATAGGTGGTTATAATTAGTAATAATAGTAGTGATAAGAAAGTAGCAATAAATGAAGGTGTAATTGTCAAAAAATTTATCATACTACTCTAAAATATGATCTCTATATAAAATGATCGAAAAAACTACTAAAATTGATCCTATTTATTGGTGTTAAAAAGGTGCAACCAATGGTGATACCAAGGTCAAACAAGCTAGGTAGATAAGATTCAAAACATACTTGGTCAATAGAATAGAATGGTAAAATGGATAATTAATAGGCTAAGAGGAATGATAATAATGATATATGTACAAAGAATAAAAGTGATAAAGTGGCACAATTAAAATGGTCCTTATAGAAAATACACCATAGTGCTCAAGCATAGTACCACTTGAGGTAAATAATATTCATCGACTTAGGAAGTTCATCTCCATCTAGTGTGGCAAGAATATATGCTCCTAATCCATAATATGTAGTAATGATGAAAGGCCCTAACCAATTTGGTTTGAATTTACATTTATGCTTATTCTCAATTATGGTATTCTTTTAGTTTTATTTAAGAATAAGATCACCAAGTTCAAATGTTTTATACTTGACATGTTGATTATAGTCAGTAGGTGTGCCATTTATGAACATAGGATTGCAATAGGGGGAAATTAGTATTGCGTTATTTAATAAAACAAATCAATAAAAAATACACTAATTAACACCCTAAGCCTATCTCAAAAGAGGAGCTTAGTTATCAAAACAAAAATGGAAAACACAACTAAAAAATGAAATAAAGACCTTCCTTCACCTTCCTTGGATGCTTCAAAATGCTTGTTGTAGTGGCTTTTGAGTTGATTCTAATATGCCTAAAATTTGTTGAGCACAATTGTGATTTTTTCATCAACTATATCTAGCTATTGCATGTGATCTACTTGATACTCATGATCATCTGGACATGCTTGAAAGATATGCATAGTGAAGGTAACTCAACCTTAATGGGAAGGATGGATTTTATACCATAAACAAGTGAATATGGAGTGGCTCTTGTGGGGGTATGGTGATTGGTATGATATTCCAAAAGGGCATGGAATATCTGAAGGTGCCAATCACAATCAACATCATTGACAATATTTTTGAGAATTTGACAATGGTTTTGTTTGATGCTTCAGCCTAGCCATTACCTTGAGGATAAAATGTTGTATAAAAATGTTGTGTGATGTTGTATTCGACACATAAATTATTGACATTCTTATTCTTAAATGATCATCCATTATTAGATATAATGTCAAAGGGGATATCATAGTGGTAAATGAGATGGTTGAATATGAATTTGGAAATTTGATTTCTAGTCATGTGAGGGGTATAGCTTCAACCCACTTAGTGAAATATTCAGTGGCAATAAGGATATGTTTATGGCTATTTGAAGATGTAAGATTGATTTTCCTAATGAAGTCAAGTCCCATATAGTAAATGGCCATGGTGTCAACATTGGTTTTAAATTATTGGTTGGGGCATGAATCAGATTAGCATGCCATTGACATTTGTCACACTTTTTTACATATGTAGTTATATCTACATTTATTATGAGCCAATAATAACTAGTAAATAAAATCTATTTGGATAAGATTACCTTGCTAGAGTGGGATCTACATATTGCTTCATGTAATTTCCATAACACTAATGTAGATTCTTCTAAAGTTAAACAACAAAGAAGATTTCCATCAAAACTATGATAGTAAATGTTTGATCCCAGTAGAGTTTAATGAGTAGAGTGATGGATAAAGGCTTTAGTTTGTTTTCAAGATAGGTCAGATGGTAAGACTTGGTCATGAACGTAATTATAAAGGTCTAAATACTAGATAGAATTAAGACCAACAATATCACAAATCATTACAATAATTGAAGGTTCATGAGTTGGTGTGAATAAATTCTCAATAAGGAACGGATACTCTCTATCTTTATCTGTTTGTCAAATTCAAGATCTAATAGCAGCCATAGCATCTAAAATTGTGTTACTTGCCCTTGGTATATGCTCAAACTAAATGTTAGTAATTTACTATTTTAGAGTGTCCACCATGGCTTTGTAAAGAACCATCTTGTCATATTTAGTTTGGAAATGGTTTGTGACTTGATTGATGATTAATTTAGAATAACCATAAACCTTGAGATGAGATATGTTCCACTATACTTCCTATCAAAGTCTTACAACAAGTGCTTTATACTTAGCCATAAATAAGAAGCCTTCCCCCAATCCATGTGTAGTAAATGATCCATCAAAATATAGCTTCCACTACTACACCTCAAGAGGTATGTCAATGATGGTCATTATGGATTCATCCAAAAATTATAATGTGAGTGGCTCTATGTCTACAAGGGGTGCTTTAGCAAGTTGATCTATCAGGACATATCCTTTGATTTCCTTATGATTGACATACTCTATGTCAAAATCACTAAGAAGCATAATCCACTTGGTCATTATGTCTTGTAAATTTATTTTATATAGTAGATATTTGAGTGTATCTACTTTTGAAATGACCATGGTCTTATTATTTAACATGTAGTGTCATAATTTTTGAACTGTGAATACCATGGCTAGACAAGTTTTTTTAATAGGCATATAGTTGTGTTCATATATGACCAATGTATGGCTTAAGTATTATACTACATGTTCTTTTCCATTGTCATCATGTTGATCTATAAGTGCCCTCAAGGCACCATCTATAGCTAATAAGTACAACAAAAATGATTTTCCTAGCATAGGGGGTAATAAAATAGGTGAATTTATTAGGTAATCTTTTAGATATTAAAAAGTTGTTTAGTAGTTATTATCCTAATGGAATGAAACTTCCTTATTTATAATATATGTAAATAGATGACACTTTTCTACTAACTAAGATATGAAGCATAAAATTAACTAGATCTTGCCCTAGAAATTGTAGAGCTACTTCAAATTGGTTGTTGGTGGCATCTTTATTATAGCTTGGACTTTGTCTAGATCGACTTAAATGCCTCTATGAAACACAATGAATCCAAGTAATTTTTTAGATGTTACTCCAAATACACATTTATTTAGATTTAGTCAGACTTTTTACTCATGTAGTATTTCATATATCCTACGTAGCACTATTGGATGGTCAGCCCTAGTTTTTTATTTTCCTAGTATGTCATCAACATAGTCTTCAATAATAGCATGTATCATATCATGGAATATAATGGTCATGGATCTTTGATATGTAGCTTCAGCATTCTTAAGACCAAATGGCATTACTTGATAATAGAATGTTCCCTATGGAGTGTTAAGTGTTGTCTTGTGTTGATCTTTTGGTGCTATTTTGATCTGGTTGTATCTTAAAAAGCCATCCATGAGTGAAAGCATCTCATAACCCACCGTGGAGTCAATATTAGTTAATGAAAATTCATCCTTAGGGAAAGCTTTGTTTATGTCTCAAAAATTAGTATAGATTTTAATTCCTTTAGGATTTTTGCTAATAGGTGCAACATTAGATATCCATTCTAAGTAATTAATGGATTGAATACATCCTATTTCTAAGGATTTTTCCAGCTCTTTCTTTACTAATACAATAATGTAAGGATGCATCTTGCATAGCTTTTGCTTAACTAGTTTGGCATCAAGATTTACCACAAGGTGATGTAAAACCAAGGCAAGGTCCAAACCTGGCATGTCAAAATAAACCCATGCAAAGATATCTATAAATTCTCTTACTAGACCTATAAAGAATTCATGTTCTTCCTTAGTGAGGGATGTGCCTAATTTCATCCATTTCAAGTTTGATGGAGTCTTGATGTTTACCTCTATTGTATCTTTGATTAGAAGGGTCAAACCATTTTCTACTATAGCATGCAAAGATTTGAACTATTGGACTATATCAGGGTCCTCTACTAGGACTTACTCTTCAACTTCTCCTAGGCATAATGAATCTGAGTCCCCTAATGGGAGATGTGGCCATGTGACAAAAATAGTCAAAATTTTCTAAAGAATTTGATCAAACACTTATTATTGCTAAAAACTAAATTTAAATCCATAACAAACATCATCATTAGTGGTGTCTTGGTATAAATTCAAAGAAGAATGAACACCCACATCTAATGGTACCTGAAATAGGTTTTCACCAATAGACTAGACTTTATCTTTACTTTTTACCTGGTCAAAAAGTGCCTCAAAGAGGTTTTCACTTTGGGACCTTAATGTTTTATTTATTTGTTTTTGTCTAAGGGTGTTCACCCACTCTAAAAAATAAGCTTCAAGATTTAATGTGATTGAGAATCTTGATTTATGATCTCTAAACAGAACATTGTCTCTAGGGCCTAAAAAATCACAAAATGCCTCATCATTTTGAAGCTCATCAATCAGTAAATTGGATTCTTGTTGGTCCTCATCTATCAGTTGGGGATATTTTAATGGTAATGGGTGATTATGAATGATTTGGGTAAGGGTAAAAATGGAATGAGAGTTAAATAAGTCGGTTTTATATAGGTCATCAAAAAGGTTATGATCAAACTCTGCTTCACTACCATCATCTTCATCACTAGTTATTGGTGATGGAACACAAGGTATATGGAGTCATTCCTAGGTAGTTTAAATCTAAGTCCATAGGGTCCTTTGTATTTGTTCATGGAAATTGGCTCAATGGTTCCTTGTTGATTCAGTCTGAGGCCTCTTCTTTCATATTCTTAATTCTCCATGATCTTATTGGGAATAGGATACTTTTCACTCCTATAATAATCAGCTTGGTTGTCATTGTATAACCATGATTCATCTCCCTCGAGAGGGTTTGGTTATATTCAAGATGTTGGTATAAACATGATAGGTCCTTTATTTTTTCTCTTTTGTTACCAATGCATGTGTGGGGTAGCTTTAGGTCTTCCAAATGTCTTTGGAATCTGAGCAAGATTAGAAATATGAAATATATCACGCCTTAAATATTCTCTTAGGCCATTAGCTAAAATGTTGTAATGATTAAAAGCTTCAGGAGGTGGTATGTGCAAAAGGGAATCTAAGGTAGTAAGATCTATGCAATTTTCCTTTGGAGAATCAATAAGTATGGCCTTTTCTTTATCCTACTTGGAACTTAGATTCATGCCATATTAGTAATTGTAGCTTTGAAACTCGGCCTCAAGATGTTTACAGTGTTCATATGGGTGTAAATATCTTAGAATATTTACTTCCATCCATGAGTGGAAGAACTTGATACATTAGTAGAATGTTGATGGGACTGCATGAATCTCATGTAACCAAGGCCTACCTAGAAGCATATTATATGACAACTCAAGATTAAGCACATGAAAAAGTGTATTATGGGTTAAATTCCCAATAATAATTGGTAGGTTAATGGTGCCTTGTGATTCTCTCCTGATAATCATAGGCTTTGATAGTTATAATTTTTGGTTAGAGATCTACCATTATGCACCCCAAGAATATTGATGAGCTTTAGAGACACTATGTTGAGGCATGATCCATTGTCTATAAGGACATCTTTCACTTTATGTCATTTCATATAAACTTCTATGTACAATATGTTATTGTGGAGCAGGCCAAGGGAAGACATATCAATCTGGTTGAATGTGACTTGTTGGGTGAGAGCTAGGTGTCCAACAAAAGCTTGAAAGTTTTCTAGGGATATGTCATAGACAATATTGGATTGGGTTAAGAACTCATTCAAAATTTTCTTTTGGATTTTCAACATTTGCAATAAATCTAAAATGGAGATCTGGGCTAGTGTCATCTACAATTGTTCCATAATATCAAACTTCTTGTCTTGAACAATGTTAAATGGTTTATTATGAATCTAAATGGTTGGTTGGATAATGGGTGAGGTGGTAGATGGTTGTGGGCCTAGAATGGTCATATTTGACCTTTGAGTTGTAATTGCATAATCTGGATTAAGTACAAAACCATGGTTTCTAATAAATGATGATAATGGTGTAGGACCAAAAAGGAAAATTTTTAGTTATTGGTGCACTTGTATGTGGTCATGAGGCAAAGGCAAGTTATTAGTATAAAGTCTAAAAGTGGAAATCTCAATTTTTTAGTTTCCCTACATGTAGTCCCAAATCAAATTAGGAGTATCCATGTAATTTGGCTGAGTGGCATTGTTTAGCAATGATCTAGATTGATTAGTGCTCAATCTAGGATTAATGAAGATGGTATTAACTCTACCCCCTACAATATGACCTACAACCCTATTGTAGTCATGTGTAACTACATGGTAAGTCTTTGGTTGTTAACATTTTGGCCTTAGTTTTTTCCATTATTATGATGTTATTGGTTTTATTATTGATTCTACTAGTTCTGTTGGTGTTGCTAGTTCAGCTTTTGATTTTGATACTATTTCACTAAATTTTGTCTATTTTAAGTCTAAAAGAAAATAGAAACAAGGATGGGGATAAGTGATTAGAATGAACCCAAATTTTGTTTGTGTATCATATCTAGATGTTTTAATCGCTCCTCTTTGGCTTGGGATGACTACTTGTAAATAAGAAATCACTACCACAAGATGTTTGTTAGCAGATAAATGAGTGGGCTATCAAGCTACGTGCTTGTTCTAGGAAGTTTGAAACTTCCCTAGAGATGATAGTCCAATTTTGAGAGGTAAAATAATAATAAATAACTAAAAGAGAGGTAAGAGAGTGAAAAAGAGATAAGATTACCATTATTAACAACCTGTACTAGTAGAGAGTGATAAGGTTCAGGTGAGGTAATCTATTTATATTTTATAAGTTGTTTGGGTAGGTTTTGAAGAGGATAGGGAATCCACAGTCACCCATATCAGTAGGGGAGAGATCGATATCAGTTATACTACCAAGGTTAGTAGTGAGGTGATTGATGTCAGTTAGGCCACTGAGGTTGGTAGGGGCAATAATTATCTAAGAGCTTGCAAAAGGCTTTCTCAGTTCTAGGAAATGGTTTGGATTAGGTCAGGGAGGTTGTGAGAGTTATGAAAGGGAGATTATGGCTTGGTTAAGTCTAGTCAAAGGTTTATTATGTTAGTTTAAGGGAAAAATATCAATGAAGATTTATAACTCCCTCATGGGGTTATGGTCAGAAGTGTGTAAAGTAATGTAAAGTAGATATAAAGAAATAGTAGATTAAATATTTAAATTACCTATAGTATCAGTGATATACTTAGTTGTGGTGGTCACTAGATGATAGGTGATAGGTTGATGGTCCCTATCAAGGAGTCCAAACCTAAATGCCTGAGTAGAGAGAACAAGTGGGTGTTGTTGGTCTTCAAGAGCTCAGTTGCTAATTGTGATTTACTTATGTAGGGTGATTGTAAGGTAGGATGTCAAAAAACTAAAATGCTAAGAGCTTGAATGAGAGTAAGAATTGATTTTTTAATCTATTTGACCTGAACTACAGGTTGGAGATTGGCTTACAATACTGACGTCGGTGAGCCCGCTGACATCAACCATGGGTTGCCCGATGTTAGTGACCCTAGAATAGGTAAACCTTACTATTTTTGGACTATTTTCTTTTTTTGTTCATGCCAAGTGTGACACCCATTATAAAATGATAAAAATAAAAGATTAGGAAGGATGTAGTTGTTTAGGAATTTATTTTGGAAGTGGGAATAAGTCTTAGGTAGTTAGGACAAGGGACCAGGTCTTGAGGTGACTCATCAGGTGAGAACTAGTCAGAGGGCAAGGTGGCCAGGTAAGGTTGAAATAAGATTTTTTAATTAAATTAATTAATTATTTTAAATTAATTAAATGTGTGAGGGGTAAAATTATGGGTTAGGGAGATTAATTATTATTATTGAGATGGGCTTTAAGGGGGTTTTGACACAGGGAGTTACGTACATATGTGTGATGTAATTTTGGTGTCTATATTTGCCCCTTTTTATCTTGTAATTTTTACTGACATGTTATAAGACAAAAAATAGGAGTTAGATGCTCTAAGTATTGGATGAGGTATCGGTATCCCCCCCCATCAATATAAGAATTGATGGAGGAAAAATTGGAATTAGGGACCAGTTTGATAAAAAGGTAAGTGTGTGAATGACAGAGACTTGAGTATCACTCTTTATGCATATACCACATCGAGCTATAGACATCAAAGTCAAGAATAGGCAAGGTTAAGCAGGACTCAGATAGAAATAACTAAAGTATAGCTTGTAAGTGATAGCTAACAGGTCAAAATAATCAAATTTGTATCTCTAATGGTCAATATGTCTCAGGTATCTGAGGTAAGAAGTTCCCATAGAAAACACAAAAGGGTAGAAGGTGATAGGATGGGCTTGGTTACCATTCAAAACACCTAATATACCTACATGTGAAAAATAGCCAACTATAGTGAAGTAGCATAAGTGACAAGGACAAGTAATACAAGGTTGGTGTAAAAGGGTCAATGAGTGAGGAAATATTCATGATATCTAATAAAAATCATCATGGGTGAAGATTTAAGTGATCTTCAATATTGTTATGTTATGGTTGGGGAGATATATGTGATCTCCAACTGCCCCAATGTATGGGTAAAGTTTGAAAAGTTAGGGGTGCTTGGTTGGTAAAAACATTATAGAAATAGTGCTAACATCAGTTATAGTTGTCGATATTGGTAATATAAAGTGCTGACATCAATAAACCTAGGGCAACATTGTCAATGTCAGTAGGCATAAGCACTAACATCAGTAGGTTAGGTCAAGAATGCCAACACTGATGGCCAACCAAACCTAACAAAACGGGGTCTGGTAGCTGACCAAACTCATTTACAACTTGGTGATTGGTGAGAAGAAATATAGCTTGAGAGTGATTTGAGATGGTAGATCAAGGAGGGGACCCAATGGGAGGCACATAACCATAAGAGCCAGTGATGCTAGCTAGGAGGAGACAAAGAGATGAGGTAAGAGCCTACATTAGTTTGATTTGGTATTTGTAATTTTTAGGTTAAATGAGAGGTAGGGTGTAAAAAATGTTAGTAGAGGGGTATATAATAGGTTAGGGTAGGAGTAGAATAAGTTAGTGGGCTTTGTGGGTAGGTTTTTAGGGGAAATGGGTAGGATTAGATTTGGGTTGTTTAGCCCTAAGGCTGAACCAATCACTAACGTCAGTGAGGTTGACTGACATCAACCAACATGGTACTAAGGTCAGCAATTTCTTATCGACATCAGCTATTATGTAGGCTAATAAAGTGCCAATATTGGCATTAATGCCAATAATGGTGACTATTGAAAAATTAAAAAAATAAGAATTGGTGTGAGTTTTTGGATCTCCAGTTTAAGTATTCAACTAGCCTAATGGTTGAGCTAGCCTCAAAAGACCCCATGTCATCTAAGTACTACCTATATAGTCTGGTTTAGGGCCTCAAGCCAATGTAGTTCTCCTAGAACCCAAGAAAAAGATCTAAAACTATGTGTTTAGGGAAAATGGTAAGTTGAGATAGATCGAGAGGTATAGGTCTTAAAAGATAGATCATAATGTCAAGAGTCAATAATATAGGCTATGAGGCCTAAATTTGGGACAGGCAAGTAGGCCTAGGGTAGAGAGAGAGAGAGAGAGAGAGAGAGAGAGAGAGAGAGAGAGAGAGAGAGATGTAGTTAACCCTAGGGTAGATAAAAAGAGGTAGTGAATCCTAGGGTAGTTAGTGAGGTGGGTATATGGCTGAACTAGCCTCAGAAGACCTATGTTGAATGAGTGCTACCTACATAGCCTAGTTTAGGGCCTCAAATTAATGTAGTTCTCCCAGTGAGAAGGGAAAAAGAGATTGATAGAGTATATTAAAAGGTATGTAACCCAAGTTATTTGTATGTATGGATGCAGGTGGGGATGGAGCTTACACTTTGAGATTAGCTATAGAGGATATTGACATGCATGAGGAGGGATATCACTCTAGATGAGTGGGATCATATGCTGGTTATGGGTTTAGGAGGAGTACAATGGTACTATCAAGTCATGTAGGATGTCTCTGATGATAGCTTTGATTGAGAGGTGGGATCATACCACCTATACTTTCCATTTACCGACTAGAGAGTTGACAGTGATGTAGGTGGATATGTAGAGGATTTTATAGCTACTACTTCAAGATCATGGTGTATGCATTACCATATGTAGATAGAGGGATATTTTGTATTACATTGATAGGTGTGCTTACATAGATGGTTGAGTAATGGACTATTTTTGCCTAGGGTCCAATATTTTTGACACAATTATATAGAAAGATATGGGGTTTGAGGTTATGATGGTGATACAGTCTAAGTCTCACTCACATATTACATTGTTGGGCATATGAGCACATCATGGTGACATGACCACTAGGTTTACCTACCACTATCCTAGCGAGCTTTAGGGTTGGTTTTAGATGGTGGAGAGTGGGGATGGCATAGACCCAAGTAGATGGTGTGGTGTGAGACATTACCTACTATAAGTGCATGATCAAGGGCTTGATCCCTACAAATATTTTGTCAAGACTGTATTTGACATACCTAATTTTTAAAGGGTAGGTAGAGCATCTTGTTGGGTTATAGAGTTCATTATGGGTTAGGGGGAGATGGGTTGGTGAGTTGGAGATGGTACCTATGGCACAGGTTAGGAGGTAGTTTGGTCTACTACAAGATAGTATGCTTGCCTTCCCTCGATATAGGAGGGATGACATAGAAGAACCCCTACCATTTCCCTAGGAGACCAATGGGCCAATTTTTTAGCAGCTACCAATAAGGCTATGTGTCAGAGACACATGGTGTATAGTAGCGTATACAACATGGTGGGTAGGTTTACATCTAATAGTGGAGGTTGTTGGGGATCAACCAATAATATGATAACACTTATAAAAGTAATAAACTACAGAATTAAATCAGATAGATAAGTAACTAGAATCAGATAATAGCAAAGAACAAGAGATACAAGAAACCACCCTAAAAACTTGTATTAAACTCTTTACAAAAGGAATACAATTGAAGAAACTTCTTTCTTCCAGACCTCTCTCAGATGCACAATATCTCTCTCTAGATCTCTATCCCTCAAGAGCTCTCTCCCTCAAGTACAATCAACTCCAACAACCTGGATTGATACAACTCTGTACTGTTCTTCAACATTCACACATAGTGAACTACTACAACCACACTAAGCTAAGAAGATCTAATTCTACATATAGAATTAGGAGACTTAAGCATGCACTTACAACCAACAATTAAGCCTCTTAAACAAGGGCTCTAAAAACAATCTTACTAATAATAGAGATGCGAACTTAGACTAAGACTTAAACTCATCATGCAAACACTCGATTCTGTCCTCAGAAATAGCATTCTGGATGCACAGGTAACCGACGTTAGTTCCTGCCTACTTGCCTGTGACCGATGTCGGCCAATCCTCTGCCAATGCCAGCGTCTCTTTAACTCCACCTGACCAACATCGGTTGCTCCTGACCAATGCCGGTGACTATGTAAACCTACAACTTTGGTAATGTGCTCATATGTGAAGCTTTTAGGCTCCACACCTTAACAATCTCCCACTTGGAGATAAACAACTGCACTAGTACCTGTATAGCAATATCTTCTAGATCCTCCATCTTCAACTCAATCATGAATACCAATAGAATTTGAATGAAGATTCAACTTCTCCTTTGTAACCAGCTTGGTTAACATATCAGCAGGATTCTTGTTTGTATGGATCTTCTCCAGCTTCAACTCACCATCTTCCAATACCTATCTTATGAAGTGGTACCTAAGCTGTATGTGCTTGGTTCTTGAGTGAAAGGCTGAATTCTTAGCCAAATGGATTTCACTCTGACTTTCACTATACAATCTGTAACTCTCTTGTTCCCTTCCAAGTTATTCCATGAACCATGTCATCCATATCATCTCTTTTCTAGCCTCTGTGGCTGCAATATACTCTGCTTTTGTAGTTGACAAGGCAACAACCTTCTGCAACTTTGATATCCAGCTAACCGCCGTTCCACCTATAGTGAAAACATATCCTATGGTGCTCCTCCCGCCATCCAAATCACCTGCCATATCTGAATCTACATAACCATGTAGAGAAGTATCTGAACCTCCATAGCACAAGTGCCTACTGTTGGTTCCTCTCAAATATCTGAGGATCCACTGAACTGCTTTCCAATGTTCCTTTCCTGGATTGGCCATATACTTAATTACAACACCCACTGCTTGGGCAATATCCGGTCTAGTACACACCATTGCATACATCAAACTTCCTACTGTGGAAGAATATGGAACCTTACTCATGTACTCTACCTCATCATGTGAATTAGGACATTATTCTTTACTCAACTTAAAATGTCCAGCCAAAGGTGTACTTACCGGTTTAGCATCCTGCATATTAAACTGTTTCAACACCTTGTCCACATAATCCTCTTGAGACAATATCAACCTATGATTTTTCCTGTCTCTCTTAATGCTCATGCCAAGGATTTTCTTTACTACTCCCAAATCCTTCATAGCAAAAGTTTGAGCTAATTTCACCTTAAGCTCAGAGATATCCTGCATGTGTGATCCTGTAATCAGCATATCATCTACATACAACAATAGAATAATATATCTACCATTATCCAATCTCTTAAAATACACACAATGGTCATATTGACACCTACTATAGCCATGCTCAGTCATAAACCTATCAAATTTCAAATACCACTGTCTAGAAGCTTGCTTGAGGCCATACAAGCTTTTCTTCAATCTGCATACTAACTTCTCCTTACCTTTGACCTCAAATCCTTTCGGCTATTCCATATAAATTTCCTCATCCAAATCTCCATGAAGAAACGTTGTCTTAACATCTAGCTGCTCAAGATGCAAATCCTCAACTGCAACCAAAGACAGTACAATCCGTATAGAAGTAATTTTAACAACAGGAGAAAAAATCTCACCAAAATCAATACCTGGCTTTTGTGTAAATCCTTTCACTACCAATCTGGCCTTATATCTCATCTGTCCATTCTCACCTTCCTTCAACCTGTAGGTCCATCTGTTCTTTAGTGTTCTCTTACCAGCTGGCAACTCAACCAAATCCCATGTTTGGTTCTCTCTTAAGGACTCCATCTCCTCAACCATGCCATGCTCCCACTGACTCTTGGACTCCACCTGTATTGCTTCTTCAAAACTCTCTGGTTCTCCACCATCAGTTAGCAATAAATAGAATAATGAAGGAGAATATCTAATTAGAGGCTTACTTACCCTTTCTGACCTCCTGATGGGTGTCTGAGACTCATTCACAACACGCTGTCCACCCAAACTCTCTGACAGTGACTGACCTCGGTCACCTCCAGACCTATTACTGGCCAACATCGGTTCTGCCTAACTGACATTGGTGCCTGTTCTACTAATGTCAGTCTCTATATGATCGACATCAGTTTCTATTCTACTGACACTGGTTCCTATACTGCCGATGTCGGTCTCTGTGTTTTCTTGTAAGTGATTATTTTTTTTTCTCGTGAGCTCATTTTGGACCGTCACCTCGTCCAATTCACCATTGCTCTACCCAGATTGATTCAGCTTCTTCAATTGATCACTATACATCACTTTTTCATTGAAAACAACATCATGGCTCCTAATTATCCTGTTAGTTCCTAAATTCTAAAATCTGAAACCAAAATCATCTGAGCCATAGCCAATAAATGTGCACCTCATAGACTTAGCATCCAGCTTCTTTCTATTTTCCTTATCTACGTGCATAAAGGCTTCACAACCAAAAACTTTGAGGAATGAGAGATCTACCTTTTTACCTGTCTAAGCCTCTTCTAGAATTCCACCATCCAGAGCTGTAGAGGGTCCTCTATTAATTAGGTACACTACAGTGTAACCAGCTTCTGCCCAAAACTCTAAGGGCAAACCAGCATGCAATCTCATACATCTTGCACACTCCATGATTGTTTTGTTCATCCTTTCAGCAATTCCATTCTACTGAGGTGTCCTTAGAACCATCCTTTACCTATGGATTCCATGCATATAACAATACCAGTTGAACTTATAACTGCAGAACTCTCTACCATTGTCAGATCTCAGGCACTTCAATCTTTTGCCTATTTCATTCTCAACCATAGCTTTCCAAATCTTAAAAGTCTCAAATACATCAGATTTCTTCTTAATATAATAGATCCATACCTTTCTTGTAGCATCATCTATGAACAAAACATAGTACTTTGATCCTCAAATAGAAGCTACTTGAGCCGGTCCCCACACGTTTGTGTGAACAAGCTGCAACTTATGCTTCTTCTTTGTAGACCCAGTCTTGAGAAAACTAACCCTTTTCTATTTTCCAAATACACAGTGCTCACAAAATTCTAGATCCATGCTTTTCAAATCTGAAAGCTTACCTTTAGACTTAAGAATTGACATCCCCTTCTCACTCATGCGGCCAAGCCTTGAGTGCCACAATTTTACATCCACATCTGAAGTAGATAATACAGAAGGAGAATTGTTAGTAACACAATTACACAAATAGAGAGTACCTACTCTCTTACCTCTGGCCATAACAAGTGCACCCTTAGTCACCTTCCAAGATTTTGCTGTGAGAGTTACTGTACAACCCTCATCCCCTAACTTTCCTGCAGAAATCAAATTCCTCTTCAAGCTAGGAACATGCATCACATCTCTCAACACCCATGTGTTTTTGTTCTACATTTTTAGCTACACTTTACCTTTGCCAATAATTTTACAAGGCTCATCATCCCCTAGATACACTATTCCAAAATCTCCATGGATATAGTCATTGAAATATTCCCTATTAGGGGTAGCATGAAAAGATGCACCAAAATCTAACACCCAATATTCTATATTATTATGCAAAGAGAATATTAAAGCATCGTGTGCAATACCTGAAACCTTTGCTTCTTCTTTTCCTTCGTGCTGATTGTCCTCCTTAGGATTTGACTAGGAATCTCTACTTATGTGCCCCATCTTTCCACAATTCCAGCATTGTGGCTTCCTGCCATTTCTGGATTTGGATCTACCTCTCCCCTTAGACTTAGATCTTGGTCTCCCTTTCTTGCTCTTCTCTTTTTGCCTTTCCCTACTCTCAAAACTTAAAGTGTTCCCAGATGTCTCTTCTGTGTTTTTCCTACAAATTTCCTCATTTAAGATAACACTAACAACATCCTCTACTTTTAAAATATTTGATGTAGATGCAGTATTGCTAAATGCCATTACTAAGCTATGCCAGCTTTTAGGCAAAGAACATAATATTAAAAGAGCTTTTATTTCATCATCAAATACAATTTTGACTGAACTTAATTGATTTACAATACCATGGAAATCATTCAGGTGATTAGATACAGATCCACCTTCCTGCATATGCAAATTAAATAGCTGCTTCATAAGATATGCCTTATTAGAAGCTGAGGGTTTTTTGTACAAATTTGCTAAAGTAGTCATCAACTCTACCGTTGTTTTTGCCTGTGATAAATTAGATATCACAGTAGATGCTAGACTCAGTCTTATAGAACCCAGAGCCTTTCTATCAAGAACTTCTCATTCTTCATCATCCATGTCTGTGGGCTTCTTTGCAATCCCACCTAACGGTAAGTATAGATCTTTCTGATACAGATAGTCCTCTATCTGCATTCTACAATGTTGATAATTTTTGCCATTGAACTTCTCCATTCTCAGTTTACTTTCTTATACCATTACTTCTCCCACTTAAACATAAATCCCTGTAGAAACTCCTGTGAGCAACCTATAATCAATACACACTACACAAATTTGAACCACCTGTTAGTGAACCTGAGCTTTGATACCAATTATTAGATATCAAACTCTAAACCTACAACCAAGGCTCTGATACCACTTGTTGGAGATCAACCAACAATATGATTACACTTATGAAAGCAATAAACCATGGAATTAAATCAGATAGATAAGTAACTAGAATTAGATAATAGCAAGGAACAAGAGATATAAGAAACCACCCTAAAAACTTGTATTAAACTCTTTACAGAAGGAATACAATTGAAAAAACTTCTTTCTTCCACACCTCTCTTAGATGCACAAGATCTCTCTCTAGATCTATATCCCTCAAGAGCTCTCTCTCTCTCTCAAGTACAATCAACTCCAACAACTTGGATTGATACAACTCTGTACTGTTCTTCAACATTCACACACAGTGAACTACTACAACCACACTAAGCTAAGAAGATCTAATTCTACATATAGAATTAGGAGACTTGAGCATGCACTTACAACCAACAGTTAAGCCTCTTAAACAAGGGCTCTAAAAACAATCTTACTAATAATAGAGATGCGAACTTAAGACTAAGACTTAAACTCATCATGCAAACACTCGGTTCTGTCCTTAGAAATAGCATTCTGGACACACAGGTAACCGACGTCGGTTCCTGCCTGCTTGCTTGTGACCGACATCGGCCGATCCTCTATCGATGCCGGTGTCTCTTCAACTGCACCTGACCGATGTCGGTCGCTCCTGACCGACGCTGCTGACTGTGTAAACTTGCAACTTTGGTAATGCGCTCATATGTGAAGCTTTTAGGCTCCACACCTTAACAGAGGTCAGGAGGCCACCACTATATTTACAGGGTTTAGTCAGAGAGAGGGATGCATTGCTACATGCCCAAGACATAGTATTTTAGGCATGAGATGTATTAGTGCAAGCTTGAGAGATAGCCTAGGCATAGGTTTTATCATTATAGGGGTAGGTGGTGGAATTATAGTGTTATATTGGGGTGATATAGGGTTATGTTGTAGCACTATAGGGATAGGTGATTGTTTTACATGGTCATTTGACTATAGTGATAATAGAGAGAGATATTTTAAGAGCAACAGGCTAGGCTACTCCTCCTCCACCACCATAGGGACAAGTACAAGTTAGGCCATCATCAAGTGTTATGGGTCCTCCAGATACTGTATCTATTGTGAGATATTTACTTCCCTAGATGAGATTACCTACTATGAGAGGGAAATTATAGATTTCTCATAGATACAGAGATATTAAGAGTTTAGAGAGCAGGAGAGGTTGATGTCACATGTGAAGGCTTATAGCTCACATAGACATAGATGGGTGGAGAGTGGTGATGACACTGCTTCCTCACGACCACATGGAGAGCTTTGAAGACCCTGAGTGTCAAAGGTTACTAGTTTTTACTTATATATGTTATATGTATACTGGCCTACGAGCCAAAGATACGACATGTACATTTTGAGAGAGATTTATGATGTTATGATGATGTAGATGATGAACATGTACTTTGATCACATATTATATATATGGGATGTTCATTTTTTGCCATGGGTTCATTTGAGATGTGTTTCGTATGATTATGATGATGATGTGGATGATGATTATGATATGTGATGTTAATTTGGATGTTAATGTTGATCATGTTATTTGAGTTAGACTAGCCTTTTCCATTTATGTGATGGTAAATGAATAGTTAGTTGGTTAGTTTCATCTTAGCATTTTTTTTATATTTGTGATGGTGTATGATTAAAATGAATAGATTGGTTATGTTATTTTACTTTAACATTTTTTCATATTTGTGATGGTGTATGCATAAAATAAATAGACTGGTTTTGTTATTTTTAGTATGACATTGTTTCTACATCTCAAATAGAGATATCAACATGTGATGTGGATGGGAAAATAAAGAGGTAGAATGCTCATCCATTGGCAAAGACCATAATTTAGAACATAAATAAGCTCAAGAAAATGAGCCTTTTTCATGACTTATATCTTTGAACCATTATGTTTGTTAGAGAAGTGTCATGTTTAACTTATGTTAAGTGAGCTTTATAGTCCCTTGAAAGAGTATAAGGGGAGAAAGGGGTAAAAGGAGGAAAAATGTTTATGTAGTATAACCTACCAAGTAGAGATGGTATGTCCCTTTTGTGGGTGACCTGAGAGCTAATATAGGCAAGTCCATGACTTAAAGTTTTTTTTTTTAAGCTAATCAATGTGGGAATCCTACAATAGGATTTTGTATGGGTTAAGGTCGCATAAAGCTATGAGAAGCCTTTTGTAGTTGTCTTTCCCTTTGAGAATATATCTTGGCTTATCCATCCTTCAAGGGAGTGGTATAAGCATTTGTTTTTAAGTTTAAATAGTTGTCCTTCAAGGGAGTAGTCTATTGATAGTAGCAAAGGGAAGTTACATAGATGTCCTTCAAGGGAATAGTCTACGTTGAAAAACATCACCTGAAATTTTATAAATTTTTAAAATATCCCATTTTTTTTTAATTTTAGTAATGGACAAGACTATAGAGGCTTAGGAGTTTTCCACCATGAGGACAAAATCATACCACTGTGTAAGTTAACTAAGTGTATAGGAGTAAGGTTAAAGAGGAAGGGAAATGAATTTTATATGGATACTCAAGGGATGAGCTCAAGTTAAACATGAAGTAAAGTGATTTTTTTAACAAAATAATGGTCATAGATGTAAGGCATTTAAAGGCTTAGGTTCTGGCCTTCCTTCAAGAGAAGATAAGTGATAAGTTCCTAAACCATACTTATGAGTTACTATATAAGGTCCAAGGTAGTTAGGATAAAACTTACCCCATTTGATTTTCTCCACGTTTGTCACATGTTGATTTTAATTTAAGATAAGATCTCCTATATTTAAATCTCCCTCTTTGAACATTTTTGTTATAACCATGTTTGATATGCTCTTGATAGATTTGGAGGTGGCTGAGGGCCATGAGATGGTGCTCATCAAGTAATTTAAATCGGGATAAATGTTCTTGGTGAAATTCATCGTTAGTAAGTATGTCATGTAGATAAATGTGAAGAGAAGGAATCTAGACTTCAAGAGCTAAAATAACCTCCATTCCATATACCAATGAAAAAGGTATAGAACCTGTAGGGGTTTGAATGTTAGTGCAGTAATCCCATAAAGCAAAAGGAATGTGTGTGTCAATCCTCACTTGTATCATTGACTACCTTCATGATATTTTTTGTCAAAGTTTTGTTAGAAGCTTCTACCTATCCATTAGATTGTGGATAGTATGGTGATGAGAAGCTTGATTTGATTTCAAATGCATCACAAAGACTTTGAATAGTCTTATTTTTGAAAGACTTGCCATTATCTGTTATAATCTTAAGAGGGACACAAAAATTATAGATGATGTGATGGTTAATGAAGTCAACAATTTTTTTGGCTTTAGTTGAGATGAGAGGGATAGCCTCAACCCACTTGGTGAAGTATTCAGTGGTAGTAATGATAGAATGATGACAAAGCAATGAATGAGGGTTAATCTCTTTGATTAGATCTAAGCCCCATTGGGAGAAGGGCCAAAAGTCTTTGGCAACTTGCAATGCATGACTAGGAATGTGAATGAGGTTAGCATGTTGTTGACACTTTTTATAACATCAAATGTAATCAGCACAGTCTTGATGAAGTATGGGTAAATAATAGACAAGTTAAAGGATATGTTTAGAAACTTTGTGACCATTGAAATGTCTATTGTAAATCCCATCATAGACTTCCTTAATAACAAAGGGAATCTTGGTACTAGTTAGGAATGCAAGGATAATACCTTCAAAAAACATCATTTGTAGAGAAGTCCCCCTAGTATAGTGTAACGAGTGGCACATTTTATGAAGGCCCATTTCCCATTATTAGAAATATCAGGAGGGGTAATAGAGAAGGAAATATAATCCATGAGTTGTCTGTACCATCAATCTTATGGGTTGGTTATTACATTTTTGACAAAGAGGATGTTAACTGATACATAGGAGGGTAATGTTAAATGATGCATGGTGACATAGATTCTTGAAAAGGAGGATGAAAAGGGTATGTGTGAAGCAAGTGAAGCCATCTTGTCAGTGAACTTGTTTATAGATCAATGAATAGTTTACAAGAGATAAGAGTCAAATTATCCCAAGAGTGTATCTGTATGATGTTTATACCACTGTTGGTTAACCATTAGCTAAGAATTACCAAAAATTGTTATGGATTTAATACCCAAGAATAGAGCTATTTGAAGTCCTAGAATCAAAGCCTCATATTCAACCATATTTTTAGTGCATTCAAAATCTAGTTTAAATGACAATGGCATAGGTTCACCATCTAGAGGAATAATAATGACCTCTATAACCCCACCATGTTGGCATTTATATCCATCAAATAAAATCATCATTTGATAGGATATGTCATTAGTGGACAGCATTGTAATATATTTGTCAAAGAATTCAAGGTTTGAAGGTGGATTGTTAGGTAAAGAGGTAGTAGCTAATTGGTTAGTGATTATTTGTCCTTTAATAGATTTTTTTTGAATTAACTCTAATTCAAATTTAGCAAGAAGCATGAACCACTGGGCTACATGTTGGTTGTGCTATGGTTTGGAATGCATGTATTTAAGGGGATCAGTATGGGGGACCACATATGTTTTGTGATTTAGGAGATAATGGTGAAGCTTAGAGATGAAAAAGCCCAAAGTAAGGAAATGTTTTTAGTATGGGTATATCGAGTCTCATAATCAATAAGTGTGCAGCTTATGTAATAAATTGCTTGATTTTGATGTTGGTCATCTCAATGTGCAATCATAGTACTTAGAGAATGGTCTGTTATGGAGATGTATAGGTAGAAAGGCTGATTTTCCATAGGTGGAATAAGAAATAGTGGGGAAAGGAGGTATTATTTAATTACATCAAAGGCTTCCTATAAATATGTAATCTAATTGAAGGAAACATCCTTTTGAGGAGATCATGAAAGGTTGGCAGTGATCTGACAACTAGGAAATGAAGCGGTGAATAGATTGAAGTTTGCCTTGTAGGCTATAGATTTGTTTGATGTTAGTAGGTGGAGCCATCTCTAGGATTTCTCTAACCTTAGCAAGATCAACCTCGATACCATGTAGAGAAATGATAAAATGTAAGAGTTTATCGAAAAGAACACCGAAGACACATTTCTTTGGGTTTAATCAAATGTTATATTAGAGGAGATGAGTGAATATGGTTTTGAGGATTGTCAAGTGTTCTTGATGAAGTTTAGAGTTATTGAGTAAGTTACCCATGTAATCTTCCATAATCTTGTGTAGGATATCATGGAAAATGTAGGTCATGGTATGTTGGTAGGTTACACCAGCATTCTTTAGGCCAAAAGGCATGACCCAATAACAGAAAGTCCCCCATGGGGTAATAAAGGTTATCTTGTGTTGATCCTCAAGAGTGATAAGGATTTAATTATATCTATAGAATCCATCCATAAGTGATAACATCTCATGTCTGGCCAATAAATCAACAAGTTTGTCAATACTAGGCAATGGGAAGTCATCTTTTGGACAGGTAAGATTTAAATCATGATAGTCAGTACAAATATGGATTCCCCCAATCACTTTTATGATAGGAAAAATATTGGAAATCAATTTTGTGTAGTCTATGGGTTAGATAAAGTTAATAGAAAGGAGGCATTGGATCTCTTCTTTGACAAGGAGAGCAATATGAGGATACATTTTGTGAAGCTTTTACTTAACAAGTTTAGCATCTCGATTGGTGACAATTTTATGGGTGATGATAGAGGGGTCAATACCAGGCATGTCATTGTAAGACCAAGCAAATGCTTTGCTCTGGTCTTTAATAAATGTGGTATAATTAGCTTACTCAGATGAATCTTAAGATTGGCCAATCTTGAGAACATGAGGGTTATTATGAGAAGGTAGGTTGATGTCAATGGTTGATTCATTTAACATAGCTTGAATTTTGTGTGGGAGTGAGTGTTGGATATAGGAATCATCTACACCCATGTAGGTGATAATTACATCATCTTGAAATTAGTGATAATAGTTGGAGAGTCTTTGTCAATTATTTTAGGATGAACGAGAGGAAGGGACCTTGTTTCCTTACCCTGACAATAGGTAAGAGGCCCCAAATGGATGGCATTTATTGAAAAAAAATAGGAAGTATAGATATCTCTGACTCAATAGGTAATGGTGTAAAATAAGGTGGAGAAGGAGAGACTATTTCTTTGACAATTGGTTCATGGGAGGTTTTAGTGAGTTTATTTGGCTTGTCATATCCCACCCCATGCCTCTTTTTGGCATTTTCAATGGTGTTTCTAGTAGGATAGTCAATAGGAATATGGAAACCTTTTTCGTAATGACCCAAACCAAATCCTTTCTAGGCACACCTATAGAGATAGGTGTGAGTGAATCTAGGGTTACTTAAGAAAGAGAAGTCATAGTTAAATGGTTGTGGCAAAGAAGATGGATTGCTGACAGTGGGAGCTTGATCAATTCCTTTATATATGAAATTGGTTTGAAGATTAGGGGGCCCATAAGGGATGACCATCCTAATATGGGGATCATAATTTAGGTGCATGTGAGACCTTTCATAATCTTGAGGAGTATAGAACATGTTGAGCGTCAACAAATGATATTCACTGAGTAACAAATGTTGAAAGGTCTTCTCCATGGGATATTTTTTAGGAATTTGTGTTACCAGTATCTATGTAACTATGGGATTGGAACTTGTGGAATATTTAGCAGCATCATGCAAGGAAGATGATGTTTTCAATTGGATAAGAACATCATGGGACTATAGGTCATATTACATGTTTTAAATGGAGGTGGGTCAGTAGGTATAACATGTACTTGTCTATCATGTTCAAACTTGACACAACGGTGCAAAGTTGAGGGTACACATGCCATAGCATGTATCCAAGGTCATCTAAATAGTATTTTATATTGTAAATCTCCTTTTACAACATAGAAGAGCTCAATAATTGTGTGGGGACCTACATGAATATGTAAAATAATAGTGTCCACCATAGTAGTTGTAGTATCATTAAAGGAATGGAGTACCACATCAATTTAAGACATGCAATTATCAAGAAGGGGTAGTTTTTTTAGGCATGGGTGGAAAAATATTAATACTAGCTCCCCCATCGATCATAACTCTCTTAATATGAGTTTGATTGATATATGTGATAATAAAAAGGGCAGAATCCTAATCTTTAGGGTGTTGAAGTGGAATTTCTTAATCACTGAAAGAAATCAAGGAGATATATTTAAGGGAGCCAACCAAAGCTACAATAGGTTGGGGATTATCTAATTTTATCTTAATTGCTTGTAAAGCACTAATCAAAGCTTGACAGTGTTGGGATGAGTTTTGGATTAACTCATACAAAGACATTTTCATAGGAGTTTGGTGAAGTTGTTTCACCATTGAACTTTGAATAACATCTGAAGATGTTATTTTAGGAATACCCAAGATGGAAATCTTAAGAGTAGTAGGGGGAGTGTCTTTGGTGAAGGGATGGGTCCAAGGAGTAGTGACCTTTTCCTTAGATTTATCTTTCTCATTTTGTGACCATGTGTTATGATCCTGATGGGTGGATTTCACTAATGCCTCAAGATTTTGGTGTAGCAGTTTGTTACATGTGGTATCAGAGCCTCCACCTAGGTTCAAGTCATAGAGTGAGTGGCTACACCAACATGGCAGTGTTTATTTGAGGCTCATACACATAGGGAATTTTGGTGGTATAAGTGCAAATCTAGCCTAGAGTCAGAAGTGTGGTGGGATGTTATGAGCCTGATGGGCAGATTTCACTAATGCCTCAAGGTTTTGGTGTAGCGGTTCATTACCCCATGTGGCCACATTAATTGTGTTTATTTGAAAATTTGGTGAAGGAAGTGGTAAAGGGGCTATGATGACATATTTAGGTTTGAATTTAGGTGGAATGTTAGGAGGCACTATAGATGGCAGAGGTAGAATAATAGGAAGGTTAATGGTAGTATCATCATAGAGAGTGTCGATATCGAAGTGTTATTGAATAACCACTGTGAGGGCTTTACAATTCTTAGTATCATGTCTAAGTGAATGATGATATAAACATACTTTTGTATCATCAAACCAAGATGGCTTCATTCCAAGAGGACTATAAGGCTTAATGGGAGGAAGAGTTATTATGGAAGATTTCAATATTGATGTAAGAAAAAGATTTGAGAGCTTGTAAGTGGGCTCACGTTTGTTGTGTTAATAGGAGTCGACACCTTTTTTTTTAGTGTTGGAAAGGTAATTTTACATTGTGCCTTGTCTAGTGAGCATGGAGTTACATGTTTTTATATCACTTTTTTAGTCTCAGATGTGAGAGACCTACCAGATGGCAAAGGTAGGAGTAGAGGTAGCTTAACCTTTTATTTGGCTTGGTTAGATGATATTCCAACTAAATTATAATGGTGTGTCCCCAAAATAGATATTAAAGTTGAGGGTTGAAAAATGGATTGGTGAGATCTAGGAGGGTTAACATTCTTCTATATTTTAGGGTGAGAAACTCCAACTTGTGCTTGAGGAGTTAAATCTAATTTCACATGTGGATGAATTAAATTAGAAATGGGGTATACACCTAAGGCTTCATCTACTTTAATGTAACATATTCCTATGAAGATGAGGGTTCTGACATAAACAGATGAACTTTATGTGCTTTTGGTGAAGAAGTTCTAGCTTTGTCAAAGGCCTTGGGGTAAAGGGTAGTAAGGGGGTTGGTGGTAAAGGTTGACATTCATTGTGTTGGATATGGAGTTTTAAGCTAGTCCCAAAATGCCACATGGTCAAGCTTCATGGAATCAAAAAATTCTATACTTTTCACCAAATGTGAGAAGGGTTTTGATAAAGTTGATGTAGGCTTTACAGTTGTGTTTTTAGAAGGCTATAGTATTTGGGAAAGAGGGAAATTATTGGTTTCTACTACTTCAGGCTAAAGATGATAAATAACTACAAGGGATCCTCTTAGATAGAGATGGGAGAAGAGACTTGGTCTACCATGGGTAGAGGGGAGGTAGGTGAAGTAGGTTCCTCAAGAAGGTAAATCATAGGTATTATGGTTCCCTCAACATGTGGGTGAGGCATGGGTAAAGTATGATCCTCCATAGGTAAAAGAAGGGGTAAGAGTGGTGCAATTGGAGTAGTCACAATAGGTCTCTCATATATTATGGGAGTATATGATATGGACTCTTCTAGGTGCAAATGTGAATTGGGAGGGGTACCACTCTCTATAGCTAGAAGATAAGTAGGTGAAGAAGGTTCCTCAAGAGGGTATAATGTAGGAATGATGTTCCCTTCAACATGTGGTTGAGGAATAGGTAGGGTGTGGTCTTCAAGTAGTAAGAGTATATGTAATATTTGTGAAAATAGAATTGGCATTACAAGCTCCTCAGGTGGCAAAAGGAGTGGTAAAGGAGGCTCTTCCTCTTGAGGGAGTGGAACAGGTGACATAGGCTCTTCTACCTAAGGAGGAAGAATGGAAAAAATATATGCCTTGGAATGTGGGGGAGGAGTTGATGAAATAGATCTCTCTTATTGAGATTGTCAGGAATCTAGAACAACAAACATGCTCTGATGCCACTAGTTGGGATCTTGCTCCTCAGAAAGAGCACAGTATGATTACCAAATATAAGCAATTGAATATGCGGAAATAACCAAAAACACAAGTAACTAGAATTCACCAATAGCACAGAATATGAGAGACAATACACTATCTTGTATTAACACTAACAGAAAAGAATACAACAAAGAGCCGCCACACTCTTTCACCTTACAGAGATTCACCACACCTCAAGTGTTCAGTAATTCTTCTCACACACACTCTCCTACACAAAAACGGTCCCAACAACCAACTCACACACAGAATTGGTGTTCACCTCACCAACCAGTCAGTAATAACCCTGCTGGTACATCAAGCACTCTATAGCACTTCAAGCTGATCTCTCATGAACCTGCAACCTGCAATTCAAAGACCAAACTTACATGTAGATCCCCAATGAGCTTGCAACAACCTACAACTCATAGATCTTACAACTAGAAGGAACTCTTCCTTTCTATCTCATGCCTTATACAATACATGCCAATGGGTCTATAAATAGATCCCTAACTCAAACAATAACTTAGACTCTTAATTTAGACAATTGTCCTCACAGCACAAGACTCTAACTGGTCTCAACATGCAAACTCTTCATTCACTTAACTAACTGTCCGTGAAAGGAGCAGTTCTGGAACACACAGGCGACCGACATCGGTCCCTGCTTGTCTGGATCTGCCGACGTCAGCCGACTTCCTGCCGTCACCAGTGGCCTTCTGCACTGGTCTCTGCCGACGTCGGTCCTGCTGCTGACGCCGGTTCCTGTAGAACTCAGCAACCATCTGTTCCTCAGTTTGCAAAGGTTGAAGCTTTTAGCTCCACAACCTAACAATATCCCACTTGGAGATAAACAGCTGCAACCTGTACATGTACCTGTACACCGTCTAGTTTGTTACCTTGGCTATGTATCCATCTTCAAAATCATCCTTGAAGACCAACCACCAAAAAATTCGTGGTGCAAAACCTGTCATCCAAATTACCTGCCACATCCACATCTACAACCATGTAGAAAAAAGAACTTGACCCTGCATAGCATGTGCACCTGCTGCTGGTCCCACTGAACTGCTCTTCAGTATTACTTTCCCGGATTGACTCCAAACTTGTGATAACTCCCACTGCTTGGGAAAACTCAGGTTTAGTACATACCATGCACTCAACCTCATTATGTGAATCAAGACACCTGTTCATAGAACTGTCCAACCATCGGTGTGCTAACCGGTTTCACACAATCATCTTGAAACAAAGTCAACAAATGACCTACCATGTCTCTAGAACACACTCATGCCAAAGAATCTTGCTGCTCCCAGATTCTCTATGACAAACACCTGAACTAGCTTTACCTTTAGTTCAGCAATACCTGTATATGTAACCCTGCAACAAGCACATCATACAGAAAATGGGATAGTGTAGCTAATACTATCCAACCTGGTAAAGAGAAACACAATGAACAAACCTCCATTGCCCTGCAGCTAATACAAGATCAAATACCCTGATCTTCCATCTCACGTATCCATTTCTGCTTTTCTTCATCCTTAACATCCATTCATCTCTCAGCGCTTACTTCCAGCTGGCAACACTACCCAAAACACCTGTTTGGTTCTCTTCCAAGGAATCACATCCTCATCCATGCCTAGCTCCCACTGTTTCCTGGATCTACCTGTTCTGCTTCTTCAATAACTTCCTGGTCCTATGCCATAAGTGAGCAACAAGTAGTGTGAAGAAGGGAAATGACGAATTTAAGAACTTACTTACACCTTCAGTCCTCCATATGGGTGCTTGAGACTCCATGACAGCTTGCTGTCCACCTAAAATTTGTCTCAGTGACCGATGCTGGTCACATCTCAGTCTACAGCCGACCGATGTCGGTTCCCTGCGACTGCCTCCCTGCCGACGTCGGTTTCCCCTGGCCGACGCCGGTCTCTGTCTGCCCCGAGTCACCAACGTCGGGCTTCACATAGCCGACATCGGTCCCTGTCTGGACATCGACGCCAGTTTTCCTGCCGACGTCGGTCTCTGTGTTTTTCTTGTGAGACCTGACTTTTTCCTGCGAGCTCCTTTTGGATCAAACCCTTGTCCAAATCACCCTTGCTCTGCTCAGAATTCCTCTGCACCTTGTGCTGAACTCTGTCTGTCATTTTCTCCTTGAAAACTAAGGCTTTCCTGTTCTTGTCACTAACATTGGATTCCTCAAGAAATCTCACCTTCTTCTTCTGCATATAAAAATCATGATCCATGCCTTCCAAATCTGAAAGCATACTCTTTGACTCAAGAACTAGCATCTCCTTCTTATCTATGTGACCAAGCCTATCAAGCCACATCTCTGAATCTACAACTGAAGTAGATAACCCAGAAAGAGAATCAGTAAAACAAGTAGATAGATAAAGCGTACCTACTTTCTTACCTCTAGCTACAATAAGTGTACCCTTGGTAACCTTCCAAGAGTCTATTGTGAGAGTTACTGTGCAACCCTCTTCACCCAAACTTCTAACAGAAATCAGATTCCACTTCAGAACTGGGACATGCATGACCTCCTTTAACACCCATGTGTTACCTATCTGCAGTTTTAGCTTCACTTTGCCTTTGCCAACAATCTGACAAGGCTTACCATCCCCTACACAAATTTCTCCAAAATCTCCCTGGACATACTCATGAAAAAATTCTCTATGTGGGGATGCATGAAAAGAGGCACCAGAATCTAATACCCAAGATTCTACTTTATCCAAAGAACATACCAGAGCATCCTGTGCAATGTAACCTGCAACATCTGCTTCTTCTTCATGTTCTTCATGCTGATCTTCACCCAATCTGCAATCTCTCTTTAAGTGCCCTTACTTTCCACATTTCCAGCAAGTTATTCTGCCATACCTGGACTTGGATCTCTTGCCCATCTTCGACCTTGATCTCCCACGCTCTATCTTCTCTCTTGGCTTTCCTCTTCCTTCAACACTCAAAGCATCTCCAGATGATTCACCTGTGCTTTTCCTGCGTATCTCTTCGTTCAAGATCACACTCACAATATCATCCACTTTTAGGACTTTTGAAGGAGACACAGTATTAGAAACTGCCATTACCAAACCTTCCCAACTTTCAGGTAATGAACACAAGATTAAGAGAGCTCTTATTTCATCATCAAATACAATATTGACTAAACTTAACTGGTTTACTAAACCATGGAAATCACTAAGATGGCTATGAACAGATCCACCTTCCAACATTTGCAAATTAAATAAACGCTTCATAAGAAATACCTTATTCGAAGCTGAGAGTTTTTCATATAAATTTGCCAAAGATTCCATCAACTCCACCGTTGTCTTACACTGTGATAAGCTGGAAATCACAGATGATGCAAGACTCAATCTAATAGATCCCAGAGCCTTCCGATCAAGAACCTCCCATTCTTCATCTTTCATATCCAAGGGTTTGCTAGCAACCCCACCCAACGGTAAGTACAAATCTTTCTGATACAGATAGTCCTCAATCTGCATCCTCCATAATTGGTAGTTCTTGCCATTGAACTTTTCCATTCGTAATTGACTACTTTCTGTCATTGCTCAACTCCCACTCAAATAGAAACCCTGTGAGTAACCTGTAATCAAAACACACTACCCAGATCTACACCAATCTGTTAGTATCCCAACCAAAAGCTCTGATACCAATTGTTGGTATCAAGCTTAAGAACCTACAACCAAGGCTCTGATACCACTTGTCAGGAATCTAGAACAACAAACATGCTCTGATGCCACTAGTTGGGATCTTGCTCCTCAGAAAGAGCACAGTATGATTACCAAATATAAGCAATTGAATATGCGGAAATAACTAGAAATACAAGTAACTAGAATTCACCAATAGCACAGAATATGAGAGACAATACACTATCTTGTATTAACACTAACGGAAAAGAATACAACAAAGAGCCGCCACACTCTTTCACCTTATAGAGATTCGCCACACCTCAAGTGTTCAGTAATTCTTCTCACACACACTCTCCTACACAAAAATGGTCCCAACAACCAACTCACACAGAATTGGTGTTCACCTCACCAACCAGTCAGTAATAACCCTGCCGGTACATCAAGCACTCTATAGCACTTCAAGCTGATCTCTCATGAACCTGCAACCTGCAATTCAAAGACCAAACTTACATGTAGATCCCCAATGAGCTTGCAACAACCTGCAACTCACAGATCTTACAACTAGAAGGAACTCTTCCTTTCTATCTCATGCCTTATACAATACATGCCAATGGGTCTATAAATAGATCCCTAACTCAAATAATAACTTAGACTCTTAATTTAGACAATTGTCCTCGCAGCACAAGACTCTAACTGGTCTCAACATGCAAACTCTTCGTTCACTTAACTAACTGTCCATGAAAGGAGCAATTCTGGAACACACAGGCGACCGACGTCGGTCCCTGCTTGTCTGGATCTGTCGATGTCGGCCGACTTCCTGCCGTCGCCGGTGGCCTTCTACACTGGTCTCTGCCGATGTCGGTCCTGCTGCCGACGCCGGTTCCTGTAGAACTCAGCAACCATCTGTTCCTCAGTTTGCAAAGGTTGAAGCTTTTAGCTCCACAACCTAACAGAGATGAGGGTTGAATTGAAGGTAAAGGAAAGACCATATTAACTGTATGTATATTATGATCACTTGAGTTTGTTGTGGATTAGATAATATTTTGATTCGGTGAATGGTTAGGAAAAGGGTGTTTGAATAGATCCATACTTTGATTAGGAGGTGCATTAAGATTATCCAAGATGAGATCACCTTTATCAGGGATACCTTGAATAATGTTCTTAAGTGTCTTATAATTATTAGATTTATGGCCTTTAACTCGATGGTAACCGTAAAACTCATCTTCCTTGTAATAGGTTGGGATAGGATGGGAAGGGTTGAACTGTATAGGAGGTTTGATCTGAGGAAGGGTTATGACACCTTGTTGCAATCATTTCTCTAAGATGAATGTATATGATTCCCCAATGGGAGTGTATTGTCTTTGTTCATATCATTATTGGAATTGCTTGGTCAGATTTGAGAAGTCAACTAATTTGATTGGTTTGTGGTTGTGGAAGAGGCTGACTTAATGACACCATGTTGGTGGATCCTTTATCCTTTCGGTTAGATGGAGAATTTTTAGAGGAAGAGGATTAATTTGACTTGGTATTGGGATTCTTTCTATGCAGCTTGACTTTGCCTTCATCAATAGTGTGAACCTTGAGTTTTCATGCCATTGTAAAGGCCTCATCAAATGTGCAAAAAGTTTATACCCAGAGTGTGGATGAGTTATGCTTAGCACATGCCCTTGAGAAGAGATCAATAAGCATAGGTTAGGGTAAGTATAAGGAGATTTGATTGATCAATCTTCTCCAATGAGTGACAAAATCTAAAATAGACACATCAGCAAATTATCTGATAGAATAAAGGTCTATTATAGAAACCTTCTTAGAAATGTTAATAGAGAAATGGTCTAAGAATATTTGTGCAAGTTGGGTGAATGCAAAGAGGGGGCGTTAAAGTATATATCTATTACAATCCAAGATAAAACCTAAAAGAGACATAGGGAAAGTACAAAGCAGTAACTCATCATCATGTCATATTAAATAACTAGCATGTCTAAATGCTCACAAGTGTTGTTATGGGTCCTCTTTACTCTAGAAATGAGTAAATTTAGGGAGTTCCCATTGGCTTGGATAAGGGTGTATAGGCATATAAGGATGGATTGGTTTATTCTATATATGATCATAAGATAATACATTCTTTGAACCAAAAATAGATGTCTCTAGATTAGACATCTTATCCATTAGCATCTTAATGAGGTGTAGAGGGGGGTTAGTTTGGGGGATACCTCCTAAGTTATGGGGAAGCTGATAAGAAGTAGAGGGAGTGTATGACATAGCTTGTTGAGGTTGTGTCAAGGAAACATAAGGATAATGAGTCATAGTCTGAGGTGCAAAAAGAAAAGGGAATTATCCCATTGGGTTGGAGACTATGACTCGGTTGGTTGTTGTTACTACAAGTTGCATTATTGGCATGGTTAGATTGGATGAAGGGTGATTCACAACTTAGGTAATTATAGGCATGAGGGTGGATGGAATAGGTCCCACTAAATTTTGGAATGGGGTATGACTTGGTTGAATTAGTTACGATTATGAAAGTAGGGAAGTTACACCAGGGTTTAGGTGGGATTGGGTAGTTGGAGATGTTATATTTTTAACATTGTTTATAGTTGGGTTACTCATCAAAGTGGTGGTTTGGGTAACCATGGGGAAAAGAGTGGAGGCAATTGAAACTAAGGTTATCTCCATTAAAGAGGTTGATATGCCATAGATTGGGTCACCTACAGAATTATGGGTTTAGCTCATAGCAAGGTAATGCATAAGTGCTACCCATATTATGATCAAGAAATTTATCAAAATCGTGATCTCCCTTAGGCATAATGGGAATTTGGTTAGGGCTGAGAGTATGCTCTGTATCTAAAATATGCTCCATGATAGAATTAGAAGTGAGAGGGGAAGGTGGAAGTGGTTTTTGGCTTATATAATCAGCAAGAATTTTGGCTTGAGATCATGTTAATACCATGTAAGAGGAGGTTTAAATAGTATTACTACTCTATATTTGAAACAAAATAAATAAAGACTAGGTTGAGTGTAGGTAAATGTGTTATTTAGCTTACTATTTTGAGCATATGAAACTAAACAGTCATTGATGTCAGTAGGGAAGTAACTTATATCAGTAGTTCACTAACATCAGTGGAATAACTGATATCAGTAGGTAAATTCTAGTGATACTAATAGGGTTAACCAATGTCGATCACTATAAAATCCTAAGAGATAGAAAATTTAATGTTTGAAGAAATTAAAAGCTGAAAATAGGTAAAAAGTGGATGTAAAAGGTCTATGTAAGAAGGAATAACACTTAGAAAACTTAAGATAATAGGTTATACAAGTTGAGTTTTAGAAATAGTTTTAATTTTGTGAATTAATATAAAAGCATCCTTGCCAACTCAAAAATACAACAGATAATTGAAAACCAAAAAAAAAAAGAACATTCAACCAGCAACTATTATTTCCTAGAGACTTTTTTGTCTCATGTTGGTTTATGCCTAATCAGATAGTGAGAAGAGAATTTGGTTATCTAAGGTATTATAAATCAATATAAATTTGGTTTTAGGTTATTTTTGGTGCTCAAGAGGAAATTTATGTTAGACTAGGTACATGGCTTATTATAGGAGCTTGCTCTCTGCACTTCATGAACCTAGAGCTAAGCTAGCCTGCTTAGCCAAAATATACCTTCTATCTAGAGATTATAATCCACTAGAGAATGGAGTGGGTTCTCCCTTTGGTGGTGAAATATAATTAGGATATCTAGGTAGGGTAAGGTGATCCACTAGGTGATGAAATCCTGATGGACCTTTTCTCAAGTGAGTTTAGATGCTTGTTTATGTGAATGTGATTTGGTTGTGTAACATAGGTGTACTATGATTTATTCAAAATGCTTGTAATTAACTAGGTGAGTTAATATGCAACAAGCAAACTATGAAATGTAGTAAGTTTTAAACACAAATCTAAAATGTTTAGATTTGAATGAAAACAAAGAGGAAATAGGAATAGAGTATGAATTTCACTATCCTAATGTGCATGCCAGAGGAAGTAAAGAAAGGATTCTCTTTTTTTTTTATAAATAAAATGACAAATTTATTTTAGAGGTAAGGAGAAAATAAAGAAAATTTTAGTTCAATGCCTTTTAAATAGAGAATAATATATTGAATTTTTCATTTTTAAGAGAAAAGAGAAGAAGGAAGTACAAGAAATGAAATTTTCACTATAATGCACCTATATGAATTTTTAAAATAAGAAATGAACCCAAGGAAAAATCCAATGTCCCACTGAGTATGCCAAAAATGTTTCACTAAATTTTGTCTATTTTAAGTTTAAAGGAAAATAGAAAGATGGGAATAAGTGATTAAAATGAACCTATATTTAGTTTGCACATTGTATCTAGACATTGTGAACACTCCTATTTAGCTGGGGAGGACTACCTACAAATAAGAAAGCACTACCAAAAGATTTTTGTTAGCAAATAAATTAGTGGGCTTCTAAGCTACGTGTTTGTTCTAGGAAGTATGAATCTTCCCTAGAGATGACATTCCACTTTTGAGAGGAAAAAGAATAATAAATAACTGAAAATGAGATAAAGAGAGAGTGAAAAGAGATAAGATTACCATTATTAATAACATGTATGCAACAAAGAGTGATAGGGTGTAGGTGAGGTACTCTATTTGTATTTTAGAAGTTGTCTAGGTAGGTTTTGTATAGGCTAGGGAATCCACAGTCATCGACATTGGTAGGGGAGAGACTAATATCAGTTACACTATCAAAGTTGGTAGTGAGGTGACTGATGTTAGTTAGGCCATCAAGGCTGGTAGGGGAAATAATTATTTGGGGGCTTGCAGAAGGCTTTCCCAGTTCTCGACAATGGTTTGGACTAGGTCAGAGAGGTTGAGAGAGTTATGAGAGGGAGATTATTAATTGGTTAAGTCTGGTTATAGGTTTGGTGTGTCAGTTTAAGGGGAAAAAAGTAAGGAAGCTTTGTAACTCCCTCACAGGGGTATGGTCAGAAGTGTATAAAGTAATGCAGAGTAGATATAAAGAAATAGTAGAATAAATATTTAAATGACCTATAGTATTAGTGATGTACTTAGGAATGGTGGTCATTAGACAATAAGTGCTAGGTTGATGGTCCCTATTAGGGAATCCAAACTTGAATGCCTAAATAGAGAGAACAAGTGGGTGTTATTGGTCCTTAAGAGTTTAGTTGCTGATTGTGATTGACTTATGTCGGGTGATTGTAAGCTTAGATGTCAAAAACATAGAATATTGAGAGCCCGAATGAGAGTAAGAATCAATTTTCTTAATTTTTGTTGACCTAAACTATAGGTTGGAGATTTTAAGAATCAATTTTCTTAATTTTTGTTGACCTAAACTATAGGTTGGAGATTGGCTTATATTTCCAACATTTGCAAGCCCATCGACATTGATCATGGGTTGACTAACATTGGTGGCCATAGAATAGGTAAACCTTACTGTTTTTGGCCTATTTTCTATTGTTATTTGTGGCAAGTGTGACACCCATTATAAAATGGTAAAAATAAGAGGTTAGGAAGGAAGTAGTTGTTTAGGAATTTAGTTTGGAAGTAAAAATAAGTCTTGGGTAGTTAGGATGAGGGACTAGGTATTAAGGTGACACATCAAATGAGAATTAGTCATAGGACAAGGTGGCCAAGTAAGGTGGAAATAGGAGTTTTAATTAACTTAATTAAGTATTTTAAATTAATTAAATGCATGAGGGATAAAATTATGGGTTAGGGATAATTATTTTTATTATTGAAATGGGATTTAAGGAGGTTTTGACACAAGGAGTTACACACGTGTATGTGACATAATTTTGGTGTCTACAGATACTGTTGATTTTGTTGTTATACTGGATATTGTTGTTATTGGTGTTATTGTTGGTTATGCTATGGAAGATAGTTTTGATAGATGCCAAGAGTCTAATTAGAGGTGGAATCACTACCATATAATGTGATCTCCTAATTCTCTAAAATATTTTCAATTAAATGCTTGATTTGTATACATATTTGTAAATTATGTTCATTGACTTGATGATACTTAGAGTTATTTTTCATGGTACCAATCAGGATAAGAAATACCTTGAGGATAATGCTTTGGTATAGGCCATCTAGTCAAATCAGTAGTAATAATTTTTCAAAATACAGACTCAATAGGCTCTCCAAGGTCACTAAAAACATGATGCATATACATAGTTATCCTTAGAAGAGGGTTTTGTAATGGTAAGGGATGTGGAATTTGTTGTGTGGGTCTTAGTTTTTGTGCTTACAGTGTTGGTTAAAGAGGTTGTCAGGTAGGAGTACGTTGAAAAGGTGGTGTAAGTTGAGCATATGATGTTTGCACTATTTGGACATGACATGATTTAGTTACTCCATTTCCCATAACATTCCTATTGTGGTTTAATTATTTTGGTCTATCTTTGTTATTGGCCTATGGTGCTTGTGATGTTTTTGCTTGGATTGGATGTTAGTTTTGGTTGCTTCCTTGATTGGTACCTTGGTTCTGATTAGTTGAATTAAGCTTAATATCTCCTTTATTAATAAGGGCTCACTCAATCAACAAACCTATATCAATGATTTTTTTGAAAGTATGTACACATTTTAGTTCTAGATGATAAGCTATTTCACTATGTAATATTTTATTAAACATAGTGGTTAATTATTTGTCTAGTAAACTATGGGTGAATCAACTTGTAAGTGTTCCCCATAACTATAGATAACTTAAAAAACTCTCACCATCTTTTTTTTTTGCTTGTGTCAAGTTAACCAATGAAATCTCATGCTTGATATTATAGGAAAAGTGTTACACAAACTTATCTGAAAGGTCATCAAAATAAATTATTGAATTCTTAGGCAACTTCAAGAACCACTCCAAGGCTTGTTTGGCTAAGATCTTTGGAAACAATAGCAAAAGATATATATAATTATATACCACTGGCTAGCATGTGACAAAGAACTTAGTTAAATGGGATTTGGGGTCAACTTCCCCTTATATTTATCAAATTTTGGTGGCTCATATCCCAGAGGAAATGAAATCTATAAATACTCCATATTGAAAGGATAGGAACACACATCATCCAACTTAAACTTTTTAATTTGTTTTCATGCTTGGATGGTAGTGATTAAAACTTTCATTTGTTATAACTCTTGCTCTAAGAAACTTGTGGGAATATTGGTCTGGGTAGATGGTTGGGTAGTTATAAGTGGATTACTTAGACTGGGTTATGATGGAGGTATTTGGTATATATTGGATTGGTTGGGAAATCAACTAAGAATATGTATACATGAATTAGGATGTACTTGTTAAAATTGCACATTTGGTTGTCTAATATTCTAGTTTGGGTTGGCAATGAAGGTTTGACTTGGAGTATTTTGAGGTTGGGATGGATGGATATAACTATTTTATGCCTAATATGGTTTAAAAGGGACATGTTTTTGACTAATCAAACCTTGTTATCAAGTAAAAAATTATGAACTAAGACCCTAATTCGACATGAGTGGCACATTTTGAACAAAAGGTAATTGCTGCCTAGTAGGTACTTGAGAAACATTAGAACTTCCTTATTGCATGAATCCCTATTGAGAAGTGAATGCATGTTGAAGATTCAGCATTTGTCACTAACCAATATTTATACATTATTGGTTAGACATCATTTGGTTTTGAATTGATACACTAGCCTATGACTGGAGAGGTATGTTTGTTACTACCTAATGAGATAGAATAGTAATTTCCCCCTATTTAGGTTGTAAAATGTTTAGTCTCTGTTGCATTAGTATATTAATTTGTGCCTATTAATGTGGATTTTTTCTCATCACCTATTAAGGAGGAATAGGACTCATCACATTCTATTGTTGAGGCATGACATTGGTTGTTGGTTAACTACCTAATCATGTTGGTCAAGTGTTTGATGAATTAGCTAGTTGAGGATTGGAAATAATTAGTAGAGATTGGGATGTAGAAACTCCTACTCCCTTATTTTGAGAACCACTTGCAATGTTAACTAAAGGCATATTTTTTTGGCTAGCCACTGGTGTATGAATACTAGTTTTGTTTGGATTTGATGTTGTTTGTGCATTATCCACTATGTTGTGTAGAAGCAAAACTGACTTCTTCAATTATTGGGGTGTAAAATAAGTTGTCATCCAAAGTGTTCTACATGAATGGGTCTATACCCTAATTATCTTGTCTAGTCAACTCTATTAACACTCCTCTTGAGGTCACTAAATCTATAAGAGGCATACTTTACACAATCATCTAGTTAAAATTGTGTGTTAGGTTCAAATAAGTTTGGTATGTCATTTGCATTTATAAAAAGTGATCCTCCATGGGGTCTTTACCTTTGACAAGCATACTAGGGTCTTGATATGTTGTTTGGACTAGAGCAAAAGGATTGATAGAATAAGCTTGTTGATTGTAAATTATGTTATGAGGCATTCTTACTAGACTTGGTAAATTCTCATGGGGGAAATATGCTAGAAACTTAGCCCATACCTGTATGGCTCTAACCAAAATCTCATCCTTGTTCTCCAATAAGTGGCACTCAAACAAAAATAGATCATACGTGGAAGGTGAATTAACAAATTATGGTTGTTGGGCAAAAGGTTCCTCAATTTTAGGCACCATAGCTAAGTATTGTGTGGTTTTTATTGATCTTGTTCTAAATATGGTGGCGTATTAACCAAATAGTTAACCAATGGATCCTATTTTTATGCTCATATTTGAGTATTATAAGAGGGATAAGGATACATCTCATAATAAATATTATTTATGTAGGGGTCTTTCACCATTTATTATTTCACAACCACATTACTAATCCCTAGATTGTACATGAGTCCACTATGAGTGTAGGAATACATGTTGGGATCCATAGTGAATGTTTTGCAATAGAATAGTAAGAGAGTTCTACAAACTCTAAAAAGACAATATTCAAACTTGGTCTAGATTCATCAAAGGATGGAAAGGTTTATGAAAGGATTTGTGACAAAACAAGCTAACATTAAGTATCTAATGTTACACATCTTATACAAAAAATATTACGTAAATAGACTAAAAATCAAAATGCCAAACTCTAAGTTCAAATTGTTTAAAATCAATCAAATCTAAGAAATAAAAAGTTTCTAGGTCTTTTGGCCAAACACGACATCAAAATCTAAGCTCAAACAAGGCATGTGATAGGACTCTTGGCCAAATGGTGTCAAAATCTAGACTTTAAAAATAGATGAGAATTTAATCTAATAGATTTGAAACACTTCTAACAAAAACTAGGAATTTGACTCTTGGACATGAAATCGATCAAATAGGTATAAGGTATGGAACAAAAGGAAATTTAGAGATAATTTTTTTCTTGTAAATAATGGTATAAAACTTGGTTATTTTTTTAAATAGGCTAGATAAATTTGAACGACGTAACTGTGCTAGACAAAGATCCATAAAGGTATACTTAGATTAGCTTGAAAAATGTGCATACAAACTTTAAATCTATGCAAGAAGGTCTATGAAACAATGTTTTAAATGTTTTGATTAGTGTAACAATTCTAGACTACTCAAAATATGTGACAAAATTTTTGTTTCAAAAACTATTTAAGGCAAAGATGGTTTTTCACAAATTCAGTAGCATAACATTCAAATGACATACATATCTTAAAAGTTTTTACAATATCTCTAAGGCAAAAAAGTATGTATTCAAATGATCTTAATGGAAATAGGATGGTAAAACAAAAATGTTTGGTGCATAGACTCAAAGTGCAAGTGTTTAGCACAAAACAACTTAAGTCTATCAAGTGGTGATAATGATTATGAGTTTTAAATGACCTTCAACCCAAATTAGAAATTAACCCTAATTTCCCACAAGTTTAGTGCAAATGGTGAACCCACTTATCAAATCAACCCTATGATCTTATGAAGTTGAAATTTTGAATTTGGATTATAAATGAAGGACTTGAAATAATGTTTGGTAATAGTCTAGACTCAATTGGGTAGCGTAATTTCACCAAAGTGGATTATATGACTCCAAGTTTTGATGAACTTTGAACAAGACAAATTAATGATTCACATGCGAAGCATAATGCCTTTTTATTCAAAGAAAAATGAGGACTACATTTTTTGGTTTGTATCATTTGTTCACACCAAGTTTTGACTCCAAACAAGACTTCAATCTAGGATAAAACCAACTAATTAATCTCTCTTAAGTCCTTAACTAGTAAGGTTGTTTGGTATTATTGGAATCCATTAATATACAACATTTGAGAGGCTTTTAGTGTTCATCTAAAAAGTAAAATGCACATTATATAGTAGGTTTTTTACACCCCACTTTCTCTCAAATGACAGTACTACAACATGGACCTTAAGGTGCACCTTGCACCAACAACACTTCTATGACAAGTGGGTATTTGTCTAAGATCTACAAGTTTTCAAACATCTAGATGGATAAGTTGCCCAATTAATTTCACATCATGTTAAAAAATAAATGCACTTAAATTAGGTGTTCATAACACTTAGCTTGTTGTAAAAAAGTCTTGTCTTTTTTGCAACCACTACAACTATCGCTTGCTCAATGTAGTGTGATGTCCAAAGTGCAAATACATCCCTTGTGAAACTCCAACACTAAAAGGTGGTTTAATCACTCAAACCTCTGATCCTAGTGGGATTGGTAAAAGTTAGTGATAGGAGATGAAACATTAGGTCAAATCTTTCTGATAGAACTTATGGGAGGTAATGAAGTCCCCTTCATAAGCCAAGTTTGCATAAAAATAAATAACTTAATAGAAATACTTTAAGATCATTTTCAAGATCACCCAAACTATTATGAGTTTTTTGGGAGTTCTTTAGATGACATTATTTCTATGCCTTGGACTATGCATGTTTGCAATAAGAATGGCACTTTTAATTCCAAAGGTTCCCTAAAGGGGACAAATGGAAGAGAATACACACACAAACCTTCTCTTTGCCAAACAAAAAATAGATTAAACAAATATTGAAGATACAAAATTCATAAATGAGTTCATTTTTTAGAACTTAAAGTAAATGTTTAGTGATGTTCTTCTTCACCCCTTGTTCTTAAGTTGTAACTTTGAGAGCATAATCAAAACATCTAACTCAAATATGTAAAACTTTTCACTTTAAACCCAAAGTAAGATGCCTAATTCATTTTAAATCACCCAAAATAAAGTTTAAAATGACTTATTTAAGCTAAAAAAGGCTCTTTTCTTCTTGGTTCCCATAACAAAAAGGTCAATAAATCCTTTAGATTTGAATCACTTTGAGGATGAGGCATGTGTTTTTTTGAATTTTAGCTCTTTGTTTCAATCTTGTGACTAAACAAAGTAATCCCACAAGTTGTAGGGAAATCCCATAACTTTGTGAGTTATGGTATTTGTAACATAGCTGTTAACATTTTAGTTACAATACTGTGACTCTGTTTGGAAATCCTATTAGTTGTAGGAAAATCCCATAATTTCTTGATTTATGGTATTATCACTTAATATCTAATGGCTTAGTTAAAATATTTTAACTCAGATCAACAATTTTTCAAGTTACAGGGAAATCCCACAACTTTGTGAGTAGTGGTATTATCACTTAAACCACTAATAATTAGACAATATTGTGACTCAGTTAGGCAAAACCAAGAGTTCTAGGACTATCCCACAACTAAGTGAGTAGAGGTAATATCAAACCTACATAGAAAGGCAAATTTAGTCTAAAAAATTAGTTAAGCACAATACCACGACTCCAAATGACAATCCTGTAACTGTGTCTAGGTAAATGTGTGACTTCTAGAAAAACATGTTTTACTTAATGTTTTCACTTTTTTAGGCATCCCACTCCAAGATTATACATAACAAAGGTTAGTAGTTTACTTTTAGGATCCTTATGACCAAAATTGTGAGGCTAGGTCCCACCGAGCATGCCATTTATGAACATAAGATTGCAATAGGGGGAGATTAGTATTGTGTTAGTGAATTAAAAAAATCAATTAGAAACACACTAAACTAACACCCTAAGCCTATCTCAAAGGAGGAACTTATTTTTTTTTTAAATGGGAAACACAACCAAAACATGGAAGAAAAACCTTCATTCACCTTCTTTGGATGTTCCAAAATGCTTTTTGTAGTGGTTTGTTTGGTTTGTGCTCATGAAGTATGCATTAATGAAGTATGGCTACCTCCATCTCTCCTTGGTACCATGTTTGGATTTGGATTGGCTTGGCTTGGATCAATATTTGGGAATTATAACACTAAGATGCAATGATTTTGAATTCATTTAAGCATTATAAGTTTGGCATAAAATAGCTTAAAATTTAATAAGCAATGCCTCCTATTTATAGATTTTTGAGATCAATCAAAATCAACCTGAACCATCCATCTCAAGATTAAGATATGTGGCTAAGGATTACTTAAATTATGTAATTAAAATTCATAAATAGGATAATCAATATTAAGGATAGAAGGGAATTGAATAAGGCATGGAGGGTCTTAATAAGGCATGGGAGGGGCTAACCTTGATAGTTTATGTATTTATGGCCTAGGAATGTCTTCCCAAAAAATGATGTCACTTGATGATGCAGTTATTAAATACTCATTTCCGAAAATAAATTATTCAACATGTTCCATGGAATTCTTAATTATGTTCATGATTTGGTTTAATTATCTCTTAAGCATGATTAAGTACTTTGATGTAAACATTGGCTCTTTATGCACAAATTACTCAAATTAGTCAGAATGTCTCATTATTGGCCCAAAATTTAATTGGATTAGAATTTGAAGTCGATGTTAGATGTATTAGATATGTTATCTTATTTAGGATGTTGTCAACACAAAATAATAAATGCACATGTCTCATGCAAGAGATTTGATAGAAAAGAGCAATCTAGAGCACCTAGGTGATAAATTCACATTTTGACTTGAAAAGATCTTATCAAAGTTAGTTGGCCCATAAATTGAATTGTCCTATTTATTAATACTTTGGCCAAAATTAGAACTGAAATATGTCAGTTTCAAAGCTTTTAATGTGTTTTAGTGTTTTTAGGCTAAATTTTTCACTTTGGTAAGAATTGGTCGAAAGCTTGGTTGGAGGTTATCGGTGGCCAGTTTTAAGTGTCTATAGTTGCCACATATTAGTATGTAGATGTCAATGGTTAAATAAAAGAGATATATTGGTATGTGGATGTCAATGGTTGGGTAGGGTTGGGTGGTTAGGTAGTGGGAATATTCCCTTGTGGATTATGGAGTTAACTAGAGGTTACTTGTTGGGTAGGAGTGGTAGTTGGATTAGTGGTTGATGGAAGGGTGGTGGCCTTTATACTAATCAGTAGTAACATGGAGGGTATGGATACCACAAGGCTTTTAAGTGGAGTAGTGTTTGATGGATTGGATGTAACTAGAGGGAGATGGATAGTACTAGAGGTAGGCACTCCTATTATAAAGGAGTGATTAGAAGGAGATATAAGGGTAGTGGTAGCTTAGGTTGGTTGATTTTGAATGGTAGCCTCAATGGGATTGCTAATCGATGATAAGGCTTGGGTTACTAAAGGTTGAGTAGTACCTATGGTATTAGAGGTATTCTCCATGAGGTGGGGAGGTATGCCATAACACGGATCTATAGGTGGGATCAAAATTGGGATTTGGTAAGACGTAGTTCTAAGGTAATGTTGTAAGGTTGTGTGATTGTTGTTTAGGAAATTGACAAAATCTATATCTCTTAAGATTACCTGAATAGGACTTCCTAAAGAGTGAGGGGGGTTTGTAGGTTTAGAAACATGTTCCATGGATGCAGAGGTGGAATAGGTTGGTTGACTTGGTGGTGAGTTTTTTCCCTCAAGGTCCCTTCATTGTTGGCAAGTAAGAACCATACAAAAAATAGGCAAGGAATGATACATTCTCACATCTCAAAACTAAGAGTAATAAAAGAAGATTCAATGCAAATAATGCATTCACTAGGAATGCATTAATTCCTAGGATTCCTTTTAATTTCTCTTTTGGCTTATGTCTTAGAAGAGTGTGAAGCAAAAATTGGCTTGAATAGGTCCTAAAAAACAATCTATGTTTATTTTTAGGTTGTGTTTAGGTGCTCAAAAATAAGTCTATATTATATCAAGTACATGGATTGATACATGGGGATTTCTCCCCTCACTTCATAATCCCATAGCCAGTGTAGGTTCTTAGCCTTTATACCATTTATCCAAAGTGTATAATCAATTAGAGAGCTGAGTTGGTTATCCCCTCAATGATTAAATCTAAGTACGATAACTGAGAAAGGGTAAGGTCATCCTCTAGGTGATGGAATCCTAGTCGGGCCTTAGCCCAAATATGTTTGATGTTTGTTTTAGTGTAAGTGGTTTGGTTTGTGTAACATTTGTACACTATGATTAATTTTCTTTGTTTAAATTAAACTAGATGAGCTAATTAAATAAGCAAGCAAACTATGTATGCAAGTTAATTTTAATCTCAAAGGAAATTTTTTGATTTATTTTAATGAATACAAACTAAATGATACCTAAGTCTAGGATGATATACAAGTCCTAATCCTAAGATGATTGTTTTTTTATTTTTTGAAAAAATGCAAGGAAAATAACAATTTTACTTTTTCTAAGAAAGCAAAAGAGACTATAACTTGTGTTTTGGAAAAGAAGAAAGGAAATCTAATTTTTTAGAAAAGAATGCACCTAAATGATTCTTCACCAATGAAACTAAATATCTTAAAACAAATATTAACCCAAGAAAACTCTAGAGTCCCACCAGGTGTGCCAAAATGTTTCTATTTAATTTTTTTTGTTTTTTTTAACTTAATTTTGGAACAATAAAACTAGTGAAGAAGGGTGTGTAGAAAAACTTATTACAATGTGCACGCATTAAATCTAAGTGATTATGGATGTCTCATTTTTGTCTTGGAAGGATGACCTAAAAATAATGAAATACTTAAACACACTTATTTTTTAGACAAGTAGATGGGTGGATTGCCTAATGTGAGTTAGATCCTAGAAGCGAAAGCTTTCTAGGAGGCTATCAATCCACCTACTTTATAAACTTAAGTTTAATAAATAAAAATGATATAATTTGCATAAAATGACAGCAAACCAAATCTAAAAATATTAAATGATATCAAGTAACTAACATTAAAACAAATAAGTCAAATGCTTTGCTAAAATAATGACTTGGTGAAAGCAACTAATGCTGAAATTTAGTCAAAGGACAAGGTTGTGGTTTTGGTTTGGGGTTACTAAATGGACAATTTGGTTAAGGGGTAAAAGGGTAAATTATGGTAATAAATAAAAGGTATTAAGGTCAATATGGTGGGAAGCCAAAGAGATAAGGAAGGTAAATATGGCAAAGGTATGAGTTGGCCAAAAGGGTGAAGATGGCAAAGGGGCAAAAGGGAAAATGGATAAGTGGATAAGAATGGTAAATGGAAAAAAGGGGTAGGGGAAAAAGGAGGTGGAGTAATAAGGCCAAAGGAAAGGAAAGGAAGAAATATAAGAAATAAAATAACAAACAAAGTTACCTAATGCTCATTGAAGATTGAATATGGTTGATGAAGGTGGTGTTGTTGATGAAGATGGCTTGCAATTTTGGCAGAGCTTTGTTTCCTTCTACTTTTTTCCTCCAAGATGATGAATGGCCTCCTTGAATAATTTTTCTAAACCTACAAGATGAAAATTTTCCTAACCAGAAACCAACTTGGCCATGGGGGAAAGAGAAGGGGCGAGGGGTTGGGTGGGTGAGGGGGGCATTTATGGCATTTGTTGATAAAAAAACATGCCAAATAAGTGGAATAGTGAAATATGGCACCATTTTTAAAGTGGGCTCATAAATTACAAAGAGGATAAGGGTGTTGGGATTCCCACCTTTTTGGTTTATCTCCTACATTTCACATGAGTTCAATTTGGAGTGGGAATCATGCACATGAGCTCAAATGAGGCCAAAGGACTTTTCACCAAGCTAATTTGTCTTTTGGCTAAGTGTCCCATGAATTTTGGCACCATTCTCCATGTGGGTGCATGAGTGGTCATGAAAGATGAGGTGGTGAGATTCCCATTTAGGCAATAGGTCTCCCACTTAGTTAGTTTGTCTCCCAACTTGATAAAAAGTCCAAAATAGAGTGGGAATCATGCACATGGGCTCATATGGGTCCAAAATACTTTCCACCACTCACTTTCATATTTTAACTAAGTGCCCCATGAATATTGGCACCATTATCCATGAATGAGGACAAAAACACAAGTTTAATGATGGTCCCATAGGTAAAAATGCACAATAATCCAAAGGATGGGCCCTTTGGTGCTTAATGATGTCATGAAGTATCTTGGAGGAGGGTCCCATCTGGGATATAATGTCCCACTTCAAGCCACCTCACTTCCAAGCCATGTCACTTGTCATATCACCTTCCATGTCACATGCCATGTTACTTACCATGTCATCATGAATAGTGACAGTGGGTCCCACAATGAATAATGACAGTGAATAGTATTTTCAAATAGTACTTTTCAATAATACTATATGAATAAAAGAATAGTGATTTGGTTAAGTTAAGAGGGGTTGGTTAAGGGTTAATATGTTTTTAAGGGGTCTTTATGAGATCTCAAGGTATTCAATAATTAAAAACTACAAGTGTGTAGTTTTCTAATGTCTACACATATTAACACACTGATGAATGTGTAGCTTAAGGCATTGGCCTTCTTGAAATAAAGGACATTATAACTTCATAGTAGATGGTAACTATAATCTTGAATGTAAAAATTCATATGCTTCTTCCCAAAGAAGTTCAATATTTCTATGCACTTCCCACCAAGTTACAGTAGTCCCTTTGAATGCATAGCTGAGTGTACTAACTCATTGATCCAACTTTGACACATGGTGTTTGAGCCTCAATATGAAAGGATTAAGATCCTCTATCTTAAATTATTGAGCTATTTAGAATTTGGTAGTGAACACCATGTACAAAGTCCATATCTCATTATATCTTCAATTTTAGTTCAATATATTCATGTCCAAGTCACCACTTATAGATGATGTCATTTCCTAAGGTATAACACCCTCTAGAGTAGTTTCTATGTAATCCATCATTGTTTCACTTGTATTATATAGGAAATATACTATAGATTTTGTGGGAGAGTACACTAATATAAAAACACATTCTTTTATTTGAATCTTATTTGTTGGAAATATGATTGTCATTGATGTCAAAATGGAGATTATTGGCATTATAGATGTGATTGATGCTCAGGAAAGGAATCCTATCATAGGTTAAGGATGATTGGATTTCTTGTGGGCATGAGTGGAATTCATCTGGTTCTTTGTATTGAGATCAAACAGATAATGTTGCAAAGGCCCTATGAGATGTTAAGAGTGTTTGGAATGCATATGGAAGTGCATGGTTTTCATCTGGTTCTTCATTATGTTCATATATACATATTGGGGCTAGTGGTAGAAATTCTAATTAGGCACTTTTTTGATGTCATAATTGCCACATGTGGATGATTTAGAAAGAATTGGTCATATGGGTTTGTTCACATTAATCCCAAGAACATATACACCAAGTTTTTGGTCATCTTTGAAAGTGCATAAAAATATATAAAGACCCAAAGTTGGCCTCTTAGGCAAAATCTGCTAAGTTTACATACTTAACCATTTTTAAAGAAGCTCAAATAGAGCCAAATGAGTATGTTGATGAGGCCATATCTTACACATATGGAAGTTTAAATAAAAATTGATCACATGGGCTTGTTTAGATTGGTCCCTAGTTTTTATGTACTAAGTTTTAGGTCATTCATCAAAGCATGGTAGAAGTTAGGCATGTTCAAAGTTGGATCCTTAGTTAGATTTTGCTAAGTTTCCCATACTTAGCCAAATAAACTAGACCATCGTTAGGATGTCATGTAGGAATGAATGGGTCAGTCAAATTGAGCATTTTTTAGACATAATTATATGGCTCTTGGGACCAATAGATCAAATGGATTGGTTCCTTTTGGCATTAATAACATCTCCTAAGAATTTGGTGCCTCAATGACTTTTTCACTTCAAGTTATAGGCCTTCAAAGTTGGACCTGTAACATAAGACATTCACGTTAACGTCAAAATAAATACACTATAAAAATCTATTTGTGCTTAAATTTGATGGTCTATGGGACATCAAATACATTATGTATAATGTCAAATATGGTCCACAAGACATCAATTTTAAGCTTTGTAAACTAACCATTGGGGTTCAAATAGGGGGTCCTAGTTGATCTAACAGTTTGTGTTGCATCATACATATAGATATAATAGTGAGTAGAGGTTAGAGGGGTCAATGAATCTCAAGAGAAAATGCATGCATGATAAGTGTCAATAATGTATTCAACTAGCATAATATCAATGATTCATGGACATTTGTACAGATCAAAATCAACGAAGTGAGATGAGCTAATATGTTAATGCGTTGAATCAGATTTTGATGGCCAATCAGAACAAGGGTGAACCTAGGATTTTTGACAGAGGTTGAGAAGCCATTTTTAACCAAGGGAAACAAGGTTTTATAGGGTCATCTCAATTCTATTAAATATATTTCAAACATCATGGAGCAGTTAATATGATGTAGTAAGATATAAGGAACATAAGGGACCACCTTAGAACTAATATGGACCTTTTGTTTGTAAAATTATATTGGGTAGGGTTAATCTTGCAACTGTGTTCACCATTTTAAGAACAGTCCATACATATAAAAAATATGGTTTCCTATAGAGATATAGTGGGTCTATTTTGGACCTATTATAATATAAAAAAGTGTTATATAGTTTATAGGTCTGTATTGATATGGAAACTATATGAAAACCAATAACCTTAGATTGGTTTTTAATTTATAGGATAGACATATTATCCATTTATGAAAGTGGAGAAGATAGGTGACTAATGCAAAGGGTCCTCACTCTTCAGCATGGCCATAGTATTGACAAACAACTACCTAAAAAGCACCAAAGACCATGATCTGATCAGATCCATGAACATGCGGTTTTGTCCTCAAGTGAGAGATGGCATGAAGGATCAAAGAGAAGGTCTAGTGTTTGGAACTACAACTAGGAGTATTCAATGCATCCATGGACCCTTTGGGAAATTTCTCACTCAACAAACCATGGGTAGTGTCCTGATTGATCAAGAAGGTGGTAAGGTTTTCATTAGCTATGGAGTAAAAGGTGGTTGCTCAGGTTTAATTAATGACCTAAGATAAAGTGTTCTTTTTTTGACAGCATGCTCGCACATCCTTTATTTTTGTCTCTATTCTCCTATATATCCTAGTCTCATTCCCATTAAATGGGTTCTTAGCTCTTAGAATTTAGGATTCTCTTATGATACAAGGATACTCATTAAGACTATTATAAAAGTGTGCTCATTTAATATGGTTAAACCCTATCAAAATATTGTAAGAACTGCCTTTTGAAATAATAGGATTAACTCTTTGCCTATCTCTTATCTTTAATCAATGCTTAGTATGCTTGTGTATGGTAAATTTTTGAAGGATATTCTTCCTAGTTTTTTTTCCTTATTCATATATTTTTTAAGTTTTTTTCAAATTAACTTATAGGTATAGATTAGTATTCTACTTGAAACCTCTTCTATGAAATATTTTTGAAACTAGTGAGTTTGTGAGATTGAGTAAGCCATAATTGTCTTTTCATGATCCAATGTGTGTTCAAGCTTATTTGAGTGTCCATTTAACTTTGATTTATCACCCTTTTATCTTTATTAGGATACCTCAACCATATTTCTAACCCTTTTCACTGTGAAGCATCAGATTAGCATTAGTTTAGGTGAGCATCAAGAGGAAGTTATCCTTCTCTAGAGGTCTAACCCAAACATAGCTGACCCATAATTTGGGTTTATTCTCATTGTATAGCTCAATTAGAGAGAGCCTAAAGAACCCTCTCCAAGATTAAAAATCGAGCCTATAAAAAAATTTGGCATGCCCAGTAGGACCCATTTCTTTTAAAAGAAAAATTGATCAAAGTTGATGCTAGTTTGATCAAATTTGTAACAGTTAAGCTCCCAAACAATAGCATTTGAAAACTCTAAAAGGAATAATAAACACTCTAGTGTAAAATAGTAGTTTCATCTCATTCTAAAGCTAAAAAAAAGGTTATCTTCAAAAGGTATTTCCTTCAAATTTATTGAACTACCTTTAAATTTAGCAAAAAGATAAAGGTTTACCAATACACATCCATATCAAGGAACTTTTGCTCCTAGGTCATTTTCAAGGCCTACCCCTACAAGAAGGCCTTTATTAACACCTTGCATAGCTATGGTATCCCCTATATATTTTATGGATTTCAATGGCCAAAGTCCACTAGACCTTGTCCAATGTGATCATATCCCAATTTTAGCCCTTCAAAGTGTTATTTATTATGCTAATGACCAAGCTACAACACCTTATGAACACCTCATAGACATAACCAATTTTTTCAATATCCATAATGTCACTGAGGAAAATATAGCTATTATGTTATTAACTACTTATTTTAAAGGAAAGGCCCTAGATTGGTATAAAGGCCTTACTACTAATTCCATTCAAACATGGGACCAATTAAGGGAAGCCTTATGTAAAATATTTGAGGAAAAAAGTGATCATTTGTCACTTGTAGAGAAATTAACTACCATTTTAAGAGATCCTCATGAATTCATGCAAGACTTCAACACAAAGTTCCAAAAAACTTGGGATAGAATCCTGATCTCAGTTATACCAACCCCTGACTTTGCCTTCCTATATTATTTAAAACCTTTAAATAGTGACATAGCAATAATGATCCAATATATGGGAGGAAATATACTTCCAAATGCATATGAGGTGGCCATAAAAGTAGAAAATTATCTATTTCAATATGTCCAGCTTACACCCATACCACCAATGCCCTTATTTCTTGAAATTAGACCACCTCCTATTATTATCCCTCCATTAGATATCATTCCTCCTACACCAACAACTGTTGTAATCTTTGTACCAAAAAAAGAGAAAGATTTCACTAGTGGATCTAGTGATTCACTAGAAAAAATAACTTTCAAGAGCTCAAAAGCATGTTTTAGTCCTTGGAGAATGAGCTAGTAAATGTCAAAAGGCAAGAAAATTTTAAAAGGCCTTATCAAATTTCATATTAACCTCAATAGGTGATCCATAAATTGGCACTAAAAATGTGCCAAAATGTTTACCAATGGATCCTTTTGTCAAAAAAGTTCAATTTCCAAAAATACTCAAAGGAATTACAATAATTGTTTGACCTTTAAGAATGTTTTTTCAAGGTTGATCAAAATGGATCTCTAAACTGAATGAAATAAAGATGCAAGTTCATTCATTATCCATTCAACTATTTTTTTAAACTTGAATATTCCAATTCTTTGTTAAATTGTCATAATTAACTAACTATGCATTTAAAATGATTAATAACTAAATCAAATCTAGAAAAGAATGCAAAATAATAGACAACTCATGCCAATAAGGTTGATAATGGAGTTCACCCACTACTCAAGCTATGTCTCCAGGTTCACTTAAAACATGAACCGATCTATTTCCATGAAATGAAAGTACATGGCTAAAATCTTACAATCATCTAATAGATCCTCTAAAACTACATAAAACTCAGCATATGCCCTTTGAAAAGTCCCAGTATTCATGATCAAACTTTCCACCGTCCTGTCATGAATGTAATCTCGTGTTTCTAAAGTTCTCCAACAAAAGTCTCCTTTTAAGGAGTTAAAAATTATCACAAATAAATTCAAATAAAAATAATAATAATATCTCTATAAGCATCTTAGAGTTAGATAAATTATTTAGTTTAATCTAAAGGTTGAAAATGCCTCAAAAATGGTGATTATACTAGTCTAAACTTCCCATTATTTAGTCTACTAATTCTTGTCTTTGAGACATTAAAAATGGCATCAAATGACCTCAAATCTAGACACTCATTATATGGTTAGAACCATCTTGAAGTCTATAATATTTCACCAATTCACTTTAAATCTTGTAAATCACTCTAGGTGCCTCAAAACTAAGAATGATTGTAAACCAATCTATTTTCTTAGCTACTCAGTCTGTTGAAACTTTTTATTCAAATACCACCTTGGTCAATTTAAATAGTGCTTCAAACCATAAGTTCAATGGTGGGTCACTTATCCTTTTACCAAAAATATCACAGTTTGATCCCATTAGTTAGTATTTTGGTTTTATCCATATCTCATTATCTCACATTGGTAAGGGAGTGGATAAGGTTGGTGTCTAAAACATCAAGCTTACTATGTTTGCATTGTCGAATGCCTTTGGCATAGGCATTTGGTTCAGGATTCATGGCTTTTTGTGCTACCCCATATATGCTTCATTTCAATTCATTCATGTTGGTTGGTGTGCCAATCTTGGTTGAATCTAATTTATAGTAGTTTGGACATGTCTCATGTTAATCTATTGGCTTAACATTTATGGCATGACTTGGCATTCAGGATGGACCTTAGACTCGAGCTTGGTAGTGGGTAACCCAACTCATTGAGATGGCTAACTTAGATCCATACACTTTCAAAGATGAAGGATGAAAACCACCCATTTTCTTATGAACTGACTTCCACACGTCACATCCTCATTTGTCCATGTTTCTACCATGTCTTCACTTTGACTGAGTTTGATCACAACTTTGACTGGTCATAACTTTCACATACAGACTCAAGTTTGGTCTATTCAAAATGTGTCAAAAATATTGTGATGAGTTACATACCATTTTAAAAAATTTGAAACATTAAATGATCATCAATTTTTCTAATTTGACCAGGTTGACCACTTATTGACCTAAACTTTGACTAGCTACATCGGGAGTAAACAAGCTCTATTTCTCAAGTTCCACATACCATTGAAAAGCTCTCATCAAGATCTATGCAATGCTAGTGGTTTTAAGACCATTTTAGATCATTCCAAATATGACCTCTAAATCACACCTCATTAAAAAGGCTTTTGGTCTACCAAAATTTGGTACCCAATTTGATCCTCTTGAAATGCCAATTAGTTTTGAAGATACTATGATAGGTCTTATCAGTCTACTCAAGTTTTTCTAGTACACATATAATTATTGGAACAACTAGTTGATCACACCTTATGAAATTTCTCTACTGCTACATAGCCATTAATACCCTTTATATAGAACTAGGGTTAAAAATGTGATGACTTCCTCTACTACACAGCTTCACAAGAGCCTCTACATAGATAATCCTAGTGATATTTTCTATTGTACAACTTCAACAAGCCTCTACATAGAAGTCTAGTGATCTCTTCTATTTCATGGATTTAATGAGCCTTTACACAAAATTCTAGTGATCTCCTCTATTGTATAGGTTCAATATACCTCTACATATAAGTCTATGATCTCCTTTGTTGCATGACTTCAATGAGCCTCTACACAGATCTGAGATCTTGAATCTCCATTAAAATACTACATGGTTATCTATAACACATCAAAGTATAAATCCCAAATCATAGTATATGATAAAAATGGAAAAATCATATTGATTCATAACTCAAACTGTAAAGGCCTAAAAACAAGGCATGAGTTACATTGAATCTTGAAACTTTCAATAAAGATCACAACATTCATCATCTATTTTTCCACTATCACATCCTATAAGTGGTGAACTTCCAAACACTACAACAATCACCAAGGCAATTATAGAACAAGTTTGTTAATGTAAACAAAATACATTAATTGTTGTGACCATGTTGTAATACACTACCCAGACATGGGTCTTATAATGTTAAACCGCTATAGAAATAACAAGTAGTGTATAGTGTCTAGCATTAGAAACATGCCCAATAGGGTCTTATAAATGCATCTAAACATACACACGCCAAAAATAGATGCATTCCAAAATAGCAGTTATTCTAAAACAAGTATTGCATGAAAATTGAATCCTACCCAACAACCTATATACTGCTATCAATCCCCCAAGTTGATCAATGAGTTAACTTACTTAATTGTATTAGGAACTCAAAATGTTAATCAAGGAGATTAAAATGGAGTTTCCTCAAATTTTCAAATATAAGAGGATCACTGAGCATGATAAACATGTCTCTCAGTTCCTTTTCATAAATTTAAACTCCAAAAAAAAAGGGTAACCAAAAATCATGCTATTCATCAGTATCAGCAATGCTATATAAGTCTATCCATGAAAAGAAATGATTTTTCATTATCCATATTGAAATAGAATGGAATAATCTTCAAATAATCCATGGATAGATCCAAGGTTGTTTTATTCTTGGTTGGTGGATTAAAAACTTTGTTTACCTTGTAAAATAACTTTTTCTTACCATTTTTTGGATGGCTTATTGGGTGAAGTTTCCAACATTTCTCGATCTAGTGTCCACTCATGTAATAATGAGTGCAATAGTTCCTCTATGTGTGTGAGGTTACCTGTTTGCCATTTCTTAGCTAAGAGATCTTAGATTGGTCCTTATTAACTACCTTGTTCTTGATGAATGGTAACAACTTCTTAATTAATGTCCTTCTCCTCCAACAATTGGCAATAGAATGGTTATGTAATCCACAAAAAGTACAAGGGAAAGCATTCCATATTTTTTGTATATCAAATCCAAATTTCTTAAATGTAAAGAGTGGATTATAATTCTTGTAATTTTTTTCATACTTATGATTATGATAAGAAGGTAGAGGTAGAATATCATTACCTCTTTTTTGTGTTCGCTTACCAAATCCATCCTGTAGTACTAGTGTCATAGACTCTTTTCTATTGGAATCTTGTCTTCCCTCAGTAGCTTTGGAACTTTCTCCAATATCCACTTTCTCACTATTGTAACCCAATCCTACATTACAAGACCTATGCTTTACCTATATTGTGTTAACAATACCTTGGCCATTCTTTCCAAGGCCCCTTCCATCAAATCCTATTTTCAATAATAGTTTAGATCCAATACCCTTAGGGTATTTTTTTAAACTACCAAAATCAACATCTAAAATTGAATGAAAGGAATTACTAGATGAATAACTCACAGTACACTCATCAGTCATAGTACCTACATATATAGTGGAACACAATTGGTGAAGATTGTGTTTCTCTTCATTCTACATCTGTGCCAAGAGCTCATTCTTGGCTTCCAACTTGGATTTCAAATGAGCAATATCCTCATCCAAGGAGTACAACTGAGCTCTCAGGAAAGCATTCTCTTCCTAAATATGTTGGTTAATCTCTTGAATCTCATCAAACTTAGCTTTGTTTGACATCTTGCCTATTTTTTCTTATTTCCCACAAATTGCACACTATAAATGGAATATCAACAAGGCCAAATAGTCTGTAATACTACTGAAAAATAAACTAAAAACAACCGATATCAAATCCACACAATCAGAAGCTAACCTAGCACACTAACTGATCTGATACTAAACCCGATCCATAAACTAGCACTAAAAATGTGCCAAAATGTTTACCAATGGATCCTTTTGTCAAAAATGTTCAATTTCTCAAAATACTTATTTGAATTTCAATGAGTGTTTGACCTTTAAAAATGTTTTCTCAAGATTGATCAAAATGGATCTCTAAACTGAATGAAATAAAGATGCAAGTTCATTCATTATCCATTCAACCATATTTATAAACCCAAAGATTCCAATTATCCATTAAATTGTCATCATTAACTAACTTTTCATTAAAAATTATTAATAACAAAATCAAATGTAAAAAATAATGTAAACTAATAGACAACTCACGACAACAAGGTTGATAATAGAGTTCACCTGCTGCTCAAACTACATCTCTAGGTTCACCTAAAACATGAACCAATCTATTTCCATGAAATGTAAGTATATGAGCAAAGTCTTATAGTCATCTCATGTATCTTCTAAGACTACATAAAAATCAACATATGACATTCAAAAAGTCTCAGTACTCACAACCAAACTTTCCACCTTCTTATCATGAACTCAATCTTACGTTCCTAAAGTTCTCCACAAAAATTATATATTTTAGGCTTTAAAAATTGGCTCAAATTAACTCAAATTAGTAAAATAATAATATTAATAGAATCATCTCAGAGTGTAGAACAATTATCTAGTTTACTCTGAAGGCTGAAAATGCTTCTAAATGCTTCAAAAATGGTGATTTCCATAGACTGGTCTAAACTACCCACTACTCAATTTATTAATTCTTGTCTTCAAGACATTTAAAATGGCATAAAATGACCTCAAATCTAGACACTCAACATATTTTTATAACTATCTAAGATTCTATAACATTTCACTAGTTCACTCTGAAGCTTGTAAATCACTCTAGGTGCCTCAAAACTGAGGATGATTGCAAACTAGTCTATTTTCTTAGCTACTCAATCTATTGAAACTTGTTATTCAAATACCACCTTGGTCAGTTTAAATAGTTCTTCGACCCACAAGTTCATTAGTGTGTCACTTATCCTTTTACCAAAAAGAACATAGTTTGATCCCATCGAATAGCATTTTTTTATCCATGTCTCATTATCCCACATTGGTAAGGGAGCAAATAAGGTTGGTGTTTAAAACATTATGCCTTCTATGTTTGCATTATCAAATGCCTTTGGCATAGGTGTTTGGTTTAGGATTCATGTCACGTCATGATACCTCAATCATGATTCATGTTGATTCATCTATATTGGTTGGTGTGCTAATCCCAGTTGAATTTGATTCATGGTAATTTGGATGTGTCTCATGTTAATCCATTGGCTTGAAATTCATAGCATGACTTGGCATTTGGGATGGACCTTTGACCCAAAATCGATAGTGGGTGACCCAACTCGATGAGCTAGCTGACTCAACTCCATACACTATTAAGTATAAAGGATGAAAACCACCCATTTTTTTATAAACTGATTGCCACATGTCACATCCTCATTGGTCCATGTTTTTGCCACACCATCACTTTGACTAAGTTTGATCACAACTTTGACTGGTCATAACTTTTGCATACGAATTCAGATTTAGCCTATTGAAAATGAATTTAAAATCTTGTGATGAGATCTACACAATGGAACTAGTTATGAAACATTCCATGGTCATCAATTTTTATAGTTTGACCATATTTGACCACTTGTTGACTTGAACTTTGACCAACTACATTGGGAGCAAATAAGCTCTATTTCTTGAGCTTCACATACCATTGAAAAGCTCTCATCAAACTCTATACAATTCTAGTGGTTTCAAAACCATTTTATATCATTCTAAAATATGACCTATATATCAGTAACAAGCCTTTCAAATAAATAGGCCACTGTATAAGGCGAACTACCAAAGTCAGGACCAAGGTCAAAACTAAGGACAAGGGCAGCATGGTTACAATAGGCAAAATAATTACAATCCTAATGTTACTAGTAATTTCAAATCCTTGGTCCCAATTAAAAATAATGTGGCTTAAGAAGAAGAGGGTAACATTCCTTAGAATTAGTCCTTTGGTCAACATATTATACCAAATATTTCCCTTAACCAAGCTTTCAATGATCAATGGTAGCTAGCTGCTAATTTTTTATACAACCAAGTTTTTAGGGCCCAAAATGTAGAGTTACCTATGATGACCAATCTAGAGGAGCCTCCACAAGGTCAAGGGTCTAATCAAGGACCAAATCATCTATATGCTACAATGATTAATAGTAAATAAAAAGAGTGTTATTCATCTAACTAGCAGGTTAGTTCTAACCAAGCAGATATTCCAATGGCAGCAAACACAATATTTAAAATAAGGAACATGGATGGTAACTGAGAAGTAATCAAAGAGATTCCTATAATTACTCCTTCACTGACAAAGACAAATGAACCTTCTATCACTCCAAAGGTTCAAGTACCTCCCAAAAATTAGAGCCAAGGGAATTGTTTTGTGCCCTAAGGCTCACAAGTTCAACAAGCAATAGTGGTGGCTCCTAAATCACAAGAAAAGGTTGGTGGTTCACCCATCAACATTATTGAACAAATGAAAAATACAAATGTGAGTGTACCCATATGGGATATGCTCTCCATGCTTGACTATGTATACATCCTTCAGGAAGTACTATCAAAGATCAATGTTGTAGACAAGCCCCCAAGCAAGGTGAATGAATTTCTCACCAATGAAACCAAAAGGTCTAGTGAATGATAATCAGATAAAGCAGTCAAGCCTCCTCCCTTATAAATATTAGTGATCATTAGTAACTATTTGGTGCATAATTATTTAGTGGATAGTGATGCTAGTACCTCAGTGATGCCAAAATCCATAGCTGATTAGTTTGGTTTGAAATATGATCCATAGTCCAAAATAGTGTTGTAACTTGATGGTTCTTCTCCTAAGCCATCTGGTATAATCAGGGACCTTAATATGACCCTACAAGCTTGTCTTAATGTCTCAGTGGCTCAAGATGTATTAATCTTATATGTACCTCCTTGATTTGTACTATGCCTATCTAGAGAGTTCACAACAAAGATAGGGGCTATCTTGTGATAGATTGGTCTTATATGGAATTCAAGACAAAGTATGGAGCCAAAGTTTCAATCAAAGTTAAGCCCATTGCATATTTACATATAGATCCATATGGACTAGATAATGTAAACATTAATTTCACCATCATTGATGAGGATGAATTTGTAATGGGGTAGTAGATAAACACTCATCCAGAAGAGGTACCAGACATGTTCTTGGATGATCTATGGAATTAAAGTTAGTTAGTGGACCCTTTAAAAGGTGTTGAAGAAAGGGACTTGGGTGTCTACTATTTTCATGAATAAATCCATCCCATGCCATCCCTTATGAGGCCTTAAGAATATCCTAGTGGTTTATGGAAGTTTTTATTTGATGGTTTAAAGAGAAAACATGGAGTGGGTGTAGGTGTCATACTAATATCCCCTTCAATGATATGTACTTATCGTCATATATGTTCCAATTTAGCTAGTCTTTCAATACAATATAATATGAAGGTCTCATTCATGACCTTCAATGGGCTAATACGAAAAGGATCAAGTAGTTACAAGTTTATGGGGATAGTGAATTGGTTGTAGACCAATTCAAAGGTCAAAATTCCACTAATAACCCCTTAAGGAAGTCCTAAAAACATAGAGTGTGGGACCTAATTGAGGAATTTGAGGCTTTCAACAATCAATTAGACACAAGAGGTTGGAATCAACATACTAATAGGCTAGTAGCTATGGGAGCTCATTTTGACATCCTTAATGAACTGAAGACGACCAAGGTTCAACCATATGTCAAAGTGGTAATAAGACCATCAGTGTCAAATAATGAAGCTCATTAGTAGGTCTTTGAAAATGAAAAACATATTACAGTGATCTTGTAGTAAGAATTAGAATTTTCCTCCCTCAAGATTCCTAAAGGGCTAGTCACCCTAGGTCTCTTTCATGAAGGGGACCATATGAGGAAAGATAAAATAGTGATGTCAACAAATGAAGAGAACTATGAGAGAGTTTTTATATTTGAAGACAAGCTCCTCAAGCTTTTAAAGGTAAGCACTAAAGCTAAAATGCATGTTGTCATAGAGCTTTTTAAGGAATATGAAGACATCTTTACTTATAAATATAGTGACCTAAGGGGATTCGATCCAAAATTATCCCAACACACTATAGAGATAGAGGCTAATGCCAATCCTATTAGGAAGAAGCAAATGCCCATAAATCCCAAGACTAAAGAGCTCATGAGAAATAAATTGACCAAGCTTATTAAATCCAAGATCATCTTCCTAATCAAGCACTCCTCATGGGTAGCTAATATAGTACCTACTAGAAAGAAGAGTGGGGAGATCATACTATGTGTGGAATTTAGGGATATTATTAAGGTATTTTTGAAGGATCATTAACCTTTCCCATCCATGGAGAAACTCTTGTAATTTCTTGTTGGTTCAGAATGTTTCTCTATCCTAGATGGGTATTCAGGTTATAACCAAGTGCTAGTGAGAGAATAGGACCAATACAAGACTACCTTCACCACCAAATGGGAGACATTTTCTTATTAAAATATTCCTTTTTTATTTTCCAATATTGGGGAAACCTTTCAAAGAGTAATGGATATGGCCTTCCAAAGACTCTTGAATCAAATGGTATTGGTCTACTTGGATGACATCATAATATTTTCCAAGAATACTAGTGAGAACATGGACCATCTGAGGTTGATATTTCAGATATGTTAAGAGTATGGGATCTTTTTAAATCTTAATAAATGTGTTTTCTCTATTTATATAGATAGGTTTTTGGGTCACATTGTCTCAAAATAAGGATTATCCATTGACCCTAATAGAGTAAGTATTATCTTAACCTTATCCTTGCCAAAGCACAAGAAGGGGATCCAGAGATTCCTTAGGAAGATTAAATTTGTGAGAAGGTTCATACCTAATTTTTCAAACTTGGTCAAGCCTATCACGACCATGATAAAGAAGTACCAATTGTTTACTTGGTTAGAAGAAGGCAAGGTAGCTTTTGAAGCCATTAAGCAAGCCATTGCCTAAGCACCCTCACTCTTGAATCTTGACTTCTCTAAGGTGTTAGAGAGTTGTCATGATGAATTCATGGTGGTGTCATGGAGGTGTCTTTATGAGTGGATTAATTTTTTGATAGTCTATGCGACAATGACAAAGTGTGTAAGGTGCTTGTTCTAGTATGCTTTATGTATGTTTGGTTGATCTTCAATGTTGAATGGATAGAGAGGATCAAGGATGATTATGGTTATTTGAACATGTGAAATAGGTCCCTAGTATATTATTTATGCTTTTTGAGCTTGTGTACATAAATGAAATTCATCTGGTTGATCATAGTCTTCATCTAGACACTTTGGGTCTAGTGGCAAAAATTTTGAGTAGGAAATTTGATGACATCACCATTACCACATCGAAATGAGTCAATAAGATATGATCATATGGTTGTGATCACAGTAATCCCTATTTGTTTTACACCAAATCTCAATTAATGCATAAAATCATGATCAAATATATGAGGGTGCAAAGTTGGATTCTCAATCAAATTTCATTGTTTTCCCATAGCCAAATTTATAGTTGGCCAAAAAGCGTTGAGTAAGCATGTTGATGATGTCAACATTCACAGCCATAGATGATTCAAGACAAAATGATCATATGGATTTATTCATTTTTGTGCCTAGTTTATTTGTGCTTAATTTTAGATCATATGATGTAGTGTATCAAAAGATATGCATATGCAAAGTTGGTCTCCCAAGTAGTTTGACTATGTTTTTCCATAATTAGCCAATTTTGCAATGAGGCAAAAAGATTTGAGTGAGCATTTTGATGATATTATATCTTGCACGTGTGAAGGTGTCAAGATAAATTGATCATATGTGTTTATTCAATTTTGATAATAGATGATTTATGCTAAATTTCATATCATTTGTTGAAGCATGGAAAAATTTATGGATGATCAAAGTTAGACTCTCAGGTAGGTTTTGACATGGTTGGCTCTATGACAAAAGTTTTTTAGAATACATATTAATGGTGTTATATCTCACATGCACAAGAGTTTTAGGATTAGTGTGTCACATGGTTGGATTCTCCTATGTGAGGAGATTATCTGGTCCAAATTTGAGATCCTACATTAAAGTTCATAAAAAGATATTAAAGATCAAAAATGGCTACTTAGGCATATTGACAAGGTCCCCATACTTGGTCATTTTTTAAAGTGTTAATCTTGAGCAAAATCAATGGTGTGCATGGATCCAAGAATTTAGGAGGTAGTGAGATGAGGTTATTTACATGATATTTAAATACTGAGCAAATTCATAGAAGTATGATCCAATGGCGAGCAAGAGTTCATATAGATTGATCAACTATGAGCATTGATCATTGTTGACCTAATTTATCTACAAATATCAATGAAATGCATTGAGTCGACATTTTGAGATTACACAATTTGAGATCAAAGTGATAGAGGTTTAACATCTGGCATTGGTAGATTATTGGTTAAATCTCAGATAAGATCAATGGTGTGTATTTGATCTGAGTAGTGAGTTAATGATTTTCAAACATTATGTTCCAAGGTTAACTGTGACTGTTTGCATTTGAATATTTGAATTTGCAAAGGAAAAAACTAGAGATTTGTATTTCATCCATATATTTTCATAGAATTTAAATTTGTTAGTTTTGTAAAAATCAAAGATGAAGATGACTCCATGGAACATCTAATAAAACTAATTTGAAGATCTGTAAGTGAGTATAGTTAAAGATATTGAGCTTAGAATATGACTGTGTGTTTGTGTTTGTTCTACAAGTGACCTAAGAATGATATTTGAGCTGGTATTGATATTGTTTCAATGTCTCATAATGAATTATCCATTGAAACATGTTTTAGACTCCATGAAAAATATCTTTATCTATTTTAGAGGTGTGATATATCTATCTTGAGTATGAACAATGCTTAAGAAGTTGACTATATGTTTGATAATGGTGTTCCTATGCATAAGATCTATGTTTGAGTTATTTTATCATTACCAAAAGGTGAGATAATTTGATTGTGATCATTTGAAGATGTTGAATGGCACATAAGGAGTGGAGCCATGTATTTGAAAGTGGTCATGTGTTCTTTTTTTACTCGAGGGAGTGTTAAAGGAGTGAATGGGTTCACATGAGACCTATAAAGGCTACAAGGGCCTTATTAAGGGTGACCCATAGATGTTATGGTCAATATTTGAAGATTGTATTAAGTCTTTTATTCTTGAGAAAGATGTCTTAAGTGATAAGGCATGCTTTATGGCCAACCAAGGTATTGATTATGAATATTGATCTATAAATAGTAAAACCAAATATGTTGGGTTATAGATTTTACATGAGAGACTAAGGAGCAATTGGAGAGATGCTAGTGTGCATTTTTGTGGAGTGAAAGATGGTTAGAGTTCCCTAAGGATGATATTAATATAATAATATATTAAATATTATTTGTATGACCTATTGGTCGTAATTCTATTGACAGAATAGTGCTCTTGTAGATTGAGTGTGATCAAAGGTGAAGTGTTATAAGTAGAGGTCCACCATCAGGTGTTGTTGACATCAATTAAAAGGTGGATTTATTCATAAGTAATTTCGTTTTAGTTAAAAATCTAAGGTAGTTGTATCCTCCTTACAAGGTGATACTTGCTAAAAGGTCTCGTTGTTATTACATCTTAGCTAAATAGGTGTGGTAGCACCTTATGGGATAGGAGTCTCACTAAAGAAGGATTGTAGTTCCTTGATCATTTTTAGATAGTCTAAATTAGATATTGTTTTTATAATATAGTATTATAATTTTAGGTTCCAATGGGTTTTATTTCCCAAGAGGGTTTCCCACATATGCCTTTTGTTATGTGATTAATCTTGCATTGTCTCTCTTGTTCATTTCTATGAATGTTGTATATGCTTCATGAATGCTTTTGGTAGTTAATTTAGTATTTATAAAGATCAAAATTAAAGATGAATTATTTAGGCTCATTTATTCAACCCCCCCCTCTCAATGATTTTATATCTAATAATTACTATCAAAATGAGGTCCTTTGGTAAGGGCTTGACAACTTGAAGGTGATCTAAGGTATAATGGCTAGTCAGAATGTGAAAGATGGTTTCTCTACTAAGCAAGCACTGATATTCAATGGATTCAATTATGTGTTTTAGAGTGCTAGGACGAAGACCTAAATTATGTCCTTAGGGTTTGATGTATGGAAATTTATTTTGGATGGTTATGTCGATCCTGCTATTCCTCCATCTAGTGTTGCAAATAAGAAGTTGTTTGAGAACAACTCTAAGGTAATGAATGTCATCACTTATGGTCTTATAAAAACTAAGTTCACCAAACAAAGTCATTGCATGTTTTCCAATGAAATATGGGATAAATTGAAGACTATTTTTGAAGGAGATTCAAATTTTAAGCTTGTTAAGTTGTAGACTCACAGAAGGTAATTTCAAAGTCTCAAGATGAATGAATAAGATATTGTGGCATCCTTTCTAGAGAGAGTTGATGAGATTGTGAACATCATAAGAGGTCTTGGAGAGAATATTGAAGATACTAATATTGAAAAGGTATTAAGGTCTCTATCCTCCAATTTTGATCTAAAAGTATCTGCTATGGAAGATAGTCATGACCTTACTCAATTGAATATGGATCAATTGCATGGCACCCTTACTATCTATGAGATGAAGAAGAATGATGATATACCACCAAAGAAGAAATTAACATTCAAGATAGAGATGAAGCCTAATAATAAGTTCCAAGATAATAAATCTAAAGAGGATGTCATAATTAATATTGATGATGGTGAACAAATTGCTTTGATTATAAGTAAATTGAACACTGGCTCAAGAAAGTATAAGGGTAAACTACCCCTCAAATGTTTCAACTGTGGAGAGATAAGACATTTTTCTCAAAATTTCCCTCATATGCATGAGAATAAATATTATGAAGAGCATGATGAAGGCCAATATGATGATAAGAACGCATATAGGAAGAATTGTTTCAAAATGTACAATAACAAGAAGAGGTCCTTCAAGGATAAGAATAATCTTTATACCAAATAAAATTTCAATTCATTAGATGAGAGTGAATAAAATGATTCAAAATAAGATCATGAATATGATGGTCTTACTAAATATGAAGCCATATTCATGGCTAAGGATGGAAGTTTCTCACATCAGAAGGATTCTACTTGGAGTTATTCAGATGATGATGAAGATGAGGTGGATTGTGAGACTATTTTAATAAATGCTCTTAAAAAACTAAAGATTGAGAAGAAGATCAATAAGAATATGAAATCTAAACTCAAATAATATGAGGATTAATTGAGTGTGTATGAGTCAAGATTAAATGAAGACACTAAGAACCATGAAGATATGATCAAGCATCTCATTTGTCAATTGTAAATTTTGTCTACTATGATCTAGGAATTTGACTCAAGAGAGGATGGTTAGTATTATGTTGGTTCTAAAATGAAAACAAAATGAAATAAACACACTAATAGCATAACATCACTAGTCCTAAACACTAGGGAGAGCTTAGTTAACAAAATAAAATGACAAGCATAACTAAAAATCAAGTAATGAAAACACAAGAATTCCTTTCACCTTCTTTGGATGCTCCAAATGCCTTTGTAATGGTGGCTCTCTCAACTTGTGCTTCAAGAGGTCTTCTTCAATGGAGTGTGGCTACCTTCATCTCCTCTTGGCACCTTTGGCTTGTGTCTTGGCTTGGCTTAGAATCAATTTGGCATGGTAACACTAGTTGCATGAAGCTTTTGAAACCAATCCTACATTATAACTTTGCACTAATTAAAGTTAGAAATGATGTTGTGAATCTCCTATTTATAGATTTTTAGATTTGATTAGAATCAACCCGAATCATACATCTCAAGATTGAGATGTGTGGTTGAGGATTGATTCAATTTTGTAATTAAAATTTTTAATTATCCTCATCATGACATTGAAAGAAGGGGAAATTAAGAGGCATAGAGGGCACCATGGAAGGCATTAATGAAACATGAGAGGCATGAATCCTGATATTTGTGGTATTTATGGCCTAGAAATGTCTTCCCAAGAAATGAGGCCACTTGATGATGCAGATATTCAATATTCATTTCTAAAAACAACTATTCAACAAGTTTCTATGAAATTATTAATTAGGCCTTAATTTAGGTTAATTAGCTCTTAAGCATGATTAAGCACCTTTTGCACAAATTACTCAAATTGATCAAAATGCCTTGTTATTGGTCCTAAATTTGACTGGATTGAAATTATGAGGCATTGTTAAATGCATTGGATGTGTATTCTCATTTAGGATGTTTCTAAAAATAAATAATAAAGGCACAAGTCTTGTGCAAAATAGTTGATAGGAAAGAGCAGTCCATAGCATGTAGGTACAAATTTGAAATTTTAACTCAAAATGAACTAATCAAAGTTAGCTAGTCCATAAATTGCATTGCCCCATTTAGGGATACCTTGGCCAAAATCAGCACTTGAATATGTCAGTTTTACATAATTTAACATGTTTTAGTGTTTTTAGGATAAATTGTGCATTTTGTGTAGAAATTGGTCAAAATCTTGGTTAGAGGTTATCGACAGCCATTTTTACGTGTCTACAATTTGCCCCTATTTGGGAAGGTGTTACAAATCATAGGTAAAGCAATGTCTTCTCAAAGAATGAGACAATGCATGTATGCCAAAAATAAGATAATGGTTGAAGAACAAAGCTCCAAAAGGTGTTTGGGAAGCCTATGATAATTCCCACTTGAGGGAGTGGCCATCACATTTATTGATGGATGGTCCCTCGAAAAGAAACAAGAAGAAAGGTGGAATTAACTAGTGGTTGAGATTAATCCAAATGAGAAAATGCTTTCATGTATTGATGTAAATAGGATTACTAATTTGCCCAAAGGTAGTTATAATCAAGAGTAAAAGTTAAAATAATGATTTGCCCATATGTGGTTATAATAATTAAGAGGACCTAGATTGGCTAAAGATGATTATGCCCTAGTTAGGGCTGATTAACAAGCATAACTCAAGGATATAACCTATAATACAAATTAAAAATAAGTGGGTGTAGAGTGATAACATATATGAATATAAGAATAGGATTGATCAGTGTGAATTATTCAATTATACCTATCAATGAGGATATGTGTGTCCTAACTAAAAATGATACAACTAGAATGGTCATTGGGTTAATTTGTTTAAGGGTGGGATGGAAGGATTTGCCAAGCTGCCAAGGAGAAACTTATATGGCTCCATTGATTTTAGACCTTTTTGAAGCTAATTTTTGCTATAGCGTGTGATGGTAGGCTTCATGATAGAACACCATAAAGACTATCCCAAATATGCATATGAACTAACTCCTGATATCCAATAAAAACTTGAAAATAATACACCAATGATAAAAACCATGATGATAATATTGATGTATGAATATGGATAGACTCAAGAATAATGCAAGGAAAGAATCACCCAATGCATAAATATAGACTAAGTCAAGGAAACAGTACTAATATCAAACAAACAGGTAAGTGAACAAACAAATAAATAAATAAACAATAAGAAATCTTGAAAATAAAATATAAAGAAAACATCTTAACAATGACAATGCCCTCGTAAGGTGGATCAAGGATAACTGAATAGGCTTAAATAATACAAATATTTTTATATTTTTAAAATATTTCAATTTTTTTAGAATTTTGAGGTATCTTAACTCATTAGAGAATGACAAGACACCCTGCTCATAAAATGGTGAGAGTGTTTGGCTCAAGTTGCTCACAAAATAATGAGAGTGTATGGAAAGGGGGACTGAGGTGACCTCAACATGGATTGAGTATGACCCACATAGTCCCAAAATCACCTCAAGTCATAGTAATTCCATCCACACAAAAGATAGGGAAAAACCAACTAGGTCCTAACAAGTTCTCAAATTCGGCAAATGGCTAGTCAAATGAAAATAATGAAGGCAAAGTGATGCGGTAATGCATGATAAACAAGTGTTGACCCTAGTTTTCCCATAAATGGTTATAACTAAGATACAATGGCACAGGTCAATTATACTAATTTTTCCATAGGTAGTTATAATTAGTATCAAGACTAGTGAGACACTGATTTGCCCATAGATGGTTATAATTAGGCTCACATAAACAAACGTGGATAGGATGAAAGATATCTAGCTAGATCAACTATCACACTAATTTCATAGACTATCATTGTAAACATGGATTGGATTGATTATTGAAACTTAATTGGAATCCCCCAAAAAAGGTGCGATAAAAACCAAATAAACCAAGATCAAAAATAGGATTAGGTAGGATGACTAAAAATAGGATTTGGTTTAGATTGGAATGGAATGATAGGATGGAATGGCATTACTAAGGATAATGATGGTCTAGATATATTAGATAAAATGGTAGTAGTGTTGCCCCCAAGTGGCGGGGGTAAATGGCTAGGATCTACAATAATGGTGAATAAGCATATATAATAATGGCAATGGCATATGAAACTATATGGTACATGTTTTTGGTTGGGGTATGGTTTTTTATTCTATTATTCTTGTTGATGGGGAGATGCACATCTTAATCAATAAAGAAAATAAATAGAATACTTGATCATATTAATTGATATTCTACACCTCATTTGAATAGCTGCTCTATCAAAAATGGCCTATAAAATTGGTTGCTAATAATGCTTTCATGATCTTTGTTGGTCATTGATTCTAATTCTTTCAAACGTTGAGACAAGGTATCTTTACAGCCTTTTCAAAGGAAAGTGCAACCATGGATGGTAAATATGGATAAATAATGGATGGTAGGTTTGATTTTGAAATGGAATGGTAGATGATAATGGAATGTATAATGGTGAGGAAATAAATGAAAATCAAGACTTTCAGTCACACGTAATGTTGTTGATGTTGGATTCAACATAATTTTGGTTGTGGCAAGGCCAAATACTTGATCTTTTGATAATATCATTGAATTTTTTTATTATTTGATCTGGAGAGTAGCTACCATCTGATTAAGTTGTAGATTAGAAGCTATTTTGATTTGATCTTTGATTTTGTCTTCATCAAGCAATGAATAACTTTTGTGCTCAACTATTGGTGCCTCAAAGAGGTTTTCACCAATAAATTTGTCTTGATTATCCCATGGCACCTTCGATAAGGTTTAACTAAATAATGTGGACTTTTGACTTTGATTGTCTTCTAGTGCTTCCAAAAAAGTATCACTAGGAGAGTGTTCTTCTACTACATGAATGTTGTCTTGGCCTCCTTGCTCTTCTTCAATTTTTATGTCACCATGGATGTAGTTCAAAAAAGTGTGATTATATCGGTCCCAATCAACACTTATAGGAGATGGAATGTCGATGATATGGCTATTTTGGTTGATGGTAATGGCTTATGGAACAATAATGAAATGGGGAGAGGTTAAATAATCCTCATAGAAGATATGAGGATAACTTGTGTTGATGTTGAAGTATCCATCCTTAAAAACCATAGAAAGATCACAAATGTATTTGAATTGATTTTTCAAGCATGCATAACCAATATTGTAACAATCATGAACATATTCTTCTTCTGAATCTGATTCTAACTCAAGGGACTCTAAATCTAATGTCATAACTGATGTTAATTCTAATTCTGATTCTAAATCTAATGTTAGTTCAAGAATAGAACCCAAGTCTAACTCTAATTCTTCATCTGATGGGTACTCTATTAAAATTATGTCTTTTTTAGTTCTTAGTTTTGGATAAGTAACAACCTATACTGGCGTAATGGGCTCCACAAAAACTAGTTTTTCAAAGTGAGACTCTTCTAGAATGGAAAATAGGTCAAGAGACAACTCCTAATATACTAACTTATTAATAGGAGGCTCTTAAAAAATAGGCACATGATCGAGATAATGATTTGTACAAAGGTGGTTATAATCATTAAGAAGTGACTCAATAAATACTGGCTCCTTAGAGTGAGACTCTTCAACAACTGATATAGGATCAATAGGTAATTCATCAGAGGTTAACTTATCACAAATTGTTGGTTCAACAAAAACATCTTGGATTGGTTGGTTTTCTTCCCTTTGGTTTATAATGAGTTGGAAAATACCAATTTTGAACATAACTTGGTCTTTAAAGGATTGAATCAGTTGAGGTTTGGATGGGACTAGTATTGGATGAGGAATGACTTGTGGTTAGATAATGGTAGGGCCTTGGAGATCATGATTACTCACACAAGCCAATGAAGGGGCATTATGAAGTATGATTGCTCACATAAGACAAAGTACTAGGTCTTGGTATGATGTTAGGGCATTGTGGAGTTTTATTGCTCTCACAAACCAAAGGACTAGGTCTAGGAATGCTAATGGTATTCCTTGGATATTGCATAACTTAATAAATTGTATAATCCAAAGGAGGGTTAGGCATAGCTAACAATTTGATAACAAAAGGATGTCATGGAACTTGATTGTTTACACAAGAAAAAGCATCCAAGTCTTCCTCATAAACCATATCATCCTAATCATGAGTTGGCTCATAATTTGGTTCTTAACTATGTTCCATGTATTGGTTATTGAAAAGAGGGTATGTATTTGTATCCTGAACAACATTTTCTGTAGTTGGGTATTTAAATTCCTCTGCACAAGCCTCTTCATACCAATCAAGGTCTCGAGTTGGAGTGTAACTTGTTTCATGACTTTTTTCCCATGAATGATTAATATGAGGAAGATAGAAATCTATCTCAAAAACCATATTAGCATCATTGGGGTCTTGACAAAAGCCATAAAAATCATTTTTTGTGGCCATTCTATCATAAGTCAGATTATAAGTGACTCCACCATAAGTATAACAAGACATATCCATGTAAATGATGAAATCTCTAAAAACAAAGAGACTTAGAGTTATACAAACTCTAAAAAACTATGTCCAAAGGAAAAATGGTTCAAACTTGGTCTAACTTAGTCAAAAGGTGGAGATATATCTCCAATGTGGTTTGAAACTGGAGCTGTGTCTCCAAAATGATTTATGCTAAGACTTGGCATAAAATAGTCTAATGTCAAATGTCATATACACAAAAGGTCAAGCATCAAAATAAAAACTAGCATGTCAAAGGTCTAAGTCAAAGTGTTATAAACAAGGTCTAAACTAAGAAAGGAAAAAGTTGAGTTGCTAGGTACTTTGTCTAAATGAGGAGTCAAAAGCTAGGCTCAAATAAAGTGGTAGGACTTTTTGTCAAATGGAATCAAAATCTAGACTTGAAACAAAGGCTGATGTGATTTGATTTAATCTAAGAAGTTTAAAAATAACTTTGACATAGACTTGGCACATGGAATCAAAAATAAACATGATCAGTTGGCATAAGGTAGAAGACAAAAGTATATTTGAATAAATATTGTGTTTTCTCAAATAAAGGCACAAACAATGATGATAATAGGCATTAAAAAAATAAACCATCAATAGTTTTCAAATTTGGGTAATCGATTAACCGAAGTTATGCAACCCAAAAGAGAAAGATCTATGTATCAACCCCACGAATTGAGGCCTAAACAAAAATCAATCACTGTTTGGATCCAAACTTGACAAGGCTAATTAAAAACTCAATGTTGACAACTAGGATTGGACCAAATAGGCTAGACAAGATTGGACAACATGATGGCACAAAACTAAGGTCCAAATGGTATACACAAAGAGGTTTAAAACAAATGGTTTTGATATAGTGGTAAACAAGTCTTCAAATAAATTGAGAAGCCTAACGATGTAAGCATGCTTGAATGATGTGATCAATGCTATATTTCAAAAGACTTAAAAGGCTCAAAAAAATTTGGCATGATATAGGCAGCATAACACTACCCTTTATAACTCAAATGACACACATACAAACAAGTTTAGAAAAAAATTCAAGGCACAAGTGTGGTGTAAAATGGCCAACATAGTGCCTCTTTAGACAAAAGAGTGACGTATAGACAAATTGGTTTTGACATGGATTAGACACAAATAAACAAGTTTTAGTCTCAAAACATACCAATAAAATAATGACCAAAATACACTAAGTATAATCATCTAAATCCTATTAAGGATATGGCATGTGGGGTTGACTAAAATATCAAGGTCTCGATCATTCTAGGGGAATCAATTACACAATAACTTTCATGCCAAATAATACAAAAGAAAAGCACAAATTTTGAGTCCATATCACTCATCTTGTTGCAAAAAGGTCTAGTCTTTTTTTCAACCACTGCATCCTGTTGTTTGCTCAATGTAGTGTGATGTCCAAAGTACCACTACGTCCCATGTGTAACTCAGAAGGAGTGAGTGAATTCAATGTTAGGAGATGAAACCCTAGGTTAAATATTCCCTTAAGAACTCATGGGAGGTAATGACATCCTCCTCATAAGCTAAAATGTATAAAAATAAAGAAAATATAAAATAGAAAGACTTTAGGGTTATTTTCAAGGTCACCCAAAATTTGATGAGTTTTTGGAGAGTGTTTTAGATGACATTCTTTCTAAGACTTGGACTAAGATTTTTGCAATAGAATTATGCTTTTGATTCCAAGGGTTCCCTAAAGGGGACAAATTGAAGAGCATACATGAAAAACCCCTCTCTTTGTGAAACAAAATTAGATCAAACAACTATTAAATACAAAAAACTTTTATAAAGATGAGTTCATTTTTAAGCACCAAATTCAAAAGATTGAGTGGTGTTCATTTGACCCCTTGGTCTTAGTTGTAAATTTGAAAACTAATGCTAAAAACATTTTTTTAAGCATCTTAAATGTTACTTTAAGCACCAAAATAATGTTTCTAATTCATTTTAAGGTATGCAAAATATGTTCTAAAACATGATTTATTGAACATTAAATCCGCTAGTTACCTGTCTACCCTTAAGGCATCACCCCAAAAGTAAATACATTAGATTGTAAATATTTTAAATAGATTTTACAAATTTTGTAAAAACTATATGAAACTTTAAGTTAAATAATTCCAAATTCTAAAAATTTAGGAGGAAACATGTGTTTTTAAAAAAAAATCATCCAAAATGGAGTTTGTATGACCCTTAACCAATTATTTGAAAATATCTCTCAGGATTGTGTTTTTAAGAAAACACAGTGATCAACTTCAGTTACATACCACTGACATTGGTAATGTCCAACTGAGATCTAAATAATGTCATTTTTTCTGACTGATGTTAGTTGAGCCAATTAATTGATGTCGGTATTTCCTATTAATGTGGGTTACTGTGTAAAACTGTGGCAACAAAAAATGGCAAAACAAAGTTAGAAAATAAATTTGCAAGAGTTTTAATGATCCAAATGAAGTTTTTAAAGATGCAAAATGATATTATTCATGTGTGGGATGTATCTAGTCCCACCAATCATGTTATTATGTGATCTAATAATTTGACTCAAGAGAGGATGGTTAGTTCCAAAATGAAAACAAAATGAAATAAACACACTATTAGCATAACATCTCTAGGCCTAAACACTAAGGAGAGCTTATTTAACAAAATCAAATGACATTCACAACTAAAAAATAAAGAATTAAAATACAAGAATTCCTTTCACCTTCCTTGGATGCTCTAAATGCCTTTGTAATGGTGGCTTGCTCGGCTTGTGCTTCAAGAGGTCTTCTTCAATGGAGTGTGTCTACCTTCATCTCCTCTTGGCACCTTTGGCTTGTGGTTTGGCTTGGCTTAGAATCAATTTGGCATGGTAACACTAGTTGTATGAATCTTTTGGAACCAATCTTTCAATATAAATTTTCACTAATTAAGCTTAGAAATGATGTTGTGAGGCCTCTTATTTATAGATTTTTGGATTTGATTAGAATTAAACTGAACCATCTATCTCAAGATTGAGATGTGTGGTTGAGTATTAATTTAATTTTATATTTAAAATTTATAATTATCCTCATCATGACATTGGAAGAAGGGGTAATTGATATGCATGGAGGGCATCATGGAAGGCATGATGAAGCATGGGAGGCATAAATCCTGATATTTGTGGCATTTATGGCCTAAGGATGTCTTTCCAAGAAATGAGGTTACTTGATGATGTAGATATTCAATATTCATTTCTAAAAATAAGTATTCAATAAATTTCTATGGAATTCTTGATTAGGACTTAATTTGGGTTAATTAGCTCTTAAGCATGATTAAGTACTTTGTGCACAAATTACTCAAATTGATCAGAATGTCTTGTTATTAGTCCTAAATTTGACTGGATTGAAATTGGAAGGCATTTTATGATGCATTGGATGCATATTCCCATTTAGGATTTTGTCAACAACAAATAACAAAGTCACAAGTCTTATGAAAAATATTTGATAGGAAAGAGTAGTCTAGAGCATGCAGGTGTAAATTTGGCATCATGACTCAAAATAAAATGATCAAAGTTAACTAAACCATAAATTGCATTGCCACATTTATGGATACCCTGGCTAAAATCAGCACTTGAATATGTCAATTTTACATCATTTAACATGTTTTAGTGTTTTTAGGTCAAATTGTGCATTTTGAGTAGAAATTGGTCAAAAGCCTGGTTGGAGGTTATCAACAGCCAATTTTAGGTGTCTACACTAAGAAGCATGAAGATATGATCAAATATCTCAGTTTTCAATTGGAAATTTTTTCTACAATCTTAAAATCTAAAGAAGATGAATGTTCAAGGTATGTTTCAAAAAATGAATTGTTAAAATTTGAGTTATAAAAGATAAATACTAAGGTGAAGACATTTGTCAGATTTGAAAAGAGATCATGTGATCTAGACAATATTTTGAGTGGTCAAAAACATGCTAGTGATAGAAATGGTCTTGGATATGAAAAAGAATAAAAGACTATAACTCAAGATAAGATAAAGACTAATGTAAACTAGGACAATCATACTTTGAAGACAAATCATTAGATAAGAAATGAAGGTGTTGGTAAAGTAAAGACAAATTAGATCAGACAGCCAAATGCCATTAGGTATACAAGATTCAATGGTTATTTTTATACATGTAATCAATTTGGTCATAAGGCTAGATACTACAAGAGACCTATTATAAATTAATTTCATGGGACTATGATGGGGTTCATCAATCCAAAGGTGTGAATAGAATCAAGTGCTTTAATTATCTTGATGTGAGACACTTTTCAAACCATTGTCCACATAATATTAGACAAGGTGATTCCTCTTCAATAAGGGGAGGTTATTTTATTTGTCATGACATAAGACACGTTGTAGATTTATATCCAAATAAGGTAAGGTAAGATACATTTCTTAATAAGGGTATGGTGTGCTATAATTGTGAACAAAGAGGTCACATTGCTAGGTTCTATAAGCAAAGGCTTACAAAACAAAGTATATTTAATCATGCTCTTAGAGTTCAAGAGAGAATGCAAGTTAAAACATGGAAACCAAAGGAAAAAAGTATGAGTCATGATGAGACTGTAGGTCCAAGTAATTGATTTGCTATGGTAGAGAATGATTTAATAATTGAAGAGTACCAAGAGGTCTCATTATCTGCTCATATTGAGAATAAATAAATCATGCTCAAAGATAAGACCAAGGTGCTCATTGAAGATAGTCTTGAGGTATGTTTGGATCTAAGTGAACATCTTGTTGTCTTTGAGCATGTATCATGTAAAGAACATCAATTGTTTCTGCCTAATGATGAGGTTCCAAACTGTAAGGAAGATTCTTTAGATAAAAAGGTATGTAATGAATCTGTGTTATCTCTATATATTGTCAATTAAATCATAGAATAAAATGATAATGTTTTATTAGATGAGGAAGTTGTTTCTCCTAAGCTAAAAATGAAAAAGAAGAATAAGAATAAGAAGAATAAGAACTTCAAATATTAGATGAGTAAAGAGGAGATGGAATATGAGGATTTGTTTTTGTTTTAGAGCATTGAGGTATAGAAGGTGTCTCTATCTATGCTTCTTAAGAGACTCATTTCAATGGAGAATAAAGTTTGTGTGTGCTCAATATGATAATGCCAATTAGAGAAGGTCTTTAGTTAAGGGGAAGTAACAAGATTATGAGTTTGCTCTAGAGGTTTGTAAAAGAGCTAAAGTACAGGGTCAGAATGGGTGATTCCAATTAGCTTAATAAGTTTGATACACTATCAAGAATTTTTTTAATTTTCATAAAGGTTTGTACATTTATTTATGATGTCCTCTATGTGTTTGGTGCTCTGGTGCTATGTTGAAGGCAAATTGAATATTTTTGAGTGCTCTCAATTTTCTTAGTTGTTGGCTTAAGGGCAAGCAAGCCTAAAACGGGTTATAGAAATTCTATGTTCCCAATGGTGTGGAAGTTCAAATGTTGGTATATAAGTGTGTGGTGGGTGTCTCCAAGTGTGCAAGTAGTTTTAGAGCTGTGCATTGACCAAAAGGAGGTTTGTTAACCCTACTTGTTTTAAGATTCTATGGATTTGGGCTATACCAAAAAAGTGGTCTACATTATGATTTGAGGTATAATAATTTTTAATATGTTGAATAGGCTAAATGGGTTTTCAAATGAATCTTCACAAAGATTTGAAGGTTTTTATTTCTCTAGTTATTCAAGTTTTTGTCAATATGGAGGGTTAATTAGCTAGTAGGTTTGTGAAGGAAGTATGTTCTAGATGATGAATTGGTGATTAAAATTGGTTTGCTTGAGGGGGCATATGATAATGCTCTATATATTAAGTTTCATGTTTTAAAGTTGTGTCTACTAAAAATTATGGGCTCTGCAAGTTTTAGGTAGGGCTACAAGGAGGCTAAATAGACCTAGTTTGAAGAAGAGGGATTTTTGCTCAATCTCTCCAAAATATCTTGGTATGATAATTTCAAGTTATGTTCTTAGGTTATTTTAGTGTATGTTTCCTAATTTGTATAGTACATATGTAAAGTTGGTGGTCATGGAAGTATCTTGAGAAAGAAGGCTAGTAAGCCTGCATGGTGGTTCTTCATGGTGTGAGGAGATCTGAAAATGCTCAAAAAGTTAAATTGCTTAGAGATATTAGGGGGAGTCCCTCTAAAATGTTTCTTGGTGAGTTACATCATATTTATATGGTTTTGTGTGTTCTTTCTTCATTGGTTGTAGTGCTTGGTTGAAGAGACTGTCGGCATGGAGCAAGAGGATGTTATCAATACAAGAAGAAGTTCGCTCAAGGTAAGGAGGAGTTTGTATTATATGTATAATATGGTCCTTCCCTATTTTTTATTCTTTTAAAGTCCTCAGGATCATATTATTACCACTTTATCATTGTGTCAAAGGGGGATAAAGTTCCTATTGGGCAAAAAGTTCCTATTGTGGGAGTGCTTTGAAGATACAGAAGGTGAGATGTATATGTATATATTGATGGGTGTTGACATCAATGATAAAGGGAGAGATTTTTTGAGTTATTGGATGAAGTGCTTGATATTATATGTGACAATGAAAAATTGTGCAATGTGCTTGTTCTAATGTGCTTTATGTATGTTTGGTTGATCTTCAGTCTTGAATGGCTAGAGAGGATCAGGGATGAGTATGGTGATTTGAGCATGTGAAAAAGGTACCTAAGATGTTATATATAGGTAAATATCTTATGTGTATAAGTGAAATTCATCTAGTTGATCATAGTTTTCATCTAGACACTTTGGGTCCAATGGCAAAAAAATCTAGTTAGGTAGTTTTATGATGTCATCATTACCACATGGGAATGAGTCAAGGAGAGCTAGTCATATGGTCATTATCATAGTAGTCTCTATTTTTTTTGCATTAGATCTAAAGTCATGCATCAAAGCACAGTCAAAGATATGAGGGTTAAAAGTTGGCTTCTCAGTCAAAATTCATTATTTTCCCATACTTAGCCAAATTTGTAGTTGGCCAAAAAGCACTGAGTAAGCATGTTGATGAGGTCAACATTTGCACATGTGGATAATTCAAGAAAAAAAGATCATATGGATTTTTTCATTTTTTTCTTAGTTTATTTTCACTTAATTTTAGATCATGTGATATAATTCATCAAAAGATATGCACATGCAAAGTTGGGCTCCCAGGTAGTTTGACTATGTTTTTCCATACTTGGCTAATTTTGCAATGAGGTAGAAAGAGCCAAGTGAGAATTTTGATGATGTTATATCTTTCACATGTGAAGGTTTCAATAGAAAATGATTATATGGGTTTATTAAATTTTGAGCATAAATGATTTACACTAAATTTGAGATAATCCACTGAAGTGTGGCAAAAGTTATGGATTCTCAAAGTTGGCCACTTAGGCAAGTTTTGACATGGTTGGCTCTATGACAAAAGTTTTTTAGAAGGCATATTAATGGTGTTATATCTCACACATGTGAGAGTTCTAGGAGTAGTGTGTCCTATGTTTGAATTATCTTATGTGATGAGATCATCTGGTCCAAATTTGAGATCCTGCATCGAAGCACATAAGAAGTTATTAAGGATAAAAAATGGCTACTTAGGAATATTGATAGGATCTCCACAATCATTTTTGAAAGTGTTAAAGATCAAGCAAGATCAATTGTTCACGTGGCTCCAAGAAGTTAGGAGGCATGAATACAAGGATAGGTACATGATTTTCAATGCCTGAGAAAAGGTATAGGATAATGATCCAATGGTGAGCAAGTGTTTGTATAGATTGATCAATGGTGAGCATTGATCATTATTGACCTGTCTAATCCACAGAGATTGATGGAGCATGTTGAGTTAACATTTTAAGATTACATGAAATGAGTTTAAAGTGATAGAGGTTTAATGTCTATCATTGGTAAATTATTTTTTAAATCTAAAATAAGATTAATGATACATATTCAATCTAAGTAATGAGTTCATGAGATTTGAGAATTGTGTTCGAAGGTTAACTTTGACCGTTTGCATTTGAATATTTGAATTTACAAAGGAAAAAACTATATCTCTATGTTTCATCCATATATTTTGATAGAAGTAAAATTTTATAGTGTTTTAAAAATAAAAGATGAAGAGGACTCCATATCACATCTAATAAAACTAATTTGAAGATCTGAAAGTGAGTATAGTCTAAGATATTGAGCCTAGAAATTAATTGTGTTTGTGCTTATTCTACAAGTGACTTGAGAAGGATATTTGAGGTTTTATTGATACTATTTTGATGTCTCATAATTACTTAGATAGTGGAACATGTTTTAGACTCCATGAGGAAGATCTGTGTTGATTTTAGAGTTGTGATCAATCTAGCTTGAGTATGAACAATGCTTAAGAAGTTGATTGCATGTTTGGTAATGGTGTTCCTATGCATAAGGTCTATGTTTGACTTATTTTAGCATAGACATAGGTGAGATAAGTTGAATTTTATCATTTAAGGGTGTCTAAGGGGACATAAGGAGTGGACCCATGTATTTGAAAGTGGTCTTGTGTTCTTTTTTTATTGAGGGAGTGCTAAAGGAGTGAATGGGTTTACATGAGACCTATAAGGGCTACAAGGGCCTTAGTAAAAGGTGTATCTCCTTAAGGATGACCCATAGATGTTATGGAAAATCTATGAATATTGTATTGAGTTATGTCTTCATGAAAAATATATCTTAAAGGTTAATAAATGCCTTATGGCTGACCAAGGTAGTGATTATCAAGATTGCTCTATAAATAGTGACACCAAAAATGTTGGGTTCTAGATTTTGTATGAGATACTAAAAAGTGATTGGATATATGTTGGTGTGTGTTTTTGTGGAGATAAGTAGGGGTATAGTCCCATGAGGATGACTTAAAGAGTAAAATAGATTGAGGACATTTTGTATGACTTGTTGGTCATAATTTTGTTGGCAGAATAGTGATTTTGTAGATTGAGTGTGAGCAAAGGTGAAGTGTGATAAGCATAGGTCCATCATCAGGTGTTTTTGACATCATTTCAAAGGTGGATTTGTTCATAGGTGTTGTTGTGGTAACTCAACATCTAAGTTGGTTAAATCCTCCTTTCAAGGTGATACTTTCTAAAAGGTCTAGTTGTTGTAGCTCAGCTAGATATGTGTGGTATCACCTTGTGGGATTGGATTATCACTAAAGAGGGATTGTCATTACTTGATCATTTGTAGATGGTTTAAATTAAATCTTATTTTTATAAGATAGTAGTCCAATTAAAGGTTCCAGTGTGTTTTATTCCCCAAGAGGGTTCCCCACATATGTCTTGTGTTATGTGATTGATCTTGTATTGTCTCTCTTGCTCATTGCTATGAATGTTGTATATGCATCATGAATGCTTGTGGTAGCTGATTAAGTATTTTTAAAGATCAAAATTTAAGTTAGATTATTTGGGCTCACTAATTCACCCCTCCTTCTCATTTATTTTACCTCTAACACAAGGACTTCATCTTTTACACCTTTGTTAATGTTGAAAACATATCAGCTATGTTGATGCAGATGAATGGTGAAGGAATGGAGTAGCCAATTATATTTTTTAGTCAAGGGATAAAGGATATAAAGTGAGGTACACCTTTATTTAAAAATAATTTCTTGATTCCTTGAGGAGTCTCAATAATTTTAAGCCCATGCTCTCCAATAGCAAGATCCATTTTATGGTGTCTCATCCTAGAGTTAGGGACTTCCCCTTAAAAAGGATTTGGATGAGAAGAGAGTAGGTTAGATCACAAATGTCATGGAATATAATGTAGAGATCAATGTCATAAAGCTAATCAAGGTCAAGTGCTTATGTGATAATATATTAAATGACCTCTAGGAAGATAAGGAAGCTATTTTGATAACCCAAGACAACTCATAGGTAGGTGCGCCTCCACTTCAAAAAAGTTGGCTTCAAGATATGGCTCACTTTTTGGTAACACAAGAATGCCCCTAAGGTTTAGACAAATCCAAAATAAGGTATTTTAGGATTAAATATATACCTTATGCATTATTTTATGGTGTTATTTTTAGAAAGGACCTCAATGGGGTACTCTTTAGATGCATAGATGATGACCAGGTGACCAAACTCTTAGATCAATTCTATGATAGACCTACAAGAGGTCATTCTACACCTAGAAGCACCACATAAAATGTAATGAGGGATATTTATTACTGACCCAATATTTTTAGGTATGTTCATGCATGGATTATAAAATGTTAGAAGTGTTCCCTCTTTTTAGGAAAGCAAAAACTAGCAACCCTTCCACTCAATCCTTTTTAGGTAGAGCAACCCTTCATGTAAGGGGGGTTAAAATTCATATGGATGATCAATCCACCATCAAATACAGGGCATAGATGTGTGCTCACTACAACTGACTACTTTACCAAGTAGGTAGAATCCATTACTTTAAAGGATTCTAATGAAGGAGTAGTCTTGGATTTCTATGACAACCTTGTAACTAGGTTTGGTGTCCCAACCACCATAATTTCTGATAATGGATCGACATTCCTTAGTATGAAGAGAAGTGAGTGGGATCTCAAACTAGGAATCTACCTCATCACCTCTTCCAACTAATATCCTCAAGGAAATAGACTGATAGAGTCTACAAACAAGAATTTTCTAAGGATCATTAGGAGGACCATGGAAAAGAATTAGAGAATACGGCACACCAACCTAAAGACAACCTTATGGGTTGATAGGGTGACTCCTAAAACTACCATTGGTAATTCTCCATTTGTTATTGTGTATGGAAGGGAATCCAAATTTCCTATTTCCCTTGAGTTATTTGCATTGGAATTGGCCCATTAGGTTGAGTTGATGGAGGATGAGCCCATGAATGAGAGGATGATATAGCTCATGGAGTTGGAAGAAAATAGGGACTTTGCTATGAAAACTTTAGACTCACACCAAGCTCTGGTCAAAAAAGTCTTTGATAAGAGATCTATAGTAAGGAGATTCAAGGAAGGATACCTGGTCCTTAAATGGGACTCAAATAAGACTAAACCAAGTAACCATGCCAAGTTTGACAGCTTATGGACTGGTCCTTATTTAATCCATGCATGCAAGGAACACATTGCTTTTTAGTTTCCCCAACTATATGGAGAGGTATTACCTATCTCAATCAATGGAATTCATTTAAATCCCTATTATTAAATAGCATTGCATCCATTATAACATATTGTACATGTTAGAATAGATTTATGCTTTCCTCTACATTCCTTATGTACATTTATTTCTCTTTTAATGTTTCTTTTCAGAAAGTGCCTCAAGTATTTTATTTTGATTTGTTTCTTCTATTCCTTGTTGCTTTAAGAAAGGTTCAACTCAGTTCTAGATGCTAATGATTCCATTCCTAATGGACTAGACAAGTCAAATGGTTTGGGTTTTCAAAGCATAATAGGCATGCTTCCCTATGAGTCACCAAAGATGTTGGCCAATTTTGGCCCACACACCAAGATTTTACCCATATGGATCAGATTATTAATGGATGAGAAAATAGATAGTGTTTTAGAGGACCTATGAGATGTTAAGATTGCTTGGAATGACTATGTAAGTGCATGGTTTTCATTTGGTTCTTCATTATGTTCATATAGACATTTTGGGGGCTAGTGGTAGAAATTTTGAGTAGGTACTTTTTTTATGTTATAATTTTCACATGTGGATGATTTATGGAGAATTGATCATATGGGTTTATTCACATTAATCCTAAAAACATATGTAGTAATTTTTTGGTCATCCACTAAAGTGCATCAAAAGATATGAAGACCCAAAGTTGGACTCTTAGGAAAAATCTGTTATGTTTCCATACTTAGCCATTTTTGAAGAAGCTTAAATAGAGTCAAGTGATAATATTTATGAGGCCATATCTCACATGTTTTTTTCATCTTGGTCCTTAGTTGCTACATGTTATGTTTTAGGTCAACTATCAAAACACAATAGAAATTTTGCTTTCCCATACTTAGCCAAATGAATTAGAACATCATCAAGATGTCATGCAGGAATGAATGGGCCAGTAATCTTGAGCATTTTATAGACACACTTAGAAGGCTACTAAGACTAGTAGATTAAATGGGTTCATTCTTTTTGGCCTCAAGAACATCTAAAAATTTGGTGCCTCCATGACTTTTGTGCTTTAAGTTATAGGCCTTCAAATTTGGACGTACAACATAAGACATTCATGCTAACGACAAAATAAAGACACTACAAAATATATCTATGCTTAAATTTGATGATATATAAGATGTCAAATACATTCTATAGGAAGTCAAATATAGGCCACATGACATCAATTTAAAGCTCCATAAAGTAACAATTAGGGTTTAAATAGTGGATCCTAGTTGATCTAACAGTCCATGTTTCATTATACATATAGATCTAATGATGAGCGAAGGTCAAATGGGTCAACTAATATCAAGAGAAAATGTATGCATGATAAGCATCAATAGCACATTTAACTAGTAGAGGATCAATGACTTATGGGCATTCATATAGATCAAAATCAATGGAGTGAGATGAATCAATATGTCAATGAGTCAAGTCAAACTTCGATGGCCAATTAGAACAAGGGCAAGCCTAAGATTTTTTATGAAGGTTGAGAATCCATTTTTGACCAAGGGTAATAAGGTTTCATAGGGTCATACTAATGCCATTAAAGATCATTAAAATGCCATAGAGTTATCAATATGATGCAGTAAGATATAAGGAATATAAGGGACCATCTTAGAATTAATATAGACTTTTGGTTCATAAAATTGTATCAAGCAAGATTATTCCTGTAACTTGTTCACCATTTTAAGAAGGGTCCATACATATACAAAATTTTGTTTCCTACAGATATATAATGGGTCTATTTTGGACATATTATAATACAAAAAAGTGATATATAGTCTATAGGTCCATATTGATATGGAAACTATAGGAAAACCAATAATCTTAGATTGGTGGTCTATCAATATGATAGACCTATGATCCAGATATGAAAGTAGATAAAATAGGTGACTAATGTAAAGGGTCCTCATCCTTTAGCATGGCTATAATATCAACAAGAAACCACCTAAAAAGTATAAAACTATGACCTAGTTAGATCCATGAGCACGAGTTTTTGTCCTCAAGTGAGAGATGGTGTGAAGGATCAAAGAAAAGGTCTAGTGTTGGGAACTATAGCTAGGATAATTCAATGCATCCTTGGATCCTTTGGGGGCTTTCTCACTCAACAATCTATGAGAAGTGTCCTGATTAATCAAAAAGGTGGCAACATTTTATTTGTCTAAGAAGTAAAAGGTGGTGGCTCAAGTTCAATTAATGACCTACGACAAAGTGTCCTTTTTATGATGGCATGCTCATACATCCTTTCTTTCTGACTCTATTATCTTATATATCCTCGTCTCATTCCCATTAAATGGGTTCTCAACTCTTAGAATTTAGGATTCTCTTCTGAGATAAACATACTAATTAAGACTCTTTCAAAAGTGTGCTCATTTGTTATGGTTAAACCCTATCAAAATATTATAAGAACTACCTTTTGAAGTAATAAGATCAACCCTTTGCCTATCTCTAATCTTTAATCAGTGCTTAGTATGCTTGTGTATGGTGAAGTTGTGAAGGATATTATTCCTAGTTTTTTATCATTCTAATTTCCTCTTTGAAGGTGTTTTCAAACTAACTTGGATGTCTATATTAGTGTTCTACTTGGAACCTCTTCTATGAAATATTTATACAAATAGTGAGATTGAATAATCCATAGTTGTCTTTTACTGATCTAGTGTGTGTTCAAGCTTATGTGAATGTCCATTTAAATTTGGTGTATCACCTTTTTATCTTTATTAGGAGCCCTTAACCATCTTTTTAACCCTTTTCCCTATGAAGCATCAGTTTAGCATTAGTTTAGGTGAGCATCAAGAGAAATTTGGCCTTCTCCAAAGGTCCAACCCCAACACAAGTGACCCACAGTCTGGGGTTGTTCCCATTGTATATCTCAATTGGAGAGAGCCTAAAGAACCCTCTCCAAGGGTGAAAAATGAGCCTATAATAAAAACATTGAGAACATGGTTAGTTCACACATTGAAAATTATCATTCCCAATAAAAATGGAATAGTTCTAGTAGTCCAAAAATTTAGAACATAAAGGATAAAGTCATTATAGACTGAATAACCAAAACACATTCTAGTAGTAATTGAAAAAAATACACAAGTTGACAAATATTTTCTCTTTTCTCAAACTCATTTAATTCCCTCTCTACCTTTTTTCTATTTTCTCATTATGTTTATTATTTATGACAATGTAATTTTAAAACATCATATTCTCTATTTTTAAAGTAATTTAAAAAATTAAAAGTCACAATTATGAGGTAGTTATGAGTTGTCTATACATAATTAGATTATAAATATAAGTTTTACCCATTGTAACAATTCTTTTTTTTAGTGTAGATAGTTTTGGATAAAAAAAGAGAAAGAAAAAAAATTGTATTATTTTTAGGGATCAATACAAGAGATTTTAGCAAGGCATCATGCCTCTTAATATCTTGATGAATGAATGATATTCTTATGTTTATTGTTCCATTCATGTTCTCTTTCAATTGTGTAAATTATCAATTATTGAATTTTCATCAATTTTGATGTTTTTATAATGTTATGTGTTAATTTAATTATGTTTATTAAATTAATCATTTTTATTTTTTATAATTTCTCTTTTCTTCCCTTTCATCTATCTCTTTTATTTAACATTTCCTTTCACTATATTCCATTATATTTATATTCGAAACCCCAAATAATAATTTTGAATGTAAATGTTGTAAATAATCTATTTTCCTACATTTTCCTTGATTTTAATAAAATGATCCACCCCTACTAATGGGTGAAGGACTTTTTTCCTTACACTATTGACCAAATCCATAAATTTGTATCACCCAAAAAAATTAGCTAACAATTTTTGGCATCAACCATAGGGTGTAATTTTGTGTTTTATATGGAATCCACATAATAAAATTATGTTTTACCCACTTGACCATCTCTAGGATTCATTCACTAGTTTATCAATTGAATCTTGATTTGGTGCAAGCAACACGGGAAGATATCTCTTCAATTTTTTTAGCTTTTGCATGGGATAATATAACTAGGCCTATTTAGTTTCAATGAGTCATAATTGTGTTGGAAGAAGAAGAAGACTGCATAGATATCACACAATAAGCCAAAAACTTAAAATAATATAATGAAGAAGAGTTTTTCAAAGAGCCATCCAATTACCTCCTACACCAAGACAACAATAATTTATTTTCAAACTCGTAGAAAGAAATTTCATGAGGTTTATCAATAAATAAGGTAATATAGACCCTTTCTTTAGGTTATAAAAAAAATGATTTTAAATTTAGTTTAAATAATTTTTCAAATAATAAACCTATAAGTGGAAAGTCTACAAGTACTACAACTAGTCTGCATAAAATAAAACAAGAAGTTGGAACTCTTACTATTAGAGATTTAGTTCTATCTAGAATTATCTATTGTTCTTCATTAGGACACAAAACTTGAGAGAGGAAACCAAAAAAAAGGTAATAAGGTAAAAGATAAAATCAAAAAGAGAAATCTAAGGCAAAATAAACTCTGAATACTTCTCCCACAATGGTCATTCTTCCCAAGGATATCCACTACCTAGTCAAGCAAAATAAAAATAACGTAAATTAAAGATATATATCTCACCTTAGATTTATACCATCATTAACTAAAATACCATTATTTTTTCTAAAAATAATGTAAACGCATCCCAAAAATATAAATAAAGCCATAAGCCTCATCTTATATTATTCTTACCACCTTTGATATCATTGACCATGAGAAAAAATCAAAGATCCAGATGTCTCAAGAACAATACTTGAGATATAAACATGATCAATTGGATAGATTGTTTAGATATATCAAAGGAAATAATCCCAATACTAATAAGCCTAAATCCAAGGGGATTATTTCAACCTCTAATAATCTAAATCCTATGAATTATATGGTTGCTACTTCTTCCAAGTCATGAAAACTAGAACCTTTCTATATCTCTCTTTTCCTTAAAGGCTACAAGTTAAACACTTGTATCATTAACACTAAAGCTTAAAAAAACTTCATGCCAGCCAAATTTGCTCATGCATTGGGTCTTACATGTACCTAAACCTTGTTTCATTATTATTCCATGGATATAAAATAAGAACCCATGGTTAGGTAAATCAAATATGCCCAAGTAGCTCTAGCTTCTTTCCCATAGAATAAAATAAGCATGCCCATATTAATATCAAACATCTTATAACATATGAAATGTTTTTAGGAAGACCTTTTTTCAAAATAACTTAATGAAGAGATTCAAATGGATTTATCTAATTCCATGATAATTTATCTCACACCATGATACTATTAAAGGGAGTTAAACAAAAATTAGACATTAAATTAAAAACTAGATTCACTATGTAAAAGATAAATAAACCAAGATTACATATCCTATATGAGGATTTTGGTATAGGTAAATACATGGTAATGTCAAAATATGTTCTAAACATGCCAAAAATAATTTAAAGTAACTATAATGAGATATAGACCCTTAAGTTCAATGGAAGTTATTCTTCAATTGATGTAGGTGCTAGGGTTATTCTTGTTGTAATCAATAAGAATCCAAGAGGGGAGATTATTATTATGATAATATGATCAAAACCAAACAAAAACACATTAATGAAACTAAAAGCTCTACCCTAGACACTCAAGGAGCAAGATAACAATATAAGTAATTATTAATAGAAGATAAAACAAACATTATTTACTTTCTTTGAGATCAAGAGTTGTATGTTGGCCATGGATGGATGTGCTCAATCATGTGATCAAATAATATTTGGCAATGGTGCTCCTTGATTTATCTTTCCTTGTCACCTTAGAAATTTTGGGCTTGGATTTGGCTTGGCTTGGCTTGAATCTCAATAAATGAGCATTATAACACTATAAATAAGGTCTTTTAAGGTATTTTTGCATCGTAACATTACACCAAAAGAGCTTGTTGAATAATGGGTGAAGCCTTGTATTTATAACCTCTCAAACTAACTCTAACCCAAGTGTAATTAGGTTAGAGTTAATTGTGGTTATGTTTAGACTAACCTTAGTTGAGTTAAGGAGGGGACACAATTAATATTTGAGATAGAGATCTCATTTATTAAGCATGGCTCTCCGTTTCTAAATTTAAGGTTTTAAATAATATATTTTTATTTCCTTAACTTTGAGGATTATGACATCATCATGACCTCATTTTTATTAGAATTTTCTTTTTAAAAAATTAAATTTCATAAATTACACATAGAAATTTCACGTAATCATTTAATATGATTTACTTAATTAATTTTACTTAGATTTTTTGCACTTTAGGAATTGTTAAAGTGCTCTACTTAATGGGTCCAAAGGCTATATTGTCAATTTACTAGATTGCAACTTGACTAGAGATGAATCCATGATAAGTTACAATTAAATACAAGATAATACCCCAAATAGGGATGTTTTTAACATGATTATGAGTATTCATAAATGATGTGCAATGAAAATTAAGATATTCATTGATTCTTAAGATTAATTTGCATTGTTTGGTAGAAACAAATTTGAAGTCCAATTGAAACACAATTGTGGCCAAAATAGGGTATCTCTAGTTTTCCCCTATTTTGGAAAGTGTTACAAGATATAGGCATAATAATGTCTTCTCAAAGAATGAAAAATTCATTAATGCCTTAGGCAATGCCCTATAAGGTGATATATGATCCCTAGATGTTCCCTCAAGGGAGCAAACAACAAATAAGGTCGATGAATGGTCCCTTAAAAACAAGGAAAAAATGTGACCTATAGGTAACGGGGGTGAAAAGACTAATTTTTCTAAAGGTGGTTATAATCAATGTCACAATGAGGTACCCCAATAGGGTAGATAAAAATAATGGTTTACCCAAAGGTAGTTATAATCATTCACTAAATAAAAATTCTCCAGTAGGGAAAAGAGATTGAAAGATAATGATTTTATCAAAGGTGGTTATAATCATTAGCATAATAAAATATGCACTAGTAGGGAAGATAGATGAATAAACAATGATTTTTTCAAAGGTAGTTATAATCATTAGCAAAGTGGTTTACCCTAATAGGGCAGAAGGAAGCATGATATAATTCATTTTTGATTCAGTAGGGAAAATTGAGAAAGGGTGATTACGTATTGAATCCATATTCTTAAATTAAGAGTAAGTTGACACAGAGTATGTTGATGATTAAAATTGTGGAGTTTCTAACACCAACAATGGGAAGTTTTAGGAATGTGGGACTTGCAACCTGAAATAACCTCCATATTTTAAAGAAGTTGGCTCTTCTTTATATCAAGTGTATAATGGGAAAAGGGATAGGAATTAAATAGAAACACAAGTGCAATGAAAGCAAAACTAACTATGGTGATGCCCCTGAATTTAATTCAACCCTTAATTCTAAGCACAGTGAAGCTATATTTAAGATTCAATTACATTAAAGAGCGAACAAGGCATGATCAATGTAAAGGATGAAAATAATAGAAACAGAGGCTCACAACTTAGACTACTTTTGTAGTGACACAAAAAAATATCAACAAAGGTACAGAACTCAATCTTCTTATTAATTCTCTAGTCACATAAAAGGCACAGTTACATAAACTTTCTAACTCAAGAAAATCAAACAAAGGAAAATGATATTCTTGATCACAGCTAAAAAAGTCTAAAACTCTTGATACTAATCTCTCACAAAAAATTCTCTCTATCTTCCAATCCCTCTGGTAATCTTTGCACCCCTATTTATAGCATTGTATTAGCTCTAGATTGTCTGCACATTCCCAATCCAATAGCCTAACTGAACTCTAACTAAACTGGAAGTGTCTAACATAGGATATTTCTTGGATCTAAAACATTATGTCTTCCTACAAGTTTATTGGCTGAAATAGATACCCAAGACACTTCCCACTTTCAAATGGGAGAGGACACTTGGCCCATTCCCTTACTCTACTTGAAAATCATCTTATTATTTAGGAAGCACCAAAGAATGACACTTGGCATGTTTCACAGCACTTACTGAAGATACACAGCACTTTTCACATAACCTATACTCTTTACTGTGTCTTTGCTCAGGAGTGTTCCATCATTAACATCTATCGTAGTCCACTTCTTCAAAACTTTAACAACTTATAGAAAATGGGACCCACCACACTTCTCACCTGAGCAACTTCAAAAAGGGAACAAGAACAGGTGGCACTTTTCACACATCTTTAACAAGGGATATGTGGCAATCTCTACTACTTTTAGCTATCTTTTGAGAATCCTATGGAAGGTGACACTTGTTAGTCTCCACATCACTCTGTCTATAATATAGAAACATTCGGGCCTCATTTCATATTTATATGGAGGGTGACACTTGGTGGCTTCTACTTGCCTCATGAATAAAACATAGCACCCACCACAGTCTTTACTTATCAATAGAACAAAATGAAGATAATTCAGATGTTGACACGTTGTAGCTTTTACTTTCTTCAGCTAGGGATTTGTGGCATCTTCCATTGCTTTTTGAAAAACATATTGAAACCTTTTGTAGTTGCCACTTTGCACCTTCTACTTGATCCTGATAAAAGCTTATGAAAAGAAGCTTTCAAAATGTATAAGAAACATAACACATGGATGCCGACACTTGTTGCACTCTGCTAAGTTATTATGGGACACATGGTACATTTTGACTAACTTATAGAAATTATGAAATGTGCCTCGGCTGATGACACTTGGTAGCTTCCACTCAATTTTGACACTTAGACAAAATTTAGGTGAAAAGAAATTGGAGCTTGTGCTCTGAGTCAAAAAAAACTTCACTGTCTCAAAACCAAAAAAGTGCAAGGACAAAACTTGGAGTGCATAACTGAACTCAAAAAATGTAGAGTTTTTTACTCTACAATTCTTGGCAACCCCGAGGACTTTTGAGCCTGCTCAAAAAGAAAAATCCACAATCTCCTACATGATCAAATGTGATAAAAATCACAACTTCAGTAAAGTTGTTTGATAAGCAGACCACTCATCGTCAGATAATCCCTGCTTATTTTGTAATTTGTTGAAGGCTAAATCAAGGTTGATGATATCTTTGTGTGAAAAAATCTACAAAATATGAACTATAGCCTTCAATTTAAATTCAAGCTAGGAAATAGGAATCAAAATAGATTCTACTTCAGGCACTAATGAATCATCCCTTAACCCTAAAAAACTACCTGATCATTCTACTTGGCTAACAATAAAGGTTTAATTTCATCAATCATCAACACAATGTTGTTATCAGGAAAAGGAGAAGGAAGACCTAATTGCACTAGGTCTTTAATGTGTTGTTTCATTTCTTTGATTCCTTCTTTCATCACATCTAGAAGCTCTCTATAATTGATTGCTGTGGAGTTGCAATTGAGAACTTCATTCACTCTTTTAATAGTGATCATTCTGTCATTAATCCCTGCTACTGACAATGTTCCATTATTTGCATCATATAGCTTTTGCAGTAGTGTTTCAGAGTTAAACACTCTTGCAGAGACATTAGACATAGTGTCTTCTATTGAATTCTCCACCTTTTTGCATAATTTTTATGCATTTAGCAGAAAGGTTAGAGAAGGTATCAGCTGAGTAATCTCCTAAGAGATTCTTTTCCATATTGATTCATAAAGCTCCTTAACCAGATTCAACAACCCTACATTTTTTGGCCTATTAGCCAACTCAAGTATCAATTATTTTGCCCTTTATCACTCAACTTGAAGTTGGACCTGTATAGTAGTGGTATTTTTCTACTCATTTAATAGCTTCTATTGAAGTTGAGTGACCTGTAGCAAGCTTTCCTCATATTTTCCTTATAATACTACTTTTTCCTGCCTTAAAGTTGTCACTATATATTTCACCTACATTAGCCGTACTTTTAAACAATTATTTTGGGCCTGAATAGCCTAATGAGTCTGAAGATAAAAAGTATCTTGAAACTATTTATTTAGACTCTCTATTTCATTATTCTTAGTATCAATCTCTGTAGTCAAACTGCTATAGTTTGCCTTCTCTTGGGCTAGGTTAGCCTCCATTTTCTATAGCTTCTTTGATATTTTTAAATAATCTTTAGCTACTACAGAAGTGGATTCATTTAGTACCTTGACCCTATCTTGTGTTCTAAATAGGGACATGTCTATAGCCACTGCATTCATTATGTAATCTTTAGGCTACATCTGCTCATTTGTCTTGACTATATTTGGTGACAAATGGGTCACCATTAGTTTCTTGCTAGATTGGGTCAAATTGTGACCTTAGATGTGGTGTAGCCAAGGATTTATTATCTTTGATCCTCTTTTTCTCAATTTGGGCTTCCCTTGCCTTCTTAGCAGCATCTGCTTGAGTTTGAAAGGTAGAAGGAGAAGCAATGTGCCCACCCACAAAAGGATAACCTTGTGGCAATCCATATGGAATAGCCAAATGTTGGCTAGGGGAAATCTAAGGAGGTACTTTCTTAAGGATAGAGGGGGAAAAATGAGGCAATGATATGGCCTGAGTATGGATAGACAGGGAAAAATGAGAAATGGATATAGCAGAGGTGGTAGGGGATGTCATTAGGCTAGATGGAATCATCACCCCTAAAGGGGAAGAGAGAGATTGAGAAGAAGGAGAAACAATACTTACTTGAGGAGCAATCGAAGTACTCTGTGGTTGGTGTTGTGAGGGTTCTTCCCTCTCCTCTAAATCAAGTTGAAATCTCAGCGTCTTATGTTTCCTTGGTGTTTCTTCTTCCGGCTATGATTCCTTCTCTTCAACATCTACCACTACTGCTAGTGGTGCTTGTGTAAAATTGGGAACTCCAAGGACTGATGCTGATGGAGAAGCTTTTGGTGGTGAAGATACCACACTCTTTTTTTTCAATGATACTAAGAGATTGGGACCAAACTGTTATAGCGACTGAAGCTAAGGTTTGCCCTAGAGTCTGCAATGTTTGACTAGATTTTGCTCTGGCTTTTGGCTCACCACACTGTGTCTACAAATTGCTTGTATCAAGGATAGACATAGAAGATGGATGACATTCATCCCAGAGTTCCTCTCATTTCTCATCTGAATACACATTTCTAAAAGAGTGAGTTGTCTCACAAATCTCTTGCCTATATCTCCAATAGGCTTCTATTTTCTCAATGTCCCAGCCTTTATTCTTTAATAATCTTCTTAAACCAGAAGTCATTCTAGTTTTAGGATCAAAATCCCTCTGCTTCACATAAAAATTTTCCCATAGTCTATCTTGATGAAGGGGAAAATATGTCAATTCAACATAAAACTCAGGAATATCTTCCCTAAGATTTTTTCTATTTTCCCAAAAGGGGTGGGCCTCATGTACAATTCTGGTAGCAACCCTATTAGTCTTGATCCATGAAGCTATGAAACCATTTGGGTCATATACCCATTTATCTTCAATTAGAAAGAAACCTAGGAAGGCTAGCTTTCTAAGCAACATTATCTCAACATCTCTGGCCTCTAGTGCCATGTTGTTTGTCACCCATGGAACATCATTCATTTTTCTCTTCTTCTTCCTAGAGCCATATTCATTATCTACCATAGACACCTACCTAGTGACCTCTAAGAATGCTAACCTAAAGGTCAAAATCTTAGGTAGCAACACTAGTTTCCCACTAAAACCATGGACTCTAATAATAGTATGATGGGATCCCAAAAAGTAATCACAAGGAATAGAGAAATTGGTCATAAGGTTTGAGACAACTGGAAATAGTCTATTTATAACTAGTTCTGGGCTCAGATGATAAAAAATAGGGGCAAAAAAAAGTTCCCAAAATTTGTATGGGTCATGTTGATGTTTAAAATTGCACTTTGTTTCAAACACCAACAATGGGAAGTTTCAAGATGTGGGACATGCAACTTGAAACAACCTCTAGATTTTTAAGAAGCTGGTCTCTTCTTTATTTCAAGTGTTGGGGGGAAAAGGGATAGAAATTTAAACAAAAATGCAAATTCAAAGAAAGAAAATCTAACTATGGTGATGCGCCTGAATATAATTTTGATCCTTGATCCTAATCACAGTGAAACTATATGTAAGATTCAATTACATTAAAGAGCAGATGAAGCATGATCAATGTAAAAGATAGAAATAATAGAAATAGAGGCTCGCAGCTTAGACTACTTTCGTAATGATATAGGAAACATCAACAAAGGCACATAACTATGTCCTCTCATTAATTCTCCAGCCACATAAAAGGCGCAAAAACATGTACAATCACATAAACTTTACAACTTTATAAAATAGAATAAAGGCAAATGATATTCCTAACCACAGCTCTAGAAAGTCTAAAACTCTTTACAATAATTTTCTCAAAAATTTCTCTCTCCATCTCTCCCTCTTTTGGTGATCCCCACACTCATCTTTATAGCCTCGAATCTCTCATTCCATCACCTGATTTTCCGTGCAACTCTCTATTATGCCTTTATCTCACAGGGTAAAAATAGACAGCGCTTTCAATGTTTGTAGCCCTAAATATCTACTCTATGAACTACTCCATCTACTAGAAATAACTCCCACTAAATTTCCCTCTTTGTCTCTTCCTCCTCTTGATCTTGGCCTTGGATTCCCTCCAAATTGTCTACACATTCCCAAACTTATGGCCCAAATTGAACTCTATCTGAGCTGGAAGTGTCTATCAGAAGATAGTTCTTAGATTTTGAAACATTCTATTTCCCTACAGTTGGCTTGCTAAAATAGATACATAGGACACTCTATTCTATTAAACAAAAGAGGACACTTAGTCAATTCCCTAAAAATCTTCTTATTACTTCAAGAGACACCGGAGGATGACACTTGTCATGTTCCACAGCAACTATGAAAGACACACGGCATTTTCCACATAACTTATACTCTTTTGTGTCTTGGCTCAAGATCATTCTACCTTTGACACTTTTCACCATCTGCTTCCTCAAAACCTCAATAGCTTGAAAGAAAATAAGACCCACAACATCTCTCACCTGAGTAACTTTAAAAGGAACACAGGGATAGGCATTGATTTATGCTTGCTTCAACAAAAGACACGTGGCAATCTCCACTGCTCTTTAGCTATACTATGGAAATGTTTGGGGCACATGTTAGGCTCATACGGGTGGTGACACTTGGCAGCTTTTACAAACTTTTAGAAATAAAACCCAAGACCCACCACAGTCTTTATTCAGCAATGAAACATGAATAAAATCCTTCACATGGCGACACATGGTAGCTTCCACTACTTCTAAGAAGATATGTGGCATCTTCCCCTTCTTCTGGGAATGGAGTAGAAAGGGGCTTAGTAGATGACACATGGCAGCCTCTGCTTGAATGGTTTGGTTGCACCTTACTGCCTTCTGAAGGTCACTTGACTCCTTTGGTTTTTTGGGATGCTCCTTTGAACTACTCGATTATACTAAGCTATTGAACCGACCGATTGAACCAAAAAAATTGGTTCAGTGGTTCAACATTGCACATCATTTACACATGAACTGAGGCATTGAACCAAGGATATTTCAAATGCCGACATGTGGTGACTTTCACTTCTTCCTAGCTAGGATACATGGCAGCTTTTGTCACTTTTAGAAAAGCAACACTGATACCTTCCGTTATTGCCACTTGGCACTTTTCATCTGATCTCGATACTTAGCCTTTTGAAATCCTTCCACTGCAAAGAGATAAAACATGGGTGCTAATATGTAACCATGGACGCTGACACTTGGTGCATTCTACTGAGTCACTGTAAGATATGTGGCACATTCTGACCAACTCATAGAAAATATGAAAGGTGGCTCAGACGATGACACTTGGTGTTTCCACTTGAGAAAAGATGCCTCAGAGGATGACACTTGTCAGCTTCCACTTTAAACTCACACTTAGACAAAAATGAATCAAAAAGGGAAAATAAAGCCCGTGCTCTATTTCAAAACATCGCCATCTTGGACCACACTATGTGAAGGCAAAACATTGTGGTGCGTGACTAATAAAATAGAATGAAACGTAGAGTAAATTTTTACTCTACAGTTACTGGCAACCCCAAGGACTTTTGAGCCTACTCAAAAAGATAACCATGACTCCTGCTAGATCAAAAATTCAAAATCATAGCGTCAATAATGTTGTCTGGTAGGTGGACCACTCTTCATCAAATAACCCTTGCTTGTTCTACAATTCATTGAAGGCTAAATCAAGGTTAATGATATCCTTGTGTGAAAAGTTTTGCAAAATTTAAATAGTAGTCTTCAATTTGAATTCGAGCTGGGAAAAAGGAACCAAGATAGCTTCTACTTCAGGGACTGATGAATCATCCATTAGATCTTAGAAAACTATTTGATCATTCTGTCTGGCCAATAGCAATGGTTCAATTTCTTCTACCATCAGCATGGTATCATCATCAAGAAATGGAGAAGGAAGACCTAATTGTACTAGATCTTCAACATGTTGCTTCATCTCATTGATTCGTTCCTTCATGACATCTAGAAGCTCCTTGCAATTGTTAGCTATGGAATTGCAACTGAGAACCTCATTTACTCGCTTAGCAGTGACCATTCTGTCATTGAATCTTATTGTTGACAATGTTGCATCTGTTGCATCATAAATCTTTTGTAGCAACATTTTTGAGTTCATTACTCTCTCAGAGACTATAGCCAGAGTATTTACAACTGAACTCTCCACCTTTTTGCACAATTTTTATGCATTTAGCAGGAAGGTGAGAGATGGCCTAAGCTAAATAATCTCTGAAGAGATTCTCTTCCACATGGATTCGTATGGCTCCCTTACCAGACTTAATACTTCGACACTCTTTGGCCTATTGGCTAGATATAGTGTCAATTATGATACTCTCTATTGCTCTAAGTGAAATTGGGCTATTATGACCATGGTGTTATTCTATTTAGCCAGCAACTTTTGTTGTGATTGGGTAACCTACAATAGGTGTTCCTCGCACTTTCCTTATAGTGTTGCCTTTTCATGCCTGAAGGTTGTCATCGGATTCTTTACCTATGTGAGCTCTACCTTTAAAGAAACATTTTGGGCCTGAACTTCCTAGTGAGTCTTAAGAGAAATAGTATTTTGCAACTATTTATTCAGATTCTCTACCTCATTATTTTTGCTATTGATTTCTAAGGTCAGACTGTCATAGTTTACCTTTTCCTTTGCTAGCTCAGCGTCCATCTTCTGTAGCCTTCTTGATATCTTCAAATAATCTTCAGTAACTGTAGAAGTAGATTCAGTTAATAGCTCAACTTTGTCCTGTGGCCTGAAGAGTGACATGTCGATGGCCACAGCATTCATTGTGTAATCTTTTAGCTACATCTACTCTGTTGGCTTTATTACATTTGGTGACAAATGAATCACCATCAATTGCTACTGGATGGGGTCAATTTGTGACCATAAATGGGGTGTAGCCAAAGTTTTATTCTCTTTGATCTTCTTCTTCTACCTTCAGTCTTTCCTTGCCTTCTTAGCAGCATCTGCTTGAGTCTGGAAGGTGGAAGGAGAGGCAATGTACCCACCCGCAAAAGGATGTCCTTGTGGTAGACTATATTGAATAGCCAATTGTTGGTTATGGGCAATCTGAGGGAAAGGTTTCTTGGGAGTAGAAGGGGATAAATAGGGTAATGTTAAAGCTTGAGGTGGCACAGATGGGGCAAAGTGAGAAATGGGAATGGTAGAAGTGGTAGGGGAAGAAATAGACTAAGAAGGAGAGGGAGGAATAGTACTTACCTGAAGAGCAATTACAGTATCCTGTAATTGGCACTATTTGGTTTCTATCTCCTCTTCCAAACCTAACTGGAACTACACCCTCTTTCATTTCTTGGGTGTCTCTTCTTCTTGTTGCATCCGTTTTCTTTCCACATCTACTTCTTGTGGAGAACTAGGAATATCTATAACCGAGGCCGATGGGGAAGCTTTTGATGATGAAGGCACCACACTTTTTTCCATTTATATGGTGTTGAGGGATTGAGGCCAAACTAATATAGTTGATGCAGTTGTAGTTTGATCTGAGGCTTGTGACTCTTGGCTTGACCCAGCCCTAGCTTCCTATTCTTCACCTAGTGTAGGCAAATTACTTGTCTCTAGGCTAGATGCAGGGGAGAGATGACACTCATCCCATAGTTCTTCCCATCTTTCATCTGTGTCTACATTCTTGAAAGAATGGGTTGTTTGACAAATTTCCTGTCTATACTTCCAATAGGCCTCTATCTTCTCAGTATCCCAATATTTATTATTTAAAGCCTCCTTAAGCCAAAAGTCATTCTAACTTTAGGATCATAATCTCTCTACTTAACATAAAATGTCTCCCAGGGTCTATTTTGTGGAAGGGGCAAATCTATTAACTCAACATAAAATCTAGGAGCATCTTCCCTAGAATTTTTCCTAGTTTCCCAAAAAGGGCGGCCATCATGTGTAATTATAATTATGACTCTATTATTTCTTATCTAGGAATCTATGAAATCATTTGGGTCATAAACCCATTTGTCCTCTATTAAAAGGAAACCCAGAAAGGCTAGCTTTCTGAGCAATACAACTTTAGCATCTCTGGTTTCCAAAACCATGCCATTGGTCATCCATGGTAGATTATACATTTTTCTTTTCCTCTTTCCTGAGCCAAATTCATTGTAAATTATGGATACCTATTTAGTGACTTCTAGGAATGCTAACCTAAGATTCAAGATCTTAGGTAGCAATATTGGTTCCCCACAAAAACCATGGACTCTTATAATGATATGATGGGATCCAAAATAAAAATCACAAGGTATTGGGCAGCTGGCTAGAAGATTTGAAACACTGGGGAATAATCTATTCATAATTTGTTTAGGACTGAGGTGGCAAAAATTAGGAGTGACAAATAACTCCTAGAACTCATACGAGTCACTAGTCTTTGATAAAATATGCATCCATGCAGACATAGGAATGGTCCTTTGGAGATCAAAATTTGGGTCATTCATATTAAGATACATATGTTGGGCAAAGAGTTTAGAGTTTTGAAAAAGCATGAGGTGGAACAAATAGGAAGAATACCTAAACACTCCTTTTGATCTGAAATGGGCCAATTATTCTACCATCGAGAAAGCAATTTATTTAGAAAAGTCAAGCCTATACTCCTGGGTTTTGTCAACAGTCTTCAGTCTAAAAATGATAGCCATTTATTATGCAGAACTGTCATGTCATCTTTCATGCCAAAGATGAAAGCCATCATTGACAATGCATCTTGGCTAGCCTGAGTGAATTGTGCTCTTGGTTGAGGGAGTGTGGGCACTGTAGTGTCATCATCACCCATTTGTGGTTCAGATCTCAGGAACCTTAACTGAGTGTTGATGTTTTCCCACGTTCTTTGCATTTTAGCAATAGTGGGAAATGTAGCTGTATTGTCATGGTGTAGGGCCAACATATCCATGATAGCTTGTGGTGTGATTTACACCGTGAATGGGCCTCATTGAATGGTGCCTGAAGGTGCATGGAGTAAGTCTACACATAATTCGACCAGGTCAGGGCATGAATGCACAGCTGGGATAATGAACTGAGCCAATTGTGAGGTCCATATCCTCATGGTGAATGTTTCATATTGCCCTACTCTGGCCCTCTGTAGACACCTTTGGTGTTCCCCTTCTCTAAGATTTTTTCTACTAGCTCTTTTCAGAATTGGGTCCATGATGCCATCTGCATAATCTTTTATTTTTGCTAAATCACTTGTTGGACCAACTTCAAGAAACTTGGTCCTTGGATAGGCCTTCAATGGTTGTGTGAGAGTTGAAGCATACGATTTACTTGTAAGAAACCTATCAAGGGATTCATACATCCTAGCTCCTTGGTGTGAAGATTGTGCCCCCTCCATCTTTGTATCTTCTCTATGGTAACTTGTATGAATCTTTGCAAAATAGAGACACTTTTACTGAAGCAATTTGCTAAGCATAGAAATGCAAGTAGTAAGATATTTTTTGTGCGGGTGTAAGAATGTTTGAGAACTTGTAAACTTTAACTCTTTCTAAGAGCTATTTATTGACCTATCAAGTCTCAAAATGGCATTAAACTTGGATAACCATTAGCAAATCCTACTCAATCTTCCTGAGACAGTGAGATAAACACATTATGTAAGTGGTAGCGCAAGGTACGTTGGAGATTTCTAAAGATTTGGGAAACATTCAATGTGTCAAGAATTTGAAGAATTTGAAAACTTTTTGAGCCACCAACATGTGTTCAAAGAAAACTTATCTAAAAGAAAAGTGGGAAAACACCAACTTGAAAACAAAGAAATATGGGAATGGGAAACTATCTAACTATAATACATTGAAGACCCAAGTATCTTTATCTCCCTCCTAGATCAAAAGAAGAATTTCTAAAGTCTCTTTCATGACAACCTAGCTTATATTGCCAGACAAGTGGTTGAATTGGATATAGCTCTGGTGACTTGCTTTTTTTGTATGCCATATTGATTTGCCTGCATTTGAGTGAGTTTGAGTCAAACCTACTTCTAACAGAAACCTCTTGACATATATCATTTATTGTCTTAACTTCTTTTGCTTCAAACTCTAGTCCTATTGCATGACCATCCTTTTTCATGACTTCAAAATTACCAATGTTTTGAAAGGAAAATTTTGAAAGTTTGCAATATTTTTGTGCATGCAATTGAGGCTCAATGTCATTCTTCTTATCTGTAACCGATTCACAACTATCTTGAAAAATGATATAAACAGACTCAATGATTTCAAGCAAATCATTTAAATCATGGTCCAGGAATTGTCCATGCTCTTCATCATCATCTTGCAAAGTAAAAAAGAAAGTCAGAGATTATTTCTTCTTCATCAGGGGTCAAAATATATGCCTATGATTTCTCACTAAGAATTTGAAATTCATAAGAGACCCGAGGATTAATAGAAGAGGTATCTTTTGACTTTTCTTCCTCCAAAACATTTGGAATTCTATGATCCTCATCAAGTATAATGTAAGTGCCCAGACTAATGGATTTGTAATTTCCAAATGGGTCACTTTTCATCATAGGTAATAAATTATCATTTTCTTTTTCTTTATTATACCCAGTCCATTCACCTATCTCTTCAACAAAGACCTTCTCTTCTTTATTCATCATGGCATGGGTTGCCTCTAACTTTGCAGTGGGCTCATTACTGATGTGATCTTTATGTAATGGTTCAGACAATATCTTCATCTTTGAACCATATTCGGTTCTTAAAATGAGATGAGACCAATCAAGGGACATATATCCCCCTATTTTGGCTATAAATTCTCTTGACAAACATAAGCCAAAAATAGGAGGTATATCTATCACTACTACATCTTGATTTACAATTATATTTGGATAAGCATATAATTGTAATTGGAATTGTTTGATTCTCCCTATGGTTTGTATTGCTTTTCCATCTAGCTATATGACTCTTTTAATGAGTGGTTCATACTTAATTCTTAAAGCATCAGCTATCTTCTTGGGCATTACTATGGTACTAGCCCCTGAATCAATCATTGCATTATGCATCAGTTTCTTGCCAACTATTAAAGTTAAATAGAAGGGATCTGGTTTGGATTTTCTTACCTCTACTTTATTATTTACTATGGATTTTGTCTATAGATGGACTATATTTTTGAGCTTTTCTTTTCCAACAAGTCCTTCTTTGGTAACAGTACCTTTGGGCATTGCTTGGCCTTGCAGAGCTTCTTGTAGTAGTGTCTTTTATTTAGGAATATCTAATATATCCCATATTGATACTTGTGATAGAGTCTTCTTTAATTGATCCACCACATTTATTGGTCCTAGAGTCTAAGCTTTCTGAACATAAGGATATCTTGTCTTTTCCTAAATTTGGGCTGGAGTTCCTTGATTTTGCACTAGCTGAGGCACTTTTTGTCTAATAGCAGTGTTTCTTTGTCCTTGATATGGAGGATTCTCCATGACTTGATTATTTACAATCTCAATCTATTCCACTATCCTTCTCCTTGATCTGGTGTAATAATTAGATTGCACCACTGGTTTTTGGGAGGTAGATGCTTTGTTTAAGAAAACCGATTCTTCATATTCAACCCATGAGAACAAAGCATGTTTCAGGGCTATTTCTTCCTCTTGTTGCAAGGACATTCCTTACATCTGAGCCATTAGGACTAAATTTTGTATACCAAGAGACTGGGAGGCTTGATTGTCATTGGAACTTGTGAACTGACCATCCATTCGTCTTTGCTCTGTTACCTTTTGTTGTAGATTACCCATAGGACAATCTCTAGGTGTATGAGCATTATTACAAGGGAAACACTAGGAATTAGTATTATCCACATAGTTATTTTTTCCTGGAACAATATCCCTATTTGAATTGGGAGGAAAATTCTATGAGGGTGTGGGGACTTCAACCATTTGGTTTGTTGGTTGATGATAAGTTTGTCTTGGAGGGCCCTGGTATTGATTTGACTGAGATGAAAATTTGTTTCCTTGATAGCCTTGATATGGAGGCCTAGGAAAAGTATTTTTCTATTTTCTTATATTGATCAGTTCATTAGAAAATGTCTTTAGGATATTTTTGATATCATCCAACTCAAATGACTGAGTGGGGACAATTTCTTTAGCAGATGGTTGAGGGTAAGTATACATAGACACAGGTGGGCTTGTAGATTTAGGAACTTGAGGTAATGGCAAGGAAATTTCTAAGAACATGGGCATGGGATGCCTTGGAGGTAACTTTCCAGCATCTATTAAATGATTCTCAACTCTGATTGCATATTCATAAGCCTCTGGCAAAGTGTGTCCTCCAAGTGACTGAATCATAATAGATATATCTGAATTCAAAGCCTTAAGATAAAACACTATGGCCATACCTGGTAATGGTCTAGCTGTAACAGGGATTTTGTCCTAAGTCTTTTAAAATCTAGAATTAAAGTCAGTCATGGCTTCTTGTGGTCCCCTTTGAATGGTAATTAACTACTGTAACAAAAAAGACTTATCACCCTTCTCTACAAATATTTCAAAGAACAGATCTCTAAGTTGATCCAATGTAGATATGCTATTTGGGGTCAAAGACTGATACCATTATAGAGCCTTCCCTTCAAAAGAAGCTGCTAATAATCTTATGGCCACATTTTGCTGTGTGACAACATGTATAGCATAGACATCTGATACATCTTGAAGATGTTCCCCAGGTGTTTTAGAGTCTTGCCCACTAAATTTGGGTAGAGCTTTTAGGGCATTCACTGGGATAGGATCCCAAATGGCTGGTGGTGTTGGGAGGATTAATGGACTACTAGTGTTCTAGCTTGCATAATTTCTTGGAGGTATAGGGGCTCCCATATTTTCTCTTAGTATTGGTACAAATTGGTTAGCTCTTTTTTTTGACTTGTTACCAAAGGTGGCAAAAGAATACCTAGATTTGCAGCAAATTGTGATTTGGTTACTGGTCCATAGCTTTGACTCCTCATAGCTCTCTGGTTCATACGGTCTTGAAAGAAACTTCAAGACTGGTCCCAATAGGCATGCCAAAAAAATTTGATGTTTAAAATTGTGCTTTGTTTCAGACATCAATAATGGGAAGTTTCAAGATGTGGGACATGTGGCTTGAAATAACCTCCAAATTTTTAAGAAGCTGGTCTCTTCTTTATATCAAGTGTTGGGGGGAAAAGGGATAGGAATTTAAATAGAAATGCAAATGCAAAGAAAGAAAATCTAACTATGGCGATGCACCTGAATGTAATTTTGATCCTTGATCCTAAGCACAGTGAAACTATATGTAAGATTCAATTACATTAAAGAGCAGACAAGGCATGATCAATATAAAAGATAGAAACAATAGAAATAGAGGCTCGTAGCTTAGACTACTTTCGTAATGATATAGAAAACATCAACAAAAACATAGAACTCTATCTTCTCATTAATTTTCCAGCCACATAAAAGGCATAGAAACATGCATAGTCACATAAACTTTACAACTTAAGAAAATAGAATAAAGGCAAATGATATTCCTAATCACAGCTCTAGAAAGTCTAAAACTCTTTATAATAATTTTCTCAAAAATTTCTCTCTCCATCTCTCCCTCTTTTGGTGATCCCTGCACTCCTCTTTATAGCCTCGGATCTCTCATTCCATCACCTACTTTCTCGCGTAACTGTTTATTCTACCTTTATCTCACAAGAGACAAACAGATGGTGCTTTCAATGTTTACAGGCCCTAAATATCTACCCAATGAACTGCTCCATCTACTGGAAATAACTCTTGCTGAATTTCCCTCTTTGTCTCTTCCTCCTCTTGATCTTGGCCTTGGATTCCCTCTAGATTGTCCATGCATTCCCAAAATTATGGCCCAAATTGAACTCTAACTGAGTTGGAAGTGTCTATCAGAAGATAGTTCTTAGATTCTGAAACATTTTGTTTCCTTGCAGTTCACTTGCTAAAATAGATACACAGGATGCTCTGTTCTATTAAATGAAAGAGGACACTTAGTCAATTCCCTGAAAATCTTCTTGTTACTTTAGGAGACACTAGAGGAGGACACTTGTTGTGTTCCACAGCAACTATCAAAGACACGCGGCATTTTCTTCATAACTTATACTCTTTTGTGTCTTGGCTTAGGATCATTCTGCTTTTGACACTTGTCACCATCCACTTCCTTGAAACCTCAATATCTTGAAATAAAATAAGACACACATCATCTCTCACCTAAGTAACTTTAAAAGGAACACAGTGACAGGTGTCGATGTCCACTTGCTTCAACAAAGGACACATGGTAATCTCCACTGCTCTTTAGCTATATTATGGAAATGTTTAGGGCACATGTTAGGCTCCTACGGGTGGTGATACTTGATAACTTCTACAAACTTTTAGAAATAAAACCTGAGACCCACCACAGTCTTTATTCAACAATGAAACATGAAGAAGATCCTTCATATGGTGACATGTGGAAGCTTCCACTACTTTTGGGAAGATACGTGGCATCTTCCACTTCTTCTGAGAATGGAGTAGAAAGGGGCTCAGTAGATGACACTTGGCAGCCTCCACTTGAATGGTTTGGTTGCACCTTACTACCTTCCAAAAGGGCACTTGACTCCTTCAGTTTTTTGGGATGCTCCTTTGAAATACTTGAGTATACTAAGTTGTTGAACAAACTGATTAAACCAAAAAAAATGGTTCAATGGTTCAACATTATGTGCCATTTACACATGAACTGAGGCATTGAACCAAGGATATTTTAGATGCCAACACATGGTGACTTTTACTTTTTCCCAGCTAGGATATGTGGTGACTTCTGTCACTTTTTAAAAAGCAACACTGTGACCTTCCACTATTGCCACTTGGCACTTTCTGCCTGATCTCGATACTTAGCCTTTTGAAATCCTTCCACTACAAAGAGATAAAATGTGGGTGTAGATATTTAACCATAGATGTTGACACTTAGCACATTCCACTGAGTTGTTGTGAGATACATGTAAAATTCTAACCAACTCATAGAAAATATGATAGGTGTCTCGGATGATGACACTTGGCATTTCCCATTGAGAAAAGATGCCTCAGAGGATGACACTTGTCAGCTTCCACTTTAACCTAACACATAGACAAAAATGAATCAAACATGGAAAATAGAGCCCATGCTCTGTTTCAAAACTTCACCATCTCAGACCATAGTATGCGAAGGCAAAACTTTGTGGTGCGCAACTGAAAAAATAGAATGAAACATAGAGTAAATTTTTACTCTATAGGTCACTAGTTTTGGACAAAATATGTGTCCATGCAGACATAGGAGTGGTCCTATGTAGACCAAAGCTTGGGTCATACATATTTAAATTCATGTGTTGGGAAAAGATGACATAGTTTTGATACAACATAAGGTGAAAAAAATAAGAAGAATGCTTGAAAATCCCTTTAGATTTGAACTGGGCAAGTTGTTCCACCATTGAATATGCAATCTGCTCAGAAAAATCAAGTCAATACTCCTGAGTCTTGTCAAAAGTTTTCAATCTAAAGAGGATAGCCATTTGTTCTTCATAAATGGTTATATCATCTTTCATTCTGAAAATGAAAGCCATCATGGAAAGTGCATCTTGACTAGCTTGTGCAAATTGTGCTCCTGCTGCAGGTAGTGTCAGCATAGTGGTATCATCATTGCCTAATTATAGCTCTAATTTTAGAAACCTCAATTGAGTATTGATGTTTGCCCACATTTTTTGCATATTGGCAATGGTGGGAAACATAGCTGTCTTATCATGATACAGGGCTAGCATCTCTCTGATAGCCTTTGGTGTAATCTACATCATGAATGGCCCCTTTTGTATGGTATTTAAGGGTGCATGAAACAATTCAGCACATATTTCAACTAAGTCAGGGCATGGATGCACACCTAGGACAATGAATTGTGCCAACTGTGAGGTCTATATCTTCATTGCGAATGTTTCATATTGTCCAACCTTGGCCCTCTGAATACACCTTTGATGTGCCCCTTCTCTAAGAGTTTTTCTACTAATTCTTTAAAGAATTAAGTCCATGATTCCATCTACATAATCTTTTACCTTTATTGGGTCATTTGATTGACCAACTTCAGGGACTCTAGTCCATGGATAGGTCTTTAATGGTTGTGTAGGGGCTGAAGAATATGATTTGCTTGTAAGAAACATATCAAGGGATTCATAAATCCCAGACCCTTGTTGCGAAGACTGTGCTCCCTCCATATCTATATATATTCTTGAAAATAGTGAACTATGGTAACAGGTATGAATCTTTTGCAACAAGAAAACACTTTCACTTAAGCAGGTTTGTTATGAGCTAAAAATGCAAGTAGCAGGGGTTTTCTAGCAGACACAGGAATGTTTGACACTATAAGCTTTAACTCTTGCTATGAGGTATTTATTGACCCATCAAGTCTCAAAATGGCATTAAACTCAGATAACTGTTATCAAATCTTACTAAATTTTCAAGGGACAATGAGTTAGACACATCATGCAAGTGGCTGCACAAGGTACCTTGGGGATTTAGTGATTTGAGAGATATTTAAAGTGTTGAGAGTTTTGAAAAATTTTAAAAAGGCTCTGAGCTACAGCTACATGTTTAAAGAACACTTATTTAAAATAAAGTGTGGGAAAGAAAATGGGCAAACAAAGCAACTAGGAAAGGGAAACTATCTAACTATAATACATTAGAGACACAGCTTAACTGAAATGTTTGAAGTAGATCCCATTCATAGGAATCTCTTCAGGTTCACCTTCCATTGTTTCGATCTCAAATGAATTATTTTGTTTACATGCATGAATTTTATAGGGGCCAGTCCATAATGCTTTAAATTTAGTATGTTGACCCAGCTTATTAGCTCTTGCATCCCATTTTAAAACAATTGAGCCTACTTCAAAATGGGGATTTGAAGTCCTTTTATCGAAGTAGTCTTTAATTATTTTCTGATTCTTTATTAATGAATCATGTGCCACATTTCTCCTTTCTTGAACTTCTAAAAGTTTAGCAAGTCTAACCTGCATGGGGCCATTTTCCTCAATTTTAATCTATTTTATCAATTGGAGAGATGGAATTTCCAAGCTTAGATGTATTACAGCAGGCTTGCCATAGACCAATTCATATGGGGACATTTTCGTCACCTGCTTAGGTGTAATTCTATTAGCCCATAGTGTTATATTCAGCACTTTATGCCACTCTTTGTGATGATGACCCCCTATTCTCTTGATAAGTCTAACCAGGTTCTTATTAGTTGATTTTGCCAAACCATTACACTAAAGGTAATAATTAGAGGAAGTTTTCAGATATATTTCATGATTTAATGCAAAGTCAGATATTTTAGACCCTAAAAATGCTTTAGCATTATCTAAAATTATGGTGTGGGGAGCCCCAAAGTGAGTAGTGATACTCCCTAGAAAGTCTAAGATCAAATTTTCTATTGCTTCTTTAAGTGGCACTACCTCAGTCCATCTAGTGAAATAATCTGTGGCAGTTAGAATCTATTTGTGACCCATACTAGACACTGGATTTATCATTCTAATGAAATCAAGACCCCATTGAGCAAAAGTTTCATCAACAATTATAGGACTAAGAGGCATTGCTACATTCCTTCTCATCCCCACATAATATTGACAAGATTGACATTTCTAACTAGTTGATAACAGTCTGTAAATAAAGTAGGCTAGAAATAACCTGCCTCACTTATCTTTATAGCTATAGTCTTTGCAAAAAAATGTCCACCTAAGACTCCATGATGCATTTCATGCCCTATTTTCTTAGCCTCTTCTTTCTCTACGCATCTTAAAAGTTTGCCATTGAAATTTCTTCTAAAAAAAACTTATTCAATTAAAACAAAAGGGACCCCTTGCATCTTATAGTATCTCCTCTTGTTTTGAGGGAGTTCTTTTGGGTAAATTCCATATTTCATAAAATGAATCTTGTTTGTAAGCCAGGAGTTCTGATCAACCTCTTGTATCCTCAACACGGTTTCCTTTTCCATTTCTGAATCTATTTCTTAAGGTATCATCTTTTCAAGCTCTTGAGTCATGTATTGGCACAACCCCCTACCTCTGACTAACTTAGTGGGTTTAACCTCTACATCATATTCAAGGATCTTTTTTATCCAATTCACTCTTTTTTCATAATTACACCCTCCATAATGTATTCTCTGACACTTGGGTGAGCCACAAGTATTAGAATCTTACTTCTTGATACTATATGCCTAAATTTCTTGAGGGATTTTACCATAACATATGCTTGTTTCTCCACAAATTTGTATCTAGTTTTGTATTCCCTAAGATTCATTGATAAAAAGGCTATTGGATGCTCTCCCTCATGTCTATCATCTTTCTGTGTTAGAATAGTAGCAATACTAAGCTCTCCTCTATAGACATACATTATAAAAGGCTTAGAAAAGTTTGGGTTTCTAAGTATTGGGGCCATTGAAATTACTTTCTTGACCTTTTCAAAGGCTTGCCTTCCTTCTGTAGTCCACTTGAAAACTAGGTCTTTTTTCAATAAGAGTGTCACTGGTCTTACTAAGCCTGCAAAGTCAGATATGAATCGACTGACAAAATTAATCTTTCCCAAGAAAGATTGAATTACTTTCTTATTTACTGGTAGGGGCAAGTTCATTATGGCTGCAACTCTCTCTAGATCTATAGAAACTCCTTCTTTAGATATTATATGCCCCAATAATTTGCCTTGAGGTATGGCAAAGATACATTTCTTAAGATTTAGGATATTCCAAATTCTTGACATTTCTTAAAAATAGATTCTAAATGATCAAAATGATCAACAACATTCTTGGAAAAAATAGTAATATCATCAAGATAAATTAGGATGATTTTATTTATAAGTTCCCCAAATGCTACATCCATAGCTCTTTGAAAAGTGGTTCCAGCATTTAATAGGCCAAATGGCATCTTACCATATGTAAATGTTCCCCATTTGGTAGTAAAAGTAGTCTTGTATTGGTCTTCATCAGCCAACAAAATTTGATTATATCCAGAGAAACCATCTAGCAAGGAAAATCTCTCCAATCTAGCCACAGTCTATAAAATTTGTTCCATAGATGGCAAGGGATAGTGATCTTTCAGAGATGCTCTATTCAAGTCTCTGACATCTACACAGAGTCTTATGTCATCATTCTTTTTCCTAACTGGTACTACATTTGATACCCAGGTTGAGTGCTTAATTTGAAAAATTATTTTAGAATCTAAAAGTTTTTGCAACTCATCCATCATTAGAGATTCAATCCTTGGATTTACTAGCCTCTACTTCTGTATGACTAGCATAGATCCTTCAGTCAGTTCTATTGTGTGCTAAATGATGTCTCTATTATATCCATGAAGGTCTTCATAGCTCCAAGCTATGACTCTGTCATATCTTTTGCATAAATCAATTAGTCTTTCCTTCGCCTCTTGAGTTGCAGAATTTCCAATTTTTAATTTTCTCCCTTCACTCACCTCTATTTTAGAATAATCTACTTTATTTACTTGGAACCTTTTCTTCTCTAGGCCTACATCTTCTGGATCAAAAAGGTTTTCCAAAGTGATCAAGCCTTTGGGAAGCTTATTATTCTTTAATTGTATAACTTGGTCTCCATATGCCTCTTCAATTTTTGGTTGCAATTGATCAGCAAATTCCCCTAATTGTTGTAAGAATGAGAGTACCTGAGAATCATTCTCAAATACTTGCCAATTCTCATCGTTATCTGGGATAGTTGGCCTTACTATAACTTTTACTGACTCATTGTTAACTAATAGGCTAGTTGTTGGATTAAACTGTGAGCCAATTTGTGCCATCTTATCAGCTTCAAAATTTTGGGTTCTATGAACTACTTCAATATGGAAAGCTTCAAAATGTTCTATTAAGTCCCAGATTTTGTGTATATAGGATCTCATCCTTACATTTTTGGCTATTGCCTTTTCTCTAATTTGCTTCACCACTAATTCTGAATCTCCTTTTACTATTAAATTCTTTATTCCTATTTTCTTGGCTAAAATGAGCCCATGTACTAAGGATTCATATTTAGCATCATTATTAGTACAAGCAAATTGGACATGAATAGCTCTCAAAATTTTCTCCTCATTTTGAGCAACAAGACAAATTCCTACTCTAGCACCACTTTTACTTCTAGCCCCATCAAAATTTAAGGTCCAAATTTTTGAATCTTTTTTAGATTCTTGAGTAGTTGGCATTTTTTCCCTTAAAACATTTGGGATTTCATGGTCCTCATCAAAAATTACATAAGTGCCCAAACCAGTAGAGTCATAATTTCCATATGGATCACTATGCATCATAGCTAACAAATGGTTATTTTCTTCTTATTGGTCATGTTCAGTCCAGTCACCCAACTCTTCAACAAAAAGCCTTTCTTCTTTATTTAACATAGCATGATCTACCTCTAATTTTGATGTTGATTCATTGGTGATGTGATCCTTTGATAGTGTTTGAGATAGAATTTTCATCTTTGAACCATATTTGGTTCTTAGGATGAGGTGAGACTAATCAAGGGACATATATCCTCCTATTTTGGCTGTAAAGTCTCTGGATAAACATAAACCAAAAATAGGAGGTATATCTATGACTACTACATCTTGATTGACAATTATATTGGGACAAGTATATAATTGAAATGGGAGTTGTTTAATTTTCCCAATTATTTGTACTGACTTGCCATCTAGCTGCATAACACCTTTAGTAAGTGGTTCATACTTTATTTTTGAAGCATAAGCTATTTGCTTAGGTATTACTATAGTACTAGCCCTTGAATCTATCATCACATTATGCAACAATTTATTTTACACTATCAGATTCAAATAGAAAGGCTCTGGTTTGGATTTACTTACCTCTATTGCATTGTTCACAAGGGCTATTGTCTTCAGAAGAACTGTGTCCTTGAGTTTTTCTTTATCAACAAGTCCTTCTTTGGTGCCATTATGTTTAGGCATTGCTTGGCCTTGTAGAGCTTCTTGTAATAGTTTCTTTTGTTCAATTATAGCTAATATGTCCCATATTGATACTTGTGCTAGAGTCCTCTTCAGTTGTTCCACCACATTCATTGGTCCTAATGCTTGAGTTCTTGGAAAATAAGGATACCTTGCTTTTTCTTGAACTTGTACAGGAATCACTTGGTTCTGTACTAGTTGAGGCACTTCCTATCTGACAGCTATATTTTGTTGACCTTGAAATGGAAGATTCTCCATAACTTGATTATTTGCAACTTCAGGTTGTTCCATCATTCTTCTCTTTGATCTAGTATAGTAGTCTGATTCCACCACTGGTTTTTTGGAAGTAGAAGCTTCATTCAAGAATACTAATTTTTCATCTTCAACCCATGAAAACAAAGCATGTTTAGGGAATATTTATTATTCTTGTTGTACAAACATCCCTTGCATCTGAGCCATTAGGACTAAATTTTGCATACCAGGAGACTGGTAAGTTTGTGTATTAGAAGTACTTGCAAATTGTCCATCCATTCTTGTTTACTCTGCTACCTTTTATTATAGATTACCCATGGGACAATCTCTAAGCATATGATCATTATTACAAGGGAAACACCAAGCATTAGTTCCATCCACATAATTATTCTGCCCTTGAACAATCTCCCTATTTGGATTTGGAGGAACAGTCTGTGAGGGTGTAGGGACTGCAACCAATTAGTTTACTAGCTGAGGGTTATTTTGTCTTTGAGGACCCTGATATTGATTTGGCTATGATGGAAATTTATTTCCTTGATAGCCTTGATATTGGGGTCTGGGGTAAAGATTATGTTGTCTCTTTATGTTATTTAACTCATTAGAAAATGTCCTTAAGATATTCTTGATATCATCCATCTCAGATGACTAGGCAGGGACAAGTTCTTTAGCAGGTGGTTGAGGATATTTATACATATACATAGGTGGGGCTATGGAATTAGGGGCTTCTTGAGGCAATGGTAATGTAATCTCTAGAAACATGGGCATGGGAGGTCTTGGGGGCAACTTTCTAGCGTCTATTAAATTATTTTCAGCTCTGACTGCATAGTCATAAGCCTCTGGTAGAGTCTGACCTCCAAGTGACTGAATCATGACTGATATATCTAAATTTAAAGCCTTAAGATAAAACACTATAACCACACCTAGTAATGGTCTTGTTATAGCAGGGATTCTTTCCCAAGTCCTTTGAAATCTTGAATTGAAATCAGTCATTGCTTCTTGTGGTGTCCTTTTTATAGTAATCAATTATTGAAATAGAGAAGATTTATCACCTTTTTCCTCAAATCTTTTAAAGAAAATATCTCCAAGTTGATCCCATGTAGATATTGTATTTGTGGTCAAAGATCTATACCATTCTAGAGCCTTTTCTTTAAAAGAAGATGCTAACAATCTTATGGCAACATTTTGCTATGTGACCACATGAATTGCATAAACATCAGAAATATCTTGTAGATGTTCTTCAGGTGTTTTGAAATCTTGCCCACTAAATTTGGGTAGAGCTTTCAGGGCATTCACTGGAATAGGGTCCCAAGTGGCTAGTGGTATTGGGAGAATCAAAGGACTGTCAGTGTTCCAACTTGCATAATTCCTTGGGGGAATAAGAGCTCCCATATTTACTCTAGATATTGGTATAAACTGATTGACTCTTCATCTTGGACTAGTTATCAAAGGTGGAAAAAGAATACATACATTTACAGTAGATTGAGATCATGTTACTGGTCCACAACTCTGACTCCCTGTAGCTCTCTAGTTCATACGGTCTTGAAGGAAACTTCAAGATGGTGTTCCACCAGGTGTGCCAAAAATTGTTGATGATTAAAATTGCACTATTTCTAACACCAATAATGCAAAGTTTCAGGAATGTGGGACTTGCAACCTAAAACAGCCTCTAGATTTTAAAGAAGCTAGATCTTCTTTATATCAAGTGTATAATGGGAAAAGGGATAGGAATTAAATAGAAACACAAGTGCAATGAAATCAAAACTAACTATGGTGATGCCCTTGAATTTAATTCAACCCTTAATTTTGAGCATAGTGAAGCTATATGTAAGATTTAATTACATTAAAGAGCGAACAAGGCATGATCAATGTAAAGGATGAAAATAATATAAATAGAGGCCCACAACTTAGACTACTTTTGCAGTGACACAGAAAAATATGAACAAAGGCACAGAACTTGATCTTCTTATTAATTCTCTAGTCACATAAAAGGCACAAAAACATGCATAGTTAACTAAACTTTCTAACTCAAGAAAATAGAACAAAGGCAAATGATATTCCTGATCACAGCTAAAAAAGTCTAAAACTCTTGACAATAATCTCTCAAAAAAAATTCTCTCTATCTTCAGAAAATGGAACCCACCACACTTCTCACCTGAGCAACTTCAAAAAGGGAACATGAATAGGTGGCGCTTTTCATGAATCTTTAACAAGGGATATGTGGCAGTCTCTACTACTTTTAGCTATCTTTTGAGAATCTTACAGAAGGTGACACTTGTTGGTCTACACATCACTTTGTCTATATTATAAAAACATTTAGGCCTCATTTCATATTTACATGGATAGTGACACTTGGTGGCTTTCGCTTGCCTCAGAAATAAAACACAGAACCCACCAAAGTCTTTACTTATCAATGAAACAAAATGATTATAATTCAGATGTTGACATGTGGTGACTTCTACTTTCTTTAGCTAGGGATATGTGGCATCTTCTGTTGCTTTTATAAAAGCATATTGAAACCTTTTTCAGTTGCCACTTGGTGTCTTCCGCTTGATCCTAATAAAATCTTATTGAAAAGAAGCTTTTGAAACGTATATGAAACATGAGACATGGATGCCAACACTTGTGCTCTGCTAAGTTATTATGGGACATGTGGCACGTTCTGACCAACTTATAAAAATTATGAAATGTTCTTCTGTTGATGACACTTGGTAGCTTTCGCTCAATTTTGATACTTAGAAAAAATTTAGGTGAAAAGAAATTGGATCCCACACTCTGATTCAAAAAAAACTTCACTGTCTCGAAACCAATAAAGTGCAGGGATAAAACATGGAGTGCATAACTGAAGTCGAAAAGTGTAGATTTTTTTACTCTACAGAGTATAGGCATGAATTTGGGCTACCTACTAGTATGAGATGTGTGTCCTAACTAGAAAGAATTATAATTCATTTATGATTTAATTACTCTATATTTGGGTAGTATTGGGGTTGGTCGGGGATTTTTTCCAAGTACGAAATAGTAAAAGTATTGTGGCACCATTACTTGTAAAATCCACCAAACTAATTTTTGTTGTAGCTTGGGATATTATATATCATAGTTACAAACAACTATAATAACAAGATGTATACAAAGCATGAGAAACTTAGTTTAAATGTAAATATAAATAACTTAGGCATAAGATATAAAAAATCAAATCCCAAGTGAATATAATGCAATAAACTAAGTGGAAGAGTGTACACTAATTGACAACTAAAGTACAAGATATGGGTAATTAAGACTCAAGTGTAAATGAAATATAAGAATCCTATGGCAACTGAGAAACAAAAAAGGTAAAGAAGAAAAATAAAACAAAAACAAATAAATAAATAAAATAGAACACTGATAAATAAACACAATAATAACAAACAACAAAACACCAATAAATAAACGTAAACACAAAACACCAATAAACAAACATAGCCTCAAATAAATAACACAAACCAATAAAAATAAATAAACAATGGTTAATTAAAATATGAGTACAAACCAAAAATAAATTATCCATGCATGTATAATATAGGTGTTGCTCATGGAGATAGGGTGAGCCCTAAGCTAGGTAATAATGATAAAGGTAAAACAACATAAGAAAAATTAGCACAATAGTTGCCCTTAGGCTATAGGGAGACAACCACATAAACAAGATGATAAACATTGTCCCTTGGCTATAAGAGACAATGAAACAACACAAATAAAATGGGGGGGTAGAATAAAAGAAAGGGGTAGCTGAGATGACTCTAGATTCACTATCCAAGTGGACATTGCCTACATAGTTCTATGGATACAATATCCAACATGAACTTCAGGCCAAATGTAGTTCTCTCAGGAGATGGGATAGAAAAATATTGATCATAAAGAATCATGGTTGACATGTAGGGGAATATGTAAATGGTCTCACAAAATGGTGAGTGTATAGAAAAAGAGAGGATGATGTTTCATAATCATGAAAACATCAACACAAATAAATCATGCAAGTGCAAGAATATGGTTTAGGTTAAAACTCCACTAAAAGGTAATAGATGAGTATTCACGAATGAACAAAATTGGTAATTCATAATGTCTTATACATTTAAGGTTTAGAAGGAGAATAAGCTCATAAAATGGTGAGAGCATAAATAACTCACAAAATGATTACTCATAAAATGGTGAGAGAGTAATAAAATCCAAGTGGTCATTAGTGCATCAAATTTGAACACACTATGCTCATTATATAAACTCACAAAATGGTGAGAGCATATGGCTATGGCTAATCAGGATAGGAAAACTAAATCATAAGTGGTTACTCATGAAATAGTTAAGGGTCCCAGGATCCTTAAGGTAAAGAAGTGGTTGAAAAAGAAGGGAATGTGTGATAAAGCTAGCCTGAGATACCCCATGTATTAAAGTGTTGCCTATATAGTCCATGCAGACCTTAGGATGATGTAGTTCTCCTAGTAATGGGAGGCAAAAGACCAAGGTATTCTATAAATAAACTGAACAAACTAGATGTCCCATCCCTAGAAATTTTGATGGATTTATATCTCACCTTGAAATTCTAAGCCCATTTTCATGATTTTGTAATTTTTAGGATTTTTTAGATATTTGAACAATGTTTTTGGAATTTTATAAGCATCTCAACTCAATAAATAATGATGAGATATCAAATGGTCCAACTTGTAAGATGGAAAGAACGTGGCTTAAATATACTCATAAAAGGGTGAGAACATTTAAATTTTAAAATACTCATAAAAAATTAAGAGTTTGTGAAAGAGGGTGACTGAGATGACCTCAACATAAATCAATCATTGCTTATATAGTCTCAAATGAGACCTCAAGTCACTTTATTTCCTCTTTACAGTGGAGGAATCTAACTAGGTAGTATCAAGTTCATGAATTAGGCAAATGGCATAATATAACATAGTGATGTAGCAATGTGGATAAAAATGGGGTTGTTCCTAATTTTCCCAAAAGTAGTTATAATGAGGAAACAACAGCATGGGTAAATGATACTAATTTTCCTAATGGTGATTATAATTAGTATTATTAGGAATGAGATAGAACATGACAACAATGAAGAATGCAATTGCTAAACCACTATCATATTGTTTCAAGATACTGTTGCTTTTTGAAATACTGAATCAACTATTAAAACTTCATTTGAATCCCATTTTTGAAGGTGCTCATAGAATCAATGGATCGAAACCAAGGTAAAAAAGGGGAGAAAGGTGGGGTAAAATAGCTTTAGCCAATAAGGAAGGTATGTAAGGAATGGTATAAGATATATTACAAAGAAGTTGATATTATGGTATGACATAAACAATCCTCATAAATAATACCTTAGGTCTCTCAAGTGAAATAACACTTGAGATGTATTATGTTCATGGCCTCATCAATTTCATCTTTATCTGGTGTAGCCAACCTATAAGATCCAGAGCCATAATTAGCAACAATGACAAAAGGGCCTATCTAATTAGGTGTGGACTTGCCTTTCTTATTTTTCTCAATCATGGTGTTCTTCTAGTATTCTTTAAAGATAATATCACTCTCTATGCTTAACATACCAGTTATACTAACCATGTATCTAGTTTTGATATGCTTGAAGGTTGTTAATAGCATCCATGCCATTTTCATCTAGTAACTCCATCTCTTACAGGAAATCAAATCTATAATCCTCATCATCTAGGATGTAATTTAATGAGATATGCATATAAGGAAACTCAACCTCAATGGGAAGAATGGCCTCAGTGCCTAGATAAGGTAATATGGTATGGCTCCTTTTGGAGTATGGTAAGCCTATAGGGCATGAAATATCTATAAGTGTCAATCGCAGCCAATATCATTAACAATCTTATTAAGAATATTGACAATGGTCTTGTTGGGTGCCTTTGTTTGGCCATTACCTTGTGGGTAATATGTAATGAAAAACTATTGGGTAATGTTAAACTCAACACAGACTACTTTGACATCCTTTTCCTTAAATGATTTTCCATTATCAAATATAATGTTGGATGGGATACCATAATGATAAATGAGATGGTTGAAGATGAATTTAAAAATTTGTTTTCTATTCATGTAAGTGAGAGGTATAACTTCAATGAGGAATTGATAGTCCTTTTCCTTGTCTATATTGTGAATAAAAGAACCAATAGTAGGCATGGTATGTTTTATCCTATTATTGGCTTGTGGTATGTGTTTAAACTAAATTTGGACAATTTACTACTTGAGAGTTGTAGATATCTAGTTCCTAACACCATTTGTGTTGAAATTATCAATCTTACTCAAATTACACTCAAATACACATTTTAGGTCAAAATCCATAAAACACCCTAAATAGTTCAAACTTGTCCCTTAAGAAGTGTCATTTTAGGTCAAAGTATCCATAAATAGGGCAATGAAATTTATGGTCTAGCTAACTTTGATCAGATCATTTCGAGTCAAAATGACCATTTTTCCATTTAGTGCTCTAGATCACTCTTTTCTTCTAATTTATTGGTACACATCATGTACCTTTGTTATTTTCTATTGGCAACATCCTAAATGGGAATATGGTTCTAATGCATCTAACATCACCTTCTAATTCTTTCTGAGTCAAATTACGACCCAGTAATATGACTTTCTGACCATTTTGATTAATTGAGGGCCAATTTTCAAATAATTACACAAATGTTGATTAACCTTGTTTGAGGCTAATTAATCCAAATCAAGAGATTAAGTGGATTTTCTGTGATAGTTTTTGAATATTTATTTTTTTAAATTGATTCTTATTATTTGCATCACCTAGTGACATCATCTATGGGGTGGCATCCATCAAGCCATAAGTGCATAAAATATTAGGATTATGGGTCACCCATGCCTAGTTAATGTCTCCCATGCCTCTTCAATACCTCTTGTTCCAAGGTCATTTTGAGGATAATTGTGGATTTAATTCCAAATATTAGGATTATCTTCAACCACACATCTCAATCTTAAGATGGATGGTCATGGTTGATCCTAACCAATCTCAAAAATCTATAAATAGAGAGGCCATGAACATCATTTCTAATATATTTTAATACAAGGTTATTATGCTCAAATATCTCCAAAGCTTAAACATTGTAAAGTTATAATGCTAAATTGTTATCACAAAGCTTCATTGATAGGTTAGTTTAATGGTTTACAATCAAGAGACTAGGTTTTATAGAGTATTCTTGAGTCATTAGAGGAGCTTACCACCATTTTTAACAAAGACAAGGATGCTTGATCAAGGGAGAACATATGTTTGAGCCACATGGTTATGGTGAATCCATTTGGGAAGGTAATATGATGTTTCTTTCTTTCATTTTTTCTTTCTATCCTTTGTAATTCCCATAGGAATGGATAGGCTTGGTTAATTAGTTTTTGTATGCATGTTTCATGATTTATGGACTAATGCTTGACTAACTTGTTTTTTAATCTTCTCTACATCTTGGCACACTTGGTGGGATAAGATGCATCCTACACCTAAAGAAGATCCTTTTGCAACTTTAAAAAATTCATTTAAGCTCTTAAAACTCTTACAAATTCATTTTCTAACTTTATTTTGTTGTTTTTGGTTGCCATGGTTTTTACACAGTAACTGACGTCGGTAGAAATACTGACATCAATTACCTAAATTAACCAACATTGGTCAATATAATTGACATCATTTAGATCTCAGTTGCCTATAACTGATGTCAGTGTATTGACCGATGTCAATCACTATGTTTTTTCCAAAAACACAAACTCGAGACCTACTTTTCCAAAGTTTTTTATTTCAAACTCAAAAGAGATTCAAAGCTAAAGGACATGCTAACAATTTTGCTATAGGATCAAGTTTAAAATTTTCTTAAAACATGTTTAAATCACCTTTGCATGCTTAAAATTTTGATTAGGAACCTTTTTTTAGTGTTTAACAAAGAAATTAGGTGTTTTTGGTGAATGTTTTCAAAGTTTATAACTAGGAACAAGAGGTCAAATGAACACCACCAAACATTTCATTTGGGATAAAAATTGAACACACTTATTAATTCTTGTTTGTAATAGTTGATTAGATTAATCTTGTTTGGAAAAAAGAGGAATGTTGCATGTATGTTCTTCCATTTTTCCCCTATAGGGAACCCTTGGAATCAAAATCATTATTCCTATTGTGAGTAGCCTAGTCCAAGGTTTAGAAACAAAGTCATCTAAAGCACTCCTTAACAACTCACTAAAGTTTGAGTGATCTTGAAAATGACCCTAAAGTCTTTCTATTTTCATGCCTTCTTTATTTTATGCATTTTGGCTTATGAGGGGGACTTTATCACCTCCCATAAGTTCTTTAAGGAAGATTTGACCAAGGGTTTCAACTCTCGATATTGACTTTATTTGACTTGTTTAGAGTTGTACATGGGATGTAGTGTCAATTTGGACATCGCACTACACTGAACGAATAGCAGGATGTAGTGTTTACAAAAATGACTAGACCTTTTTGCAAAAAATTGAATGATATGAACCCAAAATCTATGCTTTTATTTTGCATTGTTAGGCATGAAATTCATTGTGAAATTGATTCTCCTATAATGATCAAAACCTTGATAGTTTAGTCAACCCCACATGCCATACCCTTGTTAAGATTTGGACAATTATACTTTGTGTATGTAGACACCAAAATTATGTCACACGCATGCATAACTCCCTATGTCAAAACCCCCCTAAACCCATTTTAATAATAATGATTAATCTCCCTAACCCATACTTTTACCCCTCACATATTTAATTAATTTAAAATACTTAATTAAGTTAATTAAAAACTCCTATTGCCACCTTACCTGGCCACCTCACCCTATGACTAATTCTCCCCTGATGAGTCACCTCAAGACTTGGTCCCATCATCCTAACTACCCAAGACTTATTCCCACTCCCAAACTAAATTCTTAAACAACTACTTCCTTCTTAACCTCTTAGTTTTACCATTTTATAATGGGTGTCATACTTGGCACACACAATAATAGAAAATAGGCTAAGAATAGAAAACTTTATCTATTTTAGGGCCACCAACATTAGTTAACCCATGGCCAACGTCAGTGGGATACTTATTGGCATCATTGGGATCACTGACATTGACAATATAATCTAAACTCCACCATGTAGTTCAGGTCAGAAAAAATTAAGAAAATCAATTCTTACTCTCATTTAGGTTTTTAGCATTCTATTTTTTGACATCTAGGGTTACAATCACTCTACATAATTCAATCACCATCATTAATTGAGCTCTTAAGGACCAACAACATTCACTTATTCTCTTTGTTCAAGCATTCAAGTTTAGACTCCTAGATAAAAACTATCAACCTGGCACTTATCATTTAGTGACCACCATAGCTAAATATATCATTGATAATGTAGCTTATTTAAATATTTATTCTTTTATTCATTTATATCTACCCTAAACTACTTTATGCACTTTTCATCATACCCCCATGAGGGAGTTACAAAGATTTATTGCTTATTTCCCTTTACATGCAAACCAAACCTCTGACTAGACTTAACCAAGCCATAAACTCTCTCTCTCTTAACTCTCTCAACCTCTCTGACCTGATCCAAATCATTTCTCAAACCTAAAAAATCCTTCTATAACCTCCCAAACAATTATTGCCCCTACCAACCTCAAAATCCTAACTAACATCGGTCACCTCACTACCGACCTTGATAGCCTAACTAATATCAGTCACACTCTTATTGATGTTTCTAACTATCAATTCCCTAGCCTCTTCAAAACCTACCCAGATAACTTTTAAAACACTAAAAAAGCACCTCACCTACACCCTATCACTCTCTTCTACATACAAGTTATTAAAAATGATAATTTTATCTCTCTTTTACTCTTTATTTACCTCTCTTTTAGTTATTTGTTATTCTTTTACCTCTCAAAAGTGAACTATCATTTATAGGAAAGTTTCACACTTCCTAAAACAAGCGCATAGCTTGGCAGCCCGCTCATTTATTTGCTAACAAACATCTTGTGGTAGTGTTTTATTATTTGTACGTAGTCCTCCCAAGCCAAAGAGGAGTGCTCAAAACATCTAGATATGGCGTGCAAACTAAATCTAGGTTCATTTTAACCACTTATCTCCATCCTTCTTTCTATTTTCCTTTAAACTTAAAATAGACAAAATTTAGTGAAATATTTTTGACATACTTTGTGGGACCCTGGAGTTTTCCTTGGGTTCATTTCTTATTTTAAATATTCATATAGGTGAATTTTAGTGAAATTTCATTTCTTGCACTTCTTCCTTCTTCTATTTTTTTATTAAAAATAAAAAATTCAATATCTTATTTCTCTGTTTAAAAGGCAATAAAACTGAAATCTTCTTTCTTTTCTCCTTTTCTCTAAAAATAATTTGTCATTTTATTTTTAAAAAAGAGAATTAATTCTTTAATTCCTCTTGCATGCACATTAGGATAGTGAAATTCATACTCTATTCCTATTTCTTCTCTATTTTCATTCGAATCTCAACATTTCAAATTTGGTTCACAGTTTGCTTGTTGCATATTAACTCACCTAGTTAATTACAAGCATTTTGAATAAATAGTAGTACACTTATGTTACACGACCAAATCACATTCACATAAACAAGCATCTAAACTCACCTAAAAAAATGCCCATTAGGATTTCATCACCTGGTGGATCACCTTACCCTACCCGGCTATCCTACTTGGATTTCACCACCAAGGGGAGAACCCACTCCATTCTCTAGTGGAGTATAATCTCTAAATAGAAGGTATATTTTGGCTAAGTATCCTAGCTCAGCTCTAGGTTCGTGAAGTGTAGAGATCAAGCTCTTGTAACAAGCACACATACCTAGTCTAACATAGATTCCCTTTTGAGTACCAAAAACAAATTTAAAACCAGCTCTAGATTGCTCTTTAGAACCTTTGATAACCAAATTCTCTTCTCACTATCTGATTAAGGCATAAGGAAACACAAGACTAAAAATTAAACTCCAAGATTTAATAGTTATTGGTTGAATGTTATTTTTCTACTTTTTAATTACCTTCTATATTTTTGAGTTGGTAAGGATGTTTTTTTATTGATTCATAAAATCAATATTATTTCTAAAGCTCAGTTTGTATAATATGTTATCTCAAGTTTTCAAAGTATTATTCCTTCTTACACGGACCTTTTACATTCACTATTTTATCTATTTTTAGTCTCTAATTTCCTAAAACATCATATCTACTATTTCCTAAGATTTTACAGTGACCAACATCAATTAGCACCATTGGTATCGACCAACTTTACCTACCAACATTGGTTATTCCACTAACGTCAGTGAACTTTTTCTACCAATATGAGTCCTCTCTACCAACGTTGGTTATTGTATAGTTTCATCTACTCAAAATAAAAAGCTAAAATAACCCATTTTTCTCTACTCAAACCTAGTTTTTCTTTATTTTACTTCAAATAAAGGGTAGTAAGACTATTTCAACCACCTCTTGCATGGTATTGACATGAGCTCAAGCCAAAATTATTACCAATTATGCAAGCTGGAAACCACTTCCACCTTCCCCTCTTACTTCTAATTCTATCATAGAGCATACTTCAGATATAGAGCATACTCCCAGCCCTAAACAAATTCCCATTGTGCCTGAGAGAGATCAAGATTTTACTAAATTTCTTGATCACAATGTGGCAACCCTTCAGCATTACCTTACTTTGAGTTGAACCCATAATTCTGTGGGTGACCCAATCTATGGTATGCCAACCTCCTCGATGGAGACAACCTCAGTTTCAATTGCATCCACTTTTTTCCCATGGTTACCCCAACCACCACTTTGACAAGTAACCCAACTATAAACAACATCCAAAATGTGGCATCTCCAACCACCCAATCCCACCTAAACACTAGTGTAGCTTCCCTACTTTCACAACCACAACTAGTTCATCTAAGTCGCATCCCATTCTAGAATTTATTGGTGCCTCTTCCATCCACACTCATGCCTATAATTACCTGAGTTATAACTCACCATTCATCTAGTATAGCCATGCCAATAATTTAACCTACAGTAACAACAACCAACCAAGGCATAATTTCTAACCTAATGGGACAAGTCCCTTTTATTTTTTCACCTCAACTTATGACTCATTATCCTTATGTTGCCCTGACACAACTTCAACAACCTATGTCATACACTCCCTCTACTTCCTATCAGTTTCCTTATAACTTAGAAGGAATCCCCGAAACTAATCCCCCTCCAGACCCCATTAAGATGTTAGTAGATAAGATGTCTAATTTAGAGACATCTATTTCTAGTTTAAAGAATGTATTATCTTATGATCAGATATGCAATGAACCAATCCACCCTTCTATGCCTATTCACCCTTATCCAAGACAATGAGAACTCCCTAAATTTACTCATTTTTAGAGTAAAGAGGACCCATAATAGTAGTAAGCATTTAGACATGCTTGTTATTTAATAGGACATGATGATGCATTACTAATTCACATATTCCCTATGTCTCTTTCATGTGTTGTCTTAGATTGGTATAGCTATATACCTTAGCACTCTCTTTTCTTATTTACCCAACTAGAACAAATATTCTTAGACCATTTCTTTATTAACATTTCTAAAAAGGTTTCTATAACAGACATTTATTCTATCAGATAATTTGATGATGAGTTTATTGCTGATGTTGTCACTCATTAGAGAAGCTTGATCAATAAACTCTCCTTGTCCTTACCCCAACCTAAGCTTATTGAGCTTTTCTCAAGGTCATATGCTAATCACATCTCATCCACACTCTGAATCCAAACTTTTTGCACATTTTATGAAGATTTTACCATGGCATATAAACTTGAGGTTCGCGTTATTGATGAAGGCAAAGTCAAGTTATGTAGTAAGAATCCCAATACTACGACAAATGACTCCTCCTCTAAAACCTCTCCCTCTAACCAAAAGGCTAAATGATCTACTAATGTAGTGGTCATTAAGTCATCTTTTTCCATAACCATAAACCAATCGAATACTTTGACTTCTCAAATTCCAACCAAGCAATTCCAGTAATGGTATGAACAAAGATAATATACTCCCATTGGGGAATCATATACATCCATTTTTGAGAAACTATTATAGCAAGGTGTCATAACCCTTCCTCAAATTAAACCTCTTATGCAGTTTGACCCTTCTTGTCCTATCCCATCCTGGTACAAAGAAGATGAGTGTAGACACCACAAATGTGTCTGCACCTTAGTTCTCCCCCCTTGTCTGCCTCAAACCCATATCCTAACCCTTGGCCTTAGTCCCCTCTACTCATTTAATTAAAATAACTTAAATATTTCAATTAAGTGGTCCCCTTTCCACCTCACCCTTGCCACCTTGGATCCTCCCTTGGATCCCTCCACCTCCCTCCTAGCCTTTATTATGTCAAATCTTCTCATTATCTTCCTCCCGCGCCCATTTAAGCATCCTCATGACCGTTCTTCCCACAATCCCTCGCCCGGTGGCGTGCAAGAATGGGCAGAGGCTATTTTTAGTCTTTGCCCCCATTCTGCCACTGCCGACGTCAGCGATTCTGCCGGCATCGACAGCCTTCAAGACTCCTTTCTGCATCCATTCCAGCCCCCGGCCCCTGGAGCTCGCAAACTGAATTCTCTTGGCATTTTGGCATTCTACTTTTCTCCCTCTAGACCTTGTGCAACAACAATAACAAGTGCAGGGATTCTTGAGCAGAGATTAAGTCTTCTGTGGTCTCAACAACAGCTCTCCCACTCTTCATTCAGCAAGCTAAAAAGGTAAGCACAGTCTGTTATTTCATTTCATTTCTTTTCTTTAGTGTTCAGTTATTTGGTATCTGCTGTCTCCCACTCCCTCTATCCTACCCCCTGAGAGGCTGAAAAGCCTTCTCAGGCCCTGTCCTCTGTCCATCTCCCTTTCACCTATCATCCTTCCAGTACAAATCTCGGACAACTCCCTCATCCCTCCTACCAACAAAGACCCTGTACAGGGCACCTAATCAGAACCAAACCATTCCCCAGTCCATTCAAAGTCATCCCTGAACTCTGTCTCGACCCTGTTCACAAACCAGCCCTGTCCACAGTCTAGAAACTCGACCAGACCCGACTACAGGCCACTGCCCCGACCGACGCCGGTTACTTCCCCGACCGACATCGGCAGGATAACCGAAGTCGACAGACCAGGCAACCGACGCCGGCAACATTCTCGACCTCGGTGACTATCATCAGCCTAACAACTCCTTTCAGGTAATCATTGATCTTTTCTTTCATTTCTAATTTGTTTATCACTCCTATATTCTAGAATTTTGTATTTCCTTAGTCTTTTATCTGTCTGTTATCAGTGGGTTGACCTCCCTTGAGGAAGTTTTCACACTTCCGGGAACAAGCTTTCGCTTGGCAACCCACTGCCTATCCATCTAACATTTTCTTGTCCAAGTTTCTTTTCTTTTGTAGTGTCATTCCTCCACAGCCAAAGAGGGGTGCCCACAAACGTCTGGATTACGGTGCGCAATCTTTATCCAGGTACTTCTAGCCTTGTCCATTTCTTTAGTTTCTTTATTCATCTTTTGAATGTAGAAAGCGAATTAGCGATAGAAACATTCTGGCACGCCCGGTGGGACCTTAGGTTCTTCCTCGGGTTCCTCTTCCTTTCATTCATTTAGGTGCATTTAGGCTCCTTCCTTCTTGTCTCTTTCTTCTATTCCAAATGACACTATAAGCAGGACTAAAACGAATCTTTCTTCCTTGCATTTCTAGACTAGTCTAAACATCATACTCTCAAACCCTTTCTCAAACTTGTCTTCATCCAAACTTCATATTTTCGACTTGGGCTTAAAAACATACTGCATTGCATTTCTGCTTGTGCTTGCATTAGTCTTCACCTAGTAATTAGTAAAACGCATATTGAATAAATCATAGACACTTGATGTTACACTACCAAACCACATGCACTAAAACAAACATAAAACTTACTTGAAACAAGGCCCGACTAGGATTTCATCCCCCAGCGGATACCTTACCCATCCCGGTGACCCTACTTGGATTTCATCACCAAGGGGGAAGCCCACTCCGTTCTCTGGCAGAGGATAAACTCTAGGCGAGGTATATCCTAGCTAAGTGAGACCAGCTAACCACTGGAATCGTGAAGTGAGGGGAGCTTGCTCCTTAGCACCAGGCCATGTACCAGACCTAACACAGATTTCTGAGCACCTAAAACAAGACCCAAAACCAGCTCTAGACTGCCTCTTCTAGGACCTTTCTTACAGCCAATCTCCCCAAACATTCATCTAAGGCATAAGCCACAAGATTTTAAAGTTAATTCCTAGAATTTATCGCTTAGGCTTGTCTGTCTCTCTCAGTTCTTCTCTTCTCATCTATTTGTTTGAGTGAGTGAGGATGCTTTCTTCATTGTTTTTCCAAGAATCTTAAAATCTTTTGGTTCTCTGGAAAACACAGTCACCGGCATCAGTTCTGCCACCGACATCGGCTTTCCTCTCTTATCGGCATCAGTTATCTGACCGACATCGGCCATATTTCTTACCGACATCGGTTTCTCAACCGACGTCGGTCTCTATCACTGTCCTTTTTTTTTTAAAACCAGCAGCCTAAAACCTGTCCCTTCTCTGTCAAAAACTCCATCCTAGTTTTTTGAAACAGAAAAACACAGTTTTTGAAACCTGAACCTTCTTTGCCTTGCATGCTTTTGACTCGTAGCCAAGCCAAGGCTCTTGTCAACCATGCTAGCCGTCAACCACTTCCGTCTACCCCGTCCGTGACCAAGCCTACAATGGAGTTCAACTCAGAGACTGAAAGAACTCCTATTCGTCCAACCCCGCCGCAGACTCTTATTGTCTAAGAAGGGGACCAAGATTTTGAACGATTCTTGGACCTCAACGTCAAGGCCTTGCAACACTATCTCGTACATAGCCGAAAGTGAGACTCCTTGGGTAATCCAATCTACGGAATGCCAACCTCTCTTGTCATGACTACAGCTGTATCGACGGCATCCGTAGTTCAACCCTTGGACACTCAAGCCATCACTTCGACCACTGACCAGACTTTGACCAATCCTCTAGGTGTGGCCTCTCCCTCTATCTTTGGGCCCACTTCCACCGAGGTTTTGACCCCCTATCAACCTCAACCCGCTCAATCGCTATCCACTCCTTTTCAAAACCTTGTCGTCTCTATTCTGCCTACCCTGGCCCCTATCAACACCAGGGTGGCTTCTTATCCCTTGGCCCCCGTTACCACAATCCAACCCCTCATGGCAACATCGGGCCTAGCTATGCCTTCTACCCAACCACCTTTAGCCTCTTCATCTATCCCTATGACTAGTTATCCCTACATTGCGCCTTTACAGGGGCAACCAACTACGTCGTATGCCTCCCCTAGCCTCTTCCAAGCACCCTACTACTTAGGGGGCATGCCATCCATCAATCCATCGGTAGATATCATCAAAATGTTGATGGACAAGATGACTAGTCTAGAGACCTCTGTTTTTAGCTCACACAACGCTCTCTCATACGAGCAGATCTGCAACAAGCCCATTCATCCTTCTGTCCCAATCAGGCCATATCCTAGCCAGTGGGAGCTTCTGAAGTTTTCTCGCTTTCAAATCAAGGAAGACCCACAACAACACTTGCGAGCATTTAGACATGCCTGTTACCTCATTGCCCATGACGATGTGTTGCTCTTACGCACATTTCCTATGTCTCTCTCGGGTGCTGCGCTTGACTGGTATAGCTCCCTTCCCAGCCATTCCCTCTTCTCATTCACACAATTGGCCCAGCTCTTCCTCGATCACTTCTCCATCAACATCACCAAGAAGGTCTCGATCACGGACCTCTATTCTATCTAGCAATTCGAGGACGAGTCCATAGCCGACTTCGTTGCTCGATGGAGAGGCCTCATCAATCAACTCTCCTTTTCCTTACCCCAGGCTAAGCTTATTGAACTCTTCTCCCAAGCCTGCGCTAGACATATTTCTTCCACCCTGAGGGTTCAAACCTTCCGCACCTTCGATGAAGCCTTCACGATGGCCCGCAAACTTGAGTTGCATGCCATCGAGGAGAATAAAGTCAAGTTGCGGAGCAAGAATCCCAGCTCTAAGACCAATGACTCTTCTTCTGCTAAGCCATCATCATCCAATTCTAAATCCAAGGCTTCAGCTAATGCCATGGTTGTTAGACCTTCATCTTCTTCAACCAATCAGCCTGACCCATCCACATCTCAGAGCACCACTCGCCAATTCCAGCAGAGATACGTACAACGATGGTATACTCCTCTCAGAGAATCATATGCGTCTGTGCTGGAAAAGCTTGTTAAGCAGGGGGTCCTCAATCTCCCTCAAGCCCGACCTCTTCCATAATTTGATCCCTCACATGCCATCCCTGCGTGGTATAGGGAACAAGACTTCTGTAGCTTCCACCGTGTTAAGGGACATGACATGGAAAACTACAAAACTTTTAAGAACATAATCCAAGACATGCTTGAAAAGGGGGACCTCATCTTAGATAATCTCAATGCACCCCCTAATCAGGCCATTGACATCTTCAAATAGCCATTCCCTAATCATCCGCTAACTCAAAACAATGTCCAGACCTTAATTGACGACAATCATGAACATAACATTCGAACAGTCAATACGGTCTCGCCTTTCATCCCCAATCAACCTCAAGAGGTTAGTCCATCAATCAGTCCATCACATGTGGACGAACCTCTTTCTCCAGCTAGTTTTCCATCGACCTCTCTCATCTTGGAGGACGCCTCAGCTTTACCAACACCACCAGTCTCGCCATCCTCATTTCTGCTGCCTATGGAGGACCCGACCCTTCCTACTCCTCAACCGCAAGTGGAGGGCACTATCATCCCTACCCTTTACCCGCTTGAAGAGCCTCGCTTTCTAGATTCTTCTCCACCCAGGGAAGAACCTGTCTCCCCTTCATCTCCATCTAAATCTGTCTTGTCTTTGCCATACCATGCCTCTAAGACTGTTGCACCCATCTCATCTTCAACCCTGCAACCATCGACATCTTCTTCTCAGCCATTTTCCCAGTTAGTGGAGAAAATCAAACTTCTCCCTCCAAAGAAAGTGACGCCTCAGGTGTTGTGGGAGCGTCTTAAAGCCCTTCAACATACCCGTGCCCTCTCATCACATGCTGCTAATCTTCCCAAGGCAGAATCTCTTCAGACTCTTGACAAAGATCAGACTCTCAAACCTCAACCAAACCTGTCAAAACCAAAACCTGCATCTCTCTCGTCTAAGCCTATCAAGTCACTTGGCGTTCATCCTATCTCCACCATCACTCACTCGCAAGTGAAGGTGGACCTAGACCAGACCAGTAGTAGTCTTCCAACCAAGTCAAAGAAGACTGTCAGACTGTCGAAGCGAATGCCTCCTTTCCCGTCACCATTGCCATCCATTTTGGTCCCCCATCCTTTGACCCTGGCTATAATCCTTCCCACTCTGGCCTCCAATCAAAACTCGTTGCCTCCTTTGCTTCCTCTGCCTACCTCCATCTGTCCCTCTCCCAAAAAGGCGATACCAATCACCAAGAAAGTGCCTTCTTCGCCTGTCACCGCACCATCAACCCATAAGGTGGTACGAAAACCTCTTCCAACTTCGCCTAAGCAAAAGTCACCAGCCGTGCACATATCAACTAGCACAGACCCTCTAGTGGGCTCATACTCGTTAATATTGTGCTGACTTCTGTAGACTTCCAACATAACCCTTCCACCCATCAAGCCTTTCCAACCTCTCGGGTCCAAGCCCTCCTGGTTTGACAACACGAAAATTTGTTTATATCATCATACACCAGGACACGATACCGAGACTTGCTGTGCCCTCAAGGCCGTCATCCGCCGCTATATGGAGGAGGACACTCTTCTCCTTGAGGACACTCTTGACTAGACCCCGACTCCTTCCCATCCAACCTCTTCAACCACGTCAACATCTCACTAGCAAGACATGACCCCTTCTTCACCTCCCATTTTCGAAATCAATGCTATCCATATAACCACTAGGTCACAAAAGGACAAGGTGAAAGAAAAAGCTGCCATTCCTTGGACCTATCCCTTCGTCAAGCCACCTCTTGCGCCCAAGCCTAAAATTTCTATCCTTGGCGCGTCCCAGCCTTCTTCATCTTCTTCTTCTAGGCCAATTCACGACTCCATGCTGAAGCAGCTTCACCAGATGCCTGTAAAGATGTCTCTTTATGACCTTATCCAAACCTTGCCTCAGCACCGTCAAGCCCTCATCCAAGCCTTGCAGGCAGCGAAGGTCCAACCTGAGGACCCCCAACCACTCGCTGCCCTCATCCATTCTTTATCTCCTGTCGCCTCCATCACATTCAGCGATTCTGAGATTCCCGCATCTAACACGAAAGATCAGGATGCCACCCTCTTCATCACTACCTATGTTGATCGGACACGCATTAAATGCGTTATGATTGACGGTGGTGCTAGCATCAACATAATCTCTACCCATGCCTTTGATCAGTTGGCTCTTCCCAAGAATTGCATCTCCAAAACTGACGTGATCTTACGCTCTTTCAATGACACCACCGCCACGACCATTGGCACAGTCATCCTTCACATTCGCATTGGTCCACGCACAGTCCCAGAGCTCTTCTATATCATCAAAAGAGAGTTTCAATACAATATTCTACTGGGTCAACCTTGGATTCATACCATGGCCTGTGTCCCCTCTACCCTGCACCGTTGTGTGAAGTTTGAGCATGACGGGCAAGTCCACACCATTCCTGCTGACCCTTCACCCTTCAAGACTTGCAACACAACTTACCGTCCCAACGATGTCCTCATTCCCATCAAGCCGTCAACTCCGACACCACCTCCATCTGCAGAAGCTTCGACCAGTTGGCAATCGGTGGTCACCCTCACCCCTCCTCTTCAAGCACTGACCAAAGACCCCATGGAAGACATCTTCCAATGACTATCACTTGGAGAATATTGCTTGTTGACCCTAAACATGTTCTAAACTCTGCAAGAGTATGGACGCCTTCATCTCAGTCCCAATTACGACCATCGAATCGGGATGGTCATGCCTTATGGTCCTCCTCACCTCCAAACCAACTTTGTCTATGGGGGGCTCAATCAAGCTCCTACCAACGATAATTCCCTCTCTTCACCCCAACCTTTCACATCAGATTTCTCATTTCTTGGCAACCCCGCCTTCGCACACACTTACCTTTACAGGTGTGCATGGAAGGGTTTTGGTTTTGGATGTTATGAGTAGGGCTCCCATCAGCCCATCAAGCCACTCAATGATGACGATGCCAAGAAACGGTATGGCCTGGGATATCATGACCCCACTCAGGCTCCTTTCGACCTTTATCCCGAGCCAACAATTGACCAATCTCCTCCAAACTCACCCATTTCTCCTTCGTCACCTACGGAGTCGGTGGTTTCCATCCCTCCTAGTTTCTTTTTCCATAAACACCATCTGCCTAGAACCCCTGACCTATCAGCTCAATGGGGTGTCCAGATCTCTCCTTCTCATCTTTCCTAACATGATAGAGGATGAGTCGGCAACCATTCACACTGTCCACTGCGTTGACGATGACGCCATCCTTTCCTACATGGGTGCCGATGACTCTTTCATCCAATGTTCCCTCCCTTCTGAGACCCAGGTTATGTTAAATGAATCAACCATTGACATCAACCTCCCTTCTTCCGATGTTCCTCACGTCTTAAAGATTGGCCAATCTTTAGACACTCAGGAGCAGCTTGACTATACCCAATTCCTTTTCGACCATAGCAAGGCCTTTGCCTAGACTTACAGTGACATGCCTGGCATCAACCCCACCATTGCTACCCATAACATTATGACCAAACTAGAGGCTAAGCCTGTTAGGCAAAAGCTTTGAAAGATGCATCCTCACGTTGCACTCCTTGTCAAAGAGGAGCTTCAGCACCTTCTTTCTGTCTCCTTCATCTAGCCCATCGATTATCTGCAGTGGGTCTCTAACATCATCCTAGTTACTAAAGCAACTGGAGGGATTCGGATCTGCACGGACTATCGTGACCTTAACCTAGCCTGTCCCAAAGATGACTTTCCTCTTCCTAACATTGACCAGCTTGTTGATCTCATGGCCAGCCATGAGATGCTATCTCTCATGGACGGGTTTTCAGGATACAATCAAATCCTGATCGCACTGGAAGATCAGCACAAGACTACCTTTATCACCCCATGGGAGACTTTCTGGTATCGTGTCATGCCTTTCGGCTTGAAAAATGTTGGTGCCACATATCAGCATGCCATGACCTACATTTTCCACGATCTCCTCCACAAAATCATGGAGGACTATGTGGACGACCTTCTCGGCAAGTCCAAGCTTCACCGCGACCACTTGACCATTTGTTAGGTGCCATGATCGCGCACCGAGACGAGCATCATCGTGAGCAAGCAGTTTACTACATCAGCCGAACACTAGTCGACTATGAAACTCGGTATACTCATACCGAGAAACTCTGTTTGGCATTAGTCTTTTCTGCTACCAAGCTCCGCCACTATCTTCTCAACCATAAAACCTTTGTCGTCACTCACACTGACCCTCTCAAGTATATGCACTCCAAGCCATATCAGAATCAACGTATGGCTTGGTGGCTCATGCTGCTCGCTGAGTTTGACCTCGAATTCATCCAGCAGAAATCTATCAAGGGGCAAACCATCGCTGACCAACTGGCAGATGCCCCTCTTCCCGACAACCAACCTTCACAGTGTGAGTTCCCTGACAAATCTATCGCCACACTTTCCACCGATGACACCGTCTACCAAATGACCATGTTCTTTGACGGCTCCAAATGTCAACTCAATGGGGGTGCGGGGGTCATCCTCATCCCACTCGAAGGGGAGCCCATGCCTTTATCTTTCAAGCTTGACTTTGATTGTACCAATAATATGGCCGAATACAAGGCCTTAATTTTGGGACTTCAGACTGCCCTTTCCCTCCACATCAAGTCTATCAACATCTTTGGCGACTCGCAGCTCATCGTCAATCAAGTTAACGGTTCATACCTCTGTAAAAATGAAGTTTTACAGAGGTATAAAAATTGTGCTGACCTTCTTTTGGCATCTTTCGACCATTATCTCTTGCAGACTGTTCCACGCTCTACGAACAAGTTTGCTGACACCATGGCTTCTCTTGCTTCGCATATCCCATCTTCATCATCATCATCTCAACTTTTTGTCACAGTGCATCGTGTACCTTTGCCTTCATACATCTCCCCTCACATCGCCCATATCAACACTGTCAATTCTAGCCCACAAGATGACTGGTATAAGTAACTAGTGGACTACTTATCTCTTTCTGTCACTCTTCCCAACCTCTCTAGCAATGCGCGGTGAGCTTTCATCAAACACACAGCTTGCTATACCATGCTAGGGGGTCTTCTTTATAAGCGAGGCTTCGACAGCCTCCTTCTTCATTGTCTAACCTCCACTGAAGCTTCTCAAGCCATAAAACAAGTCCACGACGGGATTTATGGCAGACAATTTAGTGGAAACTCGGTTGCCAAGCGCATCCTTCGCCTGGGTTATTATTGGCCCACCCTTCATCAAGACTGTAACGACTATTTTCAGCGTTGCATCAAGTGTCAGCAACACTCTAACTTGCTTCATCTCCCCAGCCATGCCTTACAAGTCACTCAGGATTTATGGCCTTTCTCTCAGTGGGGCTTAGATCTCATCGGTGAGATTAACCATCACTCGTCTCTTCGTCATCAGTCTATCATCACTGCCACTGAGTATTTCACCAAGTGGGTGGAAGCCATTCCTCTTGTCTCCACAAAAGCTGACAAAATTGTCGACTTCATCAGTAGCCACATCATCTATCGTTTTGATGTCCCTCACAAAATCATCACCGACAACGGCAAGTCCTTCAAAAACAAGACTGTCCAAAAACTATGCGACTCATTTGGCATCAAACTCAGCTTTTCTTTGCCTTACTACCCACAAGCAAATGGGTAGGCTGAGGCTTCCAACAAAATTCTGACTAAAATTCTCATGAAGGTGGTCAACGACACAAGAAGGGATTGGCACATTCATATTCCCTTCACTTTTTGGGCCTACCGCACTAGCATCCAAACCTCTACGGGCGCTACTCCTTTCTCCCTCATGTACGAAACGGAGGCTGTCTTACCTCTCGAAGTACAAATCTCGTCTCTCTGCATCTCCCTGCATGACATTCTTTCCAACGATGACTTTCGTCAAGATCGCTTAGCTCAACTTGAGTTACTTGATGAGCACCGTCTTGCTGCCCTCAATCATCTCCATGTCTACCAAAGTCGCATAAAGCGAGCCTACGACAAAAATCTGTGAGAACGAGATTTCAACATCGGAGACCTTGTCCTCAAAGAGAATCAGCACGTGACCAATATGAAGCGAAGTAAACGAGGCAAATTCGCCCCCAATTGGCTTGGACCTTTTATCATCACGCACAAGTATGGGTCAAGGACTTATCATCTGTCCTCCCTCGATGAACGGCCAGAACTTGAGCCTCTTAATGTGTTGACTCTTCGACCATTCTTCTGTTAGTCGAGTACTCGTCTACTAGACACATAACTTGAGCTCGTCCCTTAAGTAATCCTCATCCTCTTAATCCTCATTCCTTTCAACCCTATTCCCCTTTAATAAGTCCTCTACAACCCTTTTATGATGCATGGATGCTTTGTCCTAATAAAAGGGCATCCTTGAGCTTTTACAGTCTTGTCCATGACTCAAAAAAAAAAAATCAAGATGTCAAAACATAATCCAAGGTCACAAAATCAAATCAAAAAGACAGACTGCTCCCTCGAAGGATAGTTATATTATCATTGCTATAACTAATAGACTGATCCCTCAAAGGACAGCTATTCAAACATTATATAAAGCAAAAATATAGACCACTCCCTCGAAGGATGGCTATGACTAAATCTTGCTACAAACAGCAACCTTTCTTAGAAGCTTTCCGCATTGATCAGCTTCGCAACATGACCATAAATCAAATGACATCTCTATGTAGACTTCCCGCATCGATCTGTCTACACCAAAAAAAAAAAAATGAGTCATGGACTTGGCTTGTAGTTGTCTCAGGGTCTCCTATAAAAAGGGGCAAGGTTATCCCTGCTCGTAAATTGGGTTACCCTATCCTCCTCCTATTACCTACTCAAGGGACTTCGAGCTCACTTTAATGTCAAAGTGATTCGATTACCATTCTAATACAACACTGGTCAACGACGTAATGCATGAACGGGGCTTTTGTTCTAATAACCCCTCTCTATGCTCCCTTTCTGGTCCTTATCAATGAAAGAACGATTCGCCTTTCACCTTTTCTCTACAATTTGGTCACATTTAACCACATCAATTGTCGACTCAACTCAAACCAAGCTATTTTTCATCCTCATGGCATCAGACATCATCCTCGTCCATTTCACATAGTTTCTATGGACACCAGTACACATGGAAACTATCGACCAGACCTAATTTATGTTAAGCATAAACCAATACTTGCTCAAGCATAAATGGACCTCCACTCATTTTTATCATACATCCATCACGACTATGGAAACTTGCTAGGGATGAAAGACTCTCGACCAATTCTACAGAATACACCATTTGTAGCATCATCTTATCCTCATCTTACCCTCATCATTTCAACACTTGACCACATCCAATCATCGACCAATCTTCTCAATTCATCCGAACTACATTGGTCTGAGGCCCTATGACCAGGGCTATGTAGGCAGCACTCAGATAACACATCCTCTGAGGTTATCTCGACCACCCCCGTTTGTTCATCTCTTTGATGGATAAACCTTCTCTTCTATGACTTTGATCATGACCAACTCCATCAACTTTGACCAAGACCAATCATTTTCTTTGACCATTCCTCCCTTTTAGGGAGAACTACATTGGCTTGAGGCCCTTCACACAAGGGCTATGTAGGCAGCACTCAGATCACATAACATTTTTTGAGGTTAGCTCGGCCACATCCTTTCATCCATCCATCCCCTTGACCAATGACCATTGGAGATCATGCGTATCTCCTTCGACCTTCGACTACTTCCAAGCCAAAGTTGCCTTGGTTGTTTTTGCGTGTGTGTTACCTCACGGTTGGTTAGCAGAATTATATGTAGACTATTTTTGACCCTTCGCAAGTATAGGATCGCAAGTCAGTTGATCCCTACTACTTGTGGCATTTTTGTGTTTTTGGGAGCACTTCCTGAGCCTGGGATACCTGGAACACAATGACCATTTGGAGCTTCAGCTTAGATTGAGTAACCCGATCAGTAGACGACTAAATGCTGGTGCTCGGTTACTTCAATTTTGGCACTCCTTGACCCTCTACATGTGACAATTTGACCCGACCATCCCGTGAAGTGGCATACGCGCAATCACGACTATTGCAGCATTTTTGCTCACACTCTTCTATCCATCTCTCTGTCAAATAGACACTCGATCTCCAGTTCCCTTCTCTCGACTATCGCTTTAAGGGGGGAACACCTCATTCTTTTCCTGGGGCAACCAACTCCTATTTTTGTCTTGTAGTTCATCAAGAACAACCAACAAGACAAAAAGGGGCAAATGTAGATACCACAAATGTGTCTGCACCTTAGTTCTCCCCCCTTGTCCACCTCAAACCCATATCCTAACCCTTGGCCTTAGTCCCCTCTACTCATTTAATTAAAATAACTTAAATATTTCAATTAAGTGGCCCCCTTTCCACCTCACCCTTGCCACCTTGGATCCTCCCTTGGATCCCTTCACCTCCCTCCTAGCCTTTATTATGCCAAATCTTCTCATTATCTTCCTCCCGTGCCCATTTAAGCATCCTCATGACCGTTCTTTCCATAATCCCTCACCCGGCGGCATGTAAGAACAGGCAGAGGCTATTTTTAGTCTCTGCCCCCATTCTGCCACTGCCGACATCAGTGATTCTGCTGGCATCGACAGCCTTCAAGACTCCTTTCTGCATCCATTCCAGCCCCCAGCCCCTGGAGCTCACAAACTGAATTCTCTTGGCGTTTTGGCATTCTACTCTTCTCCCTCTGGACCTCGTGCAACAGCAGCAACAGGTGCAGGGATTCTTGAGCAGAGATTAAGTCTTCTGTGGTCTCAACAACAGCTCTCCCACTCTTCATTCAGCAAGCTAAAAAGGTAAGCATAGTCTGTTATTTCATTTCTTTTCTTTTCTTTAGTGTTTAGTTATTTGGTATCTGTTGTCTCCCACTCCCTCTGTCCTGCCCCCTGAGAGGCTGAAAAGCCTTCTCAGGCCCTGTCCTCTGTCCATCTCCCTTTCACCTGTCATCCTTTCAGTATAAATCTCAGACAACTCCCTCATCCCTCCTGCCAACAAAGACCCTGTACAGGGCACCTAATCAAAACCAGACCATTCCCTAGTCCATTCAAAGTTGTCCCTGAACTCTGTCTTGACCCTGTTCACAAACCAGCCCTGTCCACAGTCCAAAAACCTGACCAGACCCGACTACAGGCCACTGCCCTGATCGATGCCAATTACTGCCCCGACCAACGTCGGTAGGATAACCGAAGTCGACAGACTAGGCAACTGACGTCGGCAACATTCCCGACCTCAGCGAATGTCATCAGCCCGACAACTCCTTTCAGGTAATCATTGATCTTTTCTTTCATTTCTAATTTGTTTATCACTCCTATATTCTGGCATTCTGTATTTCCTTAGTCTTTTATCTATCTGTTATCAGTGGGTTGACCTCCCTTGAGGAAGTTTTCACACTTCTGGGAACAAGCTTTCGCTTGGCAACCCACTGCCTATCCATCTAACATTTTCTTGTCCAAGTTTCTTTTCTTTTGCAGTGTCATTCCTCCATAGCCAAAGAGGGGTGCCCACAAACATCTGGATTACGGTGCGCAATCTTTATCCAGGTACTTCTAGCCTTGTCCATTTCTTTAATTTTTTTATTCATCTTTTGAATGTAGAAAGCGAATTAGTGATAGAAAGCAAAGGGCGTCCTTGAACTTCTACAGTCTTGTCCATGACTCAAAAAAAAAAAAAAAAATCAAGATGTCAAAACATAATCTAAGGTCACAAAATCAAATCAAAAAGAAAGACTGCTCCCTCGAAGGACAGCTGTATTATCATTGATGTAGCTAATAGACTGATCCCTCGAAGGACAGCTATTCAAACATTATATAAAGCAAAAATATAGACCACTCCCTCGAAGGATGGCTATGACTAAATCTTGCTACAAACAGCAACCTTTTTTAGAAGCTTCCCGCATTGATCAGCTTCGCAACATGACCATAAATCAAATGACATCTCTATGTAGACTTCCCGCATCGATCAGTCTGCACCAAAAAAAAAAAAAAATGAGTCATGGACTTGGCTTGTAGTTGTCTCAGGGTCTCCTATAAAAAGGGGCAAGGTTATCCCTGCTCGTAAACTAGGTTACCCTATCCTCCTCCTATTACCTGCTCAAGGGACTTTGAGCTCACTTTAATGTCAAAGTAATTCGATTACCATTCTAATACAACACTGGTCAACGACGTAATGCATGAACGGGGCTTTTGTTCTAATAACCCCTCTCTATGCTCTCTTTCTGGTCCTTGTCAATGAAAGAGCGATTTGCCTTTCACCTTTTCTCTACACTTTGGTCACATTTAACCACATCAATTGTCGACTCAACCCAAACCAACCTTAACATTTTCATCATTTTCAACAGACATCATCCTCATCCATTTCACATAGTTTCTATGGACACCAGTACACATGGAAACTATCGACCAGACCCAATTTATGTTAAGCATAAACCAATACTTGCTCAAGCATAAATGGACCTCCATTCATTTTTAGCATACATCCATCAGGACTATGGAAACTTGCTAGGGATGAAAGACTCTCGACTAATTCTACAGAATACACCATCTGTAGCATCATCTTATCCTCATCTTACCCTCATCATTTCGACACTTGACCACATCCAATCATCGACCAATCTTCTCAATTCGTCCAAACCACATTGGTCTAAGGCCCTATGACCAGGGCTATGTAGGCAGCACTCAGATAACACATCCTCTGAGGTTAGCTCAACCACCCCCGTTTGTTCGTCTCTTTGATGGACAAACCTTCTCTTCTGTGACTGTGATCACGACTAACTCCAACTTTGACCAAGACCAATCATTTTCTTTGACCATTCCTCCCTTTTAGGGAGAACTACATTGGCCTGAGGCCCTTCACACAAGGGCTATGTAGGTAGCACTCAGATCACATAATGTTTTCTGAGGTTAGCTCAGCCACATCCTTTCATCCATCCATCCCCTTAACCAATGACCATTGGAGATCATGCGTATCTCCTTCGACCTTCGACTACTTCCAAGCCAAAGTTGCCTTGGTTGTTTTTGCATGTGTGCTACCTCACAGCTGATTAACAGAATTGTCCACAGACTATTTTTGACCCTTCACAAGTATAGGATCGCAAGCCAGTTGATCCCTACTACTTGTGGCATTTTCATGTTTCTGGGAGCACTTTCTGAGCCTGGGATACCTAAAACACGACAACCATTTGGAGCCTCAGCTTAGATTGAGTAACCCAATCAGCAGATGACTAAATGCTGGGGCTCGGTTACTTCAATTTTGGCACTTCTTGACCCTCGACATGCGACAATTTGACCCGACCATTTTGTGAAATGGCATACGTGCAATCGCGACTATTGCAGCATTTTTGCTCACACACTTCTATCCATCTCTCTGTCAAATCGACACTCGATCTCCAGTTCCCTTCTCTCGACTATCGCTTTGAGGGGGGAACACCTCATTCTTTTCTTGGGGCAACCAACTCCTGTTTTTGTCTTGCAATTCATCAAGAACAACCAACAAGACAAAAAGGGGCAAATGTAGACACCACAAATGTGTCTGCACCTTGGTTCTCCCCCCTTATCCACCTCAAACCCATATCCTAACCCTTGGCCTTAGTCCCCTCCACTCATTTGATTAAAATAACTTAAATATTTCAATTAAGTGGCCCCCTTTTACCTCACCCTTGACACCTTGGATCCTCCCTTGGATCCCTCCACCTCCCTCCTAGCCTTTATTATGCCAAATCTTCTCATTATCTTCCTCTCGCGCCCATTTAAGCATCCTCATGACCGTTCTTCCCACAATCCCTCGCCCGGCGGCATGCAAGAATAGGCAGAGGCTATTTTTAGTCTCTACCCCCATTCTGCCACTGTCGACGTCGGTGACCCTTTGGTCGACGTCGGCGATCCTACTGGCGTCAGCAGCCTTCAAGACTCCTTTCTGCATCCATTCCAGCCCCCGACCCCTGGAGCTCGCAAACTAAATTCTCTTGGCATTTTGGCATTCTCCTCTTCTCCCTCTAGACCTCGTGCAACAGCAGCAACAGGTGCAGGGATTCTTGAGCAGAGATTAAGTCTTCTATGGTCTCAACAACAGCTCTCCCACTCTTCATTCAGCAAGCTAAAAAGGTAAGCACAGTCTGTTATTTCATTTCATTTCTTTTCTTTAGTGTTCAATTATTTGGTATTTGATGTCTCCCACTCCCTCTGTCCTACCCCCTAAGAGGCTGAAAAGCCTTCTCAGGCCCTGTCCTCTGTCCATCTCCCTTTCACCTATCATCCTTTCAGTACAAATCCCGGACAACTCCCTCATCCCTCCTGTCAACAAAGACCCTGTATAGGGCACCTAATCAGAACCAGACCATTCCCCAGTCCATTCAAAGTTGTCTCTGAACTCTGTCTCGACCCTGTTCACAAACTAGCCCTATCCACAGTCCAGAAACCCGACCTAACCCGACTACAGGCTACTGCCCCGACCGACGCCAGTTACTTCCCCGACCGACGTCGGCAGGATAACCGAAGTCGGCAGACCAGGCAACCGACGCCGGCAACATTCCCGACCTCGGTGATTGTCATCAGCCCAACAACTCCTTTCAAGTAATCATTGATCTTTTCTTTCATTTCTAATTTGTTTATCACTCCTATATTCTGGCATTCTATATTTTCTTAGTCTTTTATCTGTCTGTTATCAGTGGGTTGACCTCCCTTGAGGAAGTTTTCACACTTCTGGGAACAAGCTTTCACTTGGCAACCCACTGCCTATCCATCTAACATTTTCTTGTCCAAGTTTCTTTTCTTTTGCAGTGTCATTCCTCCACAGCCAAAGAGGGGTGCCCACAAACGTCTGGATTACGGTGCGCAATCTTTATCCAGGTACTTCTAGCCTTGTCCATTTCTTTAGTTTCTTTATTCATCTTTTGAATGTAGAAAGTGAATTAGCGATAGAAACAATGAGTTTTGTGGTTACCATCGAGTTAAAGGTCACAACTCTAACAATTTCAAGATGCTCAAGAACATTGTTCAAGATATGCTTGATAGAGGTAAAATTGTCTTAGATAATCCTAACACACCTCCTAATAAAAGTATGGATGTGTTCAAACACCCCTTTCCTAACCATTCACTAAATCAAAATATTGTCTAGTCCACAACTAACTCAAGTGATCATAATATCCATACGGTTAATATGGTCTTTCTTTTATCTTCAATTCAACCTTACCCTCAATAAGAGACACCTATTTCTTTGACTCCTCCCCCAAATTTCATGGCGTCTATTTTACCCATTCTTCCTCCTCAGGTAGAAGAGCCTATTTCACCCATTTCACTCCCTCAAGAGGAAGAACCTCCTTTGACACTCCTTTTGCCACCTTGGGAGCTTGTAATCCCAATTCCATTTGCACCAATATTATCTATCCTCTTACCTCTTAAAGGACACACTCTACATATTCCTCAACCACATGTTGAAGGGAACATCATTCCCACATTATACCCTCTTAAGGAACCTACTTTGCCTACCTCCTCTCCACCCATGGTAGATAAAGTCTCTTCTCCTTTCTCTGTCAAAGAAGACCCTGTTGCAGTTCTTTCTCATCTTTGGCCTGAAGTAGCAGAAACCAACAATTTCCCTCTTTCCTAAACACTACAAATTTCTAAAGATACGACTGTAAGACCTCTGTCAACTTCATCAAAACCCTTCTCAATTTGGTAAAAAGTCTAAAATTTCTTGACTCCATGAAGCTTAACCATGCATCATTTTGGGATTAACTTAAGACTCTGTATCCAACACAATGAATGTTGACCTTTACCGCCAATCCCCTTACTACCCTTTACCCTAAGGTCTTTGATAAAGTTAGAGCTTCTTCAACAAAATCAATTGAAGTTCATCGATCTATGTCAGAACCCTCGCCCTCACAAGAATTTGTTACATTAAAGCAAACCCTTGGGTATTTAATTCATCCATAGGTGAAATTAGATTTAACTCCTCAACCATAAATTAGAGTTTCTCACCCTAGAATACAAAAGAATGTTAAGCCACTTAGACCTCATGTATCCCTTCTTCAACCCTCAACTTTACCATCCATTTTGGGACCATACCCTTCTACTATAGTTAGAATATTGTCTAACCAAGCCAAATAAATGGTTAAGCTACCTCCACTCCTACCTTTACCATCTGGTAGACCTCTCACATATGACATTAATAAAGTGACAGCACAAAATGTAACTCCACCATTTCTAAATAAGACACCACATAAAATTACCTTTCCAACACTGAAACAAAAGAAGGTGTCCACTCCTATTAGTACAATAAGCATGAGCCCACTTGTAGGCTCCCAAATATTTTTCTTACATTAGTTTTTTCAAGATTTGGAAATAACTCTTCCTCCCATTAAGCCTTATAGTCTCTTGGATTGAATCCATCTTGGTTTGATGATACACAAGTTTGTTTCTATCATTTTTCACCTGGACATGATACTAAGAATTATAAATCCCTCACAATGGTTATTCAACAACCCTTTAATGTTGACATCCTTTTCAATGACACTTCCATTAACCTTCTTATTATTCTACCTTTCACATCTATAGTGTTGGGGAATCCAAGAACAACACACCTATTCTGATCCCACTTGTTAGGATCTTGCTCCTCAGAAAGAGCACAATATGATTACCACATACAAGCAATTAAACATGCAGAATTAACCAAAAGTAACAAGTAACTAGAATTCACAAATAGCATAAATATGAGAGACAATACACTATCTTGTATTAATACTCATCCAAAAATAAAATACAATAAATAAGATGCCACTTCTTCTCCACACCTCTCGAAAGCTTCCCACACCTCAAGTGTTTAGTAATTTTCTTCAAGAGTTCACTCTCCTACCAAAAATGGTCCCAACACACAACTCACACACAAAATTGGTGTTCACCTCCAACTAGTCAGTAATAACCCTGCCAGTACACAAGTACTCAAAGTACTTCAAGTAGATCTCCCATAAGCTTGCAACAACCTACAACTCAAATGATCATACTTACACATGTAGATCTTCAAATGTGGCCTTGCACACTTGCTGACCAAGATCCTACAACTGGAAGAAATCCTTTTCTTGCCTTCCTTCTAATTACAATACATCCCAATGGGTCTATAAATAGATCCTAGACTTAACAATAACTTAGACTCTTAATTTCGACACGTAGCTCAAGACTCAAAGTAGCCTTTACATGCAAACTCTCAGTTCAACGAACTAACTGTCTGTGCAACGAACAATTCTGGAACTGCCACAGGTGACCGACGTCGATCCCTGTCTGACTGGTGCAGACCGACATCGGCTGACTCCCTACTAATGCCAGTTGCCTTCTACATTCATCATGACCAATGTCGGTTATACTACTGACGTCGGTGTCTTTGGAACTTCAATAACCTCCTCTTCATCTGCATAGTTGAAGCTTTTAGCTCCACAACCTAAAATATAGTGCCTCCTACCATTCCATCAAAATTTAAACCCTAAGATGTCATTGTAACCCCTTTACCACCTCCTTTGCCAAATTTTCAAATCAACATAGTTAATGTGACCACAAGGTCACAAAACCAAAAGGATAAAGCTAAGGAAAAGGTCACTACACCTTAGACCCATCCCTTCACCAAAGACACTCCCCCTACTAATCCTAATATTTCCATCTTAGGTGTTCCTAAAACAACATTTTTAGATGTTACTCAAAGCTCAATGGTGAAGCAGCTTCACCAAACTCCTATGAAGATGTCTTTGTACGAGTTAATCCAAAGTTCATCCCAACACTGTCAAGCTTTGACTAGTGATTTTCAATTGAATGAGTTATAATCGGATGATCCCTAACCTCTTGCAGCTTTGGTTGGCTCCCTTAATTTTGTCTCTTTGATTTCTTTCAGTAATTCATAAATTCCACTTTAACACCTTGAAGATCAAGATTCTACCCTTTTTATTATCATATATATTGATCAAACTCATATCAAGAGAGTTATGATTGATGGGGGGGCTAGTATTAATATTATTTCCACCCATGGCTATAAAAAAATATCCCTTACTGACAATTATATGTCTCAAACTGATGTTGTACTATGTTCCTTTAACGACACTATAACTATTATGATGGACACTATTTTCTTACATATTTGTGTATGTCTCCACATAGTTCTCAATCTCTTTTATGTTGTGGAAGGAGATTTCTAATATAACCTACTACTTGGATGACCTTGGATATGTGTTATGGCATGTGTACCCTTGACTTTACACCACTGTGTCAAGTTTGAGCATGATGGAAAAGTACATGTTATACCTACTGACCCACCTCCATTTAAAACATGTAATATGACCTATAGTCCCAATGATGTTCTAATCCCACTGAAAACATCATCCTCCTCACATGATACTTTTGAATCATCCATAAGCTCCACTCTTGCGATTACATAGATACCAGTAACACAAATTCTTGACAACTATCCCATGGAGGATGCCTTTTAACATTTATCACTTGGTGAATATCATTTATTGGCAATCAACATGTTTTATAATAGACAAGAATATAGAAGGCTTCACATGCACCCAAATTATGATCCCCTTATTGGGATGGTCATCCCTTATGAACCCCCTAACCTTCAAACTAATTTCATATATGGGAGAATTGATCAAGCTCCTATTGTCAGCAATCCATCTTCTTTGCCACAACCATTTACTTATGAATTCTATTTTTTGACTAACCCTAGATTAACTCACACCTACTTATATAGGTGTGCCTGGAAAGGATTTGGTTTGGGTCATTATGAACAAGGTGTCCATATGCCTATTGAATATCCTACTAGCAACACTATTGAAAATACTAAAAAGAGGCATGGGGTGGGATATGATGAACTAAATAAACTCACTAAAACCTCCCATGTACTAATTGCTAAAGAACCAGTCTCTCTTTCTCCACCATCACCTATAGAATTATAGGTATCTATACTTCCTAAAAAAAATTCAATAAATACCATCCATTTAGGGCCTCTCACCTATCATCAGGGTAAGGAAACAAGGTCCCTTCCTCTCATTCATCCTAAAATAATTAATGAATATTCTCCCACTATTAACACTATCCAATGTCAGGATGATGATGTAATTCTCACCTACATGGGTGTAGATTATTCTTATATCCAATTATTTCTCCCATCCAAAACCTAAGCTACATTAAATGAATCAACCATTGACATCAACATACCCTCCCATGATAACCCTCACATCCTCAAGATTGGCCAATCTTTAGTTTCCTCTAAGCAAGTTGATTGTGCACATTTCTTAATGACCATAGCAAAGCCTTCACTTGGTCTTATAATGACATCACCCCCTATCATCACCCATAACATTATCACCAATTGAGATTTTAAACCCTTTAAGCAAAAACTTCACAAAATGCATCCTCGTATCATTCTCTTTGTCAAAGAAGAGCTCTAACACCTCCTTTCTATTAACTTTATCCAATCCATCGACTACCTATAATGTATTTCTAATATTGTTCCTATCATAAAAGCAACTAGGGGAATCTGTATTTGTACTGACTATCATGATTTAAACCTCACTTGTTAAAAATATGGTTTCTCATTGTCTAGTATCGACCAACTTATTGATCTAACAATCATCCATGAGATTATCTCACTTATGGATGGATTTTCTAGATATAATCAAATCCTAGTGTCTCTTGAGTATCAACACAAGGCCACCTTTATTACCCTATGAGGGACTTTTTGTTATCAGGTCATGCCTTTTGGCCTAAAAAATGATAGTGCAACCTACTAATGTGCCATGACTTACATTTTCCATGATCTCCTACACAAAATTATGGAGGATTAAATGGATGACTTACTCATCAAGTCTAAACTTCAACAAGAACACTTAATAATTCTCAAAACCATATTCACTCATCTCCTCTAATATAATGTTTGACTAAACCTAAAGAAATGTGTCTTTGGTGTTCTTTTCGATAAACCATATTTATCATTTCTCTCCATAGTATCAAGGTCAATCCTATTAAGGTTAGAGCAATCCTAGAGATTCCTCCACCTACTAATATCAAAAAAATCCATAGCTTACAAGGCAAACTTCGGTCAATTTGACACTTCATTTCTCAATTTTTAGATCACTACCAACCCTTTCACTATCTTCTCAAAAAGGATGTCTCCTTCCAATAGACTATAGACTATCAAGAAGCCTTTGATGCACTTAAACAATACCTTCTTTCTGCAATAGTTCTTATTTCACCTAAGGAAAATTAGCCTTTTTACCTATACATCTCTACAACAGACCATTCCCTAAGAGTTATGATTTCACATCGAGATGACCAACATCAAGAGCAGGTGGTTTATTACATAAGCCACACACTTATTGATTATGAGACTCGATATACCCATACTAAAAATTTTCCTTGCATTGGTATTTTCCACCTCTAAGCTTCATCATTATCTCCTGAATCATAAAACCTATGTGGTCACCCATATTGATCCTTTTAAATACATGCACTCCAAAAAATATCACAACAAACATGTAGCTCGAATGGCTCATACTTCTTGCTAAATTTGACTTAGAGTTCATTTAGCAAAAATCAATTAAAGGACAAACAATCCTAGATAAATTAGTTATTGCCTCTTTACCTAACAACCAACCTTCAAACCTTGAATTCCCTGATGAATATATTACAACACTCTCCACCGATGACATCTCCTATCAAATGATGATGTTCTTTAATGGATCTAAATGCCAACATGGTGGGGGTGCAGAGGTCATACTTATTCTTCTAGATGGTGAACCTATGCCTTTGCCATTTAAACTAGATTTTGAATGCACTAATAATATGGTTGAATATGAGGCTTTGATTTTAGGACTTCAAATAGCTCTCTTCTTGCATATCAAATCCATAACCATTTTTAGTGATTCTCAGCTAGTGGTTAACCAAGTTAATAGTTCTTACCTATGCAAAAACAATATTTTACAATGGTATAAACATCTTGTAGATACACTCTTGGGATCATTTGACTCTTATCTCTTACAAACTATTCTTTAAACTACAAACAAGTTTTTTGGCATGATGGATTCACTTGCTTCACATATACCCTCTTCATCTTCCTCTTCAAGAATCTATGTCACCGTGTATCATGTAACATTACCCTATTATGTCTCAGCTAACATCTTATTTGCCAAAAATGTAACAACCAACCCACAAGACTTATGGTATAAACAACACACATATTATCTTTACTTCTCTATTACCCTTCTTTATATTTCTAATAATGGTAAATGGGCCTTCATAAAATGTGCCACTCATTACACTATACAAGGGGGACTTCTCTACAAGTAAAATTTTGATGGTCTTCTCCTTAGATGCCTAACTATTAATGATACTTCCTTTTCTATTAAGGAAGTCTATGATGGGATTTGTGATGGGCATTTCAATGGTCACACAGCTGCTAAATGTATTCTTCAGCTTGGCTATTATTGGCCCACACTTCATCAAGACTGTGCTGACTACTTTGGCATTTCATCAAGTGTCAATAACATACTAACCTTATTCACATTCCTAGTCATGCATTGTAACTTACCAAAGACGTTTGGCCCTTCTCCCAATGGGGCTTAGATCTAATTAGAGAGATTAACCCTCATTCATCACTCTGTCATTACTCTATCATTACTGCCACAGAATACTTCACCAAGTGGGTCAAGGCTGTCCCTCTCATCTCCACTAAAGTTGAAAAAAAAATTGGCTTCATTAACTATCACATCATCTATCATTTTGGTGTACCTCACAGTATTATAACTGATATTGGCAAGTCTTTTAAAAACAAGACTGTTCAAGGTATATGTGATGCATTTGGAATCAAATTAAGCTTCTCATCACCATACTATGCCCAAAATAATGGATAGGTAGAAGCTTCTAACAAAACTTTGACCAAGATTCTCATGAAGGTAGTCAATGATATAGGCAAGGATTGGCACACCCACATATTCTTTTTACTTTATAAGCTTACCGCATTAGCATTCAAACCCTAAAAGGTGATACACCTTTTTAATTGGTATATGGGATAGAGGTTGTTTTGCCTCTTGAGCTCCATATTCCTTCTCTTCATATTTATCTACATAACATACTTGCTAATGATGACTTTCACCAAGAACATTTCACCTAATTTGAATTGCTTGATGAGCACCATCTCATAGCCCTCAACCACCTCTAAATCTATCAAGAGCATATCAAATGTGCTTATAACAAAAACCTTAAAGAGCAAGATTTTAATATAGGAGATCTTGTCTTGAAAGAAAATCAACATGTGACGAACATGGAGAAAAGAAAATAGGGTAAATTTTCTCCTAATTTCCTTGGACCTTATATCATAACTCATAAGTATGGTTCAATAACTTATCACTTGTCTTCTCTTGAAGGAAGGCCAGAACCCAAGCCTTTAAATACCTTACACCTACAACCATTCTTTTGTTAAACTAGTGTCACTTTACTTCATGTTTAACTTAAGCTCATCCCCTGAGCATCCCTATTACATTCATTGTTCTTCCTCTTCACCCTTACTCCTATACACTTAGATAACTTACACAATGGTATGGTTTTATCCTCATAGTGGAAAACTCCTAAGCCTTTAAAATCTTGTCCATGACTAAAAGAAAAAACAAAATGGATATTTAAAAAGGTTATAAAATCTCAGGTTATTTTTTTTAAAATGTAGACTGCTCCCTTGAAGGATAGCTATGTAAATTCTCTCTGTGATTATCAATAGACTGCTCCCTTGAAGGATAGCTATTTAATTTTTTTTTTAAATACTTAGATCACTCCCTTGAAGGATGGCTAAGCCAATATTTATTGTCAAAGGAAAAAACAAATACAAAAGGCTCCCCATATTTTTGCATGACCTTAACCTATACAAAATCCCATTGTAGGCTTCCCACATTGATCAGCTTACAAAAAAAAGCTTTAAGTCATGGACTTGCCAATATTAGCTCTCGAGACACCCACAAAAGGGACATATCATTTCTACTTGGTAGGTTATGCTATCTAAACATTTTCCCCCATTCTCCCCTTTTTCCCCTCATACTCTTTCAATGGACTATGAAGCTCACTTAACATGAGGTAAACATTGTGCTCATGAAAAAGGCTCATTTTCCTGAGCTTGTTTATGTTCTAAATTATGGTATTTACCAATGCATGAGCATTCTGCCTTTTTATTTTTCCATCCTCATCACATGTTGATATCTCTATTTCAGATGCAGAAATAATTTCATACCAACATCAACCTAATCAACCTATTTATTTTATGCATATACCATCACACATATGGAAAAATGTTGAAATAAATTAACCCACTCAATCTACTCATTTTAGGCATAAACCATCACAAATATGGAAAAATGCTAAGATGAAGCTATCCAATCAACTACACATATACCATCACATAAATGGGAAAGGCTAGTCTAACATCAAATAACATGATCAACATTAACATCCAGATTAACATAGCAATAAATTAACATCATCTATATCAAAATTATAATCATAAGCAATGCATCTCAATTAAACACATGGCAATGAATAAACATCTCATATATAAATATGTGATAAAATACATGTTTATCATCTACATCATCAAAACATCATAAATATCTCTCAAAATATACATCTTGCATCTTTAGCTCACAGGTCGGTATACATATAACATATATAAACAAAAATTGGTAAATGTTAATACATAAGGTCCTTAAGGCTCTCCCAGAGGTCATGATGATGTAGTATCATCACCACTCTCTTTCCATCTACATTGGCATGAGCTTGAAGTAATCACATGTGACATTGACCTCTCTTACTCTCTAAACTTTGAATATCAGTGTATCTGCAAGAACTCTCTAATCACCCTCTCATAGTAAGTAATTTCATCTAGGGTAGTCAAATACCTTAGCATCAATATAGTTTATGGAGGACCCATGGCACCTAATGATGGCCCAGCTTGTACTAGTCCTTATGGTGGTGGTGGTGGAGGAGGAGTGGCCTAGCCTACTACCCTAAGAATATCTCTCTCTATTATCATTGTAATCACCAAACCCTATAAAATGACTACCTAACCCTATAGTATAGAAACCTAACCTTACAGAGACTAATATGACCCTACAACATCACCACCTACCCTTGTAAGGATAAAACCTCTACTTGGGCCATCTCTTGAGCTTGCACCACTATATCTCAAGCTTTTACTATTATATATCACCCCTATAGTACTACATCTCTCTCCCTGACTAACCCCTATAAGTCTATTAACGGCCTCCTAACCTCCACCATTAGATGCAACCCAACCCATAAAGCTATATAGGCAATTGTACACCCTAGGTCCCCAATACCTGGCCCTATTGGTATCTCCTTAAAATCTAGCCCATCAGTCTCTTTGGGCAATGGTAAAGGTGCCTCTATGTCATCCCTCCTATATTGAGGGAAGGTCGGTAGAATATCCTATAATATCCCAAACTATTTCTTGACCTATGCCATCAGTACCATCTCTAGCTCATTAGCCCATCTCCCATTGACCCATAATGAGCTCTATAATCCAATAAGCTGCTTTTTCTATCCTCTAAAAACTAGATGTGTCAGATACAATCTCCATATGATATCTGTAGGGATCATGCCCTTGATCATGCACTTATAGTAGGTGATGTCTTGCATGATGTCATCCACTCAAGTCTGTGTCATCCCATCTCTCCACCATCTAAATACAACCTTGAATCTGGCTAGGATAGTGGTAGGTAGCCCCAATGGTCATGTTACCATGATGTGTTCATATGCCCAATAGTGTAGGAAATGGCTGACACAAATTATTTCACTGATGTAGCCTCAAACCCCACAACTCTCTATATAATTGTGTCAAAAATAATAGACCCCAAGCAAAAATATTATATTGCTCTATCATCTATGTAATTACATCAATCAAAGAAATTATAAATCTCCCTATTTCTACATCAGGTAATACATAAACCATGATCTTGATCATCATCAAGATGTTCAGATGATGCTACTCTTCATCATCCATATAGAGTGGCTCATATGAAAACTCATAGAGTGGTAGGTCACCTCACTAATATGCTCCCCATATAAATTGACCATATGTATATCATGATCCTCTCTCAAATATGCAAAAATCTCCTCATCCTGGAGTGGTAGCCACAGAATCCTATAGACATCCACCTGTGTGACTTTCAACCCTTTAGTTGGTAGATGGAAGGTGTTGGTGGTATGATCCCACCTCTCAATCAATATTATCATTAGTGATATATCCCATGTAACATGATATTATCATCACACTCCTCCTAAACCAATAGCCACCATAGGCTCCCACTCATCTGGAGTGACATCTCTCCTAATGCATGTTAATAACTTCAATAGATGGTCTCATAGTGTAAGCTCCATCCTCACCTACATATATACACAAATTAATTAGGTCACATTCCTTTTAATCTACTCCCTCACCACCTTTTTCCCTTCTCATTGGGAGAACTACATTGGTTTGAGGCTCTAAACTAGGTTGTGTAGGTACATGAGGTCTTCTGAGGTTAGCTTGGCCATATATCCACCTTAATAACTACCCTAGGCTTCACTACCTCTCTCTCTACCCTAGGCCTACCCACCTATTCCAACTCTAGACCTATATTCTTGACTCTTGACACTATGACTTGACTTTTAAGTCTTAGATCTCTTAACTTACTTATTTTACCTTTTTCCCTAAAATAAACATTTTTAGATATTTTTCCTAGGTTTTAGGAGAATTACATTAGCTTAAGGCCCTAAACTGGGCTATATAAGCAATACTTAAATGACAAGGGGTCTTTTGAGGCTAGATTAACCATTAGGATATTTAACTACTTTTATTAGAGATCAAAACCTCACCCTTTCTCTTATTTGTTACTTTTCATTAGTAGCTGACGTCAGCATTAATGTTGATGTCAGTGCTTTAATGGCCTATGTAATTACTAACATTCATAACACATTTTTAACTTTGGTGTCATGTCATCTGACATCGATCAACCTTGATGTCATGTCAGCTAACATCAATTAACCTCAATATTATGCTAATTAATGTTAGTTGATCTCATTGATGTCGGTGACTGGTTCAACCTGAGGGATGAACAAACAAAATCCAACCTACATATTTCCACTAAAAAACTACCCCCAAATTCCTCTAACTTATCCTACACCTACTCTAACATATTTTCTACCCCCCCTGAATCCTATTTTCTACAAATCTACCTCTCATTTAACCTAAAAATTGCAAAAACTAAATCAAAGTAGTTTGGGCTCTTACCTCATCTTTTCATCTCCTCCTGGCTGGCATTATTAGCTCCTATGGTCATGCATCTCCTACTGGGTCCCCTCCTTGCATTGCCATCTCAAATCACTCTCAAAGCCCTCTTTCTTCTCTCCAATCACAAAGTTGCAAATGAGTTTGGTTAGCCACCAAACCCCCTTTTGTCAAGTTTGGTCGACCGCTAACATCAGTAATAGTTGCAAATGAGTTTGGTTAGCCACCAAACCCCTTTTTGTCAAGTTTGGTTGACTACTGACATTAGTAATCTTAACATAACCTATTGATGTCAATGTTTATGTTTACCAACATTGATAATGTTTCCCTAGATGTTCCCATGTCAACACTTTATCTTACCAATATCAACACATATTACTGACATCAACACCTTTCCAATTATGTTTTCCAACACAAAAACACCCAACTTTGCATAACCTTACCCATACATTGGGGCAACTGGAGATCACATATATCTCCCCTAACCATGACAAAATGACATTGAAGATCACTCAAATCTTCACCCTTGATGACTATGCTTGGAGATCATGAATATTTCCTCGCTCATTGACCCTTTTACACTAGGTGTGCATTGTTTGTCCTGACTACTTAGCATATTCCATTATAGTTGGCTATTATGTACACATATGTATTTTAGGTGTTGTGGATGGAAACCAAGCCCATCATGTCACCTTCAACCCTTTTGTGATTCTTAGGGGCACTTCCTACTTCAAATACCTAGGACACTGTTGGGTGAATATTTTGTCAACCAGCTAACTGGTGAGCAAAATAGTTCTTATCACCACAACATAGGGAGATTGGTCATATAGGTGTGCATTTTTACTACATCAATAGGGGACAGATCTCTCCTCTCATCAAGGGTAGGTTCCCTATTAAATATATAGAGGCTATATACTATATAAATAAGCAGAAAGTAAGACATAGGGGTGGGATAAACCATCCATCTCTCTTTTTTTAGAGATGATGCTAAAAAATAGAAGAGAAATCCTAGGTGATTGGTGAAGGTACTTCTCTTCTTTCAAAATTAACATTCATCCAAGAGCCATATCCCTTCTTGGATAGTAGAAATCCTAGTGAAGTGATAGAAGGCACTTCTCTTCTTTCAGAAGTGCTTGTTCTTGCAAACAATAGGAATCTTTCTGGTAACAATTGACTGATAATAGAATACAGAGTGACCAACAATCTAAGGTGTAGCATAAAGTCTCCACCTTGACTTCCCAAGAGTGAGATATGAAGAATAATGGGGGAAAAAAGTCATCCCAAGGTCCTTTACATAGAAAGAAACTAAAAACACACACTAAAAACAATTATGTCGGCACAAAGTTTGAAAGTAACTGATTTTAGGACACCTCCCTTATCACTTCCACTAGCTCTGCTTGTTAAATTAAATAAACAAGAACACATTCAGAAGACAAACATAAGAATAATCTCCTAAAATGATACAAGCTATACAGCACAAAGTCTGTGAATCACTTGCTTTCTCATTCAGATAAAATAATATGAAATACAATCTGAGCTCAAAGTCTCAGTATTCACCTTTCAATTTGGGTAGATTTTTGCTTCTATGGTCAAAAAGATCTCTTTTACTAATGAGATAAATTACAATCTTATAGAAAACTAAACAAGGCTTGGTGTTCCTTCCCATAGGACAGCCCATGCTGTAGTCAATGCCTTCAATGCACCTTCAGTTTTGTCTGGAGGGACCATGCTGGGAATAGTGCATTACCATAACTATGGCATGTCCATTCCTCTAATATGTCTCTTCTTAGTATGGAATGTCTGGTCCTTTTCCTAATGTCTACACAATTTTCCAATTCACCGTTACTTTATGGAAGAAAAATAGGCTTGCATCTTTGATTTAGTGCACTCAAAATTCTACTTGATCCACTGTTTCACCTACTGGAAATAACTCTTTTGAAGATATTGCTGGTCCTTTGGTCTCATTCCTCTCTCCCATGTAGCAATTTGAGTCTTCGAGCTCTCTTTTCAGCCAATCACTTTGTTCTTCCCTTTGGCATTTTGGCCTTTAAATGCATTCGAGTCCATCATCCTCCTTGCTAATTCCTTCATGTCTTTCCCACTTTCTTCAACCACTTTCTGCTGATCTCAACAAGTGACACGTGGCATGTTCTACTTTATCAACTCACCTAGAACCCACCACAGTCTTTACGAAATGAAAGTGAGAGACCATGGATGTTAACACTTGGTGGCTTTTATTGAGCTTTTCAAGGGACACATGGCATGTTCTACGTATTCTAGCAATCACACAGATGATGACACTTGGAGCACTCCGCTCTCAGGCTTTTAACTTTTGAGCAATCCTTTGGTTAGGATTATTTCCTTTAGGCTTTGCCTTGGTCATTTTCCCATAGAAAATACTTTTGAAAGAATTCTAACGGCTCTTTCACTTAATAATTTCCTTCAAAAAAAAGTCTGAAGGAAATGTTCCCTATCAGCCTTTGAACAAATTTGAAGGAAATCTATCTTTAAGTTCTACACTTTTTTTTTTAATTTCCACAGATATTTCATTTCTTTAAATTTCATGTCTACAAGGCTGTCAATGGTCGATAGCCACTTGAACCATGTTGAACCTTGAACCCGTGAACCTGCTGAAAGTACATGGGTTCATTGGTTCATTATTTCATTCTATCTCTTTTGTTCCATCACTGTTTTTGAACTTTTGAACCTATGAACCATTGAATTTTGAATTCTTTCAGTTTAAGGTTCAATCAGTTCATTGATTCTTCCTCTGCCCATTACTTCCTTGTTCTTTCTAAGCTCTTTGATCTTCATCGTATTGGTTAAACCTTTGAACCTGTGAACTTGTTTGAACCTTTTGGTTCAATGGTTCAATCGGTTCATTCTTAGTTATTTGGCTAAGTCTTTGATCTTTTGAACCAAGCGCGTTGAACCAATTGGTCGTTAAACCTATTGAACCATTGAACCAAAATGGTTCAACGGTTCAAGCCTTTATTTTTTTGCTAAGTGTTTGAAGCCATGGAACTTTGGAGTGGTTGAACTTTGAACATTGACAAATGCGCTTAACTCTTGTTGATGATGTTGAACCTTTGAACCCATTAAACCAAAATGGTTCAAGGTTCAACAGTTCAATGATTCAATGGTTACATCCTTGCTTAGAAGCTTGCCAATGGACATTTTGGTTGAACCTTGTCATTGAACCAACCTTGAAATCGCCCAAGTGTTGAGAGCTTGCTTCTTTCTTGTAGAGTCCATAGAAATCAACCTATGAAGCCCATAGAATTTGGCCTGTAGAGTCTGAAGATTTTCTTCCTGTAGAGTCCATAGATTCAAGCCTACAGAGTCTATAAATTCAAGCATGCAGAGTCCATAGATTTCTAGAAAATCTTTGAAAAATGAATAACTTGAATGCTCAGAACAATTCTTGAAAAGGGGAGAGAGGATTTTGGTCTATTAAACCAAAATAGTTCATATGTTGTCCCAAAAATGAGTGATATTTTTGGGGGACAACAAACACATTGACCATTGGAGCTACAAATTTGGTTGATTTGACCTGTCAGCGATCACTTACAAGCTTGCTTTGGTTACTTCTATTTGAGTCATCCTTAACCTTGCATGTTCTTAATGTTGTCAACTATAGCTCATTATATGAAGTGATGATCAATTCTCCACCAGTCACCCAATTACCTTTCTATCAAATCGGTACCCAATTCTAGTTTTTCCTCCATTAATTCCTATTTTAATGGGGGATACCTCATCTAATACTTGAATCATCTAACTCCTATTTTTATCTTGCAACATGTCAGTACAAATTATAAGACAAAAAGGGACAAATGTAGACACTAGAACTACATCACATACATGTGTGTAACTCCCTATGTTGAAACCCCCCTAAACCTATTTTAATAATAATGATTAATCTCCCTAACCCATACATTTACCCCTCACACATTTAATTAATTTAAAATACTTAATTAAGTTCATTAAAAACTCATATTTCCACCTTATCTGACCACCTTGATCTATGACTAATTCTCCCCTGATGAGTCACCTCAAGACATGGTCCCCTCATCCTATCTACCCAAGACTTATTCCCACTCGCAAACTAAATTCCTAAACAACTACTTCCTTCCTAACCTCTTATTTTTACCATTTTATAATGGGTATCACACTTAGCATGCACAATAATAGAAAATAGGCAAAGAATAGAAAGGTTAACCTATTTTAGGGTCATCGATGTCGGTCAACCTATGGTCGATGTTAGCAGGATACCTATCGACATCAGTAGGATCATTGATGTCATCAATATAAGCCAAACTCTACCCTATATTTTAGGTCAGTATAAATTAAGAAAACCAATTCTTACTCTCATTCAGGATCTTAGCATTTTATTTTTTGACATCTAGGCTTAAAATCACTCTATTTAAGTCAAACACCATCATTAATTAAGGTGTTGAGGACCAATAGCATTTGATTGTTCTCTTTATTCAGGCATTCAAGTTCAAACTCCTAGATAGAAACCATCAACCTGGCACTTATCATTCAATGACCACCATTGCTAAATATTTCACTGATATTATAGGTCATTTAAATATTTATTCTTTTATTTCTTTATATCTACCCTACACTGCTTTACACACTTCTTGTCGTACCTCCATGAGAAAGTTACAAAGTTTCCTTTCTTGTTTACCCTTACATGCATACCAAACCTCTAACCAGACTTAACCAAGCCATAAAATATCTCTCCTAACTCTCTCAACCTCTATAACTTGATCCAAACTATTTTTTAGACCCAAAAAAGCCTTTTACAACCTCTCAAACAATTATTGCCCCTACCAACCTCGGTAGCCTAACTGACATTGATCACCTCACTACCAACCTTGGTAGCCTAACTAATATCGATCACACTCGTACTAATGTCAGTGACTATCAATTCCATAGCCTCTTCAAAACCTACCCAAACCCAAACAACTTCTAAAACACCAACAAAATAACTCACCTATACCCTATCACTCTCTATTGCATATAGGTTATTAAAAATGGTAATTTTATCTCTCTTTTACTCTTTATTTACCTCTCTTTCAATTATTTGTTATTCTTTTGCCTCTCAAAAGTGGACTATCATCTCTAGGGTAGTTTCACACTTCCTAGAGCAAGTGCATAGCTTGGCAGAGCACTCATTTATCTGCTAACAAATATCTTGTGGTAGTGTTTTCTTATTTATAGGTAGTCATCCCCAGCCAAAGAGGGATGCTCACAATCTTTGGATATAGTGTGTAAACCAAATCCAGGTTCATTCTAATCACTTACCCCATCCTTCCTTCTATTTTCCTTTAGACTTAAAATAGATAAAATTTAGCAAAATAGTGTATTTTGGTCATTTTCTCATTTGGTATGTTTTGAGACTAAAACTTGTTTGTTTGTTCATAAGCCATGTCAAAATAATGTATTTGAATTAACAAGGGTAGCATTATGCTACCCAAATCATGTTAAATCTTTTTTCCTTTGATTTTTTTAAATATAATCATTGACCACATTATTCAAGTATGTTTACATGATTAGGCTGCTCAGTTTTTTTCAAGACTTGTTTACCATTATATCAAAACCATTTGTCTCAAACCATTTTATATATACCATTTGGACCTTTATCTTGTGTCGTCATGCTATCTGATCTTGTCTAGCTTGTTTGGTCTAATCTTAGTCTTCAACATTGCATTTTCAATTAGCCTTATCAAGTTTGGATCCAAACATTGATTGATTTATGTTTAGGCCTCAATTCATGGGGTTGGTACTTAGATCTTTTTGTTTTGAGTTGCATAGCTTCGGTTAAATGATACCCAATTTTGAACACTATTGATTGTTTATTTGTTAGAGTGCCTATCCTCATCATTTTTTGTGACTTTTTTTAGGAAAAAACAACCTTTCTTCAAAAACCTTTGATGTTAGACATTTGACATTAGGTTGTTTACCAAATCTCAGCACAAACTACTTTTGAGATGTAGTTTTACCCCTTCGACCAAGTTGAACCAAGTTTGAACCATTTATCCTTTGGATCATTTTTTAGGGTTTATAGAACTTTAAGTCTTTTTGTTTTTGAAGCTTTCTTCATTAAATACAGATATGTCTAGCTACACTTATGGTGCAGTCATGACTAAACCAACTTATGATAGAATGTCCGCACAAAATGACTTTTATGACTTTAGTCAAGAACCCTATGGTGACAATATGGTTTGTGAAATAGATTTCTATCCACCTCACAAAAATTAGTCATGAGAACATAGTTAAGATCCAACTTATGATCCAACTCATAATCAGAATGATTGTGTTTATCAAGAAGACTTGGATGCTTTAGCTTGTGTAAGTAATCAAACTCCACAACATACCAAGATCACCATTTTAGGACCTCCTCTTTTGGTTTGCATGAGCAACCAAACTAAGAAGCATTCAATAATTACCATTATAGGACCTCTTCCTTTGATTTGCATGAGAAACTAGACTAAGAAGCATCTAATTGTTACCATTCTTGGCCCATCACAAGTTTTTGATGAACCTATATTTGAAGAACCTCCATTTGATAAACCAAGTGTTTTTTATCCCTTCTTCAATAACCTAATATTTAGAGATTCCATTATTGAACCACAAACCATTATTCTCGTTAAACCAAATGTTCCCCACTTTATAAATTTTGCGCTGATCTTTGAGCCTAAACAAGAACCATCACCTCTTCAAAAGCCATCTTATGAGGATCAAAATGTGTTCAAAATTGATCTTTTACAACCAATTATGAACCAAAACCAAAATGTTATTATTGAAACACCCATTTGTGAAAAGATATATTGTGATAAGTTACCTATTCATATGTTACCTATTTTTAAAGAGTCTCATCTCCTTGACCAGTCAGTCTCAATAGAGTTATCTCTTGATCTTTTCCCACTCGTTGAGGAGTCTTACTTTGATAGACATGATTTTGTCGAGATGTCCCTTAAGTAGTTCCCTCTTTTTGAGGGGATTCACTTAGATGAGTCAGTCTATGTTGAACCCTTCCAAGCTGAATCAATTTTTATTGAGCCCATTATGCCATGTAGGTCATTACTTGTCAAAAATTCAGCATTCAATAGAACATTATCAAAACAACCATATCAGATGAAGAATCAATATTAGAGTCAGGTTTTATTTTTAAATTGACATTGGATTTATCATCAAAAATAGAGTCAACATTAGTTACAACATTAGATTCAGATTCCCTTGCTTCAGAATTAGATTCAAAAATAAATTATAGTATTGGTTGTTATAATGTTGGTTATAATTGCCTTACAGATCAATTTGAATATATTTGTGATCTATCTACAGTTTTTGAAGATGATTACTTTTGCATCAACACAAGTTCCCCCAGTATCTTCTACGAGGATTGTGCTTCCTTTCACCATCCCATTATTACCACCCAATATAGCAATTATATTGACATTTCACCTCCCATAAGTGTCAATCAGGACTAATGAAATCACACTTTATTTAACTACATCCATGGAAACATAGCAGTTGAAGAAGAGTAAGGAAGTTAAGACCACATTCATTTAGAAGAAGAACAATTTCCTAGTGAAACCTTTTCATAGGTGATAGGGGATAAGCAAAGATCAAACTCATTATCTTTTAGTGACACCCTTTTCAAGGCACTAAAAGACAATCAAAGTCAAATGTTAACATCTCTTTGTGAAACCTTCTCAGAAGTGCTACAAGATGATCAGAAAAAATTTATTGGTGAAAACCTTATTGAGGCACAATAACTGAGCATAAAAGTTCTTCATTATTTATTGAAGATAATATCAAAGATCAAATCAAAATAGATTACAATCTACAGTATAATCAGATGGTGGGTACTCTCAAGATCAAGAAATAGAACAATCTGATGGTCCTATCAAGAGCATATTTAGAGGTCTTTCTCCCCACTATAACCAAAAATATGTTTAATCCAGCATTAGAAACATTATGTGTGACTGAAAGTCTTGATCTTCATTTGTTTCCCCACCATTCCAAATTCTATTATCATCTATCATTTCATTTCAAAATCAAACCTACCATCCATTATTTGTCCTTGTTTGTCATCCATAACCACACTTTCCTTTGTAGAGGTTACAAATATACCTTGTCTTAACACTTGAAGGAATCAAAATCAATGACCAATAAATATCATAAAAGCATTCTTGACAACCAGATCTGCATCCAGTTCTTGATGGAGCAACTATTTAGATAAGGTGTGAGATAGCAATTAACATGATCAATTTTTTTAATTATATCATTTTTTTATTAGGATGTGCATCTCCCCATTATCAGGAACAATAGAATCAAAAACCACACCTAGGCCAAAAACATGTACCATGTCATTACCATTGTTACATATCCATTTGCCATTATTATAGATTCCTTCCATTTACCCTATCACTTGGGGGAACCCCTCTTACCATTTTATCCAATCTATATATACCAGCATTATCCTAAGAAATACCATTTCATTATACCATTTCCATTCCCATCTAGAACAAAGCCTATTTTTAGTCATCCTACCCAATCCTATTTTAATCTTGGTTCTTTTGGTTCTTCCTACACATTTTCGTGACGTGATTCTGATTAAGTTTTAACAATCAAGCCAATTCATATTTATAATGATAGTCTATGAAATTAGTATGATAGTTGATCTAGAAATATTTCTTTCATCTTATATCCACGTTTATTTATGTGAGCTTGATTATAACCGCCTATCGATAAACCAGTGTTTTACCAATCTTGCTACTAATTATAACCACCTATGGGAAAATTAGTATCATTGACATGTGATTTTGTATCTTAGTTATAAATACATATGGGAAAACTAGGGGAAACACTTATTTATTATGCATTACTGCATCACCTTGCCATCACTATTTTCATTTGACTAGCTATTTGCCAAATTTAAGAACTTGTTAGGACCTAGTTGGTTTTTCTTCACCTTTTGTGTGGATGGAATTACTATGACTTGAGATCATTTTAAGACTATGTAGGTCATGCTTAATTCATGTTGAGGTCACCTTAGTTCCCTTTACCTCACTCTCATTGATTTGTGAGTATGGGCCATTACAGCCAGCTTAGTTATCTTATTGGAACCTCTACTCTCAAGACGTGCATCTCCTTGACTAGATGGTCCCACCTTGTGCATATTTTATCCCAAAAATTCTAAAAACATTAGAAATACTTTGAAAATACCAAAAACATTAAAACATGATCTATAAATGAATAAAAACATTATCTCATGCTCTTATACATTTATACATTCCTGTTCCACCATCCCATGCTCTCACCATTTTGTTAGCAATTGTTAAGTTTAAACGCTCTCACTATTTTGTGAGCAACTATTAAGTTTGAATGAACTTTTTATTTTGCAAGCACAAAAATACTAGTTCATTTCATTTTATCCCATGCACTTGCTATTTTTCAAGATCATTCTTTTTCATCTCATCAACTTCTTATTTAACAGACCATTCTTGTTTGTTTGATGTATCTTCCATTTCTTCTATAACATTAATCATGATGGTCTGATCATCATTTTCCTTCTATCCCATTTCTTGGGTAAACTACATTGGCCTAAAGTTCATGATGGAACATGAGCCTATGTAAATATGTAGGCAGCACTTAATTTCTATTGAGGTTAGCTCGGTTATTTCCATTTCTATTTTCATCTCTCTCATCACTTTGTACATTCTCATATGCTTGGTTTTATATGGCTTTCTAAGGCATTACACCATTGTATGTACATTTTTGCCCACTTGCTTTAACCTATATTTTTTAGTTATATACTTTAGCTATTTTGATTACCAATTACCCATGTTGGGGTATAGCATTTGAACACCGTCTAAATCAAATTAGCTCTACAGGGGCAAGTCATTATTTATTCTTTGTCAATGATCAAGATTTGCCCTACTGGGGCAAAACCTATTTTATTATGATTTAATGTACTCTAATGGGGCACTTCTTATTATCTTCTCTTTGGATACCCCATTCTAATGGTGCTTCCCTTCCTGAAGTAGAACGTTGTCCCTTTTCCTCTAATTCCAAGCTATCCACATTAAAGCCCATGATGGCAGTATTTTAGTGTGCAACTTGAACTGAGATTGATAAATGTCCTAAGCACATAGATTATAATCTCAAATTAGGTACATTTAAAGTGTTTCCCTTACATTTATGGATTGTATCTTTCATATTCCCCCCATCTCTAGGACCTATTATACCTCTAATTATATTTTTATCATTGATGGTAATCACGTATGCAAGCATTAGCTCATCTAGATGTGATATATTCCTTGGGTTAATCTCTCACTTTCTCTCTCTTTTTGAGATTTCATCTTGCTCTTTCATCCTAGCATGCCCTCTCAAGGGGGAATCATGGGTCTATTCTAATTTCTTCTTGACAACACTTTTCTTTGAAAAGATGTTGTTTCACCTGAATGTCTCACTATGCCTTCTCAAATAGGGGCAAAATGTATAAATCTAGTTCCTAACACCATTTATGTTGAAATTGTCAATCTGTCTCGAATTACACTCAAATGCACATTTTAGGTCAAAACCCATAAAATTTCCTAAATGGTTTGAACTTTTCCCTTAAAAAGTGTTAGTTTAGGTCAAAGTATCCATAAATAAGGCAATGCATTTTATGGGCCAACTAACTTTGATCAGATCATATCAAGTCAAAATGACCATTTCATCATTTAGTACTTTGGATCACTCTTTTTTTTTAATTCATTGGTACACATCATTTACCCTTATTATTTATTATTGGAAACATCCTAAATGGAAATATGGTTCCAATGCATATAGCGCTACCTTCTAATTCTTTTTGAATCAAATTATGACATAGTAATATGACTTTTTGACCATTTTAATTAATTGAGGGCCAATTTTTAAATAATTGTACAAATATTTATTAACCTTGTTTAAGGCTAATTAATCCAAATCAAGAGCTTAAGTAGATTTTCCATGAGAGTTGTTGAATATTTATTTTTAAAAATTGATTCTTATTATCTACATCACCTAGTGACATCATCTATGGGGTGGCATCCATCAATCCATAAGTGCATAAAATATTAGAATTATGGGTCACCGATGCCTAGTTAATGCCCCCCATGCCTCTTTAATGCCCATTCTTCCAAGGTCATTTTGAGGATAATTATGGATTTAATTCCAAATATTAGGATTATCCTCAACCACACATCGCAATCTTGAGATGGATGGTCATGGTTGATCCTAACCAATACCAAAAATATATAAATAGAGAGGCCATGGAAATTATTTCTAAGCTATTTTGGTGTAAGTTTATTATGCTAAAATATCTCCAAAGCTTGAACATTGCAAAGTTATAATGCTAAATTATTTTTACAAAGCTTCATTGATAGGCTAGTTTAGTGGTTTACAATCAAGAGCCTAGCTTTTATGGAGTGTTCTTGAGGCATTGGAGGAGCTTACCACCATTGTTGACAAAGACAAGGATGCTTGATTAAGGGAGAACATGTTTTTGAGCCACATGGGTATGGTGAATCCATTTGGGAAGGTAATATGGTGTTGTTTTCTTTCATTTATTTCTTGTTATCTTTTATAATTTTCATAAGAATAGATAGACTTTGTTAGTTAGTTCTTTATGCATGTTTCATGGTTTATGGACTAATGTTTGACTAAATTACTTTGTAATCCTTTCTACAAGAGTGTCCACCATGGCCTTGTATGGTACCAGTTTAACATCTTTAGTCTAGAACTAGTCTGTAACATAATTGATGATTAGTTGAGAATCACCATGAACCAAGATATGTTGAATGTTCTATTGTACTATTTGACAGAGTCCTACAATGAGTGATTCATATTCATCCATGTTATTAGTATAAGAAAAGCTGATATAAAATGATTTAGGAATCATATCCCCTTGTGGTATAATAAATAACAAGCATGTTCTTAATCCATGAGATGTGAATGACCCATCAAAATATATATTTCAATGTTCCTCCTCAAGAGGTGTTTCTATGATGGTTATGATGGACTCATCTAGTAATGTAAATGTGATTGATTTAGTATCTAAAAGGGAAGCCTTAGTAAATTAATTTGCAAGTACTTATCCTATTATAGATTTCTAATTGACATACTAAATTTCAAACTCCCTCAAAAACATGATCTATTTAGTCATGCGGCCCTGTAAAGATTTTTTTTATAATAGATATTTGAGCGGATCTACTTTGGCAATGACTATGGCCTTATTTTTAAGCATGTAATGATGAATTTTTTAGGCTATAAAGACCATAGCTAAACAATATTTTTATATTAACATATAGTTATGTTTATACACTACTAATGTAGGTCTTAGATAGTACATGGCATACTCTTTCTAATTTTCATCATGCTAAGCTAAAAGTTCCCCCAGAGCATTATCAATGGTACATAAGTATAATATAAATGGGATCCCTATCATTGGTGGTAACAAAATATGTGGATTAGCTAGGTATTCCTTCAGAACCTCAAAGGCTTTCTAACATTCTTCATCCCAAATAAATGTAATATATTTATTTAATAAGTGAGGGAAAGGATGGAATTTATTGACCAAATATGAAATGAATCATATAATAGACTTAATTTTACCCTGTAAACTACATAGCTACTTTCAAAATAGAAGGTGGAAGTATCTTAGTAATGGCTTGTACCTTGGCAAGATCAACTTTAATGCCTAGGTGAGAGACAATAAAGCCTAACAATTTCCCTGGAGTGACACCAAAGATGCACTTCTTTGGATTAAGTTGAACCTTGTACTTATAAAACCTTTCAAATATTCTTTACAGTACATCTAGATGATCTACACGAGTCTTAGATTTATGCAATATACTATCAACATAGTCTTTGATAATATCATGAATCATGTCATGAAATATAATAGTCATATCTCTCTGGTGTGTTTCCCCAACATTCTTGAAGTTGAATGACATACCCTAATAATAAAACATTCCCCAAGGAATGGTGAACATTGTTTATGTTGGTATTTTGACATAATTTTGATCTGATTATATCCTTAAAATACAACCATAAGGGAAAGCATTGCATACCAAACTATGGAGTCAAATATTATGTCAGTATTTGACAAAGTAAAGTTTTCCTTAGAGAAGGCCTTGTTGATGTCTCTAAAATTAGTAAAGAGTTTGATCCCTTCTAATTTTTTATTGACATGCACAATGTGTGAGATCCACTCTAAATAGTTGATCGGTCTGATGCATCTCACTTCGAAGAGTTTTTCCAACTCTTTCTTAACTAATACAGTAATATAAGGATACATCTTACATAGTTTATACTTTATGGGTTTGACATTAAGATGCACAATAAGGTGATATACAACTAAGATAAGGTCTAAACTAGGCATGTCCAAATAGGCCTATTAAAAATATCAACAAACTCCCTCAAAAGGGCTACAAAAAATTGATGTTCCTCGTCAATGAAGGATGATCCTTTATTATCAGATATAATGTCAGATGGGATACCAAAATGGAAAATATGATGTTTGAGGATGAGTTTGGAAATTTGTTTTCTAGTCATATAAGTGAGGGGTATAGCTTTAACCAACTTTGTGAAATACTCAATGGTGGTAAGGATATAATTATGGCCATCTAAGGAGGTATGATTGATCTTCCCAATGAGATCAAGTCCCCCACATTGAAAATAGCCATGGTAAAAGCATTGGTTTGAGTGTTATAACTAGAGCATGAATCAAATTTGCATGCCTTTGACATTTGTTACATCTTTTTACATAATTAGTTACATATACTTCCATAGTTGGCCAATAGTAACTAGTACATAGGATATTTTTGGCAAGGATAACCCTACTAGTGTGGCCTCCACACACTCCTTTATGAAATTCCCTCAATGTTAATGCATCTTCTATTGAATTCAAATAATGAAGCAAATTTCCATCAAAGCTTCGGTGGTAAAGGGTTGGACCAAGTATGGTATATCGATAGGCTTGGTGTGTAAAGGATTTTTTACACTTTCATGAAAGGTCAAGTGGAAGGACTTAGTCATGAAGTTAGTTATAAAGGTCTAAATATTAAATAGAATTGGGAGCAACAATGTCATAGATCAATTCAATGGTTAAAGGTTCATGAGTAGGTGCTAGAAAATGTTCAATGAAGAAATGACAGTCTTTTACCTTGTGTATATTAGGGATGAAGAACCAATGGTATACATAGAATATGATGTCATATTATTTACCCATGATAAGTGATCAAATTGAATGTGGGAAATCTACTACTTTAGAGTGTCAATCATGGCCTTATATGGTGCCCGCTTACCATCTTTGGTCTGGAACTAGTTTGTAACCTAGTCGATGATTAGTTGTGAATCATCATGAACCAAGAGATGTTGAATTTTCTATTGTAATGCTTGATGAATATAAATAAGTGATTCATATTTATCCATCTTATTAGTATAAATAAATTTGATATGAAATGATTTGAGAATGAGATCCTCCTATGGTGTAATAAATAATAGGCTTGCTCTTAATCTATGAGATGTGAATGACCCATCAAAATATAGATTCTTGAGCTACTCCTCAGGATGTGTTTCTATGATGTCTATGATGGACTCATCTAAGAATCTAAAAGTGAGTGGTTTAGTATCTAAAAGGGGAGCTTCAACAAGCTAATTTAAAAGTAATTATCCTTTTATGGATTTTTGATTAATGTAGTCAATCTCAAACTTGCTTAAAATCATGATCCATTTAACCATGCAGCCTTGTAAACCTATTTTGGATAGTAAATACTTGAGTGGATCTACTTTGGTAATGATTATGGTCTTTTTATTAAGTATGTAATGACATAGCTTCTAGGCTATAAATACCATATCTAAATAATATTTTTCTATTGATGTATAGTTACTTTCTCATTTTCATCATGCTGAGCTAAAAGTACCCCCAAGGCATTGTTAGTGGTAGATAGGTATAGTAAAAATGGTCTCCTTATCATTGGTGGTATCAGAATAGATGGATTGGCTACGTACTCTTTCAGGTGCTCAAAGGCTTTTTGACATTTTTCATCCCAAATAAATCTAATATCTTTATTCAATAAGTGAGTGAAAGTATGGAATTTATCAGCCAACTATGAAATGAAACATCTAATAAACTATATTTTGCCTTACAAAGTATGAATCTAATTCAAAGTAGAAGGTGGAAGCATCTTGGTAATGGCTTGTACCTTGGTAGGATCAACTTCAATGCGTCAGTGAGAGATAATAAAGCCTTAAAATTTGCTTGAAGTGAAATTTAAGACACACTTATTGGGATTAAGTCAAACCTAGTACCCATTAAGCCTTTAAAATAGCCTTTGTAGTATAGTTGGATGATCTACACAAATCTTAAATTTACCCAATATGTCATTGATATAATCTTTGACAATATAATGCATCATATCATAGAATATAAGTCATAGCTCTCTAATATTTTGCCCCAACATTATTGAGGCCAAACATCATAACCTGATAACAAAACATTTCTTAAGGAGTGGTGAACATTATTTTGTGTTGGTCTTCTAGCACAATCTTAATATATTATATCATAAAAATCCAGTCATAAGGGAAAGCATCTCATACTAAGTTGTGGATTTAACTATCATGTCTATATTTAGTAGAGGAAATTCATCCTTAGGGCAAGCCTTGTTGATGTCTTTAAAATCAGTGCATATTCTAATACTTTTTGGCTTTTTAATGATAGGCACAATATTTAAGATTCACTCTAAACAGTCATTTGGCCTGATGCATCTCATTTTCATGAGTTTTTATAATTCTTTATTAACTAATATAGAAATATACAGATTTATCTTACATTTTTTTACTTTATGGTTTTGGTATCAATATGCACAAACAAAGTAGGGTCCAATCTAGGCATGTCTGAATAAACCCATGAAAAAATGTCAACTCCCTCAAAAAGGCTATAAAAACTTCATCTTCCTCATTATTGAGGGATGCACATAGTTTGATCCAATTTGGGTCTTTTGGAGTCTTGATGTTGAATTTTGTAGTATATTATACTAGGAGATTTGAGCCATCTTCTAAAATAATTGTTAAGGATGTGAATTAGCCTACAATGGCAAAGTCCTCTAATTGGATTGGTTCTTCAATCTCTCCCAAATAGGATGAATCTAAATATCCTAACGGTATTAATGTCCATGTAAAAAATTATGTAGAACATTCTCAAATAATTTGATCAAAAGCATAATGTTCCTTTATATTGAGCTTAGACCTAAAATTAAGTTTGATTTTGGTGGTCTCCTGAGATTCATTCAACGAAGGGTGAGCATCCCTGTCTAGTGGTGCCTGAAACAAATTTTCACTAAGAAACTAGCCTTTGTATTTAATTTTACCCTAGTCTAAAAGTACTTCAAATAGGTTTTCAATTTGGGACCTCAATATTTTATTCTTTTGTTTTTTGCTAAGGGTGTTTACCCGCTCACTAAAATAGGTTGCAAGATCTAGTTTGATAGAGAACCCTTGTTTATGATCTCCCAATGGAACATTGTCTCTTAAGCCTACAAAATCACAAAAGGCCTCATCATTTTCAAACTCATCAAAATCTACTGTGGATTATTTTTTATCCCAATCTATAAGTTAAGGATGATAAATGAGAAGTCGGGAATGTTCATAATGGTGCAAATGGTATATGGGTCAAATAAGTTGGTATTGGAAAGGTCTTAGTATATGTTATGATTGAACTCTACTTCTTTATCAACATCATTATCACTAGTCATTAGTGTTGGATCATGAATAACATATGTGAGGTTACCCCCAAGTGGTTTAAATCCAAGATCATAAGTTCCTTTGTATCTAGTCAGAGAGATGGGCTCAAGAATACCTTCTTAATTTTCCCTCAGGCCTCTACCTTCATAAGCTTAGTTTTCCATGATCCTATTAGGGATGGGATACTTTACACTTTGATATCAAAAATCTAATTTGTCATTTTATAACCAGGAATCATCATAAGCAAGTGGGTCCTATTTTTGGCTAGTGGTAGGTGTGAAAATAATAGGTGTTAGGCTATAAAGCTTTCCTTTGTCCTTTTGGTGTCATTTCATAAAAATTGGTTTAGATATGGGCCTTCCATAGGTCTTAAGATTTTATGGAAGCTCAAATATATGGAATGTGTCATTGGTAAAATACTCTCCTCGACCATTGTCTAAAATGGTAAAATTATTTGACATTTCAATAAGAGGTACATGTGAAAATGAGGCAAAGCTATCAGGGTCTATGAAATTGGCCTCTAGTAATTCAACAAGTATCTCTTTGTCTTTATCCTTATTTTGTATTAAGTCTAAGCCAAAATAGTAATTGTAACTTTCATATTCAGCCTCCAAATGTTTTTAGTGTTTATATGACTACAAATCTCTATGGATAGTTGCCTCCATTCTTGAGTGAGGAAACTTGATATACTGGTACAATGTTGAAGGGATTGCATGAATTTCATGTATCCATAATCTACCCAAAATCAAATTATATGAGGGTTAAAGGCCCAATGATCACTAGCAAACTTATGGTTCCTTATGATTCTTATTCTTCACTATCATAAGCCTCAATAGTAATAGTCTTAGGCTAAAGTTCAATGCTTGTATATCCCATGTGATTGATTAACTTCAGATACACAATATTCAAGCTCAATCCTTTATCTATGAGGACAAGTTTAACTTTATGCCATATTATAACAACTTAATTGTATAATGGGTTATAATGAAGAGGGCCAAGGGATAACATATCACTTTGGTCGAAGGTCAACTATTGACCTGGGGCTACATGTCTAGCCAAAGCTTGGAATTTATCTAGTGTAATGTTATTTATCACTTGGGATTGGCTTAGGAGTTTTGCAAGGATATTCTTTTGGATGGTAGATTTATGAAACAAATCCAAAATACAGATTTGTGTAGATGTCTTTTAAAGTTGTTTCACAATGTCATACATTTTTTCCTTAATAGTGGTAATTGACCTGTTCCTAGCTAGCATAGTGGGTTGGATTGGATCTTTAATAAGAGGTTATGGACCTAGTATGGTGATTTTATACCACTGAGTTATGATTGTAAAATCTAAATTAAGTGTAGGACCATCATAACTAGAAAATGATGGAAATGGGTCAGGGAAGACAATTCTTGACTATTGATGCACTTGGTTATGGTCATGGGGCAATGAATGGTTATCAACATAAGGTCCTAAAATGGTAACCCTTGGTTGCTATTGTACTTGGTTGCAGTCATAGTTCAAGGAAGGATGGCATTGGTAGGTTGATTGGCATTGTTAGGTAATGGTCATGTTATATTGGCATTTAGTTTAGGATTGATGGTAATGGTAGATATATAACCTCCCAAAATATGATTTAAAACTTTATTTTAGTCATGCATAATTTCATAGTAAGTCTGTTGTTTGTTGGAGTCATTTTAATCTTGGTTCCTTTCATTATGTGGTTGACATTATTATTTTTTATGCCATTAATAATATTATTGTTATTTTTGATATGGCTAAGGTCTTTGTTGTTGCTATTGTTAATTGGCATTATTATGTTTTGGAAAAGGATTTTGGTAGATACCCAGATTTTGATTGGAAATAGTTCTCTATTATCCAATTGGATCTCTCCATTTTCCAACATATTTTGAATAAGGTGTTTCAAATACACATAATGGCATATAAAATGTCCATGAACATGATGGTATTCCCAAAACTTGTGCTCTTTGTACCAATATAGATAAGGTATACCTTAAAGAAAGTATTTGGAGATTGGCTAACTAATCATATTTCTCATAGCTAGTTTGTGAACACTGCTTCAATAGGCTCACCAAGGTTGATGAAGACTCTAAGAGTGAGTCTTATTCTTGGGAGAGGGATCTACAAAAGTGGTGGTTATAGAATTTGAGGATCTATCCTGGGTGGAGGTATAGGTTATGCTTGATGAATAGGCTATATTTATAAAATAAGCTACATTTGTGGTATAGGTTGAGTAGATAGTGTTTGCACCATTTAAACATGGCGTGACTCAGTTACTCAATTAATTAAAACATTCTTATTGAAATTTTATGGCTTAGGTTTGTTATAATTATTATCCTAAGCAGGTACAAACACTTACACTTAGACTAGACTAGGGTTCAGAAGTGGCACTAAGTTTTAGTTTTGGCTCTAATTTTGATTTGAAGAAGAAAACTTGATAATCCCTTTGTTGATAAGGGATTTTTTGATCTATATGTCTTTATTAATGATCTCCTTAAATGTGTGAACATACTAAAGCTCCAAGTGATAAGATATTTCACTATGAAATTTTTTGATAAACATAGCTGCTAATTATTTATCTGGTAGGTTATTAGTTAAGAAATTAACAAGCGCTCTTGATTCATTGTAAGTAACTAGCAAAGCTCTCGCCAACTTTCAACTTAGCTTGACTCAAATCCACTATAGAAATATCATGCTCAAGATTTTAGGAGAAATATTTTACAAACTTGTTTGACATATCATCAAAGTCAGATGTTAAGTTCTTTGGAAATTTAGGAAGCCAATCTAAATCCTATCCAACTAGACTTCGAGGAAAAAAAATAAGTAGGCAGATGTCACTATAGGCCACTATCTAACAAGTGAAAAAATCTTTTAGATGCTCTCTAGGGTCTCTTTTACCCTTGTACTTATCAAATTTTGGTGTCTCATAACTTGGAGGAAATGGTATCTGAAGATACTCCATGTTGAATGGGTATGAACACATGTCATCCAATTTTAACTTCTTGGTCTACTTTCATGTTTGAATGGATATAATTGCATCTTTATTTTGTTATATTTCTTGGGACAATAAACTTGATGGCATATTTGGTTATGGTTGTGGTTGGATGGTCAAAGGTGGATTACCTTAACCAGGGTATAATGGAGGTATAGAATACTATGGAATGTCGGTTTGATGGACCAATAAACTAAGAATATGCATTTATGCATTCAAATTGGGTTGTTGATACTGCATAGATTATTGATAAATATTTTTATTTGGATTTAGAATATGGCCTTAGGTCTGAGGGAATTGAGGCTATGATGGAAATATGTGGCTTTGTGGAAGGTATTGTGCCTACTAAGTTTGAGTAGGTCCTTATTACTGACTAGTCAAACCTAGCTGAATAAATGATACTTGTTATTGACCAAGGCCATCTCTTTGAATATGTGGCACATGTTAGGTAAAATGTAACAGTTGCCTAATAGGTACTTTTTGGACATTAGAACTTATTTGTTTAACAAACACTTTTTGTGAACTAGATGCTTATTGGGTGTTTGGTATTTATCTTTAACCAATAGTAACATGTTATTGATTTTACAACATATATGATTATTGAGGTACATTCATTATTGCCTTGAGGTAGAACATTTATTTCCCCTTGTTGAGGTGGCATAGTGATCTTCATCTATGGAGGTGGTAAATTGGGTTGTCCCTATGGTCGTAGAATATTGTCTATCACCTATTGAGGTGGGATAACATTTGTCACTTATTAATATAAAACATTAGCTAGTGCTTGATTACTTATACCCTATTGTTGCATGCTTAAAAAATCATCTAGTTAAGAAGTGGGAGTAATCTTTTATGGTTAATAACTAGGCATTCCTGCCCCCTATATTTTTGGTACATTTAACCTACTTTGGCCTATATTGGAAGACACATGTTATCCACTATATTTGGTGCATGGTCCTGAGTAGAGGCAATATTTACTTCTTCAATGAATGGGACATTAAACATGTCTCATATTTAAGAAATTTGGGAAAATGGGTCTACACCAAGATTATTTTGACCTAATTAATCAATTGGCACTCTTATTTAAGGAGTTAGTTCTATAAGTGGAGCCTTTGATATGGCCATAGTGTTGAAATTTCATGCTAGATTAAGATAAGTTTGATATGCTTGTTACATTTGCATGATTAGTCCTCTATGGTACCCTTCCCCTTTACAATCATATTCGAATCTTGGTTTGTAATCGACATGAGTGCCTAAGGGTAACTAGTAGAGGTTTTAATTAATTTAATTGTAATCTATATTTTATTAATATATATTATAATATATTGATATATTATATTATAACATATTAATATTGTATACATTTATTTATATAATATTATTATATTGTGTATATATAATTTACCTAATTATAATATACATATTATTAATATACATTATAACATATTGATATATTTTATTAAAATATTTTAATATTATATATATATAGTATTATTATAATAATATATATATATGTATATTGATAGTTTGAGTATAAGGTACATTTTTAGGCACTCTAACTAGACTAGGTAGATTTTCATGGGGAAAGTCTTCTGGAAACTTAGCCCCTACCTCTATGGATTTAACTAAAACCTCATCCTTATTTCCAATCAAGTGATGATAAAATAAGTATGGGTCATAGGTAGATGGTATGGTAACATAGTAAGGCTATTGTTGGAATTGTTGGATAATAGATGGCATACTAACAAGGTATTGAGTTATTTTCTCTTATTCTTGACATGGATAAGGAGGTGTATTAACTAGATAGTGTACTAATGGATCTTGGCCTTGTTCTTGATCCAAAACTTGAAAGTCTTAGTTGAAGAAGATTTCAAAAAAACACAAATAATAATGCTATATCTGAGAAGAGATGTTTTATTGCTCAAAATTGTAGATACAACATATGCCTATCTCTAGGAAGAGATGTCTATTTTCATTTTTAGACTACATATCTATTTATACCTATTTTTGAAGGTAGAAATAGGATGTGGAAGGTCACCAATATTGAGGGAGATGAAATGGTTTGACTTCCATGAATTACAACCATGCACAATTCAAAAAATTACTATTTTTAAAAACTTACTATTTTTAGACTACACTACTAAAATTGAAATTTGGGGCACTTCCATTTGATTTTTTAGGGTCAAAACCCATTAATCAGAGCTTTATGCCATCTCACAACATTCCCCTCATTCTTAAATTTTTAATGGTTCAAACGAAGAGTCAAATAGAGATATGGTGCAAAAGTTATGACTCCTACAAGTTTTACCACCAATTAGGGTAGGACCATCACCTAAATTGTCACCTGAAGTGTTACCCAGATCATTACCTAAAGTGTTGTCTAGATCATTCCTTCCTCTTTCAGAATCAATGGTCCCCATTACATCAAGATTCATCATCAAGTATGGTAGTTGTGTCTTAGTTTGATTCTCTATGAGCCACTCACCTTAGTGGCCAATCTTACCTCTCTTAACCACTAGAGCAAAACTCTATGGATCAAGCTCACCAATGTCTAGTTGTTCTACTATGACTAAAGTGTTTAATAGAGGTGGATGATATGGAATGGCTACATCATTTGGTGTCATGGGTTAAAACCTGATGCATACTTGGAATGGATTGTGCTTTGTGGAGTTGTGTAGGGCCTAATTATTCACCATTTCTATTTGACCATCAATTTATGGATGGAAGGTCATGAACATTCTCAGCTTGGTATCCATTTACTTCTATTGTTATGTTGATTATGTATTTAAGGATGTAACATCAACCCTTTTGGATTTCTATGGCTTGACCATCATGAGAATAAATTTCTTAGCACTAATTAAGGAAATAGATATGGAAGGTGGTACCTCGAGTACCCTGTAATGCCATATTCCAAGAGTGAAGGTGACCATTAGGTTCTTGATTCATAGATGCCATGTTGATCATACATGAATAGTTGATCAAGAAGTACATTTCAAACATTTATATTGACCACATCACATAAGAACTCATTGTGGAAATGTTTTATTGCATATGAAACAAGACATTGGTAGGTGACACAAAGGTTTCTCCCTGAACTCAACCATCTAATACTATATGGCTTTGGGTGAGGCTTCATTGATAGATTTAGACTTTTCACAATATTACCATAGATTAAATTCTTTTAACTCCCACTATCAAGAATAAAATGTAGAGGCTTACCTTTCACCCATAACTTAGAGTGAAACAACCTTTCCTTGTCATATATCCTTTCCTCATGTGTATGTGATGAAGTAACGATGGCATCAGGGTCAGCATCTACAATATCTTCTTCATCCTCTTCAATTGCAGGTTGTGTATGAAGTAGAGTAGTAGATGTTGAGAATTATGACTCATAAAGTAGGGACTTGATGGCTCGACATTCCTCTTTGGAGTGAGTTCTAATTTTGTGGTAATCACACCATTTTATAATCTTTCCCTTCTGAGGTTGTTTATCTTGGAATTCCTTTTCCATTTCAAAGTCTGACTCTTCATATTCTTTCTTTCATACTTTTACTCAATATTCACCACGAACTTGTATATTTCACAGAGGGTTTCCAAATTGAAGAGTTCTATTTCCCCCTATATGTACCATTGTAGTCCACCATGATATTTAAGAACCTTATTTTTCTCACTTTCTTGAATGCCCAATCTCATAGACAGGGAATGAAAAATGTCATTATAATCTTGAACAAACTATTCCTTACTTTGGTGAAGTTGTTGCCACTGTATATATAACTTATCATATGCTCCAATGGGGTAGTATTCTTCCTTTACAACTTTTATGAAATTATTCTAGGTAGGTTCTGCCTTAAGGCCAATATCATCTGTACTGAAATTCTTCTTGTATACTTCCCATCAATTTTTGATAGGCAATGATACTTTCAAAAGAGAGAAAGTGATCTCTTCATCAGTGAATTATTTATAGAAAAATAGGAAGACAATTGATCCCACCAATTTTCTACTGCATTGGCATTTATTTTTCCATCAAATGTAGGGATATCAAAATTCACCTAAACCTTAAGGGTATTAGGGCACTGAAAGGATGTGGGGGTGCAGATGAGGAGCCAAAATTTCTCATCATGATTTGTTAAAAATTTTGGGAAAATTATTATAGCATCTCTACTCACTACTACTGTAGGGCTTCATTCAACATTTCTTTAAAAGGATCAGTTGTCTTAATGTTGTCCACCATTTGAGGTCATTTAGAGTGAACAAGTGGATAGTCTATTGGATCTTGTATTTTTCACCCAAGCTTTATGTAGTCTGACCTCATCCTTAGGATCATACACTCTTAATACAAACCACCCTGACACCTTTGATCCAAAACTTAGAAGTCTTGGTTGAAGAATATTTTAAGAACACACAAATAATAATGCTATCTCTAAGAAGAGATGTTTTATTATTTAAAATTACATATGCCTATCTCTAGGAAGAGATGTCTATATTTATTTTCAAGATACATATCTATTTATACTTATTTTTTAAGGTAGGAGGAGGATGTGAAGGTCACCAATCTTGAGGGAGTTGAAATAGTTTGAATTCCATGAATTACAATTACACATAATTTGAGAAATTACTATTTTTAGAAACTTATTATTTTTAGACTACACTACTAAAATAAAAATTTGGGCAACTTTCATTTGGTTTTTGTGGGTCAAAATATACTGATCAAATATATGTACCATCTCACAACATTCCCCTCATTCTTATATTTTTAATGGTTTAAATGAGGAGTCAAACAGAGCTATGGTGCAAAAGTTATGGCTCCTAGAAGTTCTGCCACTAATTGGGGTAGGACCGTCACCTGAATTATCACCTGAAGTGTTGCCTAGATCATCACCTGAAGTGTTGTCTAGATCATTCCTCTTTCCTTGAGAATTAATTTTCTCCATTACATCAAGATTCATCATCAAGTGTCGCAGTTGTGTCTTGTTCTAATTCTTTGTGATCCACTCAATAAAGTGGCTAGTCTTACCTCTCTTGACCACTGGAGAAAAACTCTACATATCAAGCTCACCAATATCTAGATGTTCCACTAAAACTAAAGTGTTTAATAGAGGTATATGATATAGAATGGCTACATCATTTAGTATCATGGGTTGGAATCTGACATATACTTGGAATAGACTGTACTTTATGGAGCTATGCAGGGCTTGATTGTTTACCATTTCTGTCTGAACATCAGTCTATGGATGGAAGGTTGTGAACTTCTTTAGCTTGGTATCTATTTTATTTTATTGTTGTGTTGATTGTGTATTCAAGGCTGCAACATCAACCCTTTTATATTTTTATGGCTTGACCACCATTGGAATGAATTTTTTGGCACTAATCAAAGACATAGATGTAGAAGGTGGTACCTCAAGTACCCTATAACACCATATTCCATGAGTGAGGGTGATCCTTCAGGTTCTTGATTCATAGATGTCATGTTGATCATACATGAATATTTGACTAAGGATTACATCTCAAACATCTAGATTAATCACATCACATAAGACCTTATCTTGGAAAGGTTTTATTGCATATGAAAGAAGACATTGGTGGGTGACACAGAGGTTTCTCCTTGGACTCAACCATCTAATACTATATGGTTTTAGGTGAGACTTCATAGATAGATTTAGAATTTTCATAATATTATTAGAGATTAAATTCTTTTAAATCCCACTATTAATAATGAAATATAGAGGCTTACCTTTCACCCATAACTTAGATTGAAACAACCTTTCCTTATCATCTAGCCTTTTCTCATGGGTCTATGATGAAGCAATGATGGCATCAGTCTCAACATCTACAATATCTTCTTCATCCTCTTTGACTATAAGGTGTGTATGAGGAAAATAAGTAGATGTTGAGGATTGTGATTCAAAAAGTATGGACTTGATGGCTCAACATTCCTCTTTAGAATGAGCTCCACTTTTTTGGTAATCACACTATTTCCCAGTCTTTCCCTCTTAGGGTTACTTATCTTGAAATTCCCTTTTCCATTTTGAATGCTGACTCTACATAATCTTTCTTTCATGCTTCTACTCAATCTTCACCATGAACTTATATGCTTCACCAAGGGTTTCTAAATTGAAGAGTTCCATTTTTTTTTGTATGTGCCATTGTAGTCCACCATGGTATTTGAGAACCTTATGTTTTTCACTTTCTTAGATGCCGAATCTCGTAGACAGGGAATGAAAAATATTAATATAATCTTAAACATACTATTCTTTACCTTGGCAAAGTTATTACCACTAAATATATAGATCATCATATGCTCTAATGGGGTAGTATTCTTCCTTTACATCTTCTATGAAATCATTCCAGGTAGGTTCTACCTCAAGGCCAATATCATTGGTACTAAACCTCTTTTTATATACTTTCCATCAATTTTTGACAGGCAATGATGCTTTCAAAAGAGCAAAAGTGATCTTCTCTTTATCAGTGAATTTATTTATAGAAAAATATGAAGATAATTGATCCAACCAATTTTATACTACATCAACATTGATTTTTCCTTCAAATATAGGGATATCAAAATTCACCTAAACTTTGAAGGGTGTTAGGGCACTAAAAGGATGTGGGGGTACAAATGAGGAGCTAGAATTTCTCATCAAGATTTATTGAAAATTTTGGGTGAATTGTTGTAGCATCTATGCTTGCTACTATCGAAAGGCTTCATTCACCATTTCCTTGAAAGGATGGATATATCAGTGTTATCCACTATTTGAGGTCATTTAGATCAAATAGGTGGATAGTCTACTCAATCTTATATTTTCTACCCAAACTTCCTGTAGTCTAACCTCATCCTTAGGATCATACACTCTTAAGATAAACTCTTCTAATACCACTAATACAAAACATGGAAGTCTTGGTTGAAGAATATTTCAAGAACACACAAATAATAATGTTATCTCTGAGAAGAGACATTTTATTGCTCAAAATTATAGATACAACATATGCCTATCTCTGACAAGAGATGTCCATTTTCTTTTTCGATCTACATATCTATTTATGCCTATTTTTTAAGGTAGGAGGAGGATGTGGAAGGTCACCAATGTTGAGAGAGATGAAATGGTTTGACTTTCATGAATTAAAACCATACATAATTTAAGAAATTATTATTTTTAAAAACTTGTTATTTTTAGACTGCACTACAAAAATTAAAATTTAGGGTAATTCTATTTGGTTTTTATGAGTCAAAACTCACTAAGCAAAGCTCTATGTTATCTCATGTTGTTTTCCTCACTCCAAGCTTTCCAATAGTTCAAACAGTGAGTCGAATAAAGATATGGTATAAAATTTATGGCTCCTAGAAGTTCTACCACCAATTGGGGTAAGACTGTCACCCAAATTGTCACTTGAAGTGTTACCTAGATCATCACCTAAAGTGTTGTCTAGATCATTCCTTCATTTTTGAGAAGTAATGGTCCCCATTTTATCAAGATTCATCATCAAGTGTGGAAGTTATATCTTGGTCTGATTCTCTATAAGCCACTCACCTTGGTGGTTAATCTTACCTCTCTTAACCACTGGAGAAAAACTCTACATATCAAGTTCACTAATATCTAGTTGGTTTGCTATGATTGAAGTGTTTAATAGAGGCGGATGATATGGAATGGCTACATCATTTGGTGTCATGGGTTTAAAAATGACACATACTTGGAATGGATTATGCTTTGTGGAGCTATGCAATACCTAATTTTTCACCATTTCTATTTGACCATCAGTCTGTGGATCACAGGTCATGAATTTCCTTAGCTTGGTATCCATTTGATTCTATTATTATTTTGATTATGTAGTCAGGGCTGCAACATTGACCCTTTTGAATTTTTTTGTTTGACCACCATGAGAATGAATTTATTGGCACTAATCAAAGAGATAGATGTGGAAGGTGGTATCTCAAGTACCTTATAACATTGCATTCTAAGAGTGAGGGTGATCCTTTGGGTTCTTGATTCATAGATGCTATGTCTATCATACATGAATAGCTGACCAAAGATTACATCGTAAACATCTAGATTGACCACATCACATAAGACCTCATTTTAGAAAGGTTTTATTTCATATGAAAGAAGACACTGGTGGGTGACATGGAGGTTTCTCCATGGACTCAACTATCCAATACTGTATGACTTTAAGTGAGGATTCATGGATAGATTTACACTTTACACAAAATTAGTAGAGATTAAATTTTTTTAACTCCTATTATCAATAATGAAATGTAGAGACTTACGTTTCACCCATAACATAAAGTAAAATAACCTTTCATTGTCATCTAGCCTTTTCTCATGGGTCTATGATGAAAAAATGATCTCATCGGGCTCAACATCTACAATATCTTCTTTATCTTCTTTGACTACAAGGTGTGTATGAGGTAGAATAGTAGATGTTGAGGATTATGACTCAAAAAATAGGGACTTGATGGCTCAACATTCCTCTTTGGAGTGAGTTCCAGTTTTGTGATAGTCACACCATTTCTCAATCTTTTCTTTTTAGGGTTACTTATCTTAGAATTCCCTTTTCCATTTCAAAGACTGACTCTTCTTATTCTTTATTTCATGCTTCTACTCAATATTCACCATGAACTTGTATGCTTCATCAAGGTTTTATAAATTAAAGATTTTTATTTTTCCCTATATGTACCATTGTAGTCCAACATAATATTTAAGAACCTTGTGTTTCTCACTTTTTTGGATGCCCAATCTCAAAGACAAGGAATGAAAAATGTCAATGTAATTTTGAATAGACTATTCCTTACCTTGGTGAAGTTGTTGTCACTGTATATATACAGATCATCATATGCTCCAATAGGGTAGTATTCTTCCTTTACAACTTCTATGAAATCATTCCAGATAGGTTCTATCTCAAGGCCAATATCATCCATACTAAACCTCTTATTGTATAGTTCTCACTAATTTTTGACAAGTAATGATGCTTTTAAAAGAGCAAAAGTGATCTCTTCATTGATAAATTTATTTATAGAAAAATAGGAAGATAATTGATCCAACTAATTTTTTACTACATCAGCATTGATTTTTCCTTACAATATAGGGGTATCAAAATTCACCTAAACCTTGAAGGGTGTTAGGGTATTGAAAGGACGTGGGGGTATAAATGAAGATCCAAAATTTTCCATCAATATTTTTTGAAGAATTTGGGTGAATTGTTATAGCATCTACACTTAATAATGATGAAGGAATTTAATCACCATTTCCTTGAAAGGATCGGATGTCTTGGTGTTGTTTGCCATTTGAGGTCATTTGGAGCAAACATGTGGATAGTATGTTAGATCTTGTATTTTTCACCCAAGCTTTTTTTAGTTTAACCTCATCCTTGGGATCATAAACTCCTAATATAAACTACTCTAATACCACTGATCCAAAACTCAAAAGTCATAGTTGAAGAAGATCTCAAGAATACATAAATAATAATGCTATCTTTGAGAAGAGATGTTTTATTGCTTAAAATTATAGATACAACATATGCCTATCTCTGAGAAGAGATGTCTATTTTCTTTTTTCAACTACATATCTATTTATACCTATTTTTGAATGTAAGAAGAGAATGTGAAAGGTCACAAATCTTGAGGGAGATGAAATAGTTTGACTTTCACAAATTACAACCACACATAATTTAAGAAATTACTATTTTTAGAAACTTACTATTTTTAGACTGTACTACTAAAATTGAAATTTGAGACACTTCCATTTAATTTTAAGGGATAAAACCCCACTAATCAAATATCTATGCCATCTCACAATGTTCCACTCATTCTTAGCTTTCCAAAGGTTCAAATAGAGAGTTAAATGGAGCTATGGTGAAAATTTTATGGCTCTTGAAAGTTATAACATCAATTGAGGTAGGATCATTGCTAAAATTATCACCTAAAATGTTACCTAAATCATCACCTAAAGTGTTGTCTAGATCATTCCTCCCTCTTTGAGAAGCAATGGTCCCCATTGTGTCAAGAGTCATCATCAAGTGTGGTAGTTATGTCTTGGTCTGATTCTCTATGAGCCACTCACCTTGGTGGTTAATCTTACCTCTCTTGACCACTAGAGCAAAACTCTATAGATCAAGCTCACCAATGTCCAATTTTTTTGCTATAACTAAAATATTTAATAGAGGTGGATGATATGGAATGATTACATCATTTGGTGTTATAGGTTGGAACCCGATGCATACTTGGAATGGACTATGCTTTGTGGAGCTATGTAGGGCCTAATTCTTCACCATTTCTATCTGAATATCAGTCTGTGGATGGAAGTTCTTGAACTTCCTTAGCTTGGTATCCATTTACTTTTGTTATTGTGTTGATTATGTAGTCAAGGTTACAACATCGGCCTTTTGGATTTTTGTGGCTTGACCACTATGAGAATAAATTTCTTGGCACTAATCAAGGAGACAAATGTAGAAGGTGGTACCTTAAGTACCTTGTAACATCACATTATAAGAGTAAGGGTGATATTTTAGGTTCTTAATTCATAAATGTCATGTTGATCATATATGAATCACTAACCAAGGATTACATTATAAACATCTATATTGACCACATCACACAAGACCTCATCTTAGAAAGGTTTTACTGCATATGAAATAAGACACTAGTGGTTGACACAGAGGTTTCTCCCTGGAATCAACCCTCTAATACTGTATGGCTTTGGGTGAGGCTTCATGGATAGATTTAGACTTTTTAAAACATTAGTAGAGATTAAATTCTTTTAACTCTCACTATCAAGAATGAAATGTATAAGCTTATCTTTCACCCATAACTTAGAGTGAAACAACCTTTCTTTATCATCTGGTCTTTCCTCATAGGTCTGTGATGAAGTAATGATCGCATTGGGCTCATGATCTATAATATCTTCTTCATCCTCTTTAATTGTAGGGTGTATATGAGGCAAAGTAGTAGATGTTGAGGATTATGACTCAGAAAGCAAGGACTTGATGGCTCAACATTCCTCTTTGGAGTGAGTTCTAATTTTGTGGAAATCACACCATTTATTAGTCTTTCCCTTTTGAGGTTGCTTGTCTTGGAATTCCCTTTTCCATTTCAAAGGTTGACTCTTCGTATTCTTTCTTTCATACTTTTGCTCAATCTTCACCATGAACTTGTATGCTTCACCAAGAGTTTCCAAATTGAAGAGTTCCATTTCCCTTGTATGTACCATTGTATCCCACCATGATATTTTAGAATCTTATGTCTCACTTTATTTGATGCCCAATCTCACATATAGAGAATGAAAAATGTTAGTATAATCTAGAATAGACTATCCCTGACCTTGATAAAGTTGTTTCCACTATATATACAGATCATCATATGCTCTAATGGGATAGTATTCTTCCTTTATAGCTTCTATGAAATCATTTTAGGTAGGTTCTACCTCAAGGCCAATATCATCCATACTGAACCTCTTCTTGTACACTTCTTACCAATTTTTGATAGGCAATGATGCTTTTAAAAGAGCAAAAGTGATCTTTTCTTCATCCATGAATTTATTTATATAAAAATAGGAAGATAATTGATCCAGCCAATTTTCTATTGTATAAGCATTGATTTTGCATTCAAATGTAGGGATATCAAAATTCACTTGAACCTTGAAGGGTGTTGGGGCACTGAAAGGATGTGGGGGTGCAGATGAAAAGCCAAAATTTTCCATTGAAATTTGTTAGAGGATTTGGGTGAATTGTTGTAGCATCTACACTTGCTTCTAATGGAGAGATCCATTCACTATTTCCTTGAAAGGATCAGATGTCTTGATGTTGTCTATCATTTGAGGTCATTTGGAGCAAATAAGTGGATAATCTACTAGATCTTGTATTTTTCACTCAAGTTTCCTATAGTCTGACTTCATCATCAAGATCATATACTCTTAAGACAAACCACTCTGATACCACTAATTTTAAACTCAAAAATCTTAATTGAATAAGATTTCAAAAACATACAAATAATAATGATATCTCTAAAAAGAGATATTTTATTGCTCAAAATTATAGATACAATATATGCCTATCTCTGAGAAGAGATGTTTATTTTCCTTTTCAAGATACATATCTATTTATACCTGTTTTTGAAGGTATAAAAAAGATGTGAAATGTCATCAATTTGAAGGTAAATTAAATGGTTCAATTTCCATGAATTGCAACCACACATAATTCAAGAAATTACTATTTTTATAAACTTACTATATTTAGACTACACTACTAAAATTAAAATTTGGGGCACTTCTATTTTATTTTTATAATTCAAAATCTAATAAGAAAAAAAATTAACTTATTATGGTGTTCCCCTTATTTTTATCTTTCCAATAGTTCAAACATGAAGTCAAACAGAACTATGGTGCAAAAGTTATGGCTCCCAAAAGTTTTGTCACCAATTGGGGTAGGACCATCACCTGAATTGTCACCTAAAGTGTTACCCATATCATCACATGAAGTATTTTCTAGATCATTCCTCCCTCATTGAGAAGTAATGGTCCCTGTTGCATCAAGATTCATCATCAAGTATGGTAGTTGTGTCTTAGTCTAATTCTCTATGAGCCACTCACCTTGGTGGCTAATCTTACCTCTCTTGACCAATGGAACAAAACTTTTTAGATCAAGCTCATCAATGTCTAGTTATTCTATTATGATTAAAGTGTTTAATAAAGGTGGATTATATGGAATAGATATATTATTTCGTGTCATAGTTTAGAACCTGATGCATATTTATAGTGTACTATGCTTTGTGGAGCTGTGCAAGGCTCAATTATTCACCATTTTTATCTAATCATCAATCTATATATAGAAGGTCATGAAATTTCTTAGCTTAGTATCCATTTGCTTTTGTTGTTGTGTTAATTATGTAGTTAGGGTTGTAACATTAGTCTTTTTATATTTTTGTGGCTTGACCACCATGAGAAAGAATTTCTTAGCACTAATCAAGGAGATAGATGTGTAAGGTTGTACCTCAGGTGCCTTATAACACCATGTTCTAAGAGTGAGGGTGATCCTTCAGGTTCTTGATTCATAGATGCCATATTGATCATACATGAATAGTTAACCAAGGAGTACATCATAAACATCCAGATAGACCACATCACACAAGACCTCATCTTGAAAAGATTTTATTGAATATGAAAGAAGACAATGGTGGGTGACTCTCCCTAGACTCAACCATCCAATATTGTATGGCTTTGGGTGAGGCTTCATTGATAGATTTAAAATTTTCACAACATTAGTAGAGATTAAATTTTTTTGACTCCCACTATCAAGAATTAAATGTAAAGGCTTACCTTTCACCCATAGTTTAGAGTGAAACAACCTTTCCTTGTCATTTAGTCTTTCCTAATGCATCTATGATGAAGCAATGATGGCATCAGTCTCAGCATCTATAATATCTTCTTTGACTGCAAGGTGTGTTTGAGGTAGAGTGGTAGATGTTGAGGATTGTGACTCAAAAAGTAAGGACTTGATGGCTTTATATTCCTCTTTAGAGTGAGTTCCACTTTTATGTTAATCACACCATTTCCTAATATTTCCCTTCTAGGGTTACTTATCTTAAACTTCCCTTTTCCATTTCGAAGGTTGACTCTTCTTATTCTTTCTTTCATGCTTCTGCTCAATTTTCACCATGAACTTGTATGCTTCACTAAGGGTTTCCAAATTGAAGAGTTTCATTTTCCCTTGTATGTACCATTATAGTCCACCATGGTATTTGAGAACCTTATGTTTTTCACTTTCTTAGATGCCCAATCTCATAGATAGAGAATAAAAATGTCAGTATAATCTTAAACAGACTATTATTTACCTTATCAAAGTTGTTATCACTATATATATATATATAGATCATCATATGCTCCAATGGGGTTTTATTCTTTTTTTAAAATATTTATGAAATCATTTCAGGTAGGTTCTACCTCAAGGCCAATATCGTCCATACTGAACCTCTTCTTGTACACTTCCCACCAATTTTTGATAATCAAAGATGCTTTCAAAAGAGCAAAAGTGATATTCTCTTCATCAATGAATTTATTTACAGTAAAATAGGAAGATAATTGATTCAACCAATTTTCTACTATATCAACATTGACTTTACCTTCAAATGTAGGGATATCAAAATTTACCTAAATCTTGAAGGATGTTTGGGCACTGAAAGGACATAGGGATGTAGATGAGGAGCCAAAATTTCCCATCAAAATTTGTTGGAAAATTTGGGAAAATTATTGTAGAATCTATGCTTGTTGCTATTAGAGGGCTTCATTCACCATTTTTTTGAAAGGATCATATGTCTCAGTGTTGTCCACCATTTGAGGTCATTTGGACTAAACAAGTGGATAGTTTATTGGATCTTTTATTTTTCACCCAAGCTTCTTATAATCTGACCTCATCCTCAAGATCATACACTCTTAAGACAAACCACTCTGATACCACTGATCCAAAACTTAGAAGTCTTGGCTGAAAAATATTTTAAAAACACATAAATAATAATGTTATCCCTAGGAAGAGATGTTTTATTGCTTAAAATTTTAGATACAACATATGCCTATCTCTAGAAAGAGAGGTCTATTTTCTTTTTTGAGTTACATATCTATTTATACCTATCTTTTAAAGCAGAAGGAGGATGTGGAAGGTCACCAATCTCGAAGGAGATGAAATGGTTTGACTTCCATGAACTAAAACCATACATAATTCAAAAAATTGCTATTTTTAGAAACTTACTTTTTTTAGATTGCACTACTAAAATTAAAATTTGAGGCACTTTTATTTGGTTTTTAGGGTTCAAAACCCACTAATCAAAGCTCAATTCCATTTCACAATATTTCCCTCATTCTTAGCTTTCTAACAGTTCAAATGAGTTAAATAGAGCTATGGTGCAAAAGTTATGGCTCTTAAAAGTTCTACCACCAATTGGGGTAAGACCGTCCCCTGAATTATCACCTAAGTGTTACCTAGATCATCACCTGAAGTGTTGTTTAGATCATTCCTCCCTCCTTGATAAGTAATAGTCCTCATTGTGTCAAGATTCATCATTAAATATGGTATTTATGTCTTGGTCTGATTCTCTATTAGTCACTCACCTTGGTGGCTAATCTTACCTCTTTTGACCACTGAAGCAAAACTCTACGGATAAAGCTCACTAATGTTTAGTTTTTATGCAATGACTAAATTATTTAATAGAGGTGGATGATATGGATTGGCTACATCATTTGGTGTCATAGGTTGGAACCTGACACATACTTAGAATGGACTATGATTTGTAGAGTTGTGCAAGGCTTGATTGTTCACTATTTTTTTCTGACCATTAGTTTGTGGATGGAAGGCCATCAACTTCCTCAGCTTGGTATCCATTTACTTCTATTATTGTGTTAATTATGTAATCAAGGTTGCAAAATTGTCCCTTTTGGATTTCTATGGCTTGACCACCATGAGAATAAATTTTTTGGCACTAATCAAGGAGATAGATGTGGAAGGTGGTACCTCAGGTACCCTATAATATCACATTCTAAGACTGAGGGTGATCCTTCATATTCTTGATTCATAGATGCCATGTTGATCATATATGAATAGCTTACCCAGGAGTATATTTCAAACATCTATATTGACCACATCACACAAGACCTCATCTTAGAAAAGTTTTATTGCATATGAAAGAAGACACTGGTGGGTGACATTGGAGGTTTCTCCCTACACTCAACCATCCAATACTATATGGCTTTGGGTAAGGCTTCATGGACAGATTTAGACTTTTCACAATATTAATATAGATTAAATTCTTTTGACTCCTACTATCAAGAATGAAATGTAGAGGCTTACGTTTCACCCATAATTTAAAGTGAAACAACATTTCCTTGTCATTTGGCCTTTCCTCATGGGTTTGTAATGAAGTAATTATGGTATCAGGCTCAACATCTACAATATCTTCTTCGTTCTCTTCAACTGCAAGGTATGTATGAGGTAAAGTAGTAGATGTTGAGGATTGTGACTCAAAAAGTAGGGAATTGATGGCTCGACATTCCTCTTTGAAGTGAGTTCCACTTTTGTGTTAATTGCACCATTTCTCAGTCTTTCCCTTTTGAGGTTACTTTTCTTGGATTTCCCTTTTCCATTTCAAAGGCTGACTCTTTGTATTCTTTTTTCCATGCTTCTACTCAATATTTATTGTGAACTTGTATGCTTTACTAAGGGTTTCTAAATTGAAGATTTCTATTTCCCCATGTATGTACCATTATAGTCCACCATGGTATTTGAGAACCTTGTGTTTCTCACTTTCTTGGATGCCCAATCTCATAGACAAGGAATGAAAAATGTTAGCGTAATCTTGAATAGACTATTCCTTACCTTGGAAAAGTTGTTACCACTGTCTATACAAATCATCATATGCTCTAATGGGGTAGTATTCTACCTTTACAGCTTCTATGAAATCATTCCAAGTAGGTTCTACCTCAAGGCCAATATCATCCATACTGAACCTCTTCTTGTACACTTCCCACCAATTTTTAACAAGCAATGATGCTTTCAAAAGAGCAAAAGTGATCTTCTCTTCATCGGTGAATTTATTTATAGAAAAATAGGAAGACAATTGATCCAACCAATTTTCTACTATAACAGCAATGATTTTTCCTTCAAATGTAGGAATATCAAAATTCACCTAAACCTTGAAGGGTTTTGGGGCATCGAAAAGATGTGGGGGTACAGGTGAGGAGTCAAAATTTTCTATGGAGATTTGTTAGAGAATTTGAGCAAATTATTGTAGCATCTATGTGTGTTGTTGCTAGAGAGTTTCATTCACCATTTCTTTGAAAGGATCAGATGTCTTGATGTTGTCTGTCATTTGAGTTCATTTGGAGCGAATAGGTGGATAGTTTATTGGATCTTGTATTTTCCACCCAAGCTTTTTATAGTCTGACCTCATCTTCAAGATCATACACTCTTAAGACAAAGCACTTTAATATCACTGATACAAAACTTGGAATTCTTAGTTGTATAATATTTCAATAACACACAAATAATAATGATATCTCTAAGAAGAGATGTTTTATTTCTCAAAATTGCAAATACAACATATGCCTATCTCTGCAAAGAGATGTTTTTTTTTCTTTTTTGGGATACATATTTATTTATACCTAATTTTGAAGGTAAGAGGAAGATGTGTAAGGTCAACAATCTCAATGGAAATTAAATGGTTCGAATTCCCCAAATTACAACCACACATAATTTGAGAAATTACTATTTTTAGAAACTTATTATTTTTAAACTATACCACTAAAATTGAAATTTGAGGCTCTTTCATTTGATTTTCAAAGGTCAAAATCCATTAATCAGAGCTCCATCCTATCTCACATCATTCCCCTTATTCTTAGCTTTCCAATAGTTCAAATGTGGAGTCAAACGAAACTATGATGCAAATGTTATGGCTCCTAGAAGTTTTGCTACCAATTGGGGTAGGACCATCACTCGAATTATCACCTAAAGTGTTGCCCAGATCATTGCCTGAAGTGTTATCTAGATCAGTTCTACATATTGATTAGTTTAAAATGGATATGGATCTGTATCATAAACTACATCATCACCATAAGGGTCTTGAATAAAGGAATCATTCATGACTACATTTTCATAATTGGGATTGTGTATGGTTCCACTATGTGTGTACTCAGGCATATCTAAATTCACAACTAACATATTGAACATAAGATCTAGAGTTCTCAAAACTCTTAAAATGTTATCTAAAAGAATTTTTCAATGCTTGATATGTCTAAAAACTTGTTCTAAATGGTAATATTTGGTCTATTATTACAAAAGTTCTAAACTTGGCCTATGAATGGAGCTCTTCTCCAAAATCATCAATGGTAATATTGGTCTCAAATATCTCCAAGGTCTAATGTATTGTACACAAATGGTCAAATCAAAGGCAAATTTTGAATCTATATCTTTGGGAAAAGTGTTTCAAAAAAATCTAATCTATGTCTAATAATGAAAAATGATGTTAGGTACTTAGAAATAAGGCACAAACTTAAAATTCAAAAGTATAAACAAAATCTAAAAACTAAGGCAAATGCTAGGTGTTTGGAAATAAGGCACAAAGCTAGACTTAAAAACAAAATAGGTCAAGTTAAAAACTTGTAAGACAATTAATCTAACTCAAAAATAATTTTAAACACTTGGACTCAATCTAAGCACATGGATTCATAAACAAAATTGACCTTGGTATAAGACACTCACCCTAGGCACATGCCTAAAACCAATTGTGAAATTCAATCTCAAGTATTCAAATTAAGATTGATGAGTAAAGCATTCAGGTCCAAGTCATAAGCAACGATCTAATGTAAACTAATTGTGTTTAATATTATACTTGAAAAGAGAGTTTCGACCTTAGTTCAAGGTAATAAATAAACTTGAGGCACACAAAAAATAGACCACTTCCTAAATCTATACAAAAGGGGTATTTAAAACAAACAAGGAATTAGTCTAAGTTACATAATTTAAATGTGAGAGATAAACACCCAAGCCAAAATTAAGCAAGGCATAGGTATAAACCACTCAATGTTGAGTCTAAACTTTTCAAGATAAATTGTGAACTTGGTTTAAAAGAAGTGGATTGCTCAAATAGATGACATTATAGACCCAAATGGATGGCATAATGATTCCAATTGTAAACCAATATCATACATGGCTTCAATCTTAGTTGGAAATAAGGTAATGGTTTTGAAATAATACGGGTAGCATAAAAATGCTAATTTAATCAAAAATTATGACAAATGGGTTTTGTTTCAAAAATCCAAGGCAAATACTTGGGACCAAATAGGAAGCATAATGATGCCCCATTTAAATAAGTGACATAACACACACAAATGTTTTGACAAAGTCTAAGGCAAAAATGTGGTATCAAATGGATAAAATAACACTTCTTAGACTAAAGTTGTGTAAGAACATATGATAGTCTTTGACTTATTTTGATGTGGCAATACAAATAAATAATTTTAGTTTAAAAACACACGTGTAAATCAAATAAAAATAGAACTGGCACAAATGGCTCATCCTATTCCCTAGATCTGATACGGGTGTGTGTAATTTTAGCCAAATTTTCCACAAATATACCAATGATTATGAATAATTAAGTGTTAATCCAAAAATTTATGTACATGTATAAATAGAGTTTTTACACCACCCCCCATCTCTCAAACATTGGTAATGGCATGAACTTAGAGTGAAGAACACTTAGAATTTATCATGAAATTCTACATCAAGTGAAGTTTGACTAAAATCTATAAGTTTTATATGTACTATATGGTCCTAAGTGTGGTTAATATAAAGGTGTAAACACATCAATTAAATCCAAACTGCCTAGCTTACTATGCAAGAGTCTATTCCTTTGCATATCGACTCTAATTGTGTACTACTTAGTGGAGTCTAATATCTAGTTTCTACATGGCCTAGGTACTCATTGGGATGGCCAAGCAACCTTTCACCACTATTCCATTCACTATTTTTCCAAATTTGTATACCCCACTGTGGAGTGGAGCTAGTATGATGCTGGGAGATGAAAACCCAAGTCAACGCACCATTAAAGAACTCATGGAGAAGCAATGAACTCCCACCCAAAATATAAGTACATAAAAAAAGGGGTGGGAGAATTTAGAGGTCACTTTTGAAACACCTAAGTCACTCAGATATTTGGGAGAGCATACATGACATTCTTTCCAACACAATTTACAAACATGGACAATAAACTAAGCATTTTTGCTCACCTAATTTTCCCAAAGGGGATGGGGGGAGAGCATACACACTTAAGTTTCCATTTTTCCAAAATAAAAAGAATCTAATCCAAGGGATTTTAAACTAGTCTAAAGAATAAATAAAATTTGAAAAATCTCTTAGGAACTCTAACTAAAGATGTAGGTTCTTTTTTAATAACATTAAATCGAAATGTTCTTAACATTTTTGACCCTTTGGCCTATATTCACTTGTAAAATTTTGTAAAAATGCAAAAAGGAAAAATTTTTAAGTGATTTTTAAAACACTTTAAATAAATGTGAATGATTTTTTACCTTTGTAAAATTTTGACTTTGCAAAATGAAAAATTTGATTAGAACACACCCAAACTTCTTCCTTGGTCTAATTCCTTGCAAAAAAGTTATGGGATTAATTTGTGTTTGAGCTAATATTATATTCATATAAGTTAGTTTTAAAAAAACATAAATTTTAACTCTTGGGTTTCTTAACAATAAAAACATAAAAAAAGTGCTGATAATCAGTAGGGATCATGGCCGATTCCTGTGGTCGATACTAATTATGTTGTGATTGTTATCGATTAATGTAACCACCAAAAAAATGTTTTTTGACATAAAAATCCTTGACAAATAATTTTTTATACCTAAAAATTTTCACTCTCCTACAAGAGGGAAGTTAGACAATTAATAAATAAGTTGTTCAGTACCAATAAAAGTAAGAAAAATTGAATTTTACTATGTTTCTAGCTTTTATTTCGACTATGTTTTATGATGCAAAAATCATTGGTGATTCTTTTAATTAATGTTGATTCCAATGATCAGCCCTAATTATTTAAAATTATTATTGATCCTTTTGGCTCAGTTGAGATTTCAAAATTCACATTTTTGGTGATTAAATCAAAAACTTAGCATAACAACAATTAGTAAAACATTCCAAAAAGTAGCTAGAAAAACATTGTGGGGTGTGTGTCCCATAGGGTATGCCATTATGTGATCAATAAGAATATAATAAGGGAGATTAATATCATGTTAGTATGATCAAAACCAGAAAAAAACATACTAATGAAACTAACACCTCTAACTTAGACACTCAAGAAGCAAGAGAATGATTCAAGTAACTATCAATAGAAGATAAAACAACCATTATTTACCTTCTTGAGAGAAATATTTGTATAATGTCAATGGATGGATGTGCTCAGTTGTGTGATCAAATAATATTTGGTAATGGTGATCCTTTCATCATCTCTCCTTGTCACCTTGGCAATGTTAGGCTTGGCTTTGGTTTGGCTTGGCTTAAATCTCAACAACTGACCATTATAACACTACAAAGAATGGTCTTGAAGGTATTTTTGTATCATAAAATTACACCAAAATATTGTTAAACAATGGGTGAAGCCTTATATTTATAACCTCTCAAACTAACTCTGACTTAAGTGCAGTTAGGTTTGAGTTAATTGTAATTAAATTTAGAATAACTCTAGTTGAGTTAAGGAAGGGACAAGCAATTAATATTTGGGATAGAGATCCCATTTATTAAGCATGGCTCTCTATTTTTGAATTTAAGACTTTAGGTAAGATATTTTTAATTTCTTGACTTTCTGGATGATGACATCATTATGACCTCATTTTTATTGAAATTTTATTTTGAAAAAATTCAATTTCACTAAAATTTCACTTAAAATTTTAATTTTATTTTCTTAGTTAATTCATTCTACTTAGCATTTTTGTACTTTAAGAGTTGTTTAAGTGCCCTGTTTAATGGGTTCAAAGGTCAAAATATCAATTTGTTAGGTCTCAAGTTGACTGAAGATGAATCTATGAGAGGTTATTATTACATACAGGATAATACCTCAAATAGGGATGCCTCAACATGATTTTGAGAACTAATATCTAATATGCAGACAAAATTGGGACATCCAGTGATTCTTAGACTTAATTTTCATTATTTGGTAGAAACAAATTTGAATTTTGGTTGGAACACAATTGTGGCTAAAATGGGGTGTCTACACTTGTTTCACCAATCAATGAAGTATTTATTTTTTCTTATAAATTATAATTTAAATGTACAAAAATTTTGTGGAACATGAAGCTTTGCTACTAGGTTTACAATATGCTAAAAAATTGGGAATCAAAAATATGAAATCATGAGGTGATGCTAAACTTATTATGAAACAAGTGAGAAATCAATATCAATTCAAGAATTATCACCTAAAACACTACATTAATCATGTTTGGGATTGTATTGAAGCATTTTATACATTATCTATAATGGCAGTCCTCAAGAATGATAATGTGAAAGCTAATGCACTAGTTATTTATACTTATTTGATGATTCTTCCTCCTAGTATTGATAAAGATGAGTATACCATTGAAATGATATATAGACCTAGTGTAATTGATAATTATGAACATAGTCAAGTGTTGAATAATTATAATAAAAATCATCTTCTTTCTATAAAAAGATGATAACTTCAAGAATTTTTATTTCAAAGGTAATATCTCTGCATATAGATAATCGCAATGCAAAGAAGATGAAAGGAACATTGAAAATGATTTATCAACTAAAGCCACAAAAGGATATGAGGTTTAAAGTGAAGAAAAATATGATAGAATCATTTTGCTGAAAGTTTTAGTCTCTTTGGAATACCTATTTGATAATCATGATAGATATATCAAAGACAAAATAAAAGAAGAACCACTTGAATCTCCAAAATATGAAAAATTAGACATTGGCACTCCAAAAAAACCTAGATACATCAATATTGGTAAATTTTGATCAAAATAAGAAAGGCGTAGATTTATCAATATGTTCAAATTATATAGAGATATATTTGCCTAGAGTTATGCACATCTTAAGTCTTTTAGACAAAAATAAATGAAGTATTATATTCCTTTGAAACCTGATGTTGCTCCATATAGACAAAAGCAAAGAAATTACAATCCCAAGATTTGTCAGACCATTTTCATCAAGATTATAAAATTTGTTATGCTTACATCATCTTCTGTATCCCCCATTCCATATGGGTATATAATATTGTACCTATTTATAAAAAAAAGTGGTGAGATTAGAATTTGTGTTGATTTTAGAAACTTGAATCAAGCATCTCTGAAATAGAGTTACCCCTTGACAATCATGTATAAAATATTGCAAGAAGTTTTAAGCTCATAAATGGTGTCTAATATTGATGGATTTTTAGGGTATAGTTAGATTGAGTCTCTAAATAAGATCAATATAAGATGGCATTTACAACACCTTGGGGAAATTTCACATGCATGGGAATGACTTTTAGTCTAATCAATGTTGGATAAACCTTTCAAAGACAAATGGACTTGGCATTGCATGATCTAAAAATATGATAATAATAGTTTATCTTGATTTTATAACCATATTATCAAAAAAATTGAGAAGATTATTATGAACATCTGGTAAAAGTGTAGAGAACATGGTATTTTACTTAACCCCAAGAAGTCTCTATTTGGAGTAATTAAAGATAAACTTCTCAACCATATAGTCTCAAAGGAAGGTAAAAATATAGATTTAGAGAGAGTTTAATCCATTCAAAATCTACCTCTTCCCACTATCAAACCTGGTGTTCTCTCTTGCTTCATAAAAATGAATTTATTGAGAATATTTATTCCCTATTTCACTAAGCTAACAAAATATATTGTTGATATGATGAAAGGTAAACTTGTATTCAAATGGAGTAAATAAGGAAAATAAAATTTTTAATAAATAAAAGTTTCTATTGCTCGAGCACCAACTCTTATATGCCGTGCCTATAATGACTTCATCATCTACTACTACTCATCTAAACATACTTTGCGAGCTACCCTAATTCAAAAAAATGATGATGAAATAGAATTATCTATTACTTTCATAAGTTGTATTCTAAAAAACACTAGCTCAAGTACTCCTCTATTCAAAATCACGATTATGTCATTATTAAATCAATCAAGCAATTTAGGTATTAAATTTTGAATTATAATTCCACTGTAATGGTGCTAGACATAGTTTTCAAGTCTATCCTAACACAATAAGAACTTGGGTGCAATAGAGGATATTGGATTGAAAAAAAGAAAGAGTTTGATCTAGAAATCAAGCCTTACCAAGTTTGTTTGAGGCAAAGAATTATGTTAACTTTTTGCATAAAATAATGATGATAAAAAATAAGTTATGGTAGAAGAGATGAATAGTTCAAAGGATGGAAATTTTCTATTGGTTATTCTTGTTGGTTCAATTGATGATGGTATTTTGGCATTATCTAATTTGACTTATGGATAATGTCTTAAAAATTTGAGTTCCAAACAAAAGATAATAGTAAAAGTAAAGGCTAATGACTATGTTATTTGGGAAAATATTCTTTTCAAGAAAGGTATTGATGGATTTTTCCTACTATGTCTAGACAAGGAATAACAAAAAAGGTTTCTTAAAGAATTTTATATTCAAACCTATGGTGCTCACTTCTCAGCACCCATGATAGTTCATAATATTTTATGAGCACATTTTTACTGGTCTACATTGTTCAAAGATTATAAAGAATGGATCATGAAGTGTTAAGCATGTAAATAGTTTTTGGTAGACCAATGCTTGTAACTCTTTTGCTCATTCTGATAGAGATCGAGGAACCTTTATAGCAGTGGGTTTTATATTTAATTAGTCATTTTAATCCACATTCAATTTTATGACATACATACATTCTCACAACCATGAATTGCTTTACAAAATGGGTTGAAAATATCTCAATCAAATATTGTTATGCCCCCTAACCTATCACATGTATGAGGATAGTATTAGCCGACTTGTGGATTACTTATCCCTCTTTGACATTATATTACTTAGCCAACTTGTGGCTTTCTTTACATTAGTAGGTCAGCCTATGGAGTAACCATGGCCTAGTTAGACTATATATAGGAGGTAGTGGGTAATCATTTATCATCATATTGTGAATTCTGCTCTTATTGAAGCTTGTGGAGGTTTCCCCCTCGAAGTGGCTTATCTATTATCATATATTTGGATATAATTCTGTTGTTATACTTAATTCTTGAAGTAATTTCATTACAAGTGGTATCAAAGCTGCGATTTGGGCAATCTTGTGGGTGAAACACTAAATTTTTAAATTTTGTGATATATAAAAAATGGTTTTGAATTTATATAAAAAAATTTTACTATATGTGAAAAATAATCACATTAAGCTTCCATTAAAATTTCAGCTCATTTGGATCTGTTTTTAAAAAGTTATTGCTATTTTATGGTTTTTCATAAAATTGCTCTATCATGCGAAATTCAAAGAATTTTTCTAAGTTGTTTACATTTTTGGAAAGCTTAGAAAAATCTAGCTATAGTTTGTTCTTTGTATATTTTGAATTGAGGCTGAAATCATTCCAAAATTTCTTGGTCAAATTTGGGTCAAAAGTGTCAATAAGGGTCAACATCGTAAAACCCTTTTATGGCAAGTCCACAAACTCGAGGCCAAGGAAAGGGTGTTGAAACTCCAATAAAAACTCCCAACAAGGATGAGATGGAGTCAGAAGGGGGGTGTAATAGACCCTTTGTACCAGGGTTTTCTGACATAGATCACAAAGTGAGCCAGCTTGACTATAGTGTGCAAGGCATTCAGAGTGAGGTGCAAGACATACAATCTAATATGCAATCCATACAAGATAGTTTGGGATATATCATGACAGCTTTGAATATTAATCAATCAAATCATCAAGCTAACTCTATTTCACAAACCCACCAGGGTGGTTCTCCTAACCAGTCTACTTCAAATCCAACTCCATGGCCACAGAAGAACCTATTACCAAAAATGGATATGCGCAAATTCGATGGAAAAGATCCACTCAATTGGCTAAACCAAATGAAGATTTTTTTTGACCTACATCAGATTCCAAGTGGATAGAAGGTTACCATGGCATCCTTGTATCTTGAACTTGATCAATTCATTTGGTATCACTGGTTGTGTGCTCAAAAGAAAAAGATGAGTCTCAATGTCACCTGGTCAATTTTTATAGAGCAGCTACAATTACACTATGGCAATAGTGTGACAGATAATTACTTCAGCCAACTAGAAAAATTGTGACAAACTAGCTCTGTCAAGGATTATATTCATCATTTTTAGAACCTATCCTTACGTGTGGAGACAATTTCTAATGCAAACTTGAATGACCTATTTTTGGGTGGACTCAAGGACCACATTCAACATGAGGTACACATGTTTAATCCACTTAGTATTTCTGAATCTATTATCCTAGCACGTAGAGCTGAGAAAAAATTCATAGCCAACAAGAAGCAGTTATTCACTCACTTCAAAGATCGTAGCATATCATCATCAACATTTCCTCCACCTACTAGATTGACCCCTCAGCAAATTGAAGAAAAGCATGCAAAAGGATTATGTTTTGGTTGTCATAGCAAGTACAGTAAAGGACATAGATGTGCTGAGAAGAAATTATTCTACATTGAGGGACCAAATGAAGATGAAGAAGTAGATGATGCCTCCAATGATGATGAGGAAGATATAGAGGAGGTACCTAAAGATTCCCAACCTACAATCTCTTGTCATGCACTTGCAGGTATTAGCACTCCACAAACTCTTAAGGTGGTGGGTCTCCTCAAGAAATAGAAGGTGACAGTGTTGATTGATTCAGGGAGCACACATAACTTTATAAACCATAAGTTGGCCACTCAATTGAACTGTTTCATCTACCCAGCACCAAAACTTTAGGTCATGATTGCAGATGGTGGCACAATTAATTGTTCATGTAAATGCCATAGTATTAAGCTTACTATGGTTGGGTACAATCTTGACTCTTCTATGTTTTTTATTCCCATGGGTAACACAAACATTGTTTTGGGAGTCCAATGGTTCACAACCTTAGGTACCATTGAGATGAACTTCCAAGAACTATTCATGCACTTTCATTCTGAAGGTAAGAAAATTAAACTACATGGATTACAAGCAAAATCTCCATAATTGGTTAGATCACATCAGATGACCAAGATGCTAAAAAAAGGAGCAGAGGGAATTATTGCACGATTATGCTCCATAGAAGTTCAACCCCCAAAGGTATCTACACATCTTGATCTACAAATAATTCTTGAAGACCACTCATCTATTTTTGGGGCCATGCCAAAAGGACTACCACCAAAAAGAGAACATGATCATGCCATTCAACTAATTCCAGGTAGTCAACCACCAAATATCAGACCATATAGATATCCATATGCACAAAAGAGTGAAATTGAAAAGATGGTCCATGAGATGCTGGAGGCAGGGATCATCAAGCATAGCCAAAGTGCATATTCATCACCAGTGGTCATGGTGCGGAAGAAGGATGACACATGGAGGATGTGCCCAGATTATAGGGAACTCAACAAGTACACCATCAAAGATAAGTTTCCTATTCCAATAATTGATGAGTTGCATGGTGCTAATTATTTCACAAAATTGGATCTTTGCTCGGGGTACCATCAAATTAGAATCAAGGATGAAGATGTTCATAAAACTACTTTTAGAATACATGAGGGCCATTATGAGTTTTTGGTAATGCCCTTTGGTCTTAAAAATGCACCATCTACTTTTCAGAGCTTGATGAACACTATTTTTAGGCTTTTTTTTAGGAAGTTTGTGCTAGTTTTCTTTAATGACATATTGATTTATAGTCAGACATGGGAAACACATCTGCAACATGTGAAACAGGTGTTGATATTTTTGGAGAAGCACCAACTTTATGTGAATCCATCTAAATGTGCTTTTGGAGTACAGGAGGTAGAGTACCTTGGTCACATTGTTTCCCATGAAGGGGTCAAAGTTGATCCTCAGAAGATTTGTCAAAGTTGATAATGGAATGGCCCATGCCAAAAACTCTCAAAAACCTTTGAGGTTTTCTTGGACTAATAGGTTACTATAGAAGATTTGTGAAAGGTTATGGCAGCATAAAAGCTCCACTCACTACATTGCTAAAGAAAGATGCTTTCCATTGGAATGATGATGCCACCAAAGCATTTGAGAAACTAAAAGTAGCTATGTGTACCACTCCAGTTTTGGCTACTCCAGACTTCTCACAAACATTCAGTGTTGAATGTGATGCTTCTGGGTCTGGATTGGGGGCAGTACTAATGCAGAAAGGAAGACCCATTGCATTTGAAAGTCATCAATTCAAAGGTAAGAATCTACAAAAACTTGTCTATGAGAAAGAAATGATGGTTATTCTTCATGTAGTTAAACAATGGAGGCCTTATCTGATGGGTAGACACTTTAAGGTGAAAACGGATCATGATAGTCTCAAATACTTTTTAGAGCAAAGATTATCATCTGAAGAACAACAAAAATGGGTAACCAAAATGTTGGGTTATGATTTTGAAATCATCTACAAGAAGGGTAAAGATAATGTAGTAGCAGATGCACTATCTAGACAGGATGCATCCACAGAAGCATTACTTTGTGCAATGTCCATATTGCAAGTAGATTGGGTGGATGAAGCTAGGTTAGAATGGGAGCAAGACAAGGATACATAGGTTCTGATTAAGAATCTCCAGCAAGTTAATTTATCCTCTGACAAATTTGAATGGAAAGATAATGTCCTGTGGTATAAGGGTAGGTTTTACTTGTGCAAAACTTTAGAGTTTAAGCATAAGATTCTTGCCGAGTTGCATGCATCTCCACTTGGGGGACACTCAGGGTTCTTGAAAACTTATTATAGAATTAAGAAAGAATTATTTTGGGAAGGACTCAAGGGAGATGTACAAAATTTTGTGGAAGAATGCATGATATGCCAACAGAATAAAGGTGAAACAGTTAAGACCCCAGGTTTGTTAAAACCATTAGCAATTCATAGTCAAAGGTGGGAGGATGTTTCCATGGATTTCATCACTGGGTTGCCTTGTTCTGAAGGTAATAATGTTATTTTGGTCATTGTGGATAGGCTTACAAAATATGCCCATTTTTGTGCTCTCTCACATCCATTTTCAGCAAGTATAGTCGTGACTATTTTTATGGAAGCAGTTCCCAAATTACATGGAACCCCAAAAATAATTGTAAGTGATCATGATCCTATTTTCACTAGTAATTTCTGGACTGAACTATTTTCTTGTTTGGGTACTCAGCTAGCTCATAGCTCATCTTACCACCCCCAATCTGATGGACAAACTGAAGTGGTTAACAAATGTTTAGAGGGGTATCTCCGTTGTTTTGTATTAGATAAACAAGCACATTGGGTTAAATGGCTACCACTTGCAAAATGGTGGTATAACACATCTTTCCATACCTCTTCTAAAATGTCTCCATTTCTAGCACTATATGGTTACCATCCACATTCCATCACTTCTTCATTAAAGGTGCACACAAAGGTTCGAGATGTGGAAGAGCACATTCAACATCAACAAGAGGTTTTGGCTAGTTTGAGAGAGAATTTGGCCTTGGCACAAAATAGGATGAGTCAACAAGCAGATCAACACTGGAGTGAGCAAAATTTTGAGGTGGGTGACTGGGTATTTGTTCATTTGCAACCTTACAAGCATATGTCCTTGAAGCAACAAAAAAAGGACAAAAAACTTGCTCCAAAGTATTATGGCCCTTATCAGGTTCTACAAAAAATTGGAAGGACGAGTCATTTTGGAACCAGAGAAGATCCTCCAAACACGTACTAAGAGGTTGAGAACTAGAGAGATTAAGGAATATTTGATCAAGTGGAAAAACCAAAGCAGTGAAGATGTAACTTGGGAAGGTGAAGAATTTTTGCAACAACATCCACAGTTGTTCAACGTTGAGGACAACGTTGGTTTGAAGGAGAAGGGCATGCTATGCCCCTAACCTATCACATGTATGAGGATAGTATTAGCCGACTTGTGACTTACTTATCCCTCTTTGACATTATATTACTTAGCCGACTTGTGGCTTTCTTTAGATTAGTAGGTCAGCCTATGGAGTAACCATGGCCTAGTTAGACTATATATAAGAGGTAGTGGGTAATCATTTATCATCATATTGTGAATTCTACTCTTATTGAAGCTTGTGGAGGTTTCCCTCTCGAAATGGCTTATCTATTATCATATATTTGGATATAATTTTGCTGTTATACTAAATTCTTGAAGTAATTTCATTACAAATATACTACCTCTGAAGTAGTGTGTAACTTCATCATATAAAATATCTTGGTAAGGTATGGTGCATCTAAAAATATTTTAACTGATAATGCTTCAAACTTTTCCTCCTCAAAAATCAAAAGTTTTTGTTATGGATATGGTATATCTATGTCACACTCATCTAATTATTATAAAAGGTAATGGTCACATTGAGTCAAGTAATAAAAATATTGTTACTAGCATATATAAGTTGGTGGAAAATGTTAGTGTAAATTTTTATTCCATTTAATGGTTTTTTCTTACACTTATTTAGTTATCTCACTTAGGTATCTTTTAGGTCATTTTGAAAGATATCTTTTAGGTATATTTTAGGTTATTTTGAAAGATAATCCCATATTCATGAGGAAGTGAGGGAATGTTTATCTTTCACCTATATAATGTACCTTCTTAAATATTTTATGACTAATGATGTTAATTTTAATATTAAAATCTTTCAATTGTTAATTAATTTCTTCTTCTAGATCATGTTTGATTCCACCACTACATATAGGGAATTTCTCTGTGCATTCGACTCTATACAGTAAATCCTCGATTGTGGCTCACTCTACCATGGTATTGGAGATTTTTTGGTAGATGAATTCCATTATTCCTATTTTGAAATCTTGAGTTTTAGCTCACATATTATAAATCTATCAGTCATCTATCTAGGATATTAAAAATTCACCCTTTCCCATATTTTGCTCTTCCTCTAGGGTCCTCTATAGATCCAAATTTAGAAAAACAACAAGAGAAAGGTGTCTCCTATTGGTCATAGTTTGTCTCATATTTTTTCATGTAAAATAACTTGTGCCATTATATTTATAAGGTGTCAAAACCCTATTATTAGTTGTAAACATGACCTAGTTTCATGATAGTCATTTTTTGCCATTTTTAGAGGGTTTTAGGGATTTTTCGATAGTTTTACCTAAATCCATACAATAATTAGTGCTCAATAAAAATCATTTTCTAGGTTTTTTTAGGTTTTTATATACCTCTAATGGGTTTTTGGTTTATTTTCAAGAGGCATATTAGATCTGGTGTTTTTGTTAAAATTTAAAAAAAATTATACTTGTGTGCACTATGTGAAACTCTAACATTCTTGGCATTGCAAGAACCATCAACATCTCTAGCACCTACAAGGATGCCTCCTACCTCTAATGCTCTAAACCCTTATGGTTAAAAACTCACATTGTATCCCTAACATAAAGTTCTAACATTGAAACATTAGACTGCAGGAGCAGTCAACTTTCTCACCATCAAGATTTCAAACTATAGGCATAGTTACTAACCCCTACATAAATATTTTAGAATGTATTTTAAGTCACTAACCACTACATTAATATTCTAGGTTATGGGAGTATCCAACAACCTCTACATCAGGATTCTAAACTATGGGAATAGTCAAAAACACTGACACTTTACTATGTTATGAGAAGTTTCAACCATCCTAGAATCAAAAAATTTATCACTACAAGTAAGCACTATAACCTCAAAAAAATTATCTAATGACTGTCATGGACCTCCAAAACCTTGAGGTCAAAATTTTTGATTTTATGAGTATTTAAAACCCTAATGACTATGTAGGGACCCCCAAACTCCGACCATGGCCACAAGAACATCAAATTTAAGATTTTGAGGTGTGACATTATTCATTTTCAAAAAGGGTTCATTTTTGAAATAATGTCACTCCCCCATCAATCACATCAATCAAAGTGGGGAGAGCACCCAAAATAGGATCTAACCCTTGGTCATATGGGAGTTAAGTGTTTGGTTGAGTCCAACCCAAAATTGCTTAAACTTTACTCCAAAGGGGCATAAATTTTTTTTGGGTAAGTTTATTCCAAAAAAAATCACACCAAAATTTTTCAACCTAGAAATCTTCAATTTATACAAGTGAAGATCATTATTTTTTGAGGAGCAAAGGATTACACTAAATCATGATATGTAAAAAAATAGAACTAACATATGAAGTAAAGAAGGTAAAGTGGTATAACAGAAATGATAAAGCCTATGGTATTTTAAGCCTATCTATGTCTCTCAACTTGCTCTTTCATATCAAATATTTAATAACTCCAAATCAAGTGTAGACCTTATTGAAAAAATCTTTGGAAAGTAGGATGTCATGAGGGGTCATGACTTTGAGAATGAGCTCATAATTTTGAGCCCAAATGATTTTGATATGATACAAGACCAATTCATAAAGTTCAAATCACTTAGATTAAAGTTAAAATTATGCAACATTGACAAAAAGATGATCAATTGATTATTTCCATCCTTGATAAATTACATTTTGGCTATTCTATCTCTATTTCTTCCTTTCATGCTATCAAATGTGTCATTGAAGCTACATGGACAATGCCATCCTTGGATGACTTTACTACTGACTTGACTTGAGAGCAAGACAAGATCATTCAAATAGGTACATTGAATTCATCTAAATCACATGCCTTAATTTTGAGTCATGACAAATATAATGATTTTAATAGTAAGGAGAAAAAACATAACAAGAAGGACCCAAGCAAATAAAGGGTCAAAAATTTGATGCTATGTTAAAATCATCAAAAGAGTCCTCTTAATATGAGAAATCTAAGAAAAAGTGACTCATATGTGGCTATTACAATAAATCTAGATATGATGAATCCAAATGTATGAAGAAGAAGATTGACCAACTAACTAAGATGCTCGAAAAGAACAATATCAATGTCCCTAATTCTTCTAATTAGAATTCATCAATACAGGAGTATTCTAAGGCCAAAGTCAGTAAGAAGGGAAAAGATAAAGGAAAATCACTTATTAAAGTTGTGTCATAACCTTATACATGGGTTATTGATTTTGTATCATCACATCACATGGCTTCATCACAAGGCATATTTTTGTCTATGGATCCTTGTTATATGCATTCCATCTTATTTGGTGATGATACTTCCATTAACATTGGTGGGAGTGGATTAGTTAAAGTGAATGATGGGACATTTCATGATGTTCTATGTGTTTCCTCTTTATCCACCAATATCCTCTCTATTTATTAGATCACTCACATTGATTTAGGTAAGAGAGTTAAGTACACACCTAATTCAATGGTTACTATGAAAGTAAACAATGACTCTATTTTTTCACTTGGGAAAGCAAATCACCAGTCATGATTATATACTTTCTCACATTTTTCACCTGATCAACCCTCTACTACTCTTCTCACTCATTAAGATGGGGTAAGTAAATTATGGCATTAGTGATTCATCCATCTCAACTATCACTACATGGAGAAACTTAGTCATCATGGCATGGTTTTAGGGTTATCATGACTCTAGTTTTCTAATGGAGTTTGTTAGGGTTGCATACTTGGTAAGCGTCCTAGGATGAGTATGACAAGGGAAAATCATAGAGAGTTAAATAGATATGGGATATTTTCCATAGTGACATTATTGGCCCATTTTAAAAACCTTCATTCAATAAGACAAAATACATGCTTACTTTCATTGATGACTATTCAAGGTATGCTTAGGTGTATTTTCTTAAGCATAAATATGAGGTTTTTGATAATTTTCAAGACTTCAAGGCACTTGTAGAGAAATAGTCAGGTAAATTCATCAAGATTTTACACATCAATAATGGTGATGAGTATATCAGTAACTATTTTGAGTAATTTTTTACATCATAAAATATTAAACTACAATATACAATTTTATATAGACCTCAGCATAATGGTGTTGTAGAGTGTAAAAATAGGTACATGAAGGAAATGGCCAATTTTATGCTCCAATCCAAGTCTATTGCACCCCAATATATGGCTAAGGCCATCAACTATGTTTATTATATATATAATTTAGTTTCTCACAAAGCATTAAAGGGAGTCACTTCTTTTGAATCTTAGAGTAGTCAAAAACACATAGTAAATCACATCTAAGTGTTTAGATTTCCTATTATGGCTTACATTCCAAATAATAAATGTAAAGCAATGGAGCCTCAAAGTAAGCCTTTCATCTTCATTAGATATCATAAGGGTGTTAAGGGATATAGGCTTCTCTATCCCCCACTCATGAGATATTCATTAAAAGGATTATTTGTTTTCAAGAGGGTCCTTTTGAATCCACAATTGACACCTCTTCCCCTTCCTTAAATGCACTAAAATTTGATGACAGTTCTAATGATTTAAATTTACCTACGTAAATTTTTGATGATCCAAATTCTTTTGATTTTGATAATGAGAGTAGTGATGAGGATTCCCCTCCTCCTTCTAGAATTTATTCAGAGGATGAAGAATCACCTCCTCACTCTTTAAGCACTAGTCCTCTTTGGGCCAGACAAACACTACAAATTTATAGCCAATGGGTTGGAGATCCATCAAACACTAAGCAAACTCATTCATAATTCCAAGATGCCCCATATGCTTTGATTGCATCTAATTATGACATACAATAATTTCACAAGGCATCAAGAACTTTTGAGTGAGATACTACTATGTAAGATGAGAATGGTGTTGGAGGTTTGTCAATGATGTCTCTAAGGTGACCAAAGATGTTGATGAAGTGTCATGTGTGCTAGAATTACAATGACAAAGTGTACTTTAATGAGCTTTAGTGTTTTTCCATGGTTATTCAATGTTTGACTTTGTGAGGTAATTAATATATGATAGTGATGGTATGAAAATGTTATAGATACCATATGGGGTGTTATTATTACTTAGAGTGCTTATGGTTTTGAATAAAATTCATCATAATAGTCATATGAATGTCTAAGTTCAAGTAGTCATCTTGATAGATATGGATGAGTGAGAAAATTGATGATATCATGTTTTACATGTGTGAAGGTTTTAGGATAATTTTTATACATTGATATATTCCCCTATGATATTTAATCATATGGTTCAAATTTTAGGTCTAGACATGGAGAATAGCAAAAGTTATTAACGTGTAAAGTTTGCTTCTCAAATAAAATTTACCAAGTTCCTATACTTAGCCAAATTTGTGATATCAAATATCTATGATGAGAATTTAATTATATCATAAATATAATGATAATAATTTAATATAACTAGATAAGTATCCAATGGTGCATTTCAAATTCAAATAGTCAAGATTGCATGCACTAGTGACATGTGTTACAATCACAAAGTTTGAGCAATAGATCTATGGTGAGCATAAAATCTATTAGACAAAGATCAATGATGAGCGTATGATCATGTAGTTAGAGTTAAATAGTGAATATTAAGTTAATAATTCAAATTATTCTTATATTTCATACAAAACTACCAAGTGGCACAAGCACATTGACTAAATGGTATAGAGTGCTCGAAAGGCACATAGAGCTACCAAGTGGCACGATCTTTGAAATGCATATCAAAGATCAATGGTGAGAATTTAAAGACAAATACTAGGATACTTATGAGGATATTTATGGTTCATATTATTCAAAGTTTATATGTATCATGAGATGAGGTTAAAGTGTTCAATGTTTAACATTTACACAGTGACCATTGGCATTTGAATTTAATAAAGGAAAAACTATTGCTCAATATTTTGCATATATATTTTTATCTAAGACAAATTTGAAGGTGATGTAAAAATAAAATTTAAATATGAATTCAAGTCTCATCTATATAATTGATTTATAAGGTTTGAGTGTTTATAAATTCAAAGATATTAAGATCTAAATTTGACTATGTGTTTGACCATGGTCTATAAGTGATCCGAGAAAGAGATTTGAGTTATTATTGATAGTGTATTGATGTTTAAAGATGAAAAACTATTGGAGAGTTTTTTATAATCCATGAATACTATATTTTTTGTCTTTAAAGGTTTGACCAACCCATCTTTAGTGTGATAAATTACTTATAAGTTATCTGTGTTTAATGAATGCACTGGCAGATTGAGTGACCATGTTGTAGGAGTGAGTTGAAGGTATTATAAGAAGAATGAAAGAATAAAATGAGTATGGATATGTTATATAAGTCTCTAATTATTATTATAATTCATTTTTTTTCATATTTTTCCATTGATCAGTCATGGAAAGTCAAAATATCTTGATTATATTTTGATTGTGTGTGACCATTCTGAGTAGTCATTCTAAGAGAGGTTAATTGAGTGATTAGAGAATGTGTTGAAGTGTATAAATTAGATATAAGTGTATAATAGGTCCTAAATGGTTCACCCATGTGATATAATAATTTTTCTATGTGAAATACTTGAGTGTTTGCTTCAGAAATCTGAGACTGTGTTTTCTATGTATGAAGGCCTAAAGAACAAGGAGACCTAATTGGTAGGTTTGAGTGAAGATTTGGTGTTATAAGTGGCATGGACCCATATATTAGTAATAAATGGTATATTTTAAATAGGTTTTATGTATTCATATCATTGGTAAAGGATTAAAGTGGTCCAAGTAGTCTCACATGTAACATGTAAGTATGAAGGCCTAATTGTTTTAGGTCTCACGAAGACCTAATGGTGGTTTGGAGATAATGAGTTAATGATCGACCTATGAATAGTGTGGTTCTCAATTTTAATGTGTGTATGGATATATGTTAATTATGTTTTAAATATGTAAATTATCTTGGCTGACTAAAATAAGTTAAAAGAAGAGTGTTGTATAAGTACAAACTCTAATTGGACTAATTTTGCTAGTTGTGTAAGCGAGTAAATGAGCAAAAAAAAATTGAAAGTTATGAGAGTTTTATGGATATATTGAGAGATATATCATAGTTTATATTTCATTTATGATCTTTTGTTCATAATTATAATGTTGAATTTATAAGTTTGATGCATCAAAACAAGAGAAGGTGTGTAGATTGATCCAAAAGTTGGTCTTGGATGCCTCGCTTGTGTGTGAAGGTTTGAATGAGTGAAGAAGATTTAAGGAGGTTGTTTTGTATGGTTTATCCATTATATTGAGAATCAATCATATTTTTGGAGTTGTTTATTTCATATATGTTGTGTTGGTGTTCAACATCTTAGGCAAGTTAGTGCTTGTCATCTTTAGGGGTTGGTGCTCCTTGTGAAGTGGGTGTTTCACTAAAGTCTCATATTTGTAGTCATATTATAGGATAATTATTCCATGTGTTTATAGGATTGAGAGTGGATTTTTTCCCCTATGAGGGTTTCTCACATAGATCTTGTGTTATCTTTCTTATCTTTCATGTTCATTGTTATGAGTGGGTTATTTGCTTCTTGATTGCATATGGTGTATGACAAAGGGTTTTAAGGATTTAGATTGAAGTTTTGAAATATCTTGATTCATTGATTCACCCCTATTAGTGATTTTACCTCTAAAAATTACTATCAAAGCAAGACCTTCTATACAAGTTTAATAACTTGAAGGTAATCTTAGGTACAATGACAAGTTCTCAAGGTTTCTCTATTAAGTAATCTCCATTGTTCAATGCATCCAATTATGTTTTTAGAGTGAAATAATGAAGACCTACATCATGTCATTGGGGTTTGACACTTGTAAATGTATTTTTGATGGTTATTCCATGCCACCTACTCCTCCAACTAGTACTATAAATAAGTAGTTGAGTGAGAACAATTCTAAAGCTATGAAAACTATCATTTGTGGTCTTTTTGAGGCTAAGTTCACCAAGGCAATCCATTACAAGTCTATCAAGGAGATTTTGGACAAATTTTAGCTCATATATGAAGGAGATTCAAAAGTTAAGTTGGCCAAACTATAAACCTACCAAAGGCAATTTGAAAGTCTTAAAATGAAGGAAGAGGATATTATGGCTTCCTATTTTCTAAGAGTTGATGAGGTAGTGAATATGATCAAAGGCATGGGAGAGGATAATAAAGAAGTCATTGTATTGAAATAGGTATTACGGTCTCTCACTTTCAAATTTGGTTCAAAAACATTTTCTATAAAAGAAAGTCATGATCTCACCAAAATGAAGATGGATGAATTGCATGGCATTCCTTTTGCCTATGAGATGAGAGTTAATGAGGACAAACCACCACATAAAGAAGCAGCTTTCAATGCAAAAAATAAGTTAAAGAAGAATTTCCAAGATAATAAGGTCAAGGATGATGATATTTTTGATATTGATGATGATGAACTAATAGCTCTATTAACAAAAAAATTGAAAATAGGTTTAGGAAAGTTTAAGGGTAAACTTCCCTTTAAATATTTCAATTATGGAGAGATAGGTCACATTTTCAATAACTGTCTTCATAATCATAAGGTAAATGATAATAAATAACATGAAGAAGAGAAGGGTAATGACAGGAAGAAATTCAGTTTTGATAAGAGCAAGAATAGTTTCAAAAAGTATAATGGCCAAAAGATGTTTTACAAGGACAAGAGGAGTCTCTACACCAATGGATATTACAACTCATCTAATGAGAATAATGTCAATGATGTTGAGAATGATCATGAATATGATTTTCCTATTTCAGATGAAGCTTTCTTCATAGATGAAGAAGGTAGTTGCTCATATCAAAAAGAATCTACATGGTTTGGAGGTGGTTTAGATGATACAGATGATGAAGAAGACAAGGTAAACTATGAGTCTAAGTTGATGAATGCCCTTGAAGATCTGAAGATTGAGAAAAAGAAAACTAAGAATTTAAAGTCTCAAATGAAGTAATATGAGGAGTAATTTAGTGTGTTTGAGGCGAGAATTGATGAAGACACCAAGGAGCATGAATATATAGTCAAGCATCTCAGTTGTCGATTGGAAATCCTATCTACAAACTTAAAAGCTAAAGAATATGAGTGTTCAAGGTATGTGATTTAAAATCAGTCATTAAAATCTAGGTTAAAAAATATATCTGGTAAGATGAAGTCATATGTGAAGTTTGAAAAGAGCTCAAGTGATCTAGACAACATTCTGAATAGTCAAAAGCATGCTAGTGATATAACTAGACTTGGTTACAAAGAAGAACAAAATAATATAACTCAAGACAAGATAAAGACCAATGTTAATAAGGACAATCAGAGTTTGAAGATAAATCATTAGTCAAGGAATGAAGGTGATGATACAATGAGGACAAATCAGATTAGATAACCAAATGCCATGAGATATGTAAATTTTAATGAGTATTGCTATACTTGTAATCAATTTGGTCATAGATCTAGAGATTGTAGAAGAGTTGTTGATAATTTTTGGAATCATCAATCAAATAGTATGAGCAAAGTTAAGTGCTTCAGTTGTTATGACATAGGACACATTGAAATATTTTGTCCAAATCAAGTAAGGTAAGATGAGTTCACTTCAAAAATAATGATTTGCTACAATTGTGAGAAGATTGGTCACATTGCTAGGTTCTGCAAGTTAAGGCCATCAAGTCACAATAAGTCAAATCAGGCTCTTAGAGTGAAAGGTAGAAGGAAAGTTAAAATATGAAAACCAAAAGTGGAAAGTATGTGCCATGATCAGTCTATAGGTCCAAGTGGACTGTTTGTTCTAGTATAAAATGTTGTAGAAATTGAGAAGAATTAGGAGATCTCATTGTTTGGTCTTTTTGGGAATAAAGAGGATACAAGTGATCATCTTGATGCTATTGAGCAAGTTTTCTATAAATAATATAAGTTGACAATGTCAAGTTTTTATACTTTGAAATGTGAGATTGATACTTCAAGTGAAAAGGTACACCAAGAATCTTTATTTTCTCCATATATTGTCAATACCATCTTAGAAGAAAAGGAAGGTGATAAATAAAATAGACAAGTTAATTCAGTCAAGCAAAATAAGAAGAATCATCAGTTCAAGTTGTCCAAAAGGGAGAGAGAATATGAGAAGTTATGGGAAACTCTTGGTTTCACATTATTCTAAGACATTGTGCGATAGGGGTGTCTCTCTCTAGGCTTCAAGGAGAAACTTGTCAATAAAAAGAAGCATAGTGGATTCTAGTTGAGTTTTGGTTGATATTACAAGATAAAAAAGGTCATGATAAGATATGTTTGGTTAAGGGAGAGCAATGATTTTTATGTAACTACTCCAAAATGTTGTGATGGAATTATTAGAAGATATATTCAAGGATAGTGATCATAAAGTCAAAATTTTGATCAATCTTTGATGGATGATCTAGCTAGTCAATATGGTGAAGAATGAAGTTATGTATGTAAGGTCTGCAAGTAGGAAATAGAGGTCTACAGGTGTCTAATCAAGGATGGTGAGTTGTCAAAATGTTCTATTTGCATAGAAATAGATCTAAATATGAGATAGTTTCATAAGAGTGCTTTAAAAAGGTTCTAAACCATGATGGCTTATAAAGGATAAAGGACAATTGTTTTGAGATCTATATGAGAGTTATTTGTGTTTGCTTCAGTTATTTAAAGTTGATCTAATAAAGATATGAGCTATATGGGTAGTTTCATAAGGATATTGACTGAGTGTGGATAGTGTTGAAGAGTCATTAGTGGATATAGTTCATTCAAAAGCCTTTTTTAAGATATCATGAACCAGGTGGAGCGTGGAGTTATGGGGCTAACTCAGATAGTTTAAAAGGCTTGGAGAGATATGCATGATGTGAGGGGGAGCATATATGAGATGTTTCAATCATGTTGGAGATGTGAATAAATCTGATATAAATGTGAACTCAAGCATGTTTGATATGATAACTTGATCAAACCAAGTCAGGTGATTTGATAATGTATTGAATCCTCATGAATAAACAAAAGGGAAGTTGTTATAAATGGTCAGGTCGTAGGATCAGAGGACTATGTAGTAGAATCTGAGAGAGAAGGTATGAAGGTAATTATATTGATTCGTCATTATTTTAAATGGTGTGAATATGCTCAAAAGGGTGCCTATTCCCATGTGACTTAGGGGGATTCCCTCTTCAGATTTTCAAGGTAATTTCGTGTAGTTTATGATGTTCATAAATGTTTTGTCTTCATAAAAGCTATGTATGATCAAATAAGAGTGTATTCATGGAGCATGTTTGAGAATCTCAAGGTGAAAAGAGACTTTCACAATGTTAGGGGGAGTCTATATCATCTCTTAAAATTGGTCTTTTTCTATTATTGGTTCTCAAAGTCTTTTCAAGTCCTCAGGATCTAAAGATGAGCCCACTTTGTCATTATATCAAGGGGAGAGAAAATAATTGAAGAGAGAAATAGAGTCTGAGTATAAGCTTTGTATTGGTGTTTGACATCAATGACAAATGAGGAGATTGTTGGATGTTTGTCAATGATGTCTCCAAGGTGACCAAAGATGTTGATAAGGTGGCATGTGTGCTAGAATGACAATGACAAAGTGTGTTTCAATGAGCTTCATTATTCCCACATGGTTATTCAATGACTTAGTGAGATAATTAATAGATGATAGTGATGGTATGGACATGTTTTAGATATTTTATAGGGTGTTATGAGTACTTGGAGTTCTTATAGAAATGAATGGAATTCATTAAAATAGTCATATGAATATCTAAGTCCAAGTAGTCATCTTGATAGATATGGCTAAGTGAGTAGATTGATGACATCATATTTCACACGTGTGAAGGTTTTATGATTAGATCAATACATGGATATATTTCCCTATGATAGGTTATCATATGGTTCAAATTAGCAAAATTTATTAAGGTGCAAAGTTGGCTTCTTAGACAAAATTTAAGAAGTTCCCATATTTAGCCAAATTTATGATATCAAAGATCTATGGTGAGCATTTAATTAGATCAGATATCTAACATTGAGTGTTTAATCTAATTTGATAAGGATTCAATATTACAGTTCAAATTTAAATAGTCAAAATTGCACGTGCTAGTGACATGTGTCATAGTCATGGAATTTGAGCAGTAGATCTATGGTGAGCATGAAATCTATCAGACAAAGATCAGTGGTAAGCATATGATCATGTAATTAAAGATAAATAATGTGCATTAATTCAATAATTCAAAATATTCTTAGATTACAAGTATAACTACCAAGTTCACAAGCACATTAATTGAAAGATACAGAGTGCTCATAAGACACGTTGAGCTGCCAAGTGGCGCAATCATGGGAGTGTAGATCGAAGATCAATGGTGAGCATTGAAAGATAAAGACCAAGATACTTATGCGGATATTTATGGTGCATATTTTTTCAAATTTTATATGGATTACAAGATGAGGTCAAAGTGTTTGATGTTTAACATTTACATAGTGATCATTGGCATTTGAATTTAATAAAGGAAAAATTAGTGCTCAGTATTTTGCATATATCTTTTGATAAAGGATAAATTTAAAGGTGATGTAAAAATAAAATTAAAAGATAAATTCAAGGTGAATTTATAAAACTAATTTAGAACATTCGATTTTTTACAAATTTAAATATATTAAGCTTTAAAGTTGACTATGTGTTTGACCATGGTCTGTAAGTGATCCAAGAAGTATATTTGAGTTATTCTTGATAGTGTCTTGATGTTTCAATATGAACCAACTATTAGAGAGTATTTTAGACTCCATTAATACTATATATGTGGTTTTTAGAGATTTTACCAATCTATATTCATTATGATTAATTGATTAGAAGTTTTCTATGTTTGTTGAATGCACTGGCAGATTGAGTGACCATATTGTTAGAGTGAGTTGAAGGTGTTATGAGTAGAATGAAGGAATAAAATGAGTATGGAGATGTTATATAAGTATATAAGTCTTATTATAAGGTATTTTTTTCATATTTTTTCTCTAATAAATCATAGAAAGTTAAAATAGCTTGACTGCATTTTGAATGTGGGTGACCAGTCTGAGTGGTAATTTTGAGAGAGTTGAATTGAGTGCTTTGAGTTTTTGTTGAAGTCTCTAAAGAACATAGAGGTGTATAAGAGGTCATTAATGGTTCACCCATGTGATATAATCATATTGATATGATAAATACTTGAGTGTTTACTTTATAAGTTTGAGACTATGTTTTTATGTATGAAGGCCTAAAGAGCAAGGAGGCCTAATTGGTAGGTTTGAGTGTAGAGTCGGTGTTATAGGTGGCATGGAACCATATGGGAGTAATAAATGAGATAAATTAAATAGGTTTGGAAATATATGAATAATTTTAAATAGGTTTTATGTGTTCTTAATATTGGTAAAGGATGAAGTTGGTACAAGTAGTCTCACATGTAACATGTGAGTATGAAGGCCTAATTATTTTAGGTCTCACCAGGACCTAATGGTGGTTTGGAGATAATGAGTTAATGAATAAAATATGAAGATTTTATTTCTCACTTGTAACATGTGTATGGATATATTTTAAGTGTGGTTTAAATATGTAAAGCATATTGGCTGACCAAAATGAGTTGAAAGAAGAGTGTGGTATTTATAAAGTCTAATTAGACTAGTTGTGCAAGAGAGTAAATGAGAAAAAGATTTTTGAAAGATGTGAGAGCCTTTTGGATGTATTTAAAGGTAGATAAAAAAAATTATTTCATGTATGACCTTATGGTCATAGTTCTAATGTTTAATTTATAGGTTAAATGCATGATAACAAGTGAAGGTGTGTAAATTGATCAAAAAGGTGGTCTTATATGCCTTGCCTGTGTGTGAAGGATTGAATGAGTGAATAGGATTGAAGGAGGTTATTTTATATGGTTTCTCTATCAGATTGAGAAGTAATCATATTTCTATATTTGTTCATTTCATAGATGTTGTGTTGGTTCTCAACATCTAAGTCAAGTTAGTGCTTGTCATCTTTAAGGATTAGTGCTCCTTGTGAAGTGGGTGTTTCTTTAAAGTCTCATATTTGTAATCATATTATAGGACAATTAGTCCATGTGTTTACAGGATTGAGAGTGGGTTTTCTCCCCTAAGAAGGTTTTTCACCTAAATCTTGTGTTAACTTACTTATCTTTCATGTTCATTGTTGTGAGTGGGTTATTTGCTTCTTGATTGTTGATGGTGTATGACAAAGGGTTTAAAAGATTTAGATTGAAGTTTTGAAATATATTTATTCACTAATTCACACATTTAATCTTAGTAATTGTACCTCTAACATATGGTTCCTTATATAATAACAACACTTGGGATTTAGTCCCTCTTCCTAAGGGAAGAAAACTTGTTCAGTGTAGGTGAATCTATCGAATAAAATTTATAGCACATGGGTTCGTAGACAAGTTAAAATTAGTAGCAAAGGATTTTTCTCAAGTACCTGACATTGACTATACTAAGACATTTTCCCTCATTAAATAAATGAACTCAATATGACTCACTCTCACTATTGTCACAACTCAAATTTGGGATGTTCATCAGATGGATATGAAAAGTGTCTTTATTCATGGTGACCTAAAAGAAGAAATATACATGGAGCAACAAAAAATATTTGTGAAAAATTCTTATTTAGTTTTCAAACTTCAAAAATCTATCTATGGTCTCAAAAAAATTCCTTGAGCTTAGTATTCCAAGATGGACTCTTTTCTTATTTCAGTTGGGTTTACCAAATGCCATTATGATTTGAATGTATACATTTTTTGGTATGATGATTCATTGTTGATTATGTTTATATACATGGATGACCTATTTATCACATGAATTTATTCATCTATCATCATAGTAGTGAAAACTACTTTATCTAATTGGCTCTCAATGACTAACTTGGGCTTGTTGCATTACTTCCTTAGAATTGAAATTTTTTGATCTGTCTCTAAGATCACTATTTCATAATACAAGTGTGCTCTTGATTTACTTGCATGATTTAACATGGTTGATTTTAAGTCAAATCTGACTCTTTTTATATCCAATGTGAATCTTGAGGTTGATTATTCATCTCCTTTAGTTGATGTTATCTCACATAGACAACTCATTGGTAGTTTCATTTATCTTACACACACTAGACTTGATATTTCATATACATTGGGCATGATCTCTAGATTTATATATAAACCACATGAGTTGCATTAGAAAGTAGCTAAATAGATTCTACACTATATTTTGAGTACTCATAGTTTCATAATTCACTATGGAGTGGGTGTTGACATTGATTTAATTAGTTTTATAAATTCATATTAGGCTAGCAATATTCATAATCATAATTCTACTTCAAGTTATAGTCTCTCTCTTAGTTCAGGTCTGATTAGTTAGTCAAGTAAGAAGAAGAATGTTATTAATTTATCTTTTATAGAGGTAGAATATAGAGGAATTATTAATGCTATCATTGAGGCTATTTGGCTTCAGGGGATTCTCACTAAATTTGACATCTAGTTTTGATGACCAACAATCATCTTATACGATAACCAAAGCACAATCCAAATTTTTATTAATTTTGTCCTCCTTAAATAGACTAAGCATATTGATATTCACATGCATTTCATTCAAGATCTCATCCATGAGCATGTCATTGATATCTGCTACATCTAAATAATGAGCAAATTATTAATATATTTACCAAACCCTTCACTAAGAGCAAGTATCTTCATTTGTGGGATCTTATTGGGGTTCAGGTAGCCCTTTCAATACTCCTCTAAAGGGCATTTTATTTTACTTAGATGCCTCATCAAGCCTTTATACCAGGTCCCAATTCCACTACCCACCTAAACTAGAGTTAATGGGAGTGTTGGTGTAGGTTTTTATTTTATTTAATAATTTTTCAGTACACATATTTAGTTAGCTTGCTTAGGTATATTTGAAGTCATTATGAAAGATAATCCCACATTCATAAGAAATTGAGGACATGTTTATCTTTCACCTATATAATGTACCATCCTAAATCTTTTATGGCTACTGATGGTAATATTAATATTACAATCTTTTGATTATTGAGTAATTAATTATTTTGGATCATGTTTGATTTCATTAATACATACAAGTAATTTCTTCATGCATTAGCCTTTATCTAGTAAATCCTCAATTATGGTCCACTCTGACATATGATAATAAGATAAACTAGCACAAAAAATATATGATGCATTATGGGTTGATCACATCACTCCAAAAAGAGCCATTGGGATGTCACCATTTTAGCTACTATACAAAATTGAAGAAGAAATACCTATTTCATTGAAATTATCGACACTGCAGTTGACCAAACCAATTGAAGATGAAAATTTTAGAAGCTCACTTGATAAGAGGATTATTTATCTAAACAATTTAGAATAAAAATGTTAATTAATAAAATTGTTGAACATTAGAGCAAGGTTAATAAATTGTTTGACAAAAAGGCTAGATATAGAAAATTTCAAGTTGGAGACCTTTTCATGTTATGGTATAAGAGAAGATAACCGAATGAAATCCATAGTAATTTTGCTTCACTATGGACTCATCCTTTCAAGATATGAAACTTTTGTAGAGACAATACATACTATTTGGCCTATCAAGATGGTACACATCTTCTATTGCCTTACAATGGGAAATACTTGAATAAATATGTTTAGTGAAAGTAGGGTATCTCCTTCATGTACATAGTTTTATTATAATTTTGTTGTGTTTCACTTTCCCTTTTTACTTTTCTATTTTCATTTATTGTGTTGCCTTATTTATCGCTTGTGTCTTCCTTTAAATCTTGCTAAGTGTCACATTGTCAAATTTTTTAAAATTGTCTGCCTTTGTAACCTAAGTGATAAGGCAATAAGTCTTTGAAAATTGAGATCCTAAAATTATCATTTGTACTTTAAAGTACAAATCCACAATTGGATCTAGATGTTATCATTGAAAATTAAAGTTTTTGTTTCATGTCAATTTTTGCACCACTGTGTAGACCAATTCAACCCAATCAATTTTCATTACAAACATTTAGATTAAAAATTTAGCCTTGTACCCCAAAATCTAAGTACGAGTTAATTTATAAAATGTTGATAAGTTTTTCAATGTATTTGGTGTCAATAAAATTCAATGCATCCAATGGGGTCTTGAATCCGTGAGTGGTGTCAATACCTGATAGTCCCAATGAGCCCAATTAGACAATAATATTTTATTTAAAAATAGTTGAAGTTAAATAGGTGATTCACATCACTAACAAACCTGATAGAGTCTTGGTACATTAGGTGGACTAGGTCCCTGAAGTACCCAATGAGATTGATAGGGCCAACAAGGTCTATCAAAACCAAAAAAAAAATAACTGGTTTTAGAAATGTTTGCATCACCTGATAGACCCAGGGAGTGATTAAAGTTAGATTTTGTGCATCAAAAAGTGTGTCAAACCTTTTAAATTAACTTTAAAGTATGTTTAGTATCACAAAAATATCTGATGCACTTTCATTCTCTTCCCCAATGTCTCTCTTCCAATACTGTATATTTTGTTCTTCTTCTAATTTGGTGAGTTCATTTTAAAAAACCAGATACCCTATCTTTCTAGATGTTGCATTTTTTCCCCCACTATTATTAGAATTTTGTGCATGCCCTGAATTTGTATTTCCATATAACACTCGTGCAATCAAATTTCATTATGAAGATTTTCATTTTAAGTCTATTTTTTCTAAATCTTAATATATCTCAAAATCCCAACACCAAACCCTTGTAATTTTTATTTTTGATTTTATGAACATTGTGACCTTCCTGTATAAACATTTATTCCCACCCGATCTCACATACAAAAACTTATAACTCCTTGATAATATAGTCCTTAACATTGTCAAATCAATAAAAATGAAATTCAAATATCTAGGATATGAACAAATGTTTGTTTAAGAAATAGATATCCTTAAAATCTATGACTCTCAAATTGGCCATGTTGATTTAGAATAATTTTTGAAAAGAGTACAAGAAGATAATTAAACACCCATTACAAAAAAAATCTTCGAGAGTGGTCTTATGCATGAAACTAGTTTTTGGATGTTAGTACAATGTATTGACTTGGTTCTTTCCTATTCCAAGTATTATAACAAAGAGACTAGAGAAATCAAGCCTTTTGATAATGTGGTGGTAGCCCACATATATGTTGTTTCCTTAAACATTGCCTTTAGGATTCCACATTGTAATGAAACAATAGAGATGAACAAATAAATTGGGTAAAACTTCTTTGAGAATAATAAGGATAAATTTCTGGAATTGCTTACTCAATCTTGGTTAAGAAAATTTATAAAAGGAACATATAGGGTTCCCAAAACCTTACACAAGTCTAATTTTGGTGAAGAATTTTCTAGTATAATAACACTTTTGAATAGAGTAATTCGTCATGATGAGACTAGTAAATTTAATTATTGTATGTGCATTTTCATCAACCTAATTTGTCGTGTAAAACAATTTGTTGATTGGGGATGAATCATTAGTGACAACCTTCATGAGTAGTTGGTGAACCTGAAATCTACTCAACAATTTTTCATGACCTAATATATGTTCTACTCAATTGAAGATATTAAAGTGTGACCCATAATTTCAACGAATGGGACATATACTCCAGTTAAAATGATTCATGACTATCTCCCTCAACTCACTAATGAAGTTAGTAAGAAACACTTCACAAGAGTAAATGATGCCTTTACAATGTTAGCTAGGGGGGTATTAAAAGGAAATACTATGATATGCACTTATTTAGAAGTTGTTTCTCTGGTCATGCATTATAATAGTTATTTCATATAATTTCCCAAATTCACATACATCAAAGTTGGTGGATTTGAAGGTAGTCCATAAAGATTACCCAGATATACTAGTGACAAAATAATTTTGATTGAGTTATGTAGGCAATTGGGACAGGTGCACAATAAATGTAAATAAACAAAATTAGTTTGGATTTCATTCCCTATTGCCTTTAGCTACTACATTTTTAAAACAAAAATGATGCACATAATATCTAGAAATAAATTACAAATTTCACAATGTATTTTCACACAATAGGATTTGTTTTTTAATAGAAAAACTATGTGAGATAATCTCATATTTGATCCATGATATTTGCATCACCCTGAAATTGAAGACTATTTGGAACATTGTGAGAATGAATTGGAAATTAGAAATATATATTATATGAGAATGACTTTGAATTAAATAAAGTCATATATATTTGAATGGGTAACTAAAGATGTAGTGGATGATAGTAGTTATATGATTGATCCAATTTTCACTTAAATAATTCAATTTATAGCTTTGCCACTAATTGATTGGTCCATTCAAGAGTTGACAGATCTTGAGGAATGTAAAAAAAATGTTATACAAAGGTCAAAAACATGGTTTCAAAATAAAATTGCTAAACTTAGTGCTTCAAGAGGCTTAGAAAAAGGATAATCTTCAAAGAAAAAGAAGAAAACAATTTTTTATTCATCAACTCAACCTTGCATTAAGGTTTATGCCACAAGTCCAAATAATAAAGTAATCCAAGGAGGTGGAGGTGATGGAGAAATCCCATATAAGAGTTAAATGTCAAATAAAACTTGTTATGATGACTCAATACCAAGAAAGAATCTTGCTATCAAAATACCTCCAAGTGTTACACCTCAAGTAAGTTTTGAAACTTAATTTCAAGGCATTGATTCTCCATTTCTAACTAGTAATATAAAACAACCACCTATTGATCCTAATACCAACACACCTCAATCATCATTTGTGTCATCTCCTCTATGCATGCCATCTCCTCTTTTTTTTGCCTCCTCTACCTCCAATTCCTTCTCCACCACATGTTTTTCCTTCACCTCCAAAACAAATTGATACCATAGGAGCTTCCATCATTTCCACTCAACCAAATCACTCATATTGATTTTCCCATTATTTCCTCAAGTAATGTGCCTTTTCCCTAGGTACATCAAATGGTTGCTAAGAAAATTAAAACCACTATCAAATTCATTGCTCTTGATTTTGATGTTATTTATAGTTTTTTATAAACTCTCATGCCTAAGAATACTAAGACTACTTCAAGCTTGATGATATACTATTTTAGTATGCAATTTGTATAAATTATTAAACCCATTACTAAAAAAATTAAAGAAGATATGACTCTAGCAGATTACGTCATGAGTTAAATAGATCTTGGAGAAGCAGCTCGAGAAGGAAATATTCATGATTTTCAAGTATCAAGAGTGAATTTGATCCAAATAATTAAATAAGGAAATCAAACTCAATAATAACTTTAGAAAATTGTGAAAAAATTTTGTATACATTAGATATATTATATAGGGGATTGAGAAGCCACTTGAAGAAGTCATATTAGAAATAGTTACACAATCAATTTAAAAAGAATATGTTGATAAATAAAATATTGCAAGGATTTTTAAATATCAAAGATATGGAAAAGTCATTGAGACTTGGGTTGATAAAATCACCATTTATGGGCTCAAATTCATTGAATAAATTAGAAAATCATATGCTTTAATTGAATAATATTATAAAAAAATCAATGAAAACATTGTAGACATTATTTCTAAATTATATAGCACCTCAGTCTTGTACACTTAAAAAAAACATATCATGGACATACCTTCCGATTCTAGATCTTTCCCACTACCAAAAGGCTCTCATACATTTCTCTTTGTGCCTAATTACTTATTTCTTAGTACGACCAATGTTATTCTGATAACTCAGACTTCTATCTTTCCCATAATGTTATATATATATATATATATATATATATATATATATATATATATATATATATATGTTTATCTTCTATTTTTATAAGTTCTAGACCTACATCTATTTTCTAACTACCCAGACACTTGCATCCCAGTTAAATGTCTATGTCGACACAAGTGTCTTATTCTGACACAAGTGTCCAGTGTCCTAAAGTCATCTAATTTACAACTTAAATGTATTCTTATGGTCGATCTAAGTGTTTTAATGAATTGGTATAAATATAAGATCAATCAGCATTCATTTCTCACCTAGCACATACCAAAAAACACTCAATCAAACACTCAAGTGAATAAAGCTTTCATATTTTCTCTTATTTCCATATCAATGATAGGGACAGCATCTATAAGTTTGAATTATTGTAGGATCATTCCATGAGTCAAATTTGCTGAGTTAAAAGCTAGGTCATTGTTATACTTATTTATCACACATTGCATGATTTACACACAATCTAACACAAAGGGAAGAACTATATAAAATTGAGGCCCTTTTCAGAGTATTGATTATGTAGAAATTACTCATTAATAGAGGGATCTTTGGGGTAGCTCGACACCATGTGCTCATTAACCCATATTTTCTACAACCACTATGACGATAAAAAATTAGGGTTTTGTTAATTGACAAGGAGCAATAGTCCATTATCCAAATCTGAATGCCTTAGAGTGAAGGCAACATAAAACCCAGAAGCACCTAGGTGGTCTTATCCAATTTCAGCACTTATTCTATATTGAACAATTGTGTCTGATTCAAATAGCATTATCGACGTAACCATCATAGCCTAATGTAAATGAACACAACTATAGAGGATATTTTTTTACAATCTAATGATTGATCCAAAATCTTTTTATAGTATCCTTGTATGTTCTAGATCTAGATCTATATTAGCATTAGAACCAACTAAATATCTTATTTTCATTATCATTGCAATATCTAACATAGTTTTACTTTCTATTTTTAACATATCTCAACATAATAATTTTTGTATATATTTATCTAAGTTTTATAATTAATTGGCCTATTTAGAGATAGTTTATCATCATTGTGCCCTAGACTATCTCTACCCCTTTAACCCTAGATACCCCAATCTAGATTTTAGATTTAAACATTTGGTGAAACCGATTCATATGAATGCAAAAAAATATGATCTAGGGTTTCCAACCTCTTAGGGTTTCAACTTGTGATGGACTTTAATATCTGAAATTTTATTCTAGGGTTTTACCTTCCTCTCATTGCCAAGATTGGTGTTCATACACTTATAAGTCAGTCCTTCCTAAATCGATGTATTTCAGCATCCAAACAACTCCATTTTAAAATTTCTCAAAGATATTTTAAATTTTGGCCGGTATATTCACAAACCACTTTTTATTTTCCCCAATTTGGTACAAGTTTTTTAATTTTGACAATTTACTATTTTAATAAATATTGACATACAAGGCGACTTGTGTACTTATTTTGAAATTAATTTTTGGGTTTCATCAAAAATATATTTTCTTTTTAAACATTTCTTGTATCTTTGAAATAAATTTTTTAATCAAAATTATTGATTATTTATTGGGAATATTCTAGGGTTTTACTTGTGAAGCATTCCACAATGTTTTCCCTATTTTTGATTCATAATAGCTCAATTTTTTAAAAAAATGTTTTCATAATCTTTTTGATATAAACAAAAACTTCTTTTTCTACCAAAATATTGTATGAATCTTTCAAGTTTAATATTTTACTATTTTTAATAAATTTAGACCTATAGGCCATACACTATACTTTTGTTTCCCTAATTTTTAAGATTTTTCTCATTTCATATTTTTCCTAAAAAATCCATTTCAGATTCCAAAAACTATCAACCAATAAATTTATATTACTTTTTTTTCATTTGGCACATTTTGGTTAACCCGAACTTTGGTCTACAAACACTAATTGACCTAAGGTTTCTTGATTCCCTATTTTCCTCCATTCTAATTACTATTTTTATAGTATTCAAACTTTAAAAATTAGACCTTATTTTTACTAAAAATCATGCTAAATATGGATATGTATGTTGATCACTTTCTCTTTCAATATCTAGCTATAGTCATTGTTTGTTGTCATATCTACATTATTAGAAATATAGAAACCATAAAACCAAAGAAGGGTCCTAATAAAGATAAAATTCAAACTTCTCTTTACCAATCTTGTTACAATAATATAGAGCCTATTCCTCCTAACCCTAAGGAGGGTGATAACTACCATCCCTCTAACCAGATCCATGTTATAACTCCTTTAAGAGATAAATAGATGGTGTATACACATAATATTTTTAACTTTTATCAAATACTAACACTTTATATCTTGTAAGAACCTATCAAGACTCATACTCTTTGAGTGCACACCTTAAGGGGTGCACTGGGAAAGGGGTGGATAGACCTTTATTACTTTGAAATATTTTTGTCCTTTATTACCACATTATTACCAATCCAACCAACTCCTAAAATCATTCTCTAAGCTATTACTCCTCACTTGCACACTCCTCTAGTCTTTTTCCTCTTTCCATCTTCTTTTTCTTACCTTAATCCCATTTTGGACTGTCAGTTGTACTAGGTCAACCATGGTCGACCCTGTACAGTTTAGGGGTATTTTTCACTTTTTGGGTTTGTTAGCTTTTCAACTGACCTAGCTTAAACCTAGTGAATTATCCCTAATATCATATAGGTTCGACCATGGTTGACCCTATATAGCCAACATTTTTAGGAGGATTTAGGAAAATATCTACCTATAAATATAAGATCATTTCATCATCATTTTAATATGCAATCAAGATTTATTATTCACTCATGCTTCTTCACAATTTGTTCTTCCACCATTCTACTTGAAGAGTCTTAGCTTAGGATTTTTACTTGGATAAATATAGTCTTGTGGATATGTCTTGGATGCTTTAGCCTTTCTTAGTTATCCTTACAAACCACAACTTCTTTCAAAGACCATTTAGCCAAGAGAGAGATTTAATCTCGATGGGTTCACATTCAGGTAAGTATAGTCTAACTTTATTCTCCTCTCTTTAGTAGATAGAAGTAGCATAAGTGTTGGCTCAAATAATATTACTCTTCATATTTCATATATTAGGGTCTTACTCATAGTAAGCTTAATTGAGATTCTCTTATACATGTCTTTATTACTTTACTAACCCCTTTTATTGTGCCACAAGCTTTGGTGTGCACTAGATTAGATTTACTTTCTTGTTTATTAACATAGGTGAAATATTAAATCTTAGAACTCTTTTAGGATTGTTGCATGATTGTGTTAGACTGTAGGCTTTAAAACCCTACCTCACATGGTGTATTGTGATAAGTGATTCCCTAATCGGGTATAGCGGATCCCCATATTAGTCATGCTCGTACTTAACAAATGTATCCCCAATCAGAAGTATAAGTATGCTCTATCTTCTTTGAGCTAGGATTGATTTATAGACATGATGCATTTTTTAATGCATATATTCTAGTGAACCTAACGTGAAACTAACTCTTTCAAGATTTATTTCACTTTATTTCATTATTTTTAGCATTATTTTTATTATATATCTATCATTCTAGATCGACTCTATCAACTCAGTTCTAATCTCTATGTGTAAGTTTTAATAAATAAGCAACTCGATCAACTCAGATGACCTAGTATAGGTTGTTAAACTTTTAGACTTCTAATTTTAACTACTAATTCATCCCAGTTGACCTTGTAAATTTTCAAGCATCATGTTTAGTATACTAGGTCCACCATGGTCAACCTTGTACATTTTAGGCACTCAATGATAGGATTCTTCCAAGCTTGATCGACCTAGTGACCCAATTAGTAGAGTTTTCAAGTATATTCTAAGGTTATTAATTATTAATCTTCATTATCAACGTCTCTAATCCACCAAATTTCCTTTCTATCTCTCTATCTCTTTATTTTATTGTCTTTCCTTTCATAGTTTGTAGTCTTCAAAACTACCCTTGCACAGTCAACTCGATTGACCCTATCGACCTAGTTCTCTATTATGTGTGTTGTCAACTCTGGATGACTCTATTAATTTTTAGACCTTGATTTTATAGTACATTTTCAACCCTATCAACTTTTTTCTATATTTTGTGCATACAGTGTTAACATTATACCTTGTTTCAAGTTAAAATTAATCTTTATATGCTAGTAATTAGTTTACACTTTTATTTTTTTATTGCTTACATTCTTAGAATAGTTCACATAGTATAATTAGGAGGTTTTTAATTAATCATTTAGTTTCACTATTTCTATTTTATGCACACAAAATCAAATAAAAAATCTAAACAAGCATTTTAACATTTATCTACCCAAGGCCAATGTATTTGGATTTTATCATCAAGGGGGAAGCCAACTTGATAATCTGGTCAAGTATAAATCATGGTTAATGGTATATTCTAGCTAAGCACCTAACACCCTTATCACTGAGATATGTGAAGTGAGGGGGTAGGCCTCAATACCAAGCCTATATCATTGCCACTACAATCTTTTTTAGTCCAAACTATTTGAAACCATCCTTAGATTGTTATCTAGTTCCTTACTTATAGCCAACTTTTCATCACATCTAAAATCATTTCTTAATAATCTAATAAAACATTCAGGTTGACCCATTAGTTGTCTCTTTACTTCCCAAGTTGATTTATTGTTCTTTGCTCAATTGTGTGTGCAAAAAAATTACATTAGCTAGCATTAGTGCAAGGTTTTGTATTGTGTGCTTCAATTAGATTGGTCAGTATTGATCTAATTGACCATTTGTTTACCTTTAGCTCTTACTTTCCTAGATTATATACAAAAATTATCTTATTCTAGTTCACAACTTGTTACAAACTTTCTTTTTTTCCCTATCTATTGTACTAGGTTGACCCAATCAACCTTGTACCTTTTTTATCTCATATCCACTATATTGGATCGACCTAGTCAACCCTGTATGGTTTTTAGACCCTCTTACCTCTTTTTCCTATCTCTATTCACTATAATAGATTGACCCAGTCGACTCTGTACTATTTGCATGTCCTCTTTTTTATTCTAGGTCAACCTAACCAACTCTATACTATTTTTTGTTTTCTCTATTCATCAAGCTAGTTCCCTATTTTTCTAATTTTGCATTTTATTTATCTCTTTTTAGTCAGAATGAAATCTCCTGTCATAATATTCTTGGATATCTTGAATCTTTTTAGATACTATATGAGATGTTCATTTATTCCTTTCTTTTCATTCTAAAATCACCATCACTCTTGGAGCACCTCTTTTCTTCCTTCATCAATGCCTTGTAACATGGTGCAAATAACACCTCAAGATGAAGTTGATGGATTTGATCCTTTCTATACCTACCAAGATACTTCTCATATTAAAAATATTCAAACTAATGTAGGAATGATTGATACAAGTTTACTTAATAATCCCATTAGTAATCATTCTTATAATAATCCTCCCCCTAACACCAATTTGGGGAGTGCTCCTAAAAACACCAACCCACCTCCTGATACAACCCAACTTTTAACCTAGGTTATCCAACAAATGAACATTATGAAAAATTCTAACCCCCATCAAATGATGTAACTTCAACAACATCTAATCAATGTGGCTAATCAACCTCCAACTATGTATCCTCAAGCTAATCCCAATTTCATTCCTCCGCCTCTTAGGGATGCCTCAGGTAATGTTATTTCTAAACCCATAATGAATAACAAAATGTTTCAAACCATTCAAAATTAGTCTTTATCCCCCTTTATTGTATCCATTGATATAGGTAACATATCTCCAACTATCAAATATGATGGGACTAAAGACCCTGCCTCATTTTTCAAAGCCTTTGGCAACCTTTACAAAGAATGGAACCAAACTAATACCTTTACCGCAACTAACTCTTAGTGAAAATTTTCACTGGTGATGTATTAGAATGATATAATTAACTACCCAAAAACTCTATTTGGAAACTTAAAGATTTGGTTAATCTTTTAGTTAAAGAGTTTCAAAACAATTATCTTCTCAAAAATTATCTTAGCCACTTCATCAATGCTAAGAAATTTCCAACTGAATCAGAGCATGACTTTATCAAAATATGAATACCTTTAGCTCATAAAATTTACCATAACATGATTGATGATAACTTATTTAAATTATTTATCACCACTTTGACTCCCACTCTCCAATATAAGGTTCAAACATTTTCTCTCCAAACACTTAATGAATCTCTTGATCAAGCTAAGCATCAAAAATTTCTTATGAAGCATTTTGAAATTAATCCTAAACTTATTAAAAGATCTTTCTAAATATCTAATGCTATTACTAGTAATACTCCACAAACCAAATAAGGAGTTATAAAAATTGATATTCCTACACCTCCTTTACCACCTTTAGATCCAATCATTATATTTGATCCTTCTTCCATCACTGAATCCACCAACACACCAATCTCTTCTACTTCATCTACTTCTCTTACTCTTGAAATTACACTTGATGCCAAGGCAACTAATGTTCGTTAGATACATTTTGAGTTTGATTGCCATGGCAATCAAATTCTAGATTTTAAAATAGATGTCAAGTATTATGGTCTTCTTCCTACCTTGCCTAGTGATGAAGCTATCCTTGAGTTACTTTATTCTCCAAATTCTCAAATTCTTCAAAAGCATCATAAACTTGGGAATTTTAAGACTAATACTCCTTGCTTCAATAACTTCGTTGCTAGCATTGATCCTAACACAAATCCAATTTCTTCTTTACCCAATACACCATACCACTTTTAAGATGGTAATGCCATGTTGATTAAAGAAACCACTCGCATTTAATAAAGTACTCCATCTTGTCCTTGACCAATCATAGTTTTTCAAGAACTCTCACCTTCTGAACATGATAATTTCAGCATATTTTTTGATGAATATCATGAGGCTTTCTCTTAGTCCTACGAGGGCATGCCTGGTATTAACCCTAGCATTGTGATGCATAATATCATTACCTATCTTGATGCTAAACATGTGCATCAAAAGTAATGGAAATTTCTACCTAAATTTTCCACTTTATGTCATAATAAAATCATCAAATTACTAGATGCTAAATTAATGAAACTAGTGGATTATTCTGAATGGGTTTCCAACATTGTCCCCATTCGAAATAAAGTCACTATGGCCATTCACATTTGTATTGATTTCCATAATCTCAATCTTTCTTATCCTAAGGACAAATTCCCCTTACATTTAATAGATGTCATTATTGATTACATGAATAGTTATTAAATGTTATCTCTTATAGATAGTTTTTTGAGATATAATCAGATTCATATTGCCCCTGAAAACCAATATAAGACTACTTGCACCACGGAATGGGACACCTATTACTATGTCAAAATGCCCTTCAACCTCAAAAATGTTAGAGCCACTTATCAATGATCAATGACTCATATCTTTAATAAAATCATTTACAAAATTGTTAAAACCTATGTGGATGATCTTATTGTTAAATCTAAACATCATAAAAATCATCTTTCTAATCTTGATATCATCTTTAACCGTCTCCTTAAATATAAAGTTAGACTTAATCCTTACAAATATGTCTTTGGAGTCACATCAAAAAAAAATTTAAGATTCTTAGTCACCCTTTGCGATATTAATGTCGACCCCACCAAAATTAGTGTTATCATCAACATGCCTATTCTTCATTTTATTCTTGACATTTTTACTTATTTAAGTAAACTTGGGGCAATTAGATGATTTGTCCTCAAAATGGATTATCACATTCACTCCATCAAATCCATTCTTAAGAAAGGTATTACTTTAGAATGGATGGATCCATGTCAAAAAGCCTTTGATAACATGAAAGAGTCTTTGTTTCACCTACCCACACTACGTCATCCTTCCAATGATAAACCTTTGATTCTATATACTTATTTCACACCTATTTCAGTTGGGGTAATGTTTTCTCAAGAAGATGATACATGGAGTATGTTATCTACTACATTAGTCAAGGCCTCGTAACCTATGAAACATGTTATACTAAAATTGAGTATGATTGTCTCACCATCTATTTTACCATTAAACAGCTTTACCATTATATGTTTTACTAGACTACTTATGTCATCATTCATTTTGATCCCCTTCATCATTTATTATCTAAATCATTTTTTCTTGAAGATATAATTATCAAATGGATGGTCCTACTTATGGAATATGATTTTTGCATCATCACTCAAAAAGTTGTCAATGAGCAAGTCATAGCTGACCAACTTGTTGTAGCTCCCATTTCAGCCACTTCTTCTCTTCAAGATGATCTTTCAAATGACAATATCATTTACATTGAATTTATTAATCAAGCTATCTTTCAAATATTACTTTCATAGCTTTACCACTTATCTTGAATCTAATTAACTTGATGAATCTTTCACTCCCTTTGGTACTACTAAACCAAAAGTAGTTATTGAGGAGCTCCTTGAAATTAATGTTGACTTGCATGAGGATACTTGAACCCTTCACTTTAATGGTGTTAAATTCCTTTAAGGATCTAGGGTAGGTTGTATTCTCATGAGTTCTCTTAGCAAGATCATTCATATATCTTTTTTCTTCACCTTTGATGTCACAAATAATATGGCTGAATACGAAGATCTTATCTTAGGTATGAGAGTTACTCTTGATTTAGACATTCAATAGCTTCATGATTTAGGTGATTCTCAACTTATTTTTCAACAATTTAGTGGTGATTATCAATGTAAAAGTGAAAACTTCATCACATATCATCAAATTACAACCACTCTTGCTAAAGATTTTCTCTTTCACTATTGAGTCTATTCCTAGAGATCAAAATTCCATTGTTGATTATCTTGCCTGCATATGAGTTAGTTTTGGTCTACTCTTAAAAATGATGCAATCGAATATGCTAAAAAGTGTAATCCTTGTTAGCTTTATGATGATCCAATCCATTCACTTTCATATAAACTTTAAACTATCGAATCTCCTTGGTCATTTTTCACATGAAGATTTGATCTCATTGGTAAACTTCCTCACTGCCACAATGGATATATTTTTATCTTCATTGATACTGAATATTGTACCAAGTGAGTTGAAGCCATGCCCCTTGTTAATGTCACCAGTCCTACCATTTCCAAATTTATTCTTAATCAAATCATTTTCCACTTTGGCATTCTCTATACCATCATTTCATAGGATGGTGGTAATTTCAAAAATAAACATGTTATATAACTTTGCAATAAATTCAACATCAATCACAAATCTTTCATGTTTTATCATCTGAAATGCAATGGTTAAGTTGAGACCAATAATAAAATTTTAAACAAAATTTTCCAAAAGACAATCTATAAAACCCGCATGGATTGGCATCTTCATATTTACCCTACACTTTAGGCCTATCAAACTAGCATACGTACTACCACTGGAGCAACTCTATTTTCTCTAGTCTATGGTTTTGAGTCGGTTCTTATTTTATAAGTTGAGCTTCCCTCTCTTTTTATATCTCTTCATGGTATTATTCTCGATGAAGAATTATGTGAAACTCATCTCCATGCCCTTGATCTTCTTGATGAATGCCATCTTTTCACTTTATAACATAATCATCAATACAAGGCTCGCATTACTAGACAATATAATAAACATGTTAAAATCTACACTTTTAATGTTGGTGATCTTATCCTTAAATTAGACTACACTCATGATAAATAAGGTAAATATGCCCAAAAATAGTGGGGCCCATATTTATTTAAAGACATTCTTAGTCCAAGCATCTATCACCTTCAAACCAATGAAGGTCATGTTTTCAAAGAGCCCATCAACACTCAATTCCTTAAAAATTACTTTGCCTAAACATTTCCTTCTTCTTGCCATGATTTCTATCTACATCTATCTAACACTTTATGTAGGTTACCTACATGGGTCTCTCCTTCTGCAATAAGTTTTCTTTTTCATAAACTTTTAGTCCTCCTTTTTGGTCTTTTGGTTTCTTGATGTACCATAGTCTTCTTTAACTTATATCATTTTCTCTTATTTTTTACACCCCTTGGATTTGTCTTTTATGAGTTGCTTTATAAGATCATGGATAGGACCTAACATTCCTCACAAAATCACCATTTCTTAATTATTTTTCTCATATATTTTTTATTTTTCAATGTTGTTTTGGCATCCATTAGGTTTTTCTTTTGTGAGTTGCTTTGTAAGATCAAAAATAAGACTCGTCATCCCTCAAAAAATTACCATCTATTTGATTTATTTTTTATTTATTTTATGTAGTTGCAGTGTAAGACTGCAGATAGGACCTGACCCTCCTCATAAAATTACCACCTTTTCATGTTCTTGATCCTTGTTTTCAACTTTAGATTTTTTATTTTTTTTCTAGATGAAATTTGCACAATAAATTATGTTAGCATGTTTTCCTCTATTTCTCTCATTCTCATGATAAAAAATCACACTTTACTATCATTGTATCCATTTTTCTCATTTGTCACATTTTTTGTGATTTGAAGCAATTCAAATTGTTTCATTTGTCACTCCTCTTGATTCCCCCTTCCTTTCATCTCCACATTGGATAAAACAAGGTCAAAGTCAAGATAACACTTTTATTTTATCTATATTTACGAGATTCTTAGACCCCATGCTCTTTGAATTTTTCTCTCTTAAAAACCAAGTCTTAATTATTCAAATTAAAGTCATATTTAGAACCCATGTTTGGTCTTCTGAATATGTACAGAGGAGGAATAGAAAAAGCCATCAAATATTTTAAAATCTAAATCATTTTAAAAAAATGTGATGATATCTAAAAGGAAACATACAAATCTCAAAAGTCAAATTCACACTAAAAGATGTGATTACAAGCACATATCATATCTCTAATCATATCTCAAACTCCACAGTTGGCCTCACATAGAACTGAGGTCCTTTGGGCTAAGATAGACTAATAGATTGGAATAGGGGAGTTTTAAAAACTATATGAAGCTACCTACTTTCTCACACAAGTCCCTAATTTTTATAGTAGACCGACGACTCTATAAGGGGTTTTGAGGAACAGAAAACACTTTGTGGGGAGATAGATCCATTTTATTTCTTATACATATAGCCTTCATGAGATGATCTATATACTCCATTTGTTGACTTAAGACTTGTGTGGCTAAGAGAATTTCTTCGTAGTCCTTAAGGTCGAAAGTCTTTTTGTTTTGACAAACCTAATTTGAGTGTCTTCAATTTAATAAAGAGTTCCTCTACCTTGTTTTTTCTTTCATTTTCCTCTCCACCCATTTCATTTTCTCCCTTGATAGATAAATTGTGATTCTAAATTTCTTTTCCCCTCTTCTTTAATTCCTTCTTCTTCACCTCTTAAAAACATGCTAGCACTACTTTGTTTAATTTTTATCTATCTTTAGAGTGAAACAACATATTTTAATAACTATGGATTATGTTCTTTACATCATGATTTACATTTATACACTTACTTTACTTTCCTTTTATCATTTGTCATTATTTTACTGTCTTATTTTTATGGGCACCTGATTCTACACCTTTTTTTCATTATTCAGTGAGGTTGGCTTGTTACTTCTCACTCATCAATATTATTTTCTTTTTTTATGCATTTTTTTCCATTATTGAGTGAGATAAGGATTATTACTACTCACTCATCAATGTTGTTTTACTTTTTTATTTTTGATTTTATCATCAATTTGTTTTATTACCATCATGTTTGACATGTATCCATGGTTTGACTTGGTGAGTTTGTCTTTCTTACTTAATGATAGCTTATTTGAGTTTTTCGATCTTTAGTAGCCTTAGTTTTTTGGTTACCTGATTTATTATTATTGTTTGACTTGGTCATTTGAGCTAACATAACACCTATCACCTCAGCCTGCCAAATTTTTTAAGTACGTTATAGCACCATCTATCTTAGCATTTCTTTCATTTATTATTTTTATTCTTTAGTTTTGTATTCTTGGTTTTGTCAAAAGTAGTCTATGTACCCTACACATTCAAAACTAACAACATAGCAGACAACCATCATATGATAAAGGTAAGTCAAGGTACGCATTACATTTAATTTTTAGTTATTTCCTTTTTAGCCATTTACTTTTCAGTTATTTTATGCTTTAAAATACTATAACTATTTTTTAACATCAGCATTATGTGTCTTTATGTTTTTTCTCGAATCACCATCCCTTGTTTTACCTTAGTGACACGTGATGAGATTTGAGTGGAGTATATGTATACACATAATATTTTCAAATTTTATCAAATATTGACACTTTATATCTTGTAGAAACTTATCAAGACTCAACATCTCTAAGTGCACACCTTAAGGGGTGCATCAGGAAAGAGGTAGACAGACCTTTGGTTCTTTGTAGGATTATTTTTCTTTATTACCACATCATTATCAAACCAATTAGCTCCTAAAACCATTATCTAAGATATTATTCCTCCCTTACACACTCCTCCATTATTTTTCTTTTTTCCATCCTCCTTTAATTTCCTTAATTCCCTTTTGGATCATCGACTGTACTAGGTCGACCATGGTCGACCCTATATATTTTAAGGGTATTTTTCACTTTTTGGATTTTTTAGCTTTTTGATCGACTTAGCTTAGACCTAGTGAGTTATCTCAAAAAAAATACAGGATCAACCATGATCGACCTTGTATAATTGATGTTTTCAAGAGGATTTAGCATAAGATTTACCAATAAATACAAGATCATTTCATCATTATTTTTATATGCAATCAAAATTTATTATTTTCTCACACTTCTTCACAATTTACTCTTCCACCATTCTACTTCAAGAGTCTTAGCTTAGGTTTTTTACTTAGATAATCTAGTCTTGTGTATAAGTCTTGGATGCTTTGGCCTTTCTTAGTTATCCTTACAAACCATAACTTCTTATGAATCTCCTTTGGCCAAGGCAGAGATTGAATCTCGATGGGTTCATATTTAGGTAAGTATATTCTAACTTTGTTCTCCTCTTTTTAGTAGTTAGAAGTAGCATAAGTGTTGGCTCGAATAATATTACTTTTCATATTCCATGTATTAGGGTCTTACTCGTACTTAGCTTAATTGAGATTCTCTTATACATGTTTTGATTTATTTACTAACCCTTTTTATTGTGCCATAAGCTTTGGATTACAGTAGATTAGATTTACTTTCTTATGTATTAGCATAGGTAAAATATTAAATCTTAAGACTCTTTTAGGGTTGTTGCATGATTGTGTTAGACTATGAGTTTTGGAACCTCACCTCACATGGTGTATTATGACAAATGATCCCCTAGTCGGGATTAGCAGATCCCCATATTGATCATGCTTCCGCTTAACAAATGTATCCCCAACTAGAAGTGTAGGTATACTCTATCTTCTTCAAGCCAGGATTGATTTATAGACATGATGTATTTATGATTGCATACAGATGGTAAATGTATAGATATTCGATCTGAAGTACCTATATTTTATGCTTATGAAGCCTTAAATCATCCTTATGAAAAAGTCAATAGAAGAGTGGCAAAATAATTTTAGTTTAAAGGTCACATTGTTAGAAAATTAGATTACACACCTATAGAATCCAACATATAATAGTGTTAATCATGTGTTTTCATCTTCATCTACCAATATTGTGCCAAAAAAATTTCCTATCTAAATGTAAATATATAACATAACACATATAAAACAAATGATTCAAGTATTATACTGAAAGATACTAAGAGACCAAGTGAAATCTTAATAAAAATTATTCGAGACAAAGTGATCAAATTACCTTCTACACATCCTATCAAGAGATCCAAATACTATTGTGCATATCATAGAATGTATGGGCATCATATAAATTATTTTTTTGCATTAAATAACAAAATACAAAGTCTCAAGGATTGTGGTGGTCCTAAAATTGATACATCGTTCAACCAAACCACTCTCCTTGTGAGTACCTCTCCTAAACCACAAGTACCAAAACAACAAATATGGTTACCAAAGAAAAAATAGTTATTACTATCAAACATAGAAAAATAAAAATTTCAAAAATAAGTATCAGATCAATAGAATGATACAAAATTACCTCTTAATAATGATACTCAACTTTCCAAACAATATAGTTTTGGAAAGAAATATTTACAAAACTTTGGTTATAATGGTCAATGATTGGGAAAACATTCCCAAGGTATAATTCATCATATATTCACCTCTGATAATAATGATCGACAAGGATTAGGATATAGTGGAAATACTGATTCAAATTATTGAAATATACATTTTATCAAAGAACAAGAACCTAAAAATAAGAACAAGCCAAAGAATAAAGCACAAATAAAAAATGTAACATTACAAACAGAGTAATGGGCATGTTGAATATTTAAAATAGGGTTTTTAATAAAAGAGGTAAAAAAGCAAGAAATACTTAACAAATATAATGTTCTAAATATGGATATAAAGGAGGGAACTACATGTCTTTCTTCAAATCAGGCCAAATTCATTGTTTATATAGATGGTAAATGATCTTCATATGAGTAGTTCAGCAAACTATGTTCTGATCTGCTTAATAAATTACCACATAATCTATTCATATCGACAATACATGTTACTTATCGATTGAATCCATCACCAAAAAATGAGGAACTAAATGTGGATAAATGTAAACAAAAAATACCAAGTACAAACTTGCCAATAGAGCATGACACACTTTTTGATTTTGTTATGCATACATATGATACATTTGGTTCAAGATAGGTTATACATTTACCACTTCACCAAGATTCTCATCCTTATCTTGAGATAATTTGGTATCTTATACAATCTGCAAATAATTCAAAAATACCAAACAAATTAAAAAATAAAAAATTCTAAAAATATTTTTAGCATTTACATGTTTTTTTCGCTCATTGACATCTATGTTGTTAGTTCCATTTTAGTGGATAGCCTCTCATTTCTTTTTATATACACATGTTTCACGTGTATTTTGAGTGTGATACAAGCATACATAGACATATGATCTATGCACTTTTGGATATTGGGTTTTCCCTCCATTCATGCCATCTAGACATTGGGAGGATCCACTTATTTGATCATGATACATCTAGGTAATATCATTATATAATCATTTTAGATTATCATGTTTAAGTTTATGTACTTACACATATTTTTATTTATGTTTATATCTTTTATAGTGTACTCGATATGCTATGTACCTACCATTTTTTGTTAACACATGATCTACAGGTTAGTATGTTACGTTTATGATGGTTACTTATGTTGGCTACTTATATTTCCATTCATGTACTTTCTTAAGTGTCTTGACTTTCTATTTTCTTACTTGTTTTGAGCACTTAAATATGTTCCATTTTTTATGACCCACATGCTTTTGTTTTCATCTTTGACATTTGAATATATCATTATTATTTTTACACTGACATTTGAATATGCTATTCTTGTTTTTGTGAAAATTTGACTAAGTCATGTCCCTTCGATTATGTAGCATTTGAACATACATCTTGCTTGAGATCTTGAACCATTGTCTATTTATTTACTTTTAAGTACTTGTGTGTGTGATTGATTACTTGTTGAGCTTGTACTATTACTATCTAAACATTGTCATGATCTACATTATGTATCTTACGACTTGGTGTGATCACATTCTTTGTGCTTTAAATGATATATCTACCTAAACATGTCCCCTTTATATGTTACATAGTATATCCATAATTTACATGGTTATCTTATCCTTTTGAGGTAAGGTAACTACTAGTTGATACTTCTCTTCAACTCATAAAGGGGGCATATTAGTAGGAGGCATGTCAAAGAGGCATGACTTCCACATTGCTTCACAGATTCAAATTGCAGTGAAGACATATTTTGAAAACATATTCTCCACATTTGTCACAATATCATACTCAATGGGGGCATGTTTTGGAAACATGTCCTCTACATTGGCACTTATATCATTTTTATATTTCTCCATATATAGTGAAAGCATATTTTAGAAACATGTTCTCCACACTTACATAGTTTTTAAATTGGCCAAATTCATAGTTATATTATTCAGATACACATTTTTGGTAGAATTCTATACATTGGTGCCATTGTTATAAATAGTTTCAGCATGAGACATATCTCAGGTGCATATTCTATGCAAGGTGCATCTAATATTATAAAATCAAATCAATTTCAGATTTCAAACACTTTTAGGTACTATCATCACCCACCATATTAAACTTTTATGAATTGTATTGAGTCAATCTACTACAATAGTTCATTCACTTTTTGGTATGATTGAGGTGATTAAATCACTCAATCTTATTAATTTTATATATTGAACTTGATTATATCATCCAACATCACCAAATTTATAGTGTGATTTGCCTTAGTTAACTCACGATCATCAAATTATAAGTATGATTAAGTTGCACGATTGAGCTAATCTCAAATGTCAGGTGGCAACTCACATTTTCTCCAAAGTTAGGGGCATGTGTCCTTCAATATATCTATATCACTTTAGATATAATAAATTTTCATATTTTATATTTATCATAATTTCATCTCTAATGATTCATAATGATATATTTTTTCAAATCAAATTGTCAAATAATAAGATGATCGCATCGATACATAGGTGTACTCCTAAACCTTGATCTCTTTCAATTTCAATTATTTCAATTCTTTCAATTTTAAATTATATACACTGATTATATATTGTAACATAATCTTGGTTGTAAGTTAGTCACCAAAAAAGAACTCAATTTAGACTCAAGCAAAGATAATGTGTGCTATACATACCCAAGCATGCATTTTTTTTCTTTTAAACTATCAATTTTATTACTAGATTAAATGGAAGTAAATGTAGACATTATTTTTTAATTATATAGCATTTCAGTCTTGAACACTTAAAAAATACTTATCATGGATGTACATTCAACTTTTATACCTTTCTTATTATCAAAAAACTTGCATACATTATATATATGTACCTAATTAATTATAACTTAGTCCAACCAATGTTATTCGAATGACTCAGCCCTTTTATCTTGCCCATAATGTTATAAACATGTTTATCTTCTATTTCTGTAAGTTTTAGACTTGCACCTATTTTTCAATTGCTAGGGCACTTGCATCCCAGTTAGACACCTGCATTGACATAAATGTCATATTCCAATGTAAGTGTCTAGTGTTCTAAAATCATCTAATTTACAAATGAAACGTATTCCTATGGTTGACCTAAGTGCTTTAATATGATATATTCTCTAAATAGATTGGTATAAATACAATATCAATTATCATCATTCAACACCTAACATAAACCAAAAAATACTCAATAAAGTAAAGCTTATCTATTTTTTATTTCTATATCAGTCATATGGATAGCACATACACAGGTCTGAAGTACTAAAGGAGCAACCCAAGAGCCCAATTTTTTAAGTTACAAACTAAGTCATTATTGTTCTTGTTTTGCATATATTGCATGATTCACACACAAGCCAACACATAGAAGAGAACTATATAAGTCTAAGAATCTCTTCAGATTAATGGCTATGTAGACAGTGCTTATTTTCAGAGGGGTCTTTAAGGTAGCTCAACACCATGTGCCCACTAACTCATTTTTCCACAACCACTATAAAGATGAATAACTAGGGTTTTGTTAATTAAAAATGAGTAATATTTCATGACCCAATTATAAATGTACCAAAACAAAGGCAATACAAAACCAAAAATATATAGGTGATCTCATCTAGTTTCAGCAAATATTCTATATTAAACACATACATTTGATTTATATAATAGCATCAACGTAATTGTCTTAACCCAAAAAAAATTCTAATCTGTGTTCTATTTGTTTCAGATCCAGATCTATATTAGCATTAGAAGTAGCTAAGTATCTTGTTTTCATTATCATTACAATATCTAGCATAGTTGTATTTTCTATTTTTAACATATCTCAGCATAATAAATTTAGTATATGTTTATTGAAATTTTATAATTAATTGTCTTACTTTAAATATAGTCTACCATCCTTGTGTCTTAGGCTATATCTAACTCTTTAACCTTATATTCCCCAATATAGATTTTAGTGTTAAACAAACATAAAGAATGTGACAAAAGAAAAAAAATTGTGAAAAATGCAATCAAATATCTTTAAGATATAGCTCTCACTAACGATAAAATTATCATATCTGAACAAGTATTCAGTAAGGCAGAATAAAATTATTCACATTTGGTCACATAAAGTGGAATGGAAGATCATTACTCTTGGAGAAGATGCAAAAGATTTACAAAATTATAAAAAATTGTTTGATGATCTGAAATATGAAATTCAAGCAAACATATCACATATTCATTGTGAATTGTTCAAATAAAATGATATCAAACCTCACACATCTATAGAAATAAAGGAATAATTTCATAAATTGATCAAGAATGAACTATTTAAAACATATATCTTCAATATTGAAATAATGGGAAAGTTAAATGACATTTTGCACTGCTCTTGTTGAATGTAATAAAATTCTATCAATTTTTTTCAGACATAGCAAAGAACTAAATGAAACATTGAGACCATGGCTAGTTTTCACATAAAACATAGTCATTCCCAAGCAAAAGGGAATAGTTCTAGCAGTAAAACAATTTAGAAAATAAAGGATAAATTCATCACAAACTAAAGATTTAGAATAGGTTGTAGCAATAGGGCAAAGAGATACACAAGTTGACAAACATCCTCTCTCTTCTCAAATTTACTTGGATTCTCTCTACCTTTTTCTATTTTATTGTTTTACTTTTTCTTTATGACAATGTAATTTTAAAACATCATATTCAATTTTTTTTAATATAATTTAAAAAATAAAAAATCAATATAGAACTATCAACTCAAAAAGGTAGTTATGAGGTAGTTATGAGTTGGTTATGCAAAATTGGATTATAAATACAAGTTATGTCGATTGTAACATTACTTTTTTACAGTGTAGATAATTTTGGATTAAAAAAGAAAGGAAGAAAACTTTGTATTACATCTGAGGATCAATATAAAAGAGTTTAATATAACCTTTTGCCTCTTAACATCTTAATGAATGAATGATATTTGTATGTTTATTGTTCTATTCATGTTCTATCTCTTTCGATTGTGCAAATTGTTGATTGTTGAATTATCATCAATTTGGGTATTTTTCTAACATGATGTGTTAATTGAATTATGTGTTTGTTAAATTAATCATATTCCCTTGTTCCATTTTATATTTTATTCCCTTTCATCTATCGCTTTTATCTTCCATATCCTTTCACTATATTTCATTCTATTCATATTCAAAACACCGAAGAATAATTTTGAATGTAAATTTTCCAAATAATTTTTTTTCTTGCATTTTCCCTAATTTCAATATAGGTAACATCCCTTAGTAATAGACGAGGGACTTTGTCCCTTGCATTATTGACCAAATCCAAAAAAATTGTGTCCCCTACTAAATTTTCAGCCAACAAGATGCTATGATCAATTGGACAATTTTACTCATGTTTTTAGAATATTCATGGAGCCCTTACTAAAAATTGGATAAGGTTTTAACTGGTTGGGATCTACCCATTAAATTCATTAGAATCAATTCTATGTAAGTCCTCATAATTTTCTTGATCGTTACATTCACTCTAATGATAATGTTTGTCATGTTCCAATGGAGGGATATTAACATACTCATTTATTTGCACATATCTATGAAGAATTGCATCACCAAAAGAAGAAGAAACATTCATTGTATCAAGTTTAGCTAAAGTATAAGGAATATGACTATGATCTATAGGGGTCCCATTTAATCTAACATTGCATCTTAGAGGTACAATGCAATTATCCTTCTTGGATGGCCTAGGATGGGATCATGAAAATGTGTAGGAGGTTAGGTCTAAAGGTGAAAAACTTATTCGTGTATGGGAATAAAAAATAAGATAATGAAGCCCTAGAACAAACTGTGGAAAAAAATTGTGTAAATAAATCATAGTGAAATTTGAAATCCTGAGACAAAAAATATGAAATCTTGGAATGATGACACCGTAAGGAAAACCTATGGCTTTTCACTATTTGATGTGTATAGATTCACCACTATGTTTTACCTTAATTTTAAAAGAAGAATTACTTAATCTAATTAAGACAGAAACTTGAAATATAATTCAAATATGAAGATATGGCATTCAAGCATATATATAAATATAAAAAATTAAGATTGATTGAAATTATTTGACAAGTGACATATGTTAAATATAGTAAGTATAATAAAGGAATGTGTACTTAGATTTATAGGTGACTTTCTAACTATGACTGTATACTAGAAGTAAAAATAAAAACAAAGTAGACATGTATTTAGTTTGGTTCCGAAATTGATTCTATGTCTACATACCATTAGTTCCATTCAATTGGATCAATATCATCGATCAATACTAACCTACATTTGTAAGTGCTGGCCTATGAGGAAATAATAAAAAGTGATTGTACAGTTACCTACGCCTGTCTCTATTTGTTTTGTATTTACAATATCAAACCATGATGATATGCATAGCTCCAAAAATTAATTTCCTTTGCCTCGAAACCCTAGCGTATTTGTAAGGGCTAAAAATTTGTAAAAACTAATAAATTATAATGTACTAAGCTAACCCCAATCACCATCGTCTGATAATTAATCGTTACCTATATATCTAATACTCTGAAGAGGGAAATTAAGCCACATGTAGCTCTCCTATCTAGTGTGATTATGTAATTATATTCCTTCTTTATATGTATGTAACTATTGATTTGGATTTGACTTGGGTTCAATATGCTTCATGTAGACACCTAAAACTAGCCACCAATAACCTCCAACCAAGATTTTGATCAATTTATACCCAAAATACATAATTTGACCTAAAAACACTAGAATAAATTAAATGATGTGAAACTTACATATTCAAGGGCCAATTTTGGCCAAGGTATCCCTAAATGGGGCAATGTAATTTATGAGCCAACTAACGTTGATCAAATCATTTTGAATCAAAATGCCAATTTTTCACCTAGGTGCTCTAGATTGATCTTTCCTATCAAATCTCTCACACGAGATGCGTACATTCATTATTTGTTATTGGTAACATCCTAAATGGAAATATGGTTCCAACACATCTAACAATAACTTTCAATTCCAATCCAGTCAAATTTTGGACCAATAACAAGGCATTTTGTTCAATTTGAGTAATTTGTGCACAAAGTGCTTAATCATGCTTAAGATCTAATTAACTTAAATCAAAGATTAATTAATAATTCCATGAAAACTTGTTGAATACTTATTTTTAGAAATGAATATTGAATATTTACATCATCAGATGATTTCATTTTTTGAAAAACATCTCTAGGCCATAAATGTCACAAATATCAAGATTCATGTCCTCCATGCCTCATCAATGCCTTCCATGATGCCCTCTATGCCCTTATTCCAATGTCATAATGAGGATAATTATAAACTTAATTCTAAACATTGAATTAATCCTCAACCACACATCTCAATCTCAGAATGGATGATTCAGATTGATTCTAGACATTCTCAAAAATCTATAAATAGAGAGCATGAATATTATTTTTAAGTTATTTTGATGCAAAGTTATAATGCACAAATATCTTCAAGAAACAATTGCAACTAGTTTTATCATTCCAAATTGATTCCAAACCAAGCCAAGCCATAAGCCAAAAGTGCCAAAGAGAGATGGAGGTAGCCAAGCTTCCATTGCCAAAGACTTCATGAGCACAAAACCGAGCAAGCCACTAATACAAAGACATTTGGAGCATCCAAGGAAGGTGACATAATTCTTGTATTATATTCCTTAATTTTTAGTTATGTTTGTCATTTGTTTTTGTTAACTAAGCTCTCTCTAGTGTCTAGGCCTAGAGATGTTATGATATTAGTATATATATTTTAGTTTGTTTTCATTTTGGAACTAACACCATACAAACCATCCTCTCTTGAGTCAAATTCTTAGATCACACTTCAAACTTGGCTTGTGATTGCTCCTAGTGATATATTAACAATTAGAAAATAATAAGATAGATTTAATCAATGTCCAATAATGTCTATATGTATTCTAGATAAGTATCAAGTCCATTTTGAATGAGACCTTTATTTGTTTATATATGAGTTCAATTGTTGATGAAGACTTTTGTCCCATTGGATTTTGTCTATATGATTTATTTAAGCTTGCTTAGGTTATTCTAGGTCATTAGTGAAATTTAATCCCACATGCATAAGGTTGTTGGGACTTGTCAGACATTCACCTATAAATGTACTTTTCCTACTGTTTTTCTGACTAATGCAAATATTATTTCTACAACTTCTTTTTGGTGAGATAAGTTTCTTTCTCTTGAGGATTTTAAGATTTTATATAGGTTCTCCATATAGGGTCACCATGCAAGCTTTGTTGTTCAATTGATCTTGACGTAAACTGACATGGTATCAAAGTCATTATGATAGTTGTTTTCTATTAGAATCTTTGTGAGGTCCTTAAACCATATTCCTACTATTTTTTATGGTTTCGGTTTTCAAAGGTTTGGTGGGGTTTTTCGATAACTTGTGCAAATCATTACAGCTAGAGTTTCTAGATGAAAAACAAACAGTGTCATTGCATTCAAAGGCTGCCAAAACCCTAGGACTTGTTGTAAACATGACATATTTTTGTGACAACCATTTTTATCCATTTTTGGAGGGTTTTAGGTAGTTTTCTTGGTTTTTTCAAATACTTTCTGAGTTTTTTTAGGCTTTTCAGACTACCAAGTGGGTCTTTGCCATTTTTCATAAGGCCAAACTAATTTCTATAGATATGAGTTCTTTTTGCAAGGTTTTCACCATTTTTGATTAGTTTAGGTGACTTTTCTGTAGAATTTGAGAGTTAGAAGAATTTTTGGCTTCTTCAAGCCCTCATCCTCATAGTGATGTGGGCTATAAAATGTGCACACATTTTCGCGCTTTTGTGGGCCCAAAAGTGCTTCGATAAGACCCTCTGCCACATGATGATGTGTGCTTTGTGCCTCACAACTCCGTAAGGCCCAAGGCCAGTCTACCCGACCCTTGATGACACAACAACAAGGGTGCTCACGACTTCAAAGGACCACCATCCTGACCCTCACCCACTCAACGAAGACCAAAGCACATGCCCTCACTCACCGTGTGATGTAGATCCATGGGTCCTATGACCCAGCGTTCTGCCCAATGATGATGCAAGCAACTCAGCTCCGCACATGACAAACTGATGACACTTCTTCTACCATGAGCCACCTCCATCATGTAGAGATGATCTCAAGGTTGCTAGTTTCAGGGCCATGAACACCTTCCTGCGATGTGTGCACCACTATCACCTTTAAGCTAGTAGTTTGTGACACTATTAATTTGTAAAATGGGACATTTTGAGAGTGACATCACTCTCCAAGTCACATCATAGTGTACATTGACATCATCAAGGACTAGAGTCCTCATTCCACCCCTTAGCCCCCTGGTCATACGGTGTGCCCACATGAGGCAAGCACCTAGCTCAGCACTTAGCCCTTGGTCATATGGAAATTAAGCCTATGGTCACTTATAACCCAAAAATTCTTAATTTTTGCTCAAGACAGGCTTAAGTTTATCTTTTGAATGTTTATGCACAAAATCTCTTCTAGGAAAGTTGATCAAAAAAATTCCAGCGTCTTGCCACCAAATTTTTCATGCAAGCAAATTTTCAAACACGCATAAATTTTGATTGGTAGCTCTTATTTTGAGTGTCATCTTCAAAAGTGATTTTTTTTGTGCTCTACACATTGCTGATATTTTTGGACCTTCTACAACCACCTAATTTTTCACATATTGTACCTCTTGGACCGCATTATCAATAGATCCCGACGTCCCTCTAGTTCCTTGTACTTATGTACATACTACTCAAGATGTATTCTTGGTTGTGTCTGACATCTATACGAGCATGATTGTATCTGTAACATTATTTGGGGGTCACTACTAATAGTTTTGAGAGGGTATTATGTGGTATTGTGTATTCTTTGGTGTTTGTCTTGCACATTCTCATTTTCTACATTGTGTTGATTCCTACACTTATTGTTCATTTGGACACATTCTCAATTGCCCCTAACATCCTCTTCATGAGTGTGAATTGTTCTTGTAGTTAGGAGGTCATTGTAGTTGTTTTATGCAGTCGTGCACTTCTATGATGAGGAAAGTTGATTCTACACTAATGGTTCTTCTTGGGAAGACCAACTATAATTCTTGGCATGCTTACATGGAACACTTGTTAATGAAAAAAGAAAAGAATTATATTATATTTTATATGCATAGATTCGTGCTCCCACTTATCATTACAAGTACATAAAGTGGGCCAACACTTGTGACAAGGTTTTTGGTATGTTATTGATGCAGGTTTCATGTGATCTACATCACCATCTACCCCAACACTATTTGGAGTATCTTTCAGTTTTTTTCAGAGATCTTACTAATATTTATATCACACCTCCTCTTCCACTTCATATCATCTCTTCAGAGACTATTGTACTCCCTCCTCCTACTCTTACTTCTTTTGATGACGTATCCATGGTGGATAGTGTTACAGTGTTCTTCCTTCAATTGAGCCACCATTACAGGATGAGATTATGTCAGACCTTAGTTGTCCCATTATAGATTTTATTTCTATTCATGTGCATGATGTTGTTCCTCAAAAGCCATCACAGATTGGTATTTTAGAGGTCTCTACTATTTTCAGTGAGAATACACCTTGTGAGAGCATCAACGACTCGTCTCTTTCTATGGATATTTGGTATGTAGATCTGTGTGATTCATCTTCAATGTTTTATTTAGCTTTGAGGGTTGTTGAGCTTTACTCTTCACTTCTCATGGACATTTCTTTAGCGAATGTTCCATATCATTCTTCTTCATCATACTCACCTGAACTTGATGACACTTTTAATCTTGGGCATGTTTCTACGACTGTGACTCTTATGGAACATATGACTATAATAGTGATGGGGACACACCTCCACCATCTCCTTGTCACCATCTAGATATTGAGGAGTTGTTTACTGATCAACCTACCTCTAGTCCACTTTCGACATTATAGGGTGCAGGTATACTGATCCATGACTCATCAAACATTGGGTAGTATATTCCATAGGTATAGGGCATTTTATAGTTTGTTTTAGCCTTTGCTTCCATTGCACCATAATTGCATAGAGCATTTGGACCTCTTTCTATGCATGATGAGTATAGTGCCTTGGTTGGAGTTTTATCAAGTACTTAGTGGACCCATTCATTGTTTCAAGGTGATTCACTTTTCATTGCACCTTCTTCTGACAGGTTCCCTTCATGCCAGACCTATGCCACACTTCTGTTTTAGACCCTACTCAAAGTGTTTTGTATTTTTTCCTCCATCTTCCATTATGAAATGGGCCGACTTCCAGTACACCACTAGCATTCTTCCTTTGAAAAGGGAAGAAACATTGTTCAATGTAGATGGAACTCCTCAGTATTTAGCTAAAGGATATCATTAGTGGCATTCACCATTTTACAAGCTCCATTGTACACAACTTTAGTATCTTCTATGGGGACTTATTAATTCTCTCTCTATGTGCTCTGTTTCTCTTACTTGTGGACGCATTCTCGGTTGTGCCCAATGTCCTGCATTATTTCTCATTTTGCTCTCTTTTGGGAAGGAAATTTGTTTTGTAGCCTACAGGGTTTTTCATTTTTTCTCATTTTATATGAGTTGCATTATGATTAGGTACCTCATCAAGCCTCATTACCAAGACCCAATTCTTCTATCCACCTAAGCTACGTTTAAGGGGGGATGTTGTGTAGACTTTTGTCCCAATGGGTTTTGTCTACATTGTCAATTTTAGCTTGTTTAAGTTATTTTAGGTCATTAGTGAAAGTTTTTCCCACATACATGAAGTTGTTGGGGCTTGTCAAACTTACTACTATAAATATACCTTTCATATTGCTTTTATGGCTAATGCAAATATTTTTTCTACAATTTCTATTTGGTGAGACAAGTTTCTTTCTCTTGAGGATTTTAAGATTTTATGCAAGTTCTTCATACAGGGTCATCGTGCAAGCTTTGATTTCAGTTGATCTTGGCATCCTCTGACACCAATTGGGTAATTTCTCATGCCAGTGACATGCTAGAAAAATGGGTCGACCCTAAGGAGAGGTTCAATTTTAAAAAATAGTCATTGTTTGAAGGGGTCGGTTCTAACTAGATCATGTCAATATCAATTAGCACTATTGACTGAATCTGGTGGAACTGACTTGTGTACATGTGGAGTAATTTGAGAGTTTGGGGATGTTTGTGCAGGGTATTTAGTAAGTTTGAAATAGACAAGGTTCATATATGTGTGTAACAGCAAAATAAAAGGGTTGACTCATAAGATATCATGCAAGTGTGAGAAAAAGGTGTATTAAGATGTTACATATATGCTCAATTCATGTGGGGTAAACATGTGTCAAGATTTTCATTTTCAAGTACTGAACACCAAAGTTTAGTATCTACAAGCTCATAAATGATGTATCTGACTGTCAAAAGCCCAAAAACATAGAGGATATATTTTTCGTCGATGCAATATTATGTGACTAACTGGATGCTCTTGAATTAAATATTATGGGGTGAGATTCCATGAGCACGGTGTTCACAAATTTTGGCTAGGTGGTAGAACCACCCTTTTGAATTCAGAATAAAATTTATAATTCTGATGCCCTTAACCATTTGTGTGTCTAGGGATATGTGTGGCCAACTTGTGGCTTACATACCTCTTTTATTTTCTTGTTACATTTATCTATGTTCTTAGATAGGTCAGCTTATAGAATAACCTTGGCTAAGTAGATTATATATAAGAGGTAGTGGTTAGTCTTTATTCATTATGTTAAGTATTCTGCTATTAGTGCATTGATGTGGAGGTTGCCCCTTAGAAGTGGCTTTGCTATGTTATCTAATATTTTGTTCTGTTGTCAATTATCATTGTGTGATCTCTCATATTTGTTTATTCTATGCAATATAAAATCATTTTGTGTGAATATCTAAGTAATTTCATTAAAAGTGGTATCAGAGCTTCGATTTGAGCAAGTTTTCTATGACATTTTTTTTGGATCTAGTGAGGTGTGGCTTCTTGGAGCGGTGAGAGCAAAAAATATATAACTTGCAATCCAGAAAGAATTAATTTTTTCCATCAATGCAGTATTGCTTAAAATGTTGTTTTTGAAAAAAAAAAATCAAAAAAAGTTTGGGAAAAAAAATTCCCTTGCACAATTACTGCCATTAGATTTGTATCCTTGTGCGCAAAGGTATATTCTGTCAGTACACTTTTTTGGTACCAAAATTTTTATCCTAGTGTGCAAAGGTAGTCATTAGATTCATCTTGACAAGGTGATCACAATGGTACCATTTCTTGGTTTTTTTTTTGAGGTCAAAACCTCCTAAAGTTTGTATATGGCAAGTCCAGGTACTCAAAGAAAAAGGGGGAAAGAAACTCCTAAGACTCCTTTTGCTGACGACATGGATTTTATAACTTCACATCCGATGATTTCTCATCTTCAAGTAGACATAAAAAACTTGGTGAGGCATGATGACTTTATTACAGTCCAAGCTGATGTTTCAGGGATGTGCGGAGAGATTAATGGGGTTCACAATGAATTTCAGCATATCACTATGCAATTCGCTACCCTTACATCTCAATTTCAGTCCAACAACCCTCCACTTCAGTATTCGAATCCTTCTCTCAACAACTCCCATGTTGGTATGAAACTGATGTTACAAAAAATGAACATGTGTAAGTTCGATGGTAAGGATCCTTTCACTTGGATTACCCAAATTGATAATTTATTTGAGCTGCATCAAACCCCTAGTTCTCAGAGGGTGATAGTGGTGTCCCTAGACTATTTTCATTGAGGAATTGTCAGTGCATTATCGAAATAATGACTTTGAGAACTATTTCAGCCAATTAACCACGCTGTGGCAAACAAGAACTGTGAAGGATTATATTTATCAGTTTTAGAATCTCTCTTTACGGGTGGAAGATATCACTAAGGAAAATTTCACTGATCTAATTTTGGGTGGCCTCAAAGATGGCATCCAATTCGAGGTTTGAATGTTTAACCCAACATCTATAGCAGAAGTTATTCCTAAGGCATGCATGATAGAAGGAAAAGATATGGTTAAAAGGAAAACTTTCACTACTAGTCATGATCGCAACTTTTCAGCACCATCATTTTCATAGCGCACTAGATTAATACAATGACAAATTGAGAAGAAGCGAGCCAAAGGGTTATGTTATGGTTGTGACAACGAATGGAGTAAAAACCATCATTGTACTGAAAAGAAATTATTTTACATTGAAGGTGCCAATGATGATGAAGATGATGTAGAAGTATATGATGAGAATGCAGTTCCTGATGAAAAATCTGAAGACTCTCAGCCTACTATTTTTTATCATGCCCTTTCAAGTATTAGTACTCCCCAAACTCTTAAGGTGATGGGTTTTCTTAAGAAATAAAAGGTCACTATCTTGATTGATTATGATAACACACACAACTTCATCCACAGTAAGTTGATTGCTCATTTAAACTGTTTAATTTATCTCGCTCCAAAATTTCAGGGTATGATTGCAGATGGTGGTACTGTCAGTTCAAAAAAATGTCATAGTATTAAGTTGGCCATGGGAGACTACTTGTTGGATTCTCTTATATTTGCTATTCCCATGGGTGAGCTGATATTGTTCTGGGAGTCCAATGGCTCACCACTTTAGGCACTATTGAGATGAATTTTCAAGAATTATTCATGCATTTTCATTCTAAAGAAAGGACATTTTTGCTAAGGGGATTAAAAGCTAAATCCCCACAACTTGTTAGCTCCCATCAAATGACAAAGATTCTCCGTAAGAGTGCTAAGGGATTTGTAGCTCATTTATTTTCTATGGAAGTACAGCGAATCATCCATCTCCACCTCTTGATCTGTAATAAATAATTGATGTTCATTTTATTGTTTTTAAAGACATACCAAAAAGACTTTCACCTAGTCGTACACATGATCATGCTATCACACTTATTCCTATTAGTACACTACCCAACATCAAGCCATACAGGTATCCCTATACCCAAAAAAGTGAAATTGAAAATATGATACAAGAGATGTTGGATGCAGGAATAATTTTCCATAGACAAAGTGAATACTCTTCACCAATTGTCATGGTGAAAAATAAAGATGACACCTGGAGGATGTGCCTTGACTACAAAAAACTCAACAAATACACTATCAAAGATAAGTTTCTAATTCCTGTCATTGATAATTTTTTAGATGAATTGAACGGTGCTCTTTATTTTACCAAGTTAGATTTGTGTTCTAGGTATTATCAAATCCAAATCCGTGATGAAGACATACCCAAAACTGCCTTCAGGACTCAAAGGGCAATTAAAAGTTTTTGATTATGCCTTTTGGTCTAACAAATGCACCATCTACTTTTCAGAGTTTGATGAATACTATTTTTAAGTCATTTTTGAGAAAATTTGTTCTGGTATTCTTTGATGATATCTTCATTTATAGTAAAAATTGGGAAGACCATTTACAACATGTGAAACGGGTACTCTCCATTTTGGAGCAAAATGAATTGTATGCCAAACCTTCTAAATGTACTTTTGGGGCTGGTGAGGTTGAATATTTGGGTCATCTGGTGTCTTATGAAGGAATGAAATTGAATCCTAAAAAAACCCAAGCAATGGTGGACTAACCAATTCTTAAGACACTCAAGCAACTCCAAGGATTTTTGGAGCTTACTGGTTACTATCGCAGGTTTGTCAAAAATTATGGTAGTATTGCAGTGCCACTCACCTCTTTGTTAAAGAAAGACTTCTTTTAGTGCACTGATGTAGCTACCTGAATATTTGAACAATTGATATTGGCTAGGTGCACTACTCCAGTCTTGGCCACTCCTAAATTTTCTAAGACTTTTGTGGTTGAATGTGATGCATATGGGTATGGTATAGGTGTTGTACTCATGCAATAAGGCAGATCACTTGCATTTAAAAGTCGTCAACTAAAGGGTAAAAATCAGTGCAAGCCCATCTATGAGAAAGAAATGATGGTCATTTTGTATGTAGTCAAATAATGGAGACCTTATTTGATGGGTCATCACTTTCAGGTAAAAATTGATCATGATAGTCTCAAATATTTTTTAGGACAAAGGTTGTCATCTAAAGAACAATAGAAATGGGAAACTAAGATGTTAGGCTATGATTTTGAAATATTCTACAGAAAAGGCAAGAACAATGTGGTGGCAGATGCACTATCGAGAAAAGATGAATCAATTGAGGCATTGCTATGTGTTATAACCATTTTGCAGGTAGATTGGCTAGAGGAAGCATGATTAGAATGGGAACATGATAGTGTTGTCCATGATTTGAATCAAAATCTTCATCAAGGTTTAGGTGGATTTGAAAAATTCACATGGAAAGGTAATGCATTATGGTATAAAGATAGATTGTACCTATGTAAGAATTATCTTCTTAAATAAAAAATCCTTCAAGAACTTCATGCAAATCCAATTGGGGGTCATTCAAGGTTTTTAAAAACCTATCACAAAATCAAGTAGGGTTTTTTTTGGGAAGGTCTCAAGGGGGATGTCTAGAAATATGTGACTAAATGTATGATTTGTCAACAAAACAAAGGAAAAACCATCAAAACTCCAGGGCTTTTACAGCGTTTATCCATCCCTAGCCAGCGTTGGGAAGAAGTATCTATGGATTTCATTACAGGGTTACCAAGATCTTATGGGCAAAATGTTATCATGGTTTTTGTAGATCATTTCAATAAGTATGCTAATTTTTGTTCGTTATCCCAGTGATTTGTTGCTAGTACAGTAGTTGTTGCTTTTATCAATACAATTCAAAAATTGCATGGGACCCCTAAGATCATTGCCAGTGATAAAGATCTTCAATCTGATGGACAAACTGAGGTAGTCAACAAATGTCTGGAAGGATATCTCCGTTGTTTTGTTTCTGAGAAATAGGATAAATGGGTTCATTGGTTGCCACTTGCTAAATGGTGGTATAATACTTTTGTTCATAGTTCTTTCAAAATGTCTCCTTTTGTGGCATTATATAGATACCACCCTCCATCCATCACTTCAACCTTGAAGGTCCATCCTAAAGTTCATGCAATTGAAGAACATATTCACCATCAACAAGAGGTCCTTGCAAGTTTGCATGAAAATTTAGCTATGACCCAGAATCGCATGAATCAACAGGCAGATCAACATAGAAGTGAGAAACATTTTGACATTGGTGATTGGGTCTTTGTTCGCTTGCAGTTATACAAATAGATGTCATTGAAGCAACAAAAAAAATGATAACAAGATGTCCCCTAAGTATTATGGGCCTTATTAGATCTTGCAGAAAATTGGTAGTGTGGCCTACAAGTTAGAGTTTCCTTCATCCACTTACATGCATCCAGTATTTTATGTGTCATGCCTGAAAAAAGTCATTGGACACAAATTTGCCATTCAAATAGAATTACCAAAATTGGATGAGGAAGGTAGAGTTGTTCTTAATCCTGAGGCGATCCTTCAAAGGTGCACCAAGCAACTGCGTTCTAGAGAAATTATAGAGTCCCTGATCAAATGGAAGAATCTGCCATGTGAAGATGCCACTTGGGAGGATGACGCATTTGTACAGCAGCATCCAGAGTTGCCACAATGTCGAGGACAAATTTTTTTTTAAAGGGAGGGGTTTGTTACGCCCTTAACCATTGGTGTGTCTAGGGATATGTGTGGCCGACTTGTGGCTTACATACCTCTTTTGTTTTCTTGTTACATTTCTCTATGTTCTTAGATAGGTTGGCCTATGGAATAACTTTGGCTAAGTAGACTATATATAGGAGGTAGTGGTTAGTATTTATTCATTATGTTAAGTATTTTTTTATTAGTGCATTGATGTGGAGGTTTCCCCCTCGAAGTGGCTTTGCTATATTATCAAGTATTATGTTCTGTTGTTAATTATAGTTGTGTGATCTCTCATATTTGTTTATTCTGTGCAATATAAAATTATTATGTGCGAATATCTAAGTAATTTCATTACAATAACATGCCATGATGTAATTTAGTGCCATATTTTCCAACCAAGTTGTTAGATTGCAAACCATCATCTTTCACCAAATACATTCCACACTATAGGGTTTACCTCCTCTACTACATTCATGCACTTCCTTCCTCTTCTCGAGTGTACACATCTGAACTGATATCAACCTTTGCTGATCCATCTTCCTCTCAACTACTGTAGAGAGAGATTCAACCTCCATCTCTACCCTGGATAAGAGATAGTCTCATATCACATTCTCCATTACCATATGTTCATCAACATGCCTCACAAGATGATTATTATGCTCATCCTCAACCTATATTCCCTTCAAGGGATTCAATATGTACCTCTTCCCATCCTTCCTAACACGGTGTTAGATCTCCCATCATATAACATCTCCCTATAAATTTTCATGGCCTCCTAAATAAGACATGTCATGCATCCATGGGTAGGACATCACACAAAAGTTTATCATGATATCTACCAATTTGTACTTCCATTTCACAACACTCCCTCATGATATTCCCACTTCCCTCTACTAACTAACACACTCTATATGATATTGGGTGGGGTGTACACACCAAATTCATCTTGCTGACCATCTTAGTGGATACTAAGTTACCACAACTTCCAATATCAACCACAACATTGAAACACTTAAATTGTGTCTTGCACTGAGATCTGAACATGTGCCTCCTTTGGTACTCATTCTTCTTCTCAACCTTTAGATTCTCCTCCTTGCTAGAAAAATATCTCATTGTTTTGGCTCCTTCATATACTTGGGTGATGTTATGTATTCTTCTTCTGCGTGTGAAACTTGCACATTACCTAATTTTCTCATTATCACATTAAGCATGAGTACACTTTAAAATGTTATTCCTAAAGCATCCACTCCCATAACACATTTCATTGAATGCTTTCCTCTTCTGCATCCATTGTTTCCCCTTCCTATGGCAAAGGTAGTTCTTCCTCTTGTTTGTTGACTTCGCACTTAAAAATTGTTAGCTCCTTCCTCATCCACTAGTGATAATATCCAAGCAAAAACTTTCGATTCAACTTTTCAACCATCCCATCTGAACGAGTGATCTTGTCCTTACCCCTTCTAAACCTCTATGTTTTTACCTCCTTACACCATATGGCTGCATGACCTTTCAACTTGGTCTGAGCCACCTTCACCTTCATTTGGTCATTTACTTCATCAAATTCAAAATAATCCTCCATCTCATTAAGCCAATCAATTATCTCCTTGCGATACAAAGTTCCTACAAAACTTGCAACCTTCACCTTGGCTCCTCTCCCAATCTTTGAAATGGCTCTAAAAATCTTATCTTCTCCTTCATCCAACCACTCCAATTCTACTGTCATATTTTCATTTTCTACATCACTCATATCATCTTTTCATATGAATTTAATTATTCTATCCTCTTCAACAACAAATAATATTGTCTACATAACCCTTAACATCTATACAATTTCATCTAGCGTTACCTTTGCATAGGCAACCATTGCTCCAATGGTTTCTACTCTTCTTGGAGGCATCTGGACTTTTTCTAAATCTAAACCTAATATGAAAATATCTTGTGTGAAAACCTATGTAGGCCACACACTCCTCTAGACCACTCTTTAGTCACTTTTCTCTCTAGCCACCCACACAAGATGGAGAACACTCAACTCTTCTCACTGTACTTCACTCACACCCTCTACTCTTCTTTCCTAATGGATAAAAACTCTCCCTTGTCCTGGAGTTGTTATCTTACAATAATACCAATTAATTTAGCCAACAATAAGATTTCAATGAAGGACAACCATTTCCTTGCAGCCTACCTCTATGTGCACACAGAATATGAGACTACAAGTAAAAAAACACACTTTTATTGATCTTAAAAAGTACATTGCTTACACACACTCACTAACTCTCCCTATTACTAAAACATAAGGGAAGAATGTTACACAATCTCTTATGGCTAAACATTGATCTCTACTCTTAGCTTCCTACTCTTCACATTCACTTGGAAGTTCTCCACTTTCATCTACCTACTTCCAGAGCTTTTCTCCGCTTTAGTGTCTTGTGGTATCCCTCTTGGGAATCCTATTCTTGTTCAAAACACTCCAAATGAGCACTTGAATTATTTTGGGTTGTTATTCGATGAAATTAACCACCACAGGGGAAACTATCGCTTCCTACAGAGCAGTAGTTATGTACATGTTGGTTAATGCAAGCCTACGTTAACTGGTGGTTTCATCACAAGGTAGACAACACTCTATCTAATGGCTAGCAAGTGCTCCTTTGACTGTCAGAAGCCCACAAACACATACAATATTTTTTTGGTTGATGCAAGATTGTGTGACCAACCAGATGATCCTACATCAAAATACTTAGGTGTAAAGACAAGCATAGGAGCTATGAGATAAAGGGTTGATAATAAAAAGTTTGAGCATGCATGTGGTTCCAACAATGTTGATACCAAAGAAACGTGGAGAATGGTGAATTTTCATAGACTCTAGAGCCATAAATAAGATAATTATCAAGAACATATCTCCAATATCACACATGGATGACTTGACGGTCTATTTGATTGGAGTGAAGTGCTTAAAAAATAGACTTGAAGAGTCGACATCACCAAATATGCATCAGGGAAGGTGATGAGTGGATATTACATTCAAAATGCAAGAGATATTATATGATTCGTTTGTCATGTCATTTGGGCTAACTAATGTAGCAATTACATTCGTGAAACTAGTGAATAGAGTGTCCAAACCTTTTTGTGGTAAGTTTGTCATTATGTACTTGGATAACATATTAGTTTTTAGCAAAGCAAATGAAGAACACTTGATGCTCCTAAGGCAACATGGGTTTAAAAAGGAGAGAACAAGGGTATCAAGTGGGTGACATGGTCTTAGCATACCTAAGGAAAAAAAATGTTTCCAAAAGGAACATATGATAAGTTAAAATAGAATAAAATTGGACCATGTAGAGTGTTTAGAAAGTTAAGTGTCTAACACATACAAGATTGAGTTGTCAAATGGGATATATATTTTTAATATGACAAATTTGTACCCTTATCATGAGGGCCAAAGTAGTGATAAAAGCATAAGCACAGATTATGGAGAAGTAGATTGTAGACTGTAAATCCTTGAGAAGGCATGAGAATAAATTGAAAGTTTAATTGATACCAGAATCAACAAGAGGACACGAGGAAAGATGTTTTTTTTTTTTTTTTTGTGGTGGATAGGTCAAGAATTTAAGGATGCGACTTGGATGAGCGCATCAAAAAATATTAAAGCATAAGCACATATTATGGAGAAGTAGACTGTAGACTGTAAATCCTTGAGAAGGCATGAGAATAAATTGAAAGTTTAATTGATACCAGAATCAACAAGAGGACATGAGGAAAGACGTTTTTTTTTGGTGGTGGATAGGTCAAGAATTTAAGGATGCGACTTGGATGAGCGCATCAAAAAATATTAAAGTATGGAATATCTATTGAGAAACTCACATGATGTTCACGAGCATAAGCCCCTGGTTCATTTCACTTACCTAGGTTGTATGATGCAGGTGCATTTGGATTCACAAGCAATCTTGCATCATCAAAAATACTTAGTTTAAGAATACGTAGTTTTACACAACTTTTTGGTTTTGAAGTTGTTTTGCATAGCCTTGTGTGCACATAGAGTTACTTTCATGCAACCCTTTTGGTGCATTCCACCTGAAGAGTCCAGTGAGCAAAGGCTCATGCTTTGTGTAACTTGTAAAGTCTTGTACATGGTTTGTCTAGAGATCTCTACAAGTTTTGGGAAATTCCGCACAATTGTGTGAAAGGTGAGATCTCTCAAAGCTGGATGATTTACATGCAATTATGTTATGTAAACTTTGCAATGGTTTGCAGAGTTGAAGACTCGCACATAACTTTATGATTGGGAAGGTCTTACACAAACCTTGTGCATTTTCTCTTATGTGTAGGGTCTATATGAGATTGTTGCTACCTGAGTTTGCAAGTCTTAAGACCTGCACATCACTATTGCACACAAAGTTATTGCAAACTTTTGTGTTTACATGTTGATTTTGCACAACTACATGAATATCCTTCTATACAGAGAGTAAATCTCTGATCTTGCATCATGTACATTGGAACTTTGAGAGAGAAATGGGGTGTAATGCATCTCTTATAATATTGTTGTCATCCTACAGTCAGTTTGTAGTCACACTGAACTGTGTATGTGTGTGCAAGTTGAAATTTTCCTCCATTGAATTCAATGAAGATTATGTTTTCTATTATGTTTCCACAATCAAACTGCAAGTCTGTCCATTATTGTGTTCGATTCATAGGTTGCATGGTACAAGGTTGTCCTTCATTGGACTGCCTAACCATGACTACATCAATAAGTTAGGCAATAAATTACAATTGAATTCAACCTACCAACCCCAAATGGATGGGAAAATAAATGTGGTTAACAAGAGCCTAAGCAACTTGTTGAGAAGCATGGTTGGGGACTTCACAAAACAATGGGATACAACGTTACCACACATTGAATTTGTGTACAACTCAATTGTGAACAAGGTTTTTGGTCAAAGCCCATTTTTGTATCATTTATGGAAGCAACCCAAAGGGAGCAATTGACTTAAATTGATTTGTCAATAAACTCTCATATGAGTTAAGATGGAAAAAAAACATTGTACATGTCCAAGACATTCAAAAAGGATGAGACATGCTTCACAAGATGCGAATGGGAAATACAAGCAAAGTGTTGATATTCATAGAAGCAAATTTCTAAGAAGGTGGGCACATAATGTTGTACTTATAGCATGCTGAATGAAAATGCTCATGTTATAGATTTACCAGAGGATTTGATTTAAGACTCATCTACAGTGTTTTTGATCTCTACACCTATCATCCACATTAATAAGATAGGCAAGAAAATAAAAAAATTGATCTCTACACCTAAGAAGGGATTGACCAAATTTGAGAATTCCTTGGATCCCAAAAAAGTAACTGCTAAATTATAACATGATGGTTATGTCCTATAATAAGACTATGATCTATATCCTTGAGCTCACTAACTAGTTGGCTCAAGTGTAGAGACATATTTACATAATCACAAGATCCACCTACTTACAATATTGCTCGACAACCCACTACCCTAAGAGAAATAGTATTTTTACAAATTTAAAACAAGTGCTTTACCCATTTTCAAAATGGGAAGACAATACAAATCAACACGACCATATTTATTACCTCGCAATCTAAGAACTACATGTTGTACCTCTCAATAAAGATATACCTTTGACCACATAGCCTTCATAATTACACAGCAAAATAATGCAACAATATGCAGTCACAAATAAACTTGGTTCGTTATTAAATTTCAATGGTTGGAAATACAACATACACACACAATGACAACACCACCACACTATGCGATCTTAAAGGAGATGCGTTTATAATATCATATCCTCAAATCTCTACATGCCAACTTGCGGTCTTTGCAAGTATAGTTATCTCCTAGAATATTCACTACGAATTATAACCTTAAGCTCACTAACTAGTTGGCTCAAGTGTAATAGCACTTTTATATAATCACAAGATCCACCTACTTATAATAATGCTCAATAACCCACTACCATAAGAGAACTAGTATTTCCACAATCTATGTAGAATGTAATAGTGCTTTTGGATACAACTCTGTAGATGTTTTTGGATCAACATTTTAATTGTAGTAGTGTTTTGGAATTATTTAATTATTTTATTCAAAGTGTGATCCAAAATATTGATTCAAAAACATCCACACAATTGTATCCAGAAGCACTACTACAACCCACTAAAGCACCACTACAACACAACACAACGTAAGACATCATGGCAAAGCACATCACAAAGTGACATTATATGAATCCACAGCCACCTTCCATGATTCAAGGAATTAAATGCAAACAGTTCTTCACCCATAATACATCACAAAAACACATATGCACAAAGGACAAGTTACAGGGAAGTCACAACCTCAGAAGGCTAAGTCACAATACATCACAACCAAAGGTTGCATGAAAGACTCCTTGTGTAATGACCCTCATATCCACACTATGAACATCCTACATAAGACATCGCAACCTTGCACATTGAAACTCACAAGACTTTAATTTGAAATTGGCGTTTAACAAAGCCCTGCAAAACATTCTTGGGCAAAGCTTGCCAAGCAACTACAAACTGGAATCGATCTTGCACATATCAACACACTTGAGCAAAACAATACAATCATATGCGCACACAAGCACTACATAAACCAACAAATGCGCATGCATAAACACTGCACAAACATTACAAAGGATAGAGGCGCATGCAAAGGAAGTGCGAAACAATACAAAGAAACTTGACCACAAATCAAGGCTTGTACAGAAGTGCCAAAATGTTTATTTTTGATGAAGTGGTAAACCAAGTATTTTTGGTTGATGTAGGATTTTAAGTGAACCTGCTCCTGCATCAAAGGAACTGCCCAAATCTGACAACAACTTGGATCCCAAAAAAGGAACTAATGAAGTAAGGAGACGCTGAGTGTACCCATTTGAAACAGGTGGTTTGCCCATTTTAAAGCAAGGAGAACATGATATGCGGAGCAGCTCGGTTGCATCTATTACTGTTATTATATGGTTACAAAAAAAGTTGATTTTGTCTGTTTGGTTATGATGTATCTAGAAATTAGTGGGGGCAATAATGGGCATGTGCCATTGATGAAGTATTTTTTGGTAGATTAGGGAACACGGGGAAAAAGAACAAATTAGGAAAAGGATATAGCGGGAAAGAAAGAGGAGACCTGGCCTCTCCATCTTTTTCCAACCTCTTAGTGTTATAATTAATTATCACAGTTTTTAAGGAGGAACATATATGGCTATTATGGCTCTGAATTTGTGTATGATCTGTTGACTGACGGAGCAACCAAGGCATTTGTTTTTGCAGGCTTTTTTATTTTCATGATCTTAAAACTGTGGCAGATTTCAAGAAGTTAATGTCAGCCCCCATAAATCATATATACCAACTTCAAAATCTACAACTACACAACAGCATCTATAATCCCTAAGAGAGATCCTCCTATGTTTAGTGACGAGTGATCGATATAAAAGTAATCAAGAATATACTATATAAAAGTTAACCAGTGCCCTCACAATATTAACAACATTATTTAGGGATGTAACAATAACATAAATCTCACGGTCTTTGGAAATTCATGCATTATTGCTGAAGGGCACAACAGTAATTATGCAAAATTTTCATTTTGTTATGTCATTTGGTTGGAGAACTATTCCACAGCTGTCAAGTTTTGTCTCTTTCACAACATCCTTCACCCTCATGCTATAAGCTTATGAAACTATCTGTATCCATACTTGGAGCTCAATCTATACCTCCTAGGTGTAAAACTTTATAACATCTTTGAATGTCTCTTAGCTAAAAGCCACATGTTATGATTGTTCATAGATTTTAACTTTACATAGAATGTTCTTGGTAAAAACCGTGGAACCTAGTCCTACCTTCTGCGATTCTTACAATTCACAGCTATTTAACATCACACAGCAACATGTTAAATGGCAGGATCTGAAGGGATAAAAAAATCAGGGCTTTCGCAATGGATTGCCAGGTTCAGATCCCGGGAGACAGGATAAAGTGTTGAAACTGGGTTGAATACCACATCCAACTTATCGGTGTAGTGTACCCCAACAGGCAAGACGGGGTGCAAGTCTCAGCAGACTTTAACAGAAAGGATACCCCTTGGTTGTGGCAACTAAGCCAAAAGAAGGGGCACCCCTCAGTCATGGCAACCAAGCCAAAGGTTACACCTAAAAGGGGGAATTTACCAAATAAATATTACATCCAATTCATTGATGGTGAACAATCAGTTATTGTACTACAAGTTAGAGAAAAAGATTGGATGGTAATATTTTATATTGAATGTTATCCATTATCAGCAATCCAGGTAACTTACATTATGAACGCAATAACAATGGCATCTCTTATCCAAGATTCCATGTAGAGATAAGATCCAGTAACAAAACGAATTAAGATCTTTATCGTCTCGGCAATGTTATCCTCAACCCAAAATTGGAACTCATCCAACCATCATGTTTTATAAACATGCATGATGTTGATTCACTTTAGATCCCTAAAATAGATGCTCATGTAACAAATGTACAGACAGCATCAATAAGAGGCAAACTCATTAAAATTTTCTTCTCTCCTAAGGTCAAACTTAACTATAAACAATCCTGCAAGTAGTCGTTGTTATTTATTACAACTTGCTAGAACAGATATATGCTAATCTTGAAAGCTTCAATTTTTGTTATAACTGTCCATTCTCAAAGGGTCTCAAGAACCATGACTCAAATTTTCTACCTGCTTATGTAAATTTCGTATCTCTCGACGCAGCTGTAGTACTTCTGCAGACACATCAGTGGCTTTAAGGTCTTGGCGCAACTTACTGACTTCTTGTTCCAGAGATTTGATCCTTGATTCATGTTCTTTAACAGTCAAAGATATTGAACCAACATCTACTGCTTCAGATCTCTGAGCTATGGATAAGGTCTGCAAAGAAAGCACAGAGAAAATTGAGAACGCCTTCCCTGAGTATTAAACGCCTTGTACTGGCCTAGTGTTGCAAAAGACTACTATACTGCTATACATATTACAAATAATTGAAAATCATAGCTTGAAATGAGGTTTAATCAAAATCATTAAAACCAATTCTATATTTGATATGCACTTCGATTTGGTCAATCCTTTAAACGGAAATAAATAAATCAATAAAGCATCCTGGCAGCCAATCTTCAGATGTCAAAACCTGAACTTTTAATGGTCATGAACTTCACATCTATAAAGAAATAAACTAAGAATTTCAAAGCCTATTTGCCCAACATATCACATTAGATTTGGATCTGATGTCCTTGGCTATAATCCAGTTTTTTTTATACAACAATACATTTGGTAATATCCTTGCACATTTTTGCATCTCTATAAATACCAATGTTTCCACAAATTACCTAAAGAGAACACTTCAGTTTAAAATGAAAATAGTTTGAACATCTAATTTTAACATAAGCCATATGCCCAACGGAAATATTCTAGTAGGGGGCAAGGTTACCAAATACGGTGGTTTGAGAGAGATTTGCCATATTTTTATGTTTTTTAATATCAACTGTATAAAAATGTGAAACTGTAATGCTTATTTTCAACTTCCAAAAAAAAAAAATAGTTTGATTAAGAAAACCTCAAAAAAATAGACAGCAATCAAATATACAATTTATGATTATTTTTTATCATAAGAATTGCTAAATCCTAAAACATGAAGTTCTCTTTGGTGGCAGCATTTGTATTTTTTTTTCCTGGTGGCTCTGGATTGTTATACCTATTGTGCTGGGTCTTCCAAATACAAAATATAATTTTTAAGCTGTAAATTACTGTATTTTTTTAATGCACCATTTTTTTTCATGTTTGAGGTCCAAACACTCCGTAAGAAAATTGCTGCCTTGATAGGGAAAATACAGGGAAAAAAAAAAAAGTGATCATACTTTTAAAAGACGGATGAGTGTTGACAATTAACAGGAGAAGAGGTGAAAACATGGAAAATACTTAACAAAATAGAGGAGATAAACATATGAAAAAAGTATGACATGCCTTCTCAAGCAGATGAATTCGTTGCGCCTGGTTAACAAATGTAGTCTCCTGTTTGTGCAGAGATTGAAGGACATATAGAAGATGGGAAGGTACGAAATCAGTGTAGTGCTGCTCCAACGAACCTTGTGGAAGCACAGCAGCACAACCAACTTGGCTGAAAGGGCAGGGTACCACTTTATTTGGGCACATTGTGGAGCAGTGGAAGTCCATGTCTGTCCTTAACACAGTAGCTCCACAAGATTGTTTGCAGGGCAATAACTTAAAAGGGCATGTTCCATCATGCTCTTCATGATGAATAGCTGACAAGACTTCTGCACATCCTTCATTGCTGCACATTACTGGCCTTAATGGGCACTTGGCTTTGTGTTCAACAAACTCCTGGCTCTTCTCAAACCTCATATCACAATGAAACATCCTACTTCTGTCTGCCCTTTTAAGCAACGTCTTGGCTACAATTTCCCTCTTTCCTGCAATCCATAACCCTGTTCTTTCAAGCTCTTGGACAAATTCTTCAATTTTCCCATCATTCACATCCCCAGAAAGTATTTTGCTTGAAACGCGCCTAAACAGGCTTCTTTTAGACCTTAAAAAGCCTTGTAAAGCATCTCCAACAACTTTAATTGGGGTCTGGAATCGACCACTTGTACTCGAATTCCCACTTCCAGTTGCAAAAGATTCAACCTGCTGATGGAGGTACTCCAACATTTCCACCTTAAAGTCCTCCACAAAAGACCCTGGGTTTTTGAAAGGATCAGCAGAAGCCTTCTCTACGCATGCAGCAGCTAAACTGACCAGCAATTGATGCACAATGGGCTGAATTTGCTGCACATCATAATATCCACACTCTTTCAATTCAGGCACCCCTTCATATGATCCAGATATTCCATTCGATGGAGGGCGGTTTGATCCCCCTCTGAAGGACGCAAATGTTTTCATGAAGTCTTCTTATGACAGCACCTCAAAACCCAACTAAAAGTCCCACAATTCCTACAAAAACAAAAAACACGTGACTGTTGAAATTCCCACATACAACAAAACAGAGAATTTTAAGGCTCCAAATGGAAGAGCTTGGGCTTTTACACCCACACCACAATTTCTAGGCTACCTAACATCGGAAAAAAGTGTTTCCGGTGGGTGTCAAAAATGGATTTTAGAACTAATACAAAGACATAATTAAGGCATCCACCTATAGAATCCCCATTTTCAAGCTACCCGGCTATAAAAACCCCAAATTTCAGGCCATCCAGCAATGAAAATACAGAGAATTAAGGCACCCACCTATAGAACCCCTATTTTCAAGCTACCTACTTTTAAAAATCCCAAGTTTTCAGGCCACCCAACAATGAAAATACAGAGAAAATGAACCTTCCGTTGTATACACAAACAAAAGCAAAAACACATAACGCGTAATCCGATCAAAACACAGATTTTGAATTAATTTCCGCGATAAAAGCTAACATTTTATACCGAAAAACAAACTACCTACCCAGAATTAATGCCGTTCTTCGTTAAACACAGACAAATTGAATCCGTTTCGTGTGTGTGCCGGCAAAAACAGAGAATATAAATTTCATTCAAACAAAACAGAAAAAGACGAGATAAAAAAACAACAGAGATTGTTGAAAGCTGTCGCTATCTAAGACTTTTCAAAACAAATTCAGAGAATTTTGAAAGATGCTTCAGAACTAAAATTTGAGAAGAGCCAAACCATAACAAACCCTTGGAATCCCCGGAAATTTATAAAAAATAATAAGGAAAGGAATTTAATAATTTATCCTTATACATATTCTAAGAGACGGGGTTTTCTAGAATACTGCATTTTATTTCAAACGGACCTCAATTTTTAGATGAGGCTTCATTTTCGTGGAAGTTAAGCTCTGGCTCCCTTATTTTGACTCCTTATAAAGAATGGAGACAGGGCCTATATAGAAAATTCCAGCAACCGATGAAACAGAAAGGATAAGCCTACTACGACTCGTGGTGTCATCGGAGACGCGCAATTGAGCCGTTCAAGGATTGAATGAATCATGAGATTGTCGATTCGTGCGCCAGCATTCGAACCTTGAACCTCATGGCCGCCCAGGGGTTTAACGGACATTTACTTAAATAGTTCTTCCACTAGATTCGAACTCGGGATTTGAGTCGGCGAATTAATGTAAAGTGGCGTGAGGCCTAAGTGAAGTGGGACAAATTCATCCTTCCTAGCTAACGACCTTTTTAATTCTTAACTACATTGTATTAAAATAATATTATTTTAAATATAAATTTTGTTATGAATGATGATAAATAATAATATATTTTTAAGGTTCGTGATGTTACATCGCATTTTAGTTATAGTTTCTAACGGAGCTTATAATGAATGGCACTCTTTCTTACTTTACTGTATAAGAGGTATTGTACTGTGTTTTAAATATGAGGTATGTGTACCTTATCTCTTATAAAATTTGAACATTTTATTTCATTTTTAGGGACACATGTTTTTCACATGAATGAAATATATTGAAATAATTTTAATTATATGTATGATATATAATAGTTTATGAAATCATAAATTGTTTTATTATTAGAAAGTTTCAGATGATTTTATTATTAAAAATAATAAATCAAAAATTACATCGTAAAATTGTTGGTAAAAATATGGCACCAATTTTCATATATTCTTTGTTAGTTAGGCAAAGCCAAACATGCGCAGAAAAAATGAGTCCTCAGAACAACTGTGTTGGTCGGCCAAGACCCAGCAGGTAAAACCAACAAACCCTAAAAACCACCGCTACAACGATGACCTAACTAGAGAAATGTAGTTGTAGGCAGGGAACAACAATGACCACGTGATGCCATGATCAAACAGCGTCACAACCAAGAGTAGAAACCATCATCGATTACACCTCGCCACAACCAAACCCTAGATGAAACGTAGCCACCAAAAAGTTGTGGGCAAAAACGCAGAGCACACCGTCATTGTTGTAGAGTTCCCTGACTCCTTCAACGTTGCAATAGTCACCAACCAAAAGAACCTATCGTTGCCACCAAGGACAAACATCCACCCAAACGATGACCACAAACCACAACTGCGACACCACAACTAGAAAAAACAAGCAGACAACAAAACACCCAAGAAATTCTCTCGAGGAGCCTTGGTTCCCTGATCTTTCCTCCCCGACACACGACACCCTCATAATCGAGCTCCTTAGTACCACACTGATGAAAGGTAAACCTTAGGGTTAGGGTTTCGATGAAGGGAGGAAGTGAGCGAGCCTCTTTCATCTCCATCCAAATCTGAGTGAGTCCCTTGTTTAAAGATAAATTATTTTTGTTTAAATGACCGTTCAAAGATTTGTAGATTAAATTGTTTATTTAAGAAAATTGTTCCTTATTTTATTAATTGTAGTTTTCAACTCCACTAACCTTTTTATTTTAAATATATTTTTATATAATTTTATTATAGAACCAACTTTTAATGTTTCCTTATATTTCCTAATAAAAAAATATTTTTTATATTTCATGCTAATAAAAGTCGTAACATGATCAAAACAAAAATACTATTAATATTATATAAAAGATTATATGTTTTGTTAGGTTATCTTATCTTATGATTTTAGAAATTATATTTTGATTGATAATAATATTTGTAAATATGTATAATAATACAAATTTTATGTTTGCCTACTTCATAAAATTTGTATTAACATTTTTTAGAAAATTGTGTTAGAGGTTTATCAATATTTTAAATCACAATCTATGATATATCATTAAGGAGAAGATAGAATTATTATTAGTAATGGGTATTCTAGAGATTATAAGAAGGATTATTTGTTTTGTTAGGTTGTCCTATCTTATGATTTCATAAATCATATTGTCATAGTAACATTTGTAAGTATGTATGCTATTAGAGATTTTATATTTTTTCAATTCATGATATTTGTATTAAAGTTTTTTTTTAAATTGTGTGTTAGATTTTGTATCGAAGTTTCAGATCACAACTTGTGATCTATCATTAAGGAGAAGAGATATCAACGTTTCAAATCGCATCCTATGATCTATCATCAAGGAGATTAGACCTCTTCTCCTTGATGATAGATCTTAGATTGTAATCCAAAACATTGATGATAGATCTCAAATTGTGATCCAAAATATTGATATCTCTTCTCCTTGATGATAGATTATAGGGTGTGATCTAAAATATTGATAAAAAATTTAACATACAACGTTGATAAAAAAAATTAACATACAATATTCTTAAAGACTAATTATTATATATTATTATAATAGACATATTATAAAGAATTCTACTTAGATCTGGGTGTCATTATTCTTATTATATTTTTTTAACTTAATTAAATATAACTAATTATTTGTATTGTAATTCACTATAATTCATGTATTCATATTATAATTTGTTGAGTTATATGATCTATCATTAAGGAGAAGAGATATCAATGTTTCAGATCACACCATATGATCTATCATCAAGGAGAAGAGGCCTCTTCTCCTTGATGATAGATCTCATATTGTGATCCAAAACGTCAATAATAAATCTCGGATTGTGATCCAAAACACCGATATCTCTTTTCCTTCATGATAGATCACAGGTTGTGATCCCAAACATAGATAAAAAAATTTAACTTGTAATTTTCTTAAAAACTAATTATTCTATATTATTATAATAGATATATTGTAAGGAATTGTACTTAGTTTTGGTTATCATTATTCTTATTGTATTTTTAACTAAATTAAATATAACTAATTTATTTATGTTGTAATTAGTTGTAATTCATTTAATTATATTATAATCTGTTGAAGTATGTGATCTATCATCAAGGAGAAGAGATATCGATGTTTCAGATCACACCATATGATCTATCATCAAGGAGAAGAGGCCCCTTCTCCTTGATGATAGATCTCAAATTGTGATCCAAAACATCGATGACAAATCTTGGATTATGATCCAAAATACCGATATCTCTTCTCCTTCATGATAGATCACGTGTTGTGATCCCAAACGTTGATAAAAATTTTAACTTGCAATTTTCTTAAAAACTAATTATTCTATATTATTATAATAGATATATTATAAGGAATTGTACTTAGATCTTGTTTTCTTATCATTATTCTTATTATATTTTTTTAGCATAATTAAATATAACTAATTTATTTGTGTTGTAATTAGTTGTAATTCATTTATTCATATTATAATTTGTTGAGATATATGATCTATCATCAAGGAGAAGAGACCTCTTCTCCTTGATGATAGATCTCATATTATAATCCAAAATGTCAATAATAAATCTCATATTGTGATCCAAAACACTGATATCTCTTCTCCTTGATGATAGATCATGGGTTGTGATCCGAAATGTTGATAAAAAATTTAACATGTAGTTTGCTTTAAAATTAATTATTCTATATTATTATAATAGACATATTATAAGGAATTGTACTTAGATGTTGTTGTTGTTGTTGTTGTTGTTGTTGTTGTTGTTATTATTATTATTATTATTATTATATTTTTTTAACTTAATTAAATATAAGTAATTTATTTATGTTGTAATTAGTTCTAATTTATTTATTCATATTATAATTTATAAAGTTATATGATTTATCATTAAAGAGAAGAGATATCGACGTTTCGGATCACACCCTATAATCTATCATCAAGGAGAAGAGGCCTCTTCTCCTTGATGATAGATCTTAGATTGTGATCTAAAATGTCAATAATAAATCTCAGATTGTGATCCGAAACACTAATATCTCTTCTCCGTGATCATAGATCATGGGTTATGATCCAAAACATTGATAAAAAATTTAACATGTAGTTTTCTTAAAAAATAATAATTCTATATTATTATAATAGACATATTATAAGGAATTGTACTTAGATCTTGTTGTCATCATTCTTATTATATTTTTTAACATAATTAAATATAACTAATTTATTTGTGTTGTAATTAGTTGTAATTCATTTATATTCATATTATAATTTGTTGAGATATATGATATATCATCAAGGAGAAGAGGACTCTTATCCTTGATGATAGATCTCAGATTGTGATCCAAACTGTCAATAGTAAATCTTGGATTGTGATCTGAAACATCGATATCTCTTATTTTTGATGATAGATCATGAGTTTGATCTTGAAACATCAATAAAAAAATTAACATGTAGATTTCTTATAAACTAATTATTTTATATTATTATAATAGACATATTATAAGATATTGTACTTATATCTTCTTGTCATCATTCTTATTATATTTTTTAACATAATTACGTATAATTAATATATTTGTGTTGTAATTCATTTATTCATATTATAATTTATTGAAATATATGATCTATCATCAAGGAGAAGAGGCCTCTTCTCCTTGATGATAGATCTCAGATTATGATCCAAAATGTTAATAATAAATCTCGGATTGTGATCCAAAACACTGATATCTCTTCTCCTTAATGATAAATCATGGGTTGTGATATGAAAAGTTGATAAAAAATTTAACATGTAGTTTTCTTAAAAACTAATTATTCTATATTATTATAATAAATATATTATAAGGAATTGTACTTAGATCTTGTTGTCATTATTCTTCTTATATTTTTTTGATATAAATAAATATAACTAATTTATTTGTGTTGTAATTAGTTGTAATTCATTTATTCATATTATAATTCATTGAGTTATATGATTTATCATCAAGGAGAAGAGATATCGATATTTTAGATCACACCCTATGATCTATCATCAAGGAGAAGAGGCCTCTTATCCTTGAAGATAGATCTCATATTGTGATTCAAAACATCAATAATAAATCTCAGATTATGATCTAAAACACCAATATATGTTCTAGCCTCTTCTTCGTGATGATAGATCTCAGATTGTAATTCAAAACATCAATAATAAATCTCGGATTATGATCCAAAACACCGATATATGTTCTCCTTAATAATAAATCAAGGGTTGTGATCCGAACGTTGATAAAAATTTAACATGCAATTTTCTTAAAAACTAATTATTCTATATTCTTATAATAGACATATTATAAGGAACTATACTTAGATCTTATTGTCATTATTCTTGTTATATTGTTTTAACATAATTAAATATAACTAATCTATTTGTGTTGTAATTCATTTATTCATATTATAATTTGTTGAGTTATATGATCTATCATCAAGGAGAAGAGACATTGACGTTTTAGATCACAACCTGTGATTTATCATCAAGGAGAAGAGGCCTCTTCTCCTTGATGATAGATCTTAGATTGTGATCCAAAATGTCAATAATAAATCTCAAATTGTAATCCGAAACATTGATATCTCTTCTCCTTGATGATAGATCACAGGTTGTGATCTGAAATGTTGATAAATTATTTTACATGCAATTTTTTTAAAAAACTAATAATTCTATATTATTATAATAGACATATTATAAGGAATTGTACTTAGATATTGTTGTCATTATTCTTATTATATTTTTTAATACATTTAATTAAATATAACTAATTTATTTATGTTGTAATTAGTTGTAATTCATTTATTCATATTATAATTTGTTGAGTTATATGATCTCTCATCAAGGAGGAGATATTGACATTTCAAATTACATCTTATGATTTATCATCAAGGACAAGAGGCCTCTTCTCCTTGATGATAGATCTCATATTGTGATCTAAAACGTCAATAATAAATCTTGGATTGTGATCTGAAACATTGATATCTCTTCTCCTTGATGATAGATCATGAATTGTGATCCGAAACATTGATAAAAAATTTAACATGTAGTTTTCTTAAAGATTAATTATTGTATGTTATTATAATAGACATATTATAAGGAATTGTCCTTAGATAGTATTGGCATTATTCTTATTATATTTTTTAAACATGCTTAATTAAATATAGCTAATTTTTTTGTGTTGTAATTAGTTGTAATTCATTTATTCATATTATAATTTGTTGAGTTATATGAGATCTATCATCAAGGAGAAGAGATATCGATGTTTTAGATTGCATCCTATGATCTATCATTAAGGAGAAGAGGCATCTTCTCCTTGATGATAGATCTTAGATTATGATCTAAAATATCAATAATAAATGTCAGATTGTGATCCAAAATATTGACATCTCTTCTCCTTAATGATAGATTAAGGGTTGTGATTTAAAACATTGATAAAATATTTAACACACAATTTTCTTAAAAACTAATAATTCTATATTATTATAATAGACATATTATAAAGAATTGTACTTAGATCTTATTGTCATTATTCTTATTATATATTTTTAACATAATTAAATATAACTAATTTATTTGTGTTGTAATTAGTTGAAATTTATTTATTCATATTGCAATTTGTTGATTTATATAATCTATCATCAAGGAGAAGAGGCCACCTTTCCTTGATGATAGATCTTAGATTATGATCTAAAACGTCAATAATAAATCTCGGGTTGTAATCCAAAACACCGATATCTTCTCCTTAATGATAAATCTTAGATTATGATCTAAAACGTTAATAATAAATCTCGAATTGTGATCCAAAACACCAATATCTCATCTCCTTGATGATAGATCATAAGTTGTAATTCAAAATGTTGATAAAAAATTTAACGTGTAATTTTCTTAAAAATTAATTATTTTATATTATTATAATAAACATTATAAGGAATTGTAAAAATTTTAACATGTAGTTTTCTTAAAAATTAATTATTTTATATTATTATAATAGACACTATAAGGAATTGTACATAGATTTTGTTGTTGTCATTACTCTTATTATATATTTTTAATATAATTAAATATAACTAATTTATTTGTATTGTAATTAATTGTAATTCATTTATTCATATTATAATTTGTTACGTTATATAATCACTTTCCTACATTTTAATTAACTTTTAGTAAAAAAAAATTATACTTTTAATAAATAAATCATAAATTTAAATCTTATAAAAGTTAGATTTTAAAAAAGATTTTTTTTTCATTATATTTTCTCATTAAAATAAAATATTTTCTATTAAAATTATGAATAGATTCTGATATATAAATAAAGATCGATTTTTACAAAAAATAATATAACAATTAATAAAATATTAGTACAAAAAGAAACCTCCGCCATCGCAAAAATACACCTATACTACAACATTATTACCCATCAACCAAAAAGCAACAAAAAGACAACAAACATTTTTAAAAGTCCAGAAGAAAGTCTTTGCTTTTCATTATCAACAAACTCATACTAATAATAATTTAAATCGATTCAAATGATGATAATTGGGCATGCTTCACAACGAAATTATTTTGCTTATTCAAATTAACGTAAAGTGACTTAAGGCCTAAGTTACTTTGGTTTGGTCAAAAGTGGGGACACAAACTCACCATTCTTAGGTAACAACCTTTAGAAAATATTTATTTAAAAGTGCAAAGGTTCGAATTTAATATAATGCATGAAAACTCCATTATCCTAAATAGAGATTTTATATGTAAGCCGTGACACGGCCAAAAGAAAAGTATTACTAAGAAAAAGCCAATATTCTCACTACCAACTTTTTACGTACAAAATTATCTAATCAAATGAAAAGTATGGTTTAAAATATATATATATATATACAAAATTATAAATCGGAGTCGGGACATAATATGGGATTCAGTTTTTAAAATCTATTAAACTTTTATTGAAATGAAATTTGTATATATTTTTTATAATATATTTGGTCAAGGGATTATATAAAAAAACTTATAACTGAATCAATGACTTTAAGGTTCCATAATTCATATGTTTTAAAAAAAAAGTTTATCACAAAATTTTGTGTTTGAAGAAAAGAGTATTAACATTTTTCGATCTTTTTCATTAAAATAAAGAATGATGAAATATTATAGATCTAACTTTTTTTATATAATTATATAATGAAATATGAAGATCAATGTTATTTAAGTAGGAATTGGCTCAATTTATATTTAAAAATTTAAATTTGGTAATAGATATTTTAAAACTATTAAATTTCAGATATTTTGATGTATTTGGACATTGTATACATATTTGACTATTTTGTACACTTTTTTAATTGTTTGTTCACTTGTAGTTGTGGCCAACTAGATTCATCAAATACACTTACAAAATCAATCTAGTATGTACAAGAACATTTTAAAATTCTAAACAAACATTTTCCATATCTTAGACCACTTATTTGCACTCCTAGTTTAGTATTGGTAACATCACAACAGTGGTAGCTACCATAAGTGTCTACCTCTATCACCAGTGTCTAAGAACATGTCATAACTATTTTTCAAGTTGGAAAGTCTCCATTAGGTCAATCGAGACATGTTTCATGGGTTAGTCATGGAATGATCCGTAAACTATAGCAAAATATGTTTACATATAATTTTTGTTTAACAATAACAATTTACGGAATTAATTAACATTTAACTTAAAAATTAATTTTAAACAACAATTTTGCAAGGAGACACCAAGAAAATCAACACACACAATTGATTATGGAGTTCGGCACAATGGCCTACGTCTCTGGGTCCTTTATAGACCAATCTATTAAAAACACTTAAAAATACTTATAAGACATTTTCAAAATAAAATTTTGCCAACTGCAAAGTTGATCCTCAGGGAAAAATACTATAAATCTCTTCTCAGACTTTTCCACGATTTTGCCTCTATCTCCTTCTGCAAGCCTCCTAAGTCTCTTAACAATAATTGTTTGGCTTCGATTCCAAAAACCAATGCTTTGAAACACCACCCCCAAGCACTTTATATAGTGCTTTGGGCTTCAAAAACAAGGGTGGAGGTATTATCCGTTTGCCAAAAATGGTCTGTAGCATTTGTTTTGATTTTTATCCAAACCCACGGCTTAGCTTTCATCTTTATCCCACATTATATTAAAATATGGGTTGGCTAAGCTTTTAGGATTAATCCCACATTTGTGGGAATGAAATATTCTTTAAGCCTTTAATAGGATTTTCATCTCCAAGAGATATGTGTCTTGGGCCACATAAATATCCATGAACTTTGGATGATGCCAAGGAATTGGCATTAACATAGCATTCGGTCTTTGTGGCTTTTGATGACATTGGAAACTATGGTACACGGGCTTTGTGCTTAGCATGACTCATACTTCATGGTAATCGTAATGGTTTGGTCCACCATGCCAAACTCGGCATGCAATATTCTCAAACTTGATGTGCTGAATGTCATGGCATCTGTGTTCGCAGTTGAGTTGGAACTCAGGGTTGGTAATGTCCCATTCACATGGTGAATAAATACATAGGAATATAGTCAATATTTGACTAAAAGTACTATTACAAAATTTAACCATGAAAATAACATCCAAAATAATTAAGTGGTGGCAAGCCATGTGGTGGCTTGAGGACCCACCACGTGGATCATTTCCAATTTGATACTCATTGATGTTTATTTGGATGCTCCATGCTCTATCGGTCACAGGGTCCCCCTCCATGACAAAAGCGAACTCCACCAGTTATGGTTCTTATAGTTGGCCTTTTTACACCTATCAAAGACCAACTATGAAACTAATTAGTTTTCCACATGAACTCACCACCACATGTCACTGCATCATTAGCCCATCTGTTAATTGCTCGACCACATCATTTTTTTCCCTGTTGAATAGGAACTTTGAGAAGCCATATCTTTTGACCATGACCTCAGTTTTTTGTAAACGATATAGCATCAAAAAGCTCTCAAGATGCTCTACATAGTGGAACTATTTTTGAATCATTCCATGATGGTAATTTTTTGTAGTTTGACCAGCTTTAACCAATTTTGACTAGCTTTGACTTGGATTTTTGACCGATTACACAAGGAGCATACGAGCTCCATTTAATACATTCCACAAACCTTTGGAAAGGTCTAAATAGGCCCTATGCAATGGTGTAGGTTTCAGTTTGTTTCAAGACCTTTTCCAATTTAACCCCCAGATCATGGAAGGAAATAACAAAGAGTCAGCGTTAATACAAATCAATCTTAAGATTATACTCATCTTGGTAAGTCCTAACAAACTTCAGGAATCAATTAACACTCTATTGAGACATTATCATAAAGGTATACACATCTAAAAACCCCTCAAAGGAACATCTCTAGATCCAAGTTTGAATACACATGAAAGTCAAAGTTGTATGGTTTTGAGAATCAAAATCCAAACATTTCATTACATTCTAAATTTATCATGATATTGCATACACACACATAAGTGGGAGAACTACATGCGATTTGAGCCTATTTAGAGTATTGTAACGTAGGAAACACTTATCCATTCAGTGAGGAGTGATTTGGGTTGTCCAACTCAAAATACTAACCCATTTTTCAAGAATCGTATTTTGGTCAAAAGTACAACTAGGGTTTGGATGAAAAGAAAAGGAAAATAAAGATTGCTACACATGACCAAAGGCAAGTATACATAAATTAAGCATCTAATATTACATGCACAACATTTTCAAAATGTATATACTTCCACAACATACACGAACACTACCAATAGAGCCTAGATAGTATCGACTAACATAGGGGTTAGAGTCCATTGATAATGTCTAGGCAAGGTCTGAGCCTCTATTTTTTATATGAGAAGTGATGAAGCACATTCAAATCATTTTTAGACATAAGAACACCTTTTTTGAGTGACATAATATTATAATCAACTAAGTACAATTATATCCTCTTGTTTTGATATTTCCAAATCTTATAAGTACAATATATAGAATATCAATTTCAATCAGATCAAAATAATATTTCTATATTTTATATAATTTGATCTAAATAAAAGAGTCAGCGTTAATACAAATCAATCTTAAGATTATACTCATCTTGGTAAGTCCTAACAAACTTCAGGAATCAATTAACACTCTATTGAGACATTATCATAAAGGTATACACATCTAAAAACCCCTCAAAGGAACATCTCTAGATCCAAGTTTGAATACACATGAAAGTCAAAGTTGTATGGTTTTGAGAATCAAAATCCAAACATTTCATTACATTCTAAATTTATCATGATATTGCATACACACACATAAGTGGGAGAACTACATGCGATTTGAGCCTCTTTAGAGTATTGTAACGTAGGAAACACTTATCCATTCAGTGATGAGTGATTTGGGTTGTCCAACTCAAAATACTAACCCATTTTTCAAGAATCGTATTTTGGTCAAAAGTACAACTAGGGTTTGGATGAAAAGAAAAGGAAAATAAAGATTGCTACACATGACCAAAGGCAAGTATACATAAATTAAGCATCTACAATTACATGCACAACATTTTCAAAATGTATATACTTCCACAACATACACGAACACTACCAATAGAGCCTAGATAGTATCGACTAACATAGGGGTTAGAGTCCATTGATAATGTCTAGGCAAGGTCTGAGCCTCTATTTTTTATATGAGAAGTGATGAAGCACATTCAAATCATTTTTAGACATAAGAACACCTTTTTTGAGTGACATAATATTATAATCAACTAAGTACAATTATATCCTCTTGTTTTGATATTTCCAAATCTTATAAGTACAATATATAGAATATCAATTTCAATCAGATCAAAATAATATTTCTATATTTTATATAATTTGATCTAAATAAAAGAGTCAGCGTTAATACAAATCAATCTTAAGATTATACTCATCTTGGTAAGTCCTAAAAAACTTCAGGAATCAATTAACACTCTATTGAGACATTATCATAAAGGTATACACATCTAAAAACCCCTCAAAGGAACATCTCTAGATCCAAGTTTGAATACACATGAAAGTCAAAGTTGTATGGTTTTGAGAATCAAAATCCAAACATTTCATTACATTCTAAATTTATCATGATATTGCATACACACACATAAGTGGGAGAACTACATGCGATTTGAGCCTCTTTAGAGTATTGTAACGTAGGAAACACTTATCCATTCAGTGATGAGTGATTTGGGTTGTCCAACTCAAAATACTAACCCATTTTTCAAGAATCGTATTTTGGTCAAAAGTACAACTAGGGTTTGGATGAAAAGAAAAGGAAAATAAAGATTGCTACACATGACCAAAGGCAAGTATACATAAATTAAGCATCTACAATTACATGCACAACATTTTCAAAATGTATATACTTCCACAACATACACGAACACTACCAATAGAGCCTAGATAGTATCGACTAACATATGGGTTAGAGTCCATTGATAATGTCTAGGCAAGGTCTGAGCCTCTATTTTTTATATGAGAAGTGATGAAGCACATTCAAATCATTTTTAGACATAAGAACACCTTTTTTGAGTGACATAATATTATAATCAACTAAGTACAATTATATCCTCTTGTTTTGATATTTCCAAATCTTATAAGTACAATATATAGAATATCAATTTCAATCAGATCAAAATAATATTTCTATATTTTATATAATTTGATCTAAATATAATTTTACATTATTTTAGGACCCACCTAATCCAAAGTAAGTAAAATATTTTGGTGAACCTAATCATTGAGTTGAGCATGAAAAGCCTTAGCTTTCTTTTACTTCAGGGTTTCATGTTTTATTCAAGTTTCAGATTTATCCTCTATTAGGGTTTGAATTTTAGATTTGATTTTTTATTTCTCCTTATCACATACAAAAATATGAAAATTTCCTCTTTACTCTAAGTTTCTTAGTACTTTCATGTATACATCCTATGACATCTAAGAAGGTTAGGTCTCCTTTAACTATTCATTAAAGTGCTCAGTTAAGTGGGATTACAATTGATCATTTTCATATTCCTTTCACTCAATCCCATGTTTGTGTCAACTAAAATGATGGAAATTAATGATATACATGATTCTTATTCTAGTGATACAAACATTGATAATGAATACCTTGATGTATTTGAACATGTTATCAATGATGTTATGCATGATATTGAAAATGCTTATGAAGATGATATGGAATATAATGATGAAAATCATGGTAGAATACATCCCAATGAACTTAATGGTGTAAATCCTAAACAAGTAGAAGCACTTTCAAATTTTCAAAATAGAATTAGTAAGTAAGGTAAAGATATAAATACTATCTTGAATGTTATCCTAAAGGTTAATAATGCAAAAAATGCTAAGGAATCCACATTTTAGGAGAAACACAATGAAATTTTTAATGATAGTAATCCATCTTTTATAGGATTAGATCCTACAATAGATGTTTATACCAATATTTCAACTGTTACTATCCATGCTTCTACACCTATGGCTACACAAGTGTTACTACACCTAGTATACCTACTATGGGGGTGACAATTTATTCCCTAGATTTTGGTGGCTATCCCTATGCAACATACTTTTATACCTCTTAGGCTTACGATACATGTGACACAACCTATTTCCAATTAATCTAATATGCCTACTAACCAATCACTTGTACAATAATTAATAGATCTTCAAGCTAAGGTCTCTCAAATGGAACAAGATTCTTATAGAGTGGGTCATTTGAAAAAATATCAAACATTATTACTCAACCCTTTATCCTAGAAATTTCTAGTTATCCCTTGCCTCCAAGGTTTATTACATATAATCTCACACCATTTGATGGTAAAGGTGATCTAAAACAACATCTTTGAGCCTTCCATGTGACATGTTTAGACTATACATCTAACAATAAGTTATTAACAATTTTTTTTTGTAGGATACTTACAAACTATGTCTGGCAATGGTTTTATGAATATCCTCTCCAATTGGTACATTATTTCAATCCTTTTTTTGACCAATTATTAACTCACTTCACTATCAATATTAGTGAGAAGGTCTCCTATACTCAAATTATAAAACTCAAGCAAAAACATAACGAGCCTATTAGTGACTATGTGGTTCACTATAAGACTATTCTTTTAAAAGTGAAAAATCCTATGGCTAATAATGAATTGCAAGAAACATTAAATAAAATCTTACTTTTTCCCATCCATAAATCTATTTTGTTCAAACACTTCCAATTTTTTGATGACATGTGCTATACTTCTAAAGATTGAGAGGTTAAGTTAATCACCATGAACAAGTTAAAGTATGGGACCAACCCTCCCACATATTTTAATTTGATTTTCAAAGAAAATCACCTTTCAAATCCAAAGCTAACAATTTGAAAAATGAGGCTAAGAAAATAATCAATTCAGTTTCATAACCTACTATTAGGCTAGTCATTTTGGTTCCTCAAACGGAGTTTAGTTACATGATTACCAAAAACTCTTCATAAGGTGTTATAAAAGTTACTCAAGTGCAACCTAATATATCTCCCTCCACCAATGGATATTGATGTGAAAAAGGTGTAACCTAAGGTGTTCAATATCAATGCATATTTTGATTGGCATAGATGTGTAGGGAATGTAACTAATAGGTGTTTTGGCTTGAGTCATAAGCTAAAGACTTAATTGAGAACAAAAGTATTGAGCTTAATGATGTTATCAAACCTATTAATGATTCAATTTCACAACCTAATTTTAAGCTTAAAATATTTTACAAATCCACCTTTAATCATGCATGTTTTCATTGATTCACATCCTATACATAGTGCTATGGTGAATAACTAGTCAAGTGAAAATGAATGCACTAAGGCATTTCTTAATAGTCTTGTGTACACACATACATACTTGATTGGTATGAAAATGTAGTAAAAGGTTTTGATGGGAAATGACAAAAACCTTTTGGGGCAATTGTGTCACCACCTATCATAGGGCCTATACCTATTGCTACTTGCTTCTTAGTTTTTCCCAGTATTGAGGTATTTCACATGCTATTAGGAATTCTATGGATGCATAAGATACGTGTAATCCTATCTTTGATACATAAATTCTTAAATTATATCTAATTAAATTGAGTGGTTATAATTTTGGATGTTTTGTATGAGTACTACATCTAGCTCGAGACATTTCCTCAACCACCTCCATAAAAACTTATTGTACAACCTACATAGGTTTAACCTATGAATGGAAAATCATAGGGAAGTGATTAAATTTATTTTATGACCAGTTCTACAACCTCCTTTACATCAATCATCTCTTTGATTTTAGTAGATGTTACCTAGTTCATCACATCCTAAGATAGTTTCACATAGAGCTTGTGAGTGTATTCCATAAAGAACACTAGAACATTCTCTTGACATACAATGGATTCCACATGTTGCTATGGATACTAGAGATAAACATCATTTACATGATCATGTTGATGATGTTAGACATTTTATAGCTCATGATCATTTATTTATTTTGAATAATGATATATATGTTACTCCTCACCCATGATATGTGACACCACATCAATTGATCATGGACCTCGACTTAATCATCCCTTTGATGGGATAATAATTTATTTGAAACGTAAAAAATCAAATATTAAAAAAAAAAAAATACAAAAAAATAATATTTAAAATATACAAAAATATGATCTATGTTTGGCATGATTTTTTGGTACATAGTTGATTAATGTTGTTCTTCATATACATGGTGAATTATATATCCATTTTCTATGCAATTCTTTTCATGGTACATATGAGTGGGATGTAGGGCATACATGCTACATACGATACATGAATATAAAAATGTGTGACATTATTTACACATGTGGGCAACCTTTCTACATTGAGGGCATGCCTATACTGGCGACATATTTATACATTCTTAGGTTCTATTTTTCTATACTATTCCATTGATCATAATAAACTGATATACATGGATTTATCCTTCTCATACTTTCTAGAGTGGTATTTATTATGGATATTATTATTTTATATATTGGATGATGATGTTTATTGATTATACATATTAACATTTCTTGTTTTATGTGTACTTGATAATGATGATTGTGACATTTCTATATCATTGATATGTGTTATATTAAGTGTTATATGAGTAAATTGACTGTGTATTATTCCATTGTGTGTCAGTTATGTCAGAGGATCCTCCAGTTTGAGTCATGGCCATGTTGTGTCTCTGTTAGGTCAGATTCATGTCATGTTGTGTATGTTTATGTGCTTCTTGATCACGATTGTGTGTGTTTGTGTGGGGTTACATAGATGATTGTTACTATGAACTTGATGCCATGATTTTTACCTTACATACTTTTATTTTATGATGGTGTCATAGTTTGTATCATGCATTTAATGTGAATCATATCATGGTATGCTTAATTGATATATCTACTTGACATCGACACTTATATTCCTATTTCCTTGTATTACATGCTTGAATGATAAAAATATTTGTATGATTACATATCATGTTTATATGCATAATTTACATGATTATATTCTTTAATATAATACATGGCATGCATACTTATTTATTTTGAGATCAATGATTTGTAGGATTCATCACTCATATCAAAAGGTGGGCATACAATGGGTTTATCTCAGAGTTTTAGGCCATTATAGACAAACATTTCACATTCTAAGGTAGATTATGAGATTCATATGGGTCAAATTGAGTAGATTGAGACATATGTGGTGCATTCTATAGGATTGGGAGAAGCACTTGAGGTATTTATGATAGTATGATAGACATGATGGAATTATATAACATTTCTAGGGATAAATTAATCTAATTAGGGCATGGAATTTGTTCATGGAAACACTTTGCTACTTTATATATTGTGGATCGGTGGGGAATGATGGTACCAAGTGAGCACTTTGAGTCTATATCTATTTGTAGCAATTGATCATTTAATATGAACCTATTTTAGGGTTACAATTTTGCATACAAACCTCTTTTAGGGTTCCACTTGTGATAGCTATAAATTAAAAGTTAATACTAATAAAATAAATAAGTTCTTGTTATAAGACTAATCTAAAACCTTAGATATAGCTTCAATGAAATAACAAGACAAATAAATAAATTTCCTTCCATCTTACCAACAAAAGTGAATTCCTTCTCCTTTGATTGAATTCAATTTTCTCTTGAAAATATGTATGTGGATGCTCAATTCAATCTCCAATACACAGTAAAAAATATCAACATAAGGACATGTTTTATTGATTCTAAAATGTATGCACAAGGTAATTTTGATAGCACTTCGATAGCTTGATAGTGGATGTTGACAATGGAAGATGACACTTCAATTTATAAGTTTTTAGGTGATAAGATTGATGGTTGAGAAAAATCTAAATTTATTGGATTATGCTAATTTTGGATGGTCAGATTTGAGTCCTCATTCATGTGGAAGAGACCAATTCCTCATGTGCTTGAAAAATAAGGAGGAAGTTAGTTGGTAGTTGAAAGTTTCTCATGAATGGGTCAAGGTAGTTAGATGACTCACTATGTTGGTTGAAAGGTTTAATGACGAGTCAAAAATTGGTTGATGAAGTTGAAGAATTGGCTGGATGAATTAACACTTGGTTGAGAAAAATGTGGAAGATGTTTGGTGACTTGGAAATTCTAGATTTTATTAATTTTGTGGAATTATGTGTGTCTGATTAATTAATTAACTATTCAAAAAAGGGTTAGAAATGATGTTAATGGAACTTAGGATAAAATTCAAATTTTAGGATGATAGTTGGGTTAGTGTGCTAATATTTAACAAAGTTAATTACGACACTAAATGTGGTAGAATTTAGGCATCAACATTTACCTCTCTTTAAAAGGGTGTTGTGATTAGAAAAAAACAATGAATTTTCAAAGAATAAAGAAAAAATAGATTGAAAAAAATATAGAAAGATGATACCCTAGGTGGATTTAAATGATTATGTATGATACCCCCTTGAGTGGTTGTGTAGGGAGAATGGATATGGATGAGTGCTCAAAATGAATGAATCAAGGAAGGTTACATGGAAAGTGATGTATTTGATATTGCAATAAATATAAGTATAATTATTGATAAAATGTTTTCATGCAAGCATATGGAAAATGATTTTCCCTAAGATTTTAATTGTTAGGGAGCTGATTGGAAAAAACTATGTCCTGAGATAACCTACATGCTTGGATTTTTCCCCATGAATATTTTTACATGGAAGTGGATTTGGGAACAATATATACCAATGCTAAGCTATGGGTTGTAAAAGGTATAAATATGTTTCTCATGAGTTGTGATTAAATTTACTTGAGAGATTTGGAAGAAAATAATAAATAAATAGAGTATTTTGATTATTTGGTTATATGATGTGGAGGTGAAAATGGGAGAATAGGTTTGTAAAATAGGTGAAAAGGCTTGGATGGGGAAAAAATATTGAATGGGGGAGGGTATATAAATAGGGGTAGGGGTAATTTGAAATTCATTTGTTTGATTTTCCACCTAGTTTATATTGAGCTTTGGATTGTGAGAGGTGAGAGAGGAAAGTTGGATCATATTCTAGCTAATTGACATCGGAATGAGTGAGTGAGAGATTAATAGAGGAAAATGGGGAGTGGGGATCCCATTAGTGATGTTTTTGAACTATTATTTTTGTATTTAAGTGTCATAAATACTAGGGAAGGTTGGGCTTAATGAATTCATCATTTTCCAAATGATGGCTTCGAGGTCAAAAATGATAGTTTTGTTATGGAAATCAAAGATTTCATTATGATGTTAGGCAGGTTTGTTAAAATTATGGTTTCATTAAAATTTATAGTGAATTCATTAGAATATGCAATGAATTCATCAAAATAATGAATTGCTTAAGGGGAAAGGTGAATTTGTTATGAAGTTTGGCAAATTCATTAGGGTTATAATGGTAGCAAGAATTATTGTTTGATAAGGATGTGCACTTGAATGATGTGCTTGATAGATGGATTTATTGCATAAAATACTAACAATGCATCATTATGACGATTTCAATAGAAACAATTGATAATGGTGACTTGATAGAGATGATCTAGGGTTTTACAATTGATGAGTAATTTTACAAACTATGAAATGAGTGTTTTGGAGGTGGTGTAATTGTCTTATGTGGTAGATATGCTTAGAATCCATGTGGATAGCGTGTTTTTTAAGCATTGGCTAAGCGTTTACATTCAAAGACAAAAACATTTCACCTACTAATAGGTGAGATGACTATCACACTATAGGATGTGTGGATGATACTTTGAATCATGATACAAGGTGTGAATGCATATATGAAAGAAATAACATGGGTAATAGTTATTTGATGATGATATGATTTTAATGATTGATCATGGGATAGAATTGGATGCATCCATGGATTTAGAGGAGATAGATGCATTTACATTGGTGTTGATGGCTCTTATTAGGGACATACTACTACTAGATAAGAGTGGGAGGCTATTTTATGTAGGACTATTAGATGTGATAGTAAATATATTGGAGAGGACTATAGAGTTTGCTTGGGGGCTGTGTGTGTTAGCACACCTATACAAAGATTTAGATGTTGTGTTCTATAAGGGAGGATCAAGTATTGTCCCATCCACATCACTATAGGTGTGGGATTATGATCATATTATAGTATAGAGGATAGTTAGGAAACTATGGCATAGAGTTGATGGAGAGCCATTTTCTTATAGATGGTATGTTATTTTAGGAGGATAGAGGATTCATTTGTGTGATATGGGTTTCCACAGGAGACACTGGATAAGCTATCACCTCATGGTATTACCTAAAAACATATAGAGAGGTAGATTCAAGGTGGAGAAAAGATTTGTTATATAATGACACCATGCTAGATTATATGTAGGCATGAGTATATTATAGAGAGATACAGACTAGATAGAGTATTGATGCAGTTTGGCAAACAACAAGTTGTGCTAATAGGGAAACATGTTTTTTCATGATCAACATGGGGGAGACCATAATGGGGAATGAGTATATATCTAAGGGTGGTTGAGCATAGCTAGGTACAAATTAAAATAATTTAATATCAATAAAGGATAAACATAGTAGATGCAGGGGTTAATGATGAATATAGGACATGGTGGGATCAAATGTCGTTAATGAGGTTGATAAATCATCATTATAGATAATGAAATGGAGAGAGATATTACATATGGAATTCAGGATGTGACCATAAATGAGAGTACAATTGAGGATGTTGGTCCCAAGTAGATTCCCTAGTAGATGGAGGATAGGCTAGTGGGTGATGGAGAGAGAGAGGTGAAGATGTAAAGGTTGAGGATGTATATGTTGATGATGTTGAGGGTGATGGATCAAAAGGATCCATGCCAATTATTATTATTAATAACAAGGATGAGGGATATGGGGAGGACACATCGAGGCAACCAATGTCAAATAGTCATATAGATAGAGATGATGGGGTGGGGCCATCAGGGCTGATACGATTAGTGGAGGATGAGGCCTTGATTAAGAGGCTACAACAAGATATCCAAGATAAGGATATAGAGATAATGGGTCTACAAGGGGATGGGGTAGAGTGAGATATTTAGGGATATTCTAGTGCTATAGAGATTTCTAGATTATAGGTTGAGGTGGATTGGTTGATAATAGAGCTAGGGATGAGGGAGGAGGGCTTTTTAACTCATGGCATGGGGACACATATAAAGGATGATTTTTGGCTTGTTTTGATATACCCCAAAGAGTGGGATACAACACATAGTGAGTTATAAAGAGCTAAAAATATATTGACTTCACTAGGCTAACTAAAGGCCTTATCAAACATTAAGAGAGCGATAGAGCAGACATCCTACTACTAAATCCTCTATGAGTGAGTGGTGCCAATAGAGAAATAATCACCATAATTCTTAGAGTAATTTAGTTGTAAGATATCATGATTAGTGGCTAGGATAAAACAAATGATGGAATCAGAGTGCTCTGTGTGTCATTCATCTCAACACATCATGGGTCCTCCATAGAGTACACCACAACATCTATGTCTAAGATCACCCCCTCTAGAGGGACAGAGCAAGAGTTGAGGATGATATGAAACACATATATTATTTAGATGTACATGAGATGGATGTACATGTTATGAAATTGTCTCTTTTGCATTTGATATTTGAAACATGTTAGAGATTTTGTTTTCTTATGGGTTAGATGTTTGAAAATGTGTTTATGAAAATGAGATAGGTTGATAACTATTTTCCATAGACTTTGCATGGATTTTCAACATGTTTACGAACATGAATTGAACAACCTTATTTTTTATATTACATATGAAAATATTCACTAATGGTATAGAAAAACCATGATGAATATTTTTAAATACATGTAGGGACTAAGATATTCACAAGTACAATAAAAAATGCATCGTGATATGAAATATCAGTATAACAGTATTTGTAATGTGCATAGTGAATTTAACTCAAAGCAATAATGAAGCAAGATAAAACAAATAAATAATTGTTCAAATAAAATGATAAAACAAGCAATAAGACTAGTGAACACTTAAAGTAAATAAAGCTAATAGAAAATTGTATAATCAAGTAAGTAAATGAATATTAAAAAAATGTACAAACCAAGTTAAAAAAATATACAAACAAGTAAATTGTATTTTTGTTATGTCCTTTGGTATATTTGACACCCTTTGGCATATGAGATGTTTGATAATGATAAAATTGTGAAGTGTAATCTATATAAGGTAGGACAAATGATTTTTAGATTGGGTTTTAATTTTTTTTGTATTTTTGTGGTTTTTTGGGAGGATAACTAAACTATGCATATAAAGGAAAACCAGTTCTAGACTTTGGAATGGAAAAGAAGGGGTATTTTATTATGGATGGATGAGTGGTGATGAAAGGATTGAAACATGGAAGTCATATATATACAAGATGTTTCTAAAACTTGAGTCAAAATTTTATGCATGTAACAACCAAGATCAAACCTTAGACCAACATGACATGCATGACAAGAATAAAATGAAAGGGGAATATATACAATGGGATATATGGAGGATGGATGGTATGGATTTTGAGATGCCTCAAAGTAATGAGGGTGTATATATAAAATGGTTTACACATGGCATCATTAACTAGTTTTTTTCATGGTACTTGCCTAAAGTACCATTTAAATGGTTTCCACTTTTAGATGGATTATTTCTCTTTCTCCCTCTTTTTATCTCTCTCATTATTATTATTTGTTTATATAAACAACACTAGAGAAATTTATGCATGGAAGCACTTGATTTGCATGATGTTCATTATCTCATCAAGCTCTTCACCTTCTTTATTAGCTAGTTTATAAGCCCCAGATCCATATTTGGTAATGATAACATAAAGACCTAACCAATTAGGTTTAAATTTACCCTTATTTTTAGATTGATGCTTTTATTCCATTGATTTTAATTGAGAATAAGTTCTCCAACTTAAAACTCCATGGATATGTTTTTTTATAACTATGATGAAGTTAATTTTGATAGGCTTGTAAGTGATTGAGAATACAAATTCATTTCTCATCTAAGAGGTCAAGCTCATGTAGTCATTAAGTGCAATATTCCTCATCATCGACTATGTTTTATAAATATATGTGTAATGAAGGGAGATTGATTTTAATTGGTAAGATAGACTCTATTCTATAGATAAGGGAAATTGAGGTTGCCCTCGTAGTGTTCAAATGCTTGTATGGTAATCCCATAAAGTAGGTTTAAACTATAAATGCCAATGACAACCAACATCATTGATAACCCATTTAAGAATATTGAGAATATTTTAATTAGATACCTCAAATTGACCATTTACTTGGAGATAATATGGTGTAGACAATTTATGCTTAATGTTATAGGTTTGGAGAAGGGATTTTACATCTTTATTCTTGAAGGACTTATCATTATCAAAAAATGATAATGAATGAAATACCATAATGGAAAATGACATGGTTTAAGATTAATTTGGACATATGTTTTCCGATTATGTAAGTAATGGGAATGTCCATCACTCATTTTGTGAAGTATTTAGTGGCAGTGATTGTAGACACCTAAATCTGGTCACCAATGGCCTCCAATCAAGGTTTTGGCCAATTTCCACCTAAAATGCACAATTTAGCCTAAAAACACTAAAATGCATTAAATGAGTTGAAATTGACATATTCAAGTGCCAATTTTAGCTAGGGTATCACTAAATGGGGCAATGTAATTTATGGACCAACTAACTTTGATCAGATCATTCTGAGTTAAAATACCAATTTTGCACCTAGGTGCTCTGGATTGCTCTTTCCTATAAAATATATTGCACAAGACATGTGCCTTTGTAAATTGGTCATGGTAACATCCTAAATGGGATAATAAATCCAATGCATATGACATCACCTTCCAATTCCAATCTAGTCAAATTTTGGACCAATAACAAGGTATTCTGATCAATTTGAGTAATTTGTGCACAAAGTGCTTAAACATGCTTAAGAGATAATTAATATAAATCAAGAACTTGATTGGCATGAAGAGGATTGTGAGGATGAATTTAAAGACCCAAATATAAATAATGTTAATTGGGATATGGATCCATACCCTTTTTACAATAATTAGCACATAGAACACAATCACGAACCAACTTATGAGCTAACTCATGACTGGGATGATATGGTTTATGAGGAAGACTTGGATGCTTTGGATTGTGCAAGAAATAAAGTTACATGATGTCCTTTTGTTATCTAATCATTAACTACCCCTAACCTTTAGATTATATGAGCTATCAAGCTCTACAATATCCAAGGAATACCATTACCATTCCTAGACCTCATCATTTGGTTTGTGTGAGCAATTGGGTTCCACAATGCCAAACCATTCACATACCAAGACCTAGTCCTTTGGCTTGTACAAATAATCAAGCTCCATGCCTCCCTATCATTACCATTTCATGACTTTTTCCTTTGGATCGTGTGATCAATCATGCTCCCCAATGCCCTACCATTATCCAATTGCAGGCCATTATTCATCTAGAACTAATCTTATCCAAATCTCAACCAATCAAATCCTTTGAAGACCAAGCTATGTTTAAAACTAGTATTTTCCAACTCATTGGAAACCAAAGCCAAGACAACCAACCAATCTAAGATGTTTATATTGAATCAACCATTTGTGATAAGTCAACCTATGATGAATTACCTATTGATCCTATACCAGTTGTCAAGGAGTCTCACTTTGATAAGCTAATATTTGTTGAGTCACTTCTTAGTGATTATAACCACCTTTGGGAAAATCATTACCTTGACCATGTGCCTATTTTTCAAGAACCTTCTATTGACATGCTAGTATATGAGGAGTTGTCTCTTGACCTATTTTCCATCTTAGAGGAGTCTCACTTTGACAAACTAGTTCTTGTGGAGCCCATTATGCCATTACAGGCTATTACTTGTCCAATACCAAATATTCAACAAGACATCATTATAATATATTAATCATCAGATGAAGAATCAGAGTTAGAGTCAGGTTCTATTCTTAAACCAACATTGAATTTAGCATCAGAATCAAAATCAACATCAATCTCAACATCGGATTCAGAGTCCCTTGAGTTAGAATTAGATTCAAAAGAAGAATATGTTCATGGCTGTTACAACATTGGTTATGCATACCTTTTAGATCAATTTGAATATATTTTTGATCCTTTTATAGTTTTTGAGGACGAGTACTTCAACTTCAACACAAGTTATCCTAGTATCTTCTATGAAGATTGTGAATCCTCTCCCCATTCCATTAGCATTCCATAGGCCATTAGCATCAACCAAAATGGCCATACCATTGACATTCCATCTCCCACAAGTGTCAATTGGGAATGATAGAATCACACTTTGCTAAACTGCATCCATGGTGACATAGTAGTTGAAGAAGAGCAAGGAGGCCAAGACCACATTCATATAGCAAAAGAACACTCTCATAGTGAAACCTTTACAGAGGTGCTAAGGGACAATCAAATTCAAAATTTAGTATCTTCTAATGAAACTTTTTTAGAAGTGCTAGAAGACAATCAAAGTCAAAAGTCAACATTCCTTAGTGAAACCTTCTTGGAGATGCTATAAGAAAATCAAGACAAATTTATTGGTGAAAACCTCTTTGAGGCACCAATAGATAAGCATAAAATTTCTTCACTATTGGATAAAGACAAAGTCAAAGATCAAATAAAAATAGCTTCCTCTCTATAGCCTAATCAGATGGTAGCTACTCTCAAGATCAAACAATATAAAAATTTGGTGGCCTTATCGAGAGAACAAGTCTTTAGCCTCACCACAACCAAAGTTATGTTAAATCTGACATCAACAACATTACGTGTGACTGAAAGTCCTAATCTCATTTATTTCCCCACCATTATACATTCCATTAAAATCTATGATTCTATTTCACAATCAAGCCTACCATCTATTATTTGTCCTTGTTTACCATCTATGGCCATACTTTCCTTTGTATATGCTACAAAGATACCCTGTCTTGACACTTGAAGGAATCAAAATCAATAACCAATAAAGATCACAAAAGCATTCTCAACCACCAAGTTTGCATCAAGTTTTTGATAAAGTAACTTTTCAGATAAGGTTTGGGATAACAATTAACGTGACTGAGTATTTTTTTTGTATCATTTGTTGATTAGGACGTGCATCTCCATCTCAACAGGACAAATAGAATCATATGCCATTTACCACACCCAGACCAAAAACATGTACCATACTATTTCACATTACCATTTCCATTGTTACATATCCATTTGCCATTTTTGTAGATTCCAACCATTCACCCCACCACTTGGGGGAAACCCTCTTACCATTTTATCCAATTTATCAAAAACCATCATTATCCTTAGCAAAACCATACCATCCTATCATTCCATTCCTATCTAGACCAAAGCTTATTTTTAGTCATCCTACCCAATCCTATTTTTGATCTTGGTTCCTTTAGTTCTTCTCACACTTTTTATTAGGGGATTCCAATTAAGTTTCAACAATCAATCCAATCTGTGTTTATAATGATAGTCTATGAAAGTAGTGTGACAGTTGATTTGGCAAGATATCTTTCATCCTATCAAGTTTGTTTATATGAAATCGATTATAATCGCCTATGGGAAAATTAGTGTCTTACCAATCTCACTACTAATTATAACCACCTATGGGAAAATTAGTATCATTGACCTATTCCACTGTATCCTAGTTACAACTGCTTGTGGGAAAACTACGGGTAACATTGTTTACCATGCATTGCCGCATCACCTTTCCATTACTATTTTCATTTGACTGGCCATTTATTGAATTTGAGAACTTGTTGGGACCTAGTTGGTTTTTCCTTGTCTTTTATGTGGATTAAATTACCATGACTTGAGGTCATTTTAGGACTATATGGGTCATGCTCAATTCATATTGAGTTCATCTTAGTCCCCCTTTTCATATGCTCTCACCATTTTGTGAGCAATCTAAGCCAAACACACTTATCATTTTATGAGCAAGTATCTTGTCATTCTCTAATGAGTTAAGATACCTCAAAATGCTAAAAACATTCATAACATTTAAAAAATCTAAAAATATTTGTCTTATCTAAGCCTGGTTAGTTATCCTTGATCTACCTTACTAGGGCATTATCATTGTTAGGATGATTTCTTTTGATTTTGTTATTAGGCTTTCTATTTGTTTATTTATTTTAGGTTGTTTGTTTATTTTTCTATTTGTTTGTTTGTTTGTTTATTCACTTGCCTATTTATTTACTTCCAACACTGTTGCCTTGACTCAGTCTATATGTGTTCATTAGGTGATTCCTCAAGCACATTATTCTTGAGTTCATCCATATTCATCCATTAACATTGTCATCATAGTTTTTATCATTGGTGCATTGTTTTAGAGTGTTTATTGGATCAAAAGTCAGTTCTTATGCATATTTTGGTCAAGTCTTCATGGTGTTCTATCATGAAGCCTACCATCACATGCTACAACAATAATTAGATTCAATAATGTCTACAATCAATGGATCCACAAAATTTTTCTCCTTGGCACCTTGGAAAATCCTTCCATCCCACCCTTGATCAAATTAACCCATTGGCCATTCTAGTTGTGTCATTGCTAATCAGGACAAGCATCTCCTCATTGACAGGTACAATTGAATCATTATATTGATCAATTTCATTCCTTTATCCATCTCTTTCATCACTTTGTACCCACTCATATTTAATCTTTATTCTATGTTATATCCTTGAGTTATGCTTGCTAATCAGCCCTAACTGTGGCACAATCATCTTTAGCCAATCTAGGTCCACTTAATGATTATAACCACTTATGGGCAAATCATTATTTTGAATTTTATTGTTGATTATAACTACCTTTGGGCAAATAAACATCCTTTTTACATCAATCCATGCAATAATTTTCTTATCTGGATTAATCTCAACCATGGGTTAATTCCACCTTTCTTCTTGCTTCTTTTCAATGGATCATCCATCAATAAATGTGACAGCCACTCCCTCAAGGAGGCATCATCCTAGGCTTTCCAAACACCATTTGGAGCTTTGTTATTCAACCATCATCTTTTTGGCATACAAGCCTTTTATCATCATTTGAGAAGATATTGGTTTGCCTATGGTTTATAACATCTTCCCAAATAGGGACAAATTATAGACACCTAAATCTGGCCACCAATGACCTCCAATCAAGCTTTTGACCAATTTATACCTAAAATACATAATTTGGCCTAAAAACACTAAAATGAATTAAATGAGTTAAAATTGACATATTCAAATGCCAATTTTGGCTAGGGTATTACTAAATGGGGCAATGCAATTTATGGGCCAGCTAACTTTGATCAGATCATTTCGAGTCTAAATACTAATTTAACACCTAGGTGCTTTGGATTGCTCTTTGCTATCAAATCTCTTACACGAGACTTGTGATTTTGTTATTTGGTGTTGGTAACATCCTAAATGGGATAAAAAATCCAATGCATCTGACATCTTCTTCCAATTCTAATCCAGTCAAATTTTGGACCAATAACAAGGCATTCTGATCAATTTGAGTAATTTGTGCACAAAGTGATTAAACACGCTTAAGAGATAATTAAACCAAATTAGAGCCTAATAAAAAAATTCATGGAAACTTGTTGAATAATTTGTTTCAAAAAATAATATTGATATCTACATCATCAAGTGACCTCATTTCTTGGGAAGACATCCCTAAGCCATAAATGCCACAAATATCAAGATTCATGCCTCCCATGCCTCATCAAAGTGCTCCATACCTCTTAATTGTTCCTCTATCCCAAATATTGCTAAGCCTATTTATCAATTTTAATTTCAAAATTGAATTAATCCTTAACCACACATCTCAATCCTGAGATGGACAGTTTAGGTTGATTCTGATCAATCTCAAAAATCTATAAATAGGAGGCCTTACCACATCATTTTGAAGTCTTGATAATGCAAAGTTATAATGCAAAAATGATTCTAAAATATATTTCAATTAGTGTTACCATGCCAAATTGATTTGGATCCAAGCCAAGCTAAAGCCACAAGGTGCCAAGGAGAGATGGAGGTAACCAAGCTTCCATTACCAAGGACTTCATGAGCACAAAATTGAGCAAGCCACTACTACAACAAGTATTTTGGAGCATCCAAGGAAAGCTAAAATAAGGTTTTTTTGCATTTTAGTTGTGTGTTTTATTCACGTTTGTTAACTAATCTCTCCTTAGTGTCTAGGCCTAGAGATATTATGCTAGTTAGTGCGTTTCTTTCATTTTGTTTTCATTTTAAAACTAACACGATACTAACCATCCTCTCTTGAGTCAAATTCCTAGTTCACAATGATTATATGTTTGTGGTCATAAAAAAACTTGGGATTAATTTTACCAATGAGGTCTAAACCCCATGTGAAAAGGGTCATGGTGTGGAAATGGACTATAATACTTGGGATGGAGCATGGATAGGATCATCGTGGGACACACTTTTTGACATATTGACAAGAATTAGTTTCCATTATAGGTGAATAATATCTTATTATAAGAAGCTTTTTGGAAATGAATATTCTACTTGTGTGCACACCATAGATACCATCATGAATTTATTTAATAACCAAGGCCACCTTATTAGAGTTGAGACATTACAACAAAGTTCCATCATAGCCTCTACAATATAAGGTATTGCCAAGGATTATAAATTGAGAAGTTCATTGGATAAATTATTTTTATGGTTATGTGACACATTTGGAGGGGTAATGTTGTCATGAAGGTATGCATAAATGTCTTAGTACTAAGGGTAATCATGCCCAACAATATCACATACCCTTTCGGATTCAAGAATGTCATAAGTTGGAAACATCAACTACTCAACAAAGAATTGAATGTGACTAGCATTTGGATTCATGTCAAGAAGGGAACCAATTATAGCCATAACATCAACTACTTTATTATTTACATGAGGAACCTATTCAAACTATATGTACATGAATTATTACTTCTAGCTATCCATTATTATTTTATAAGTAATGAGATTTTCATATTTTAATTAATATTTGTAATAAAATTTATTGATAATAAGCTTGGAAACCTAATAAACTAAGAGATACCACATGCCCCATTGAATAACTAGTTTTAGACCATAAATAAGGGCCACATACTCAACTATGTTCTTGGTATAAGGAAATCCCATTTGAAAGGATTTCAAAATAATATCACCTTATGAAATGGTAAGAAAAATACCTACTCTCGATCCTTGGTTGGTGAAGGATGCATCAAAATATAGTTGTCACTTTGTTAATTCATCTAAGGAAAAAATAGATTCATCAAAAACTTCCATGATCAATGGATATATGTGTGTTAATGGTGCTTATGCTAATGTGTTTGCAATAATTTTACCTTTGATAGCTTTCTGATTAACATACTCAATATAAAACTCACTTAATAACATAACCCACCTGGCCATCCTCCCTATTAGATCTAATTTTGAAAGTATGTATTTAAGTGCATCAATTTTTCTAATGATCTTAGTTTACTTACTAAGTATGCAATGTTAAAGTTTTTGGGAAGCAAAAACAACTGCTAGTCATGCTTTTTCAATTGTAGAGTAGTTTAATTCTTAGCATACCAAAGTTCTCCATAAATAATACACTATTATTTTTATCCCATGATCATCATGTTGCGACAATAATGCACTTAATGCATGTTGTGTAGTTGAAATATATAATAATAAAGGTTTGCATAGGATAGGTGGCATTAAAACTAGTGGATTTGATAGATATTTTTTGATATTTTCAAACACTTATTTGCATTCTTCATTCTAGTTAAAATCAACATTATTTTTTAGTAGATAGGTGAATGGGTGGCATATGTTTGCAAGTTGAGATATGAATCTATGGATAGCCTAAATTTTCCCTTACAATTTTCAAATATGTTTGATACTGTTAGGTGGAGGCATTTTTATGATAGTTTTAACCTTTGTTAGATCTACTTTTATATTTCTTTGTGATAAAATAAAACCTAAAATATTTCCTAGCATGACCCTAGACACACAATATTTTGTATTTAGGTGAACCTGGTATTCCCTTAACCACTTGAAGATCCTATGTAGTACTATGGGATGATCTAATCTTGATATAGACTTGGCCAAAATATAATCTACATAATCTCTGACAATATCATGAAGCATGTCATGAAAAATGATTGTCATAACACATTGATAAATGTCTTTGGCATTTTTGAGACCAAAAAGCATGACTTAGTAATAAAAAATTCCCCAAGGTTCTATGAATGTTATTTTATGTTGGTATTTGGGTACTATTTTGATTTGGTTATATCCCAAACAACCATCTATCAATGACAACATTTCATAACCTGCTATAGAGTCTATAATCATGTCAATATTTGAAATTAAAAAGTCATCTTTTAGAAAAGATTTATTAATGTCTCAAGAATTTGTATAAACTATGATCCCTACTAGCTTTTTACTATTGGCACTATGTTAGAGATCCACTTAAAATAATTTATGGGTCTAATGAAGTTGAATTCCAACTACTTTTGTAATTCCTCCTTTACAAGTAGTGTCAATTTATGATGCACTTTTCTTAACTTTTATTTAATAAGTTTAACATCCTTGTGAATAACAAGATGATATACTATTAATGATGGCTCCAACCCAATCATATCTATGTATTACCAAACAAACACATCTAAAAGTTATTTGATAATGAGAATTAAGATGTATGTTCTTCAGGATCAAGAGAAGTGACAAACTTCACCATTTTAGGCTCTTCGATGGTTTCAATGTTTACATCAATATTATTTTTAATCAATAATGTTGACTCTTCTTTAAAATTTGTGGGAGGGGGAGAAATATTAAGTTGTTCTTCAATGTCTTGTAGATTTTGTGTTTCATCATATGATATTTTTGTATAGGATTTAACTACAAGGATCTTATTGTTCTATGAATGATTAGAGTTTATATGCTTCTTAAAGTATGTTGAATTGTCTAAGTGGATTAAAAAACCTTTATTGTGATCCCGTACTAGAATGTGATATCTAACTCTCATGAATTCTGATATAACCTCATCATTTTTAATATAGGCTCATGCTAAGTGGTTTAAATCTAATACCTTAAATATATTTTTTTGTTTCAGATATTATAGGTTATACAAGCCCTTGTTAATGAAAACCAAGGCCTTTTCCCTTATAATTCATAATATTGTGCATAATAGCTTTAGATTTGGGATTTTGGTTATTTTGGAAACATGTGACAAATTTATGACTATAGAGCTAAGAAGGATTGGAGTCTTCAATCTATTCTTTGAAAAAGAATATTCCTTTAATAAAATATGTTTTACAAAACCATTATAATACTTGTGATTGCTTCCTATGATGGGGCCTCCCATGATTATTGGGAGACATATGGATTTTTACTAGATAATGGGAATAATTGATTTCGTACTCTCCCATACCTGCATCCACAATGGTAAATATGGATGGTGGAGATGTGGACTTGGATGTGAATGGTTGAATTTTAGATGTAGATGGTTAGTTTGCTGATGTAAAAAGTAGATCATCTGGATGGATGTAGTTTGATAAATTTATTGATTCTTCAATAGTTTCATAAGTATCTTCGGTACCTGATGAAAATGTAATGGAAGAGAATGTCACAAAAGATAATGTATCTGACATTTGGTCATGGAAGATAATGTAACATGTATTTATGGTAGTTGGGTAATAATATAGTGGCACATATCATTGCCATTCACTAATACATTAAGATCAATAATAAAACATTTTCTCTTGAAGTTTCAACATAGAAATAAACAAAACTCATATTAGTTTTAGCTTAGTAATAAATCGTATAATATCTATGGATCATCATATTTTGGTCAAACTTTTAAAAGTATAGTAATAAATGGTATACAAAATGTAGTCCAGTTTATATTCTGGTCAAAATTTTCTATTTATCGACACATTTTAGAGGGAATAATATACACAATATAGTTTATATTAATCTAGTTTATACGTAGTCCAATTTATACATAATCTAGTTTATAATTTGGTCCAATTTTAGAGGGAACATTGCTAATGGACATTTTTTGATTTTAGATAACAATATATTCGCCAGAGAAAAAAATTAAGTGTAGTAATACAAAGCATAGTAAATCATGTCGCTAGGATTTATGGAAATCTAGAAAGGGAAAAACATATTACTATACAAAGGCCACACATATACATTGGAAAGTAAGACTCAGATAAATACATATGGAGATGCATGAAATACACCAACCAGATAATAAAATGTAAAGGATGCATGTATACATAGCTAAATACTATTATATTCACCCAAGAACACAATCACATTGCAAATATTACAAAGATATAAGCTAAGTAAATACTTAGAAATATGAAAGAGCAAGCATCTAAAAGTGTCAAAACCCCAAAACATATTGTTTCTAAAAATGTGGCCATGGCTTCGAATGTAGTAGTAGGTCAACTCCCACAAATTACAAATATTAAAAGAATAATTTATCATACTAGAAGTAAAAAATAACTATGAATTCATCATCTCTGGAAACAATAGAAATAACAGAGCATTTCAAGAAAATTGTGGATGGTGAAGAATTCTTGTTGTTTGATAGTGGCCCTAAAAAATATCGTATCATAATTTTTGGCACACAAAATATGCTGGAAGCAATGGCTGCCACTCTAGACTAGTTTGTAGATGGCACATTCAAATGTACTCCACCACTATTTGATCAACTATACACCATTCATATTTTGAAGAATCATGTAGTTATACCCATGCTATACACTCTAATGCTAAACCAATAAAAGAAAACATACAAGAGAGTTGTCAAAGCATTGAAAGTCATCAACAACTCCCTGTAGCCAACAACTCTCATGATAGACATTGAAACAGATGCAATTAAAGCATTTTAGTTTACCTTCCCCAATAGTATTTAGAGAGGATGTTTATTCCACATTACTCAATGCCTTTGGAAAAAAATACAAGCATAAGGGATTAAAAAATTGTATGAAAGAGATTCAAATTTTACACTCCAAGTCTACTAGTTAGTTGTACTAGCATATGTTCCAATGGAGCATGTGCCCAAAGCATTCTAAGATTTGTGAAACTCTCCTTACTATAAACCCAACAAGCTAGATGGATAAATAAAAAATGAGCTTCAAGAAGTTATATAATACTATGAGAACACATGGATTGGTCGAACAATTCATCGTATAGACCAAAGAAGAGGTAGATATATAATTGACCTATAGAACTATTATGAAGTTATTGCCACTAGTCTACCCCACACTAATAATTCCATAGAAGGGTGGCATAGATGATTCAACTAGGTCCTCACATTCCAACACCCATCACTTTAAAAATTAATAAAATCTCTACAAGAGGAACAAAGCCTCACTAATGTCACCATGGAACAATATGTAGTAGGACTTGAAGGACCCCCAAAAAAGAAAAAATATAGGGTCACTATCATGAAAATAGAAATAATAGTAGCAAGTTATTTGATAAATAATCACTTGGATTATTTACGAGGCATCACACACAATTTTCAATTACAAATCTAAATTCATGAAAGTGTATTTTTATATGTTTATTTTTTACAAATTTGGTGTATTATGATTATCACTAAATTTATGCTACATTCTCAATTTTTCTATGTTTTTTACTTACTACATTTTATCTTGTAATGTTATGTCTATGCTACATTTTCTCTTGCTACATTTTCTCCCACTACATTTTCTACCACTAAGTTTTCACTGCTATGTTATCACATAGAGCTATATCTTCAATAAATGGAAAATAATTAGTATTTTTGTATCACCTTTATAATAGTTTGTTATATTGAAAAGAATCATCAGGAATAGTAACTTCCATATGGGAGTGGGAAAACTTGAGACACTCGTGGAGGATAGATGGAATGGCATTCATAACATGGATTCATGGATGTCTAAGGATTAAATTATATAGTAGATATAGATCCAGGACATGGATTAAGGTTTCTTGGATAATAAGCCCCACCATGAGTGGAATATATATAGTCCCAAATGACATGCATTATATAATATCATAGGCTTTTATATTGATAGTGTTGGGCTCTAATGTTGTTACATGTCCCATTTTTTAATGAAATTGTACTAAGATTTAAGACCCATTGTATATAAACACCCTCTTTACTTTGTACTTGGAGCTAATGAGTTTAATATACAATGGTAATTAATGGTATGTAATAATGGGGGAAATATCTATATGATTAAAAGTCACTTGATTATTAGAGGACAAGTCTCCTAAAAGTGCTTGGAAATTGGATGGATTAATGCTTTTTGGGACTTGTAAGGATTTGTGCAAAATGTCCTTATATGTGGTGGATGTCTTGAGAAGGTCCATAATATAATTTTGGGCTGTTATTTTCCAAATTTATTTAATAATATTATACTTACCTTCAAAAGTGGCTAAAGGGACACTTGGAATAGTGATTTTCACACACCTTGTAGTGACGATGCAATCTTGGGATTTGATCTTAATGATAGAAACATAGTTATCCATATGTTGGATATGATGAACAATGGAAACAAATGAATTATTGGTTTGACTAACATTATTATCTTGGTTTTGACTTTGGGTTTATTTAGTATGACTTTACTCATGTTTTGGGAAGGGATCTTGATATATCCCTATCTTTTGATTTTTTGATGTGGATGCATGATTCTATAATTCTATGTGACCATGATCAGTTAAGTCTTGGACATATAATTTAAGTCTCATGCATATATTTTTAGAAGTCCCTTTGATCTTATGATATTCAAAATGTTCATTTTTTCTATACCATTTGGGTCTTCGAGTATGCTCATCAAAGGGTTATGTATTTGGAAACATTATCATATTAACGACTACCGATTTGCAAAAGACTACATCAAGTGGAACCCCCAAGGGGGAATAAGTTATTTTATGAAAGTATTATCTATATTGGCCACTAGGTACACTAATGTCAATGATAGGTTGGATATTTTATACTCTTTTAACATCAGTTACACCATCTCCTACCATGTTCTTATTCTTGGTGAAAAATTGGGTTTATCATTTTGAACTTGATTTTAGTTTTCTTTAGTGAAAATATTGATGAGGCCCTTTCCAATGAGTGACCTTTCAATAATAACTCTTGTTATCTCCAAATATCATACCTTAGAAGAAAGTGTTCAATCCTCTTCTAGATTTGGGCAATGTTGGGACATTTTCAAGCATGTGTGTATACCTATAAAGGAAATGAACCTCTATATTTAAAGGGGCTAGCTCCCTAAATATATCTCTACAAAATTGCCTTTGTCAAAACTAGTTTGATTAAAGGGAAAATAAAAAGAAGTTGCATAAATAAAACATATTCTAAGAATGGTGATGCACCAAGGTTATCTTTCACATGAATGCCATACCCTAAATCATGATACAATAAAATACAAAGACAATTTTCAAGCTCTAAAGATTATAACATACATATTTTAATATAGAGATGATATGTATGAAATGACACAAGGTAAATGAATTGAAAGACAACCTATACATTCCAAGAATAGTTATACACATGCAAAAATTCAACACACTTGGATGCACTCTATATGACCTGATAGACCCAAAAATTTTAATTAGGCATGAAGGACGAAGGATAAAAGGATAAAAACCATCACTTGTTGTCATTATACATTACATACACACTCAAGCAATTTCTCAGAACTTCAAAAGAAATAGACTTGTACTAATGCTTAAAGGTAGGATATCATTCCAACATGGCTTTTCTATGAACTGTGTGGTCCTTTTTTACACTAGCCTAAGGGTTGTATATATAGTAGGGAGGAAGTGGGAGGAGGAGCCCTTTGGTGCTTGAAAGGGGAATCATTTTGTTAGAGGTCTTTGTCTTCAGCTACAACTATCTTTGCAAAGGATGCTCATTTGGGCCATCTGATTGATCCATGTATTTTCAAGTGGTTATATGACAAGCTTGCTCTCCCAAAGATGCTTCCCATAATTTAAATTAACAGAATCAAGGTATTCTTAGGCTAAGTCATGGAATCAAAGTGGCTATCCACCTATTGTAGATTTTTCATTTTCATTCCATTGGCCTTGTCCTCCTACTTTGATTGGTCATTAAGAAATGACTCGGATCCTGATTGATCAATGGTGATATGGGCCCTCTCACTACTTTGATGGATGAAGAATGCGAGCCCTTGGATCTATTTTAGATGAGTAAGTTAGGTTTGATCTTCTTGGGACCCACTATTTTTAATGCTAATGGATATTTGCTGAGGTAGATGTTTGACATTTGTGTAACTCTCTTTCTATGGACTCCCTTCTATTCTTTTCAGACCCATGTTTCTACAGACTCTCTTCAAGTGTCTATACCCTTTAGACTTTTTTTGAAGGACATTTTTGCCAATAATGCTCATTTAAAACCTTGGTTTTAGGGAACTTTGTTTGAAAGGTGACCCTTTAGAGCTTTTGAAAAGGCCCTTCAGGCTTTTCCCAAGTGTCCCTTCAAACCTTTGGAAGTGGATAAATTGCACTTTTCTGAAGGACACTTTTGAAGACAAAAGACCCTTCAAAATTTTTGTAGGGCACTCAAATGAGGAATAATTTCTTTCAAAAATCTTGAAGTGTCCAATTCTTTAGGAAAAGTTGGAAGAATGAATTCCTTTAGAGAAACTACAAGGGACACTTTCCTTCATATTGGTTGAAAAGACCCTTCAAAAAACTGCAAAGTGTCCCTTCAAAAAATTTGAAGTGGACTAATTCTTCAAAAGAACAAACCCTTTGGAAAGATTGTTTTGAAAAAAAAGTTGGAAATAAATCCTTCAGAGATAATTATTTTGGAAAAATATAAGGGACATTTCTTTTGGAAATCTTGAAAAGTACCCTTCAAAAGACCTGTTTAGGACATTTTCATAAGAAAAATACCCTTTGAAAAAGTGCAAAGTGTCCCTTCAAAAAACTTGAAGTGGACCAATTTCTAAGAAAGACCCTTAGGAAATCTTGTAAGTGTCCCTTAAGAATTTTGGAAGGTGTCCCTTCGGTCTTTTCTTGAAGGACACTTTTGTAATGAAAAGACCCTTCAAACTTCTTTTGAAGTGGACTATTAGTGTAGGTTTTTATTTTTCCCTATTTTTTAATTAGGGAAATTATATATTTGTGCATACTTGGAGTTTTCCTACATTCGTGGGATAGGCTAGCTTATGTGGAGATGTGTGTCATATGTGTCATAAGAATGTCATAAGTAACTCCTTTGACTGACTATTCAGGGTATGGGAGTTACTTCTCTATTCTTAGCACCTTGTCACCACCTTTCATGGAGGAGTTACAGTCTATTCTTGGGGTGCCTTGACCACCTTTTGTGGAGGAGTTACTTACGTGCTCTCTTATATGTATTCTTCACTTTGGCCATCTCATATTAATTAAATATTGGGTTTTCTCCTATTTGTCTTGTGAAATTTATCTTCTTGTATAATTTCAAATTACTTTAGCATCTATGTGATGTGTGTTGTCCCCCCAAAATAGCAGTCATTTTTGGGACAACATTTTAACTATTTTGGTCTTCCAGACCAAAATTGTCTCTTCCATTTCCAAAATTTATCCTAGACATTCAAATTCCTCATTTTCCAAGCTCCTCAGAAAATCTACGGACTCTGCAGGACAAGTTTAATGGGTTTTACATGTTGATTTCTATGGACTTTGTTTTTACAGACTCTACAGGCAAGTTCATTTATACAGGTTCAAAGGCTTCTATAGACGGTTTCAGTTAAAAGAATTAGTTTTCAAACACTTAGTCATTTTCTAGGATTGGTTCAGAGCCTCAATTCAATCAAAAATATCCATCAGCAACCATATGAGTACAAAAAAGAGACTTGAACCACTGAACCGTTGAACCATTGAACCACTTTGGTTCAAAGGTTCAACGAGTTCAAGGTTTAACAAGTTCAACGTCTTTGGCAAGAGTTAAGCACTTCATCAAGGTTCAAAGTTTAATTGCTTTAATTGGTTCATCAACTTCAAGACACTTGGCCAAATCAAGGCGGTCTGAACCTTTGAACCGTTGAACCACTTTGGTTCAAAGGTTCAACGGGTTCAAGGTTCAATGGGGGGTTCAACCAAAGGAACAGTTCAATAGCTCAGTTCAACCAAGTGGTTCAATGCTTTATTTCACTCAGTTGGTTCATTCGTTCAGTTCATCCAATGGTTCAACATCTCAAGGTTCAACAGCAGGTTCAAAGACATTTTTCAAAGGTTTTTTTAAACTGTTGAACTAAAACTTGGTTCAACGAATAGGTTCAACAGCAGGTTCATTCACTTGATTCATCCGCTTGGTTCATTTAGTCAGTTCATTCAATTGAACCATTAGCTTGAACCAAAACTTGGTTCAAAGCCTTGGTTTAATCGATTGGTTCAATTGTTGGTTTAAAGGCAAGTTCATAATGTTTGGTTCAATGCTTAGTTCATCGACTTGTTTCATCTAATTAAACTATCAGCTTGAACCATTTTTGGTTCAACTGATTGGTTCAACGAATAGGTTTAAAAGAATGGTTCATTGCCAAAGTTCAAAGGGGTAGTTCAATGCAAAAGGAAACTTCTCAAAGGACAAGTGCCCTTGTGGAGGATACTTAATCAATAAAAACACCCTTTGAAAGGGTCATTTTTCAAGGAAGCCAAAAGGTAATTCTTTCAGATTTGTTTAAGGCATTTAAAATTGGCTAAGAAAGAGTTCCTTCAAGTTTTTGTCTAAAGGAATTCCTTCAGACAAAAATTCTGAAAGAATTCTAAGTGGCTGTGGGCACAAAAAATTTGAAGACTAGTCAAAGACTTTGCAGAACAAATTTTTGTAGACTTTTTGTCTGCAAGAATTTTCCTTAGACAAATTGTCTACGAGAATTTTCCATGGGACAAATGTCTGTAGGAATTACCCACGGGGGAAAACACCCAAGAATTTGCCCAAAGGATAGTTTGTGGGAGACTCAAATTGAAAGGGCTGCCAAAGGACCCTAAAGAGCAGGTGCCCTTGCGAGGGACTCTCGATGGCCAAAGTAAAGGGCTCTTTCTGACCCATTCAAGGATCATTTCTTAAGGCTCGAAAGGGCAAAGCCAAAAGTCGATAGAGGACCAAGGGATGACATGCCTGAAGACATCAAATTCAAAACTAATGCATCTGACCTTGGACTGCTGGATACCAAATGATGCACTCTCATAGACTATCTGGACTGCAAAATAGGGCTTAATTACACTATAGACAAAATATTTTCCTTTAGCACCTCTAGGAAATGAGTAAATATCATTCAGATTTCCAATTCAAAATTAACACTGGGATGATACATTCTTGGTCAATTTGATTTGTAAAGCCTGTCACAAGATTGAATAAAGGACACATTAACATCTTTACAAATACTAAACAGTTTTGTATTCCTTACTGACAACCTCTTCTTCGTGTTCTCCTAGAGACCAATGGTTCATCATCATTCTCATCTATTTCTAAATGGAACTCCATTCCCTTTTCTTATACAGACAGTTGCTTATTTTGTCTCTTTGTCCTCTTTCTGCTTTGTTCAGAGACACATACATGAGAGCCCAGATTCTTCAAAGATTTTTGTTCCTCATTAGCATCGGTTTTAGCTTTTCCAACTCCACCTGCTTTAACAAGATTAACTGAAGGGTCTATCCTTGTCTCGTTGAGTTTCGAAGATGCAGTTTCAATATTACTCCATTATGTACTTATAAAACAAAGCTTCCTCTGCCTCACTTGTCTTAACAAAAATCAGTCTAATGTTAGAGCTATTCAGTCCTTAACATCAAAACTCGCATCCATATTAATCTCTAATATCCATTCACTTCTATTACCCAAATCAATACTCACATCCATATCGACCACCAAACTGCAATTCTATTCAGAATTGAAGTCAAAACAGACTTAAAATGGATTTATTGTGAATACCCAAATCATTCAAAATAGATAGGCAAAATTATTTAAATAGCAAACAGGGATTCATCGGTCTTCATATTTCATTTTCAACTCTAGTCATATCTGTTTCAGACGCAGCAGCATCGCTTGTCATTTAACACATTTAAAAAGAATGTCCAGCATAACATTTGAGATGGCCAAAGTTGTAATTAATTCATTGGGTGGCCCAGCCAACATAGACACACCCATAATTACAATCAATCAAAATTATAGTCAATGTATTTAATAAGATATACGGCCCAACAATAAGATATTGAAGCGGCCTAGAATTGTATTAAATTCAATTCATTAACAATGGCTAGAAGTCATATAACTACACCCAGCCCTTAAAACAATGTCCTTTCATATATTGGGTCTTAGTTAAACAAATCTCTTCAAAAATAACTCACATTCATTAATCTATCAAAACACATACACACCTGTATTACTATTTACCAAAAGTTATATGCCTTATGTCTGTTCTATGCTACCAATCTCCTTCCTATTCCTATGCCCCTGCTCCTCTTTTTGCCAAAACATATCCCCTTTGATGGTAATATTCTTCATCAAATGCAATGTCTTCAGATACATGTCGTGATCTTTCATCTTTGTTTGGAAAGCATCCAAATTCTGCGCTTTCTCTTCCATACAGACCTATAGGTCTGCTGCTCTCACCACACCTTCATTCTGTTCTTTTTTTTTTCTTTTTCTCTCCTGGAGATCCTCCTCTCTGAATCGACCTCCTTTTCCCAAGGAGATCCTCCCTGTTTTTCCTCTTTTTTTTCCCCTATCTTTTATGAAATTCAACGTAATAATATATTACTCTTCCTTGAAAGAGTCTTTTCTCTCCTACACCCAACTTGGGCTTTGAAACCAAAAGGAGAATTTTTCTAAACTAATATCTAAGTTGAGAGATAATCTCAACTAATATCTTATGGTTGAAATCGTTCAACCATCTCCTCTACTTCTACTCAACAAACTCCCAACGTGGAGATTCCCTTTTATTTTATTTTTTATTTTTTAATATTTACATTTATTCCCCCTTAACAACATTTTGGAGGGAAAATATAATAATTGAAATTTGAATTTAATTATAAACATGTCTTGCCAAGATGTCTGTAGATGCTCCTGCATCATACTCTCCCTCTAGAAAAGATTTGAACCTTAGTTCAAATGTCATGCTTCCTCCATGCTTTAGCCTTCACTTGTATACCTGGATTCCATGGTCTTCTTGTCAATGCCAATGCCACTGTTTGTCTTTGATATTCTTTGCCCTTCAGCCTCTTGCTTTTCTTCCTCATTAGATTTGTCCTTCTCCTCATCTCCTTCTCAGCTGCCATCTCCTGCTGCCATGCTTCTTCATCTTCATATGTGTCTCCAAAGTTTTCATCTTCCATACCTACATTCAAAACATAAAAAGCAACCTTAGTAGAAAAACATTGAGGCCATGAAGCCCCTTGATTGTCTTCATGCTGTTCTTTGTCCAAATCTGCCCTCACCATCTTTCTTTGTTCTTGCCTCAATTCATTTTCCATCTGATCAATGGTGCCACCATGTTGATATGTGTCTCTACACAACTCCTTTGGAGGATTCAACAACTCTTCTATCCTCTTCATCTCTTCACACAACACAAGCTCATCCAAATCTTCATGTCCTATATCAAACTTAGGACTAGATTGTCTTTCATCCTCTATAAGTACATTCATCCACTTTATGGTTTCTTCATACAAATCAGCTTCTTCATCAACATCAATATACTTATCAAAAACAATAGGAACACTATTACCTTGTGTCTCCTTACTTTCTTCAATCATGTGAACTGATTTCACATCTTCACTTTCATCTTCCATCTTCTTGGAATTCTCTCCTTGCTGAATATTAGTTTTCATAGACATTTTACTTTCCTCATTTTCCATCACAAGATCATTGAATGATTCAAAAACATCATCAGAAATAATTTGTTGACCTTTCCATGTACTTGTGTCATCCTCACACCTTTGGTTGCTTGTGTCAACCTTCATCTTCCTCCATTGACTTCTTGGTGTTGCTGTCTCAACACTCACATCTTCTTCACTCTTAGCCTTCTTAGGCACCCACATTTGTTTCTTCTTCTTATCAATTGACTTCTCAAGCCATTTAGGCATCTTATAACCACGCCCTTGTGATACTACTGAAAAACCAACTTTGTTTGTCCTTTTAGTTTCTTGCACATTCATATGAGAAAAATCAATCTTATAAGATAAACTTGCCTGCTTGCTTACTTGTTGCTTGCTTGTGTGCTTCACCATCCACTTAGGCATTATGTAGCCATGATTGATTGCTTTGTGTGAGGACTTCATCTTCCTCTTGCCTCTTCTAACCTGTGTATTAATATCTTCATGCTCATAATAACAATCAAAATCAGCACTTAACATTTCATTTACCTCTTTGATAGCTTGTTCCACAGAGCAATCTTTCTCTCCCTTTATGCTTGTCTGCTCTCTTTCTTCTTCTTGGCCTTCAATGGCATCATGGAAGCCATCTTCATCTCCCATCTCTCCTCTTGCTTGTATGGATTCTTCAACACCTCCTTTATGCATTAACCGATGCATCTCTTCTTCTTTATCAACAGCAACAAACTCTCTTCTCTTTCCTACACATTCACTTGTGTACTTGGTGTCTTCTCTTGCACCAATCTCTTCATTCTTCAAGGCCATTCTCTTGACCTTCATAGGGCTGCTCATACCTGCATTTAGCCACTCAAAAACATCATTAAATACAAAAACAAGAGACCATAATGTCTCCACGAGTGTCCTCTTAATTGACATTCTCATCTTTCCAAGTGCTCTTCCTAGCACTTCATCTTTCCTTTCTTCTTCTCTCTTGTCCTCCTCAATGAGAACCTTCTTCACAATTTCTTCTTCTTGCTGCTCACTTGGCAACCTACTCATCATCTTGCCTCTATGGGCTTCTCTCTTCATGACAATCTTCTTTTGCCTTCTCCTCTTCACTAGGAGATCTATTGGCCACTTCAACCTTTTCCTCATTGGCCATACCCATGCTTGTTTATTTATCTGCATCCAAGACTCATATTCATCTTTAATCTTAGCTAATTCTCTCTTCAAACTAGCAATTTCTTTATTAATTACAAAATTGTTGATACCTTTGATGCTTGCTTTCTTCTTAGTGCCCTCATGTACCTTGCTACTCTGTAGTTACTTCAACAATGCATCCATCTCTGAGATCTTCACCCAAGTCTTTTCCACCTTGGTCTCTTGATCCCTTGTCTCACCCAAGCCTTTCTCCTTGAAAGGTCTTTTGACAATCTTCTTGATCTCACCTAGGCTTTTTGCATCCTAGTCTTTTGATCCTCTTCTCTCAATCCTGCAATAACTTGTTATACATCAAACTTAAATAACAAATCCAAGCTTACCTTGCTTTGGATCTTTTTCTTGAGCATTCACTTGCTCCCTTACTTTTGAGCTTCTCTAAGCTTCTCTTCACAATTCTTCCAACTTCATCCTTTACCTCACCTAAGTCTCTTTCACCTTAGTCTTTTTGCAAACTATCCAAGCTTCTTCTTGGATCTTTACTAAGCCTTCCTTGGCTTTACTTCTCTTAAGCCTCAATGGCTTGACTGCCTTCATTTTTTTTTTACCTATTTACTTCTCAATCTCAAAAACAATAAACTCAAATCAAATATCACAGATTACTCATACCTTTTTCTCCCCAGGGTCTTCTAGTGCTTGTCCTACTGATCCTTTTGCCAAATCCTATCACAATTGTAACATCATTGACAAACGCAACTGATCCAAATTTTTTAACAACTTATGATCAATTTCTAAGTCCCAAGAGCTTCAAGCTCTAATACCAAATGAGGCATCTGACCTTGGACTGCTACATACCAAATGATGCACTCTCATAGACTGTCTGGACTGTAAAACAGGGCTTAATTACACTATAGACAAAATATTTTCCTTTAGCACCTCCAGGAAATGAGTAAATACCATTCAGATTTCCAATTCAAAATTAACACTGGGATGATACATTCTTGGTCAATTTGATTTGTAAATCCTGTCAAAAGATTGAATAAAGGACACATTAACATCTTTACAAATACTAAACAGTTTTGTATTCCTTACTGACAACCTCTTCTTCGTGTTCTCCTAGCGACCAATGGTTCATCGTCATTTTCATCTGTTTCTAAATGGAACTCCATTCCCTTTTCTTATACAGACAGTTGCTTATTTTGTCTCTTTGTCCTCTTTTTGCTTTGTTTAGAGACACATACATGAGAGCCCATATTCTTCAAAGATTTTTGTTCCTCATTAGCATCGGTTTCAGCTTTTCCAACTCTGCCTGCTTAAACAAGATTAACTGAAGGGTCTATCCTTATCTCATTGAGTTCTGAAGATGCATTTTCAATATTACTCCATTCTGTACTTATAAAACAAAGCTTCCTCTGCCTCACTTGTCTTAACAAAACTTAGTCTAATGTTAGAGCTATTCAGTCCTTAACATCAAAACTCGCATCCATATTAATCTCTAATATGCATTCACTTCTATTACCCAAATCAATACTCACATCCATATCGACCACCAAATTGCAATTCTATTCAGAATTGAAGTCGAAATAGACTTAAAACGAATTTATTGTGAATACCCAAATCATTCAAAATAGATAGGCAGAATTATTTAAATAGCAAACAGGGATTCATTGGTCTTCATATCTTCATTTTCAACTCTAGTCATATCTGTTTCAGACGCAGCAGCATCGCTTGTCATTTAACACATTTAAAAAGAACGTCCAGCATAACATTTGAGATGGACAAAGTTGTAATTAATTTTATTGGGTGGCCCAGCCAACATAGACACACCCAAAATTACAATCAATCAGAATTACAGTCAATGTATTTAATAAGATATATGGCCCAACAATAAGATATTGAAGCAACCTAGAATTGTATTAAATTTAATTCATTAACAATGGCCAGAAGTCATATAACTACGCCCAACCCTTACAACAACATCCTTTCATATATTGGGTCTCAGTTAAACAAATCTCTTCAAAAAGAACTCACATTCATTAATCTATCAAAACACATACACACTTGTATTACTATTTACCAAAAGTTATATGCCTTATGTCTGTTCTATGCTGCCAATCTCCTTCCTATTCCTACACCCCTACTCCTCTTTTTGCCAAAACATATCCCCTTTGATGGCAATATTCTTCATCAAATACAATGTCTTCAGATACATGTCGTGATCTTTCATCTTTGTTTGGAAAGCATCCAAATTTTGCGCTTTCTCTTCCATACAGACCTATAGGTCTACTGCTCTCACCACACCTTCATTTCGTTCATTATTTTTCTTTTTCTTTCCTGGAGATCCTCCTCTCTGAATCGACCTCCTTTTCCCAAGGAGATCCTCCCTGTTTTTCCTATCTTTTATGAAATCCAACGTAATAATATATTACTCTTCCTTGAAAGAGTCTTTTCTCTCCTATGCCCAACTTGGGCTTTGAAACCAAAAGGAGATTTTTTCTAAACTAATATCTAAGTTGATAGATAATCTCAACTAATATCTTATGGTTGAAATCGTTCAACCATCTCCTCTACTTCTACTCAACAAACTCCCAACGTGGAGATTCCCTTTTTTTTTTAATATTTACATTTATTCCCCCTTAACAACATTTTGGAGGGAAAATATAATAATTGAAATTTGAATTTAATCATAAACATGTCTTGCCAAGATGTCTATAGATGCTCCTGCATCAAAAATAGTGAACTAACTATTGAGAGCACATCGACGGGCCTGTAAATGTCAATTTTAAAGCCCATGAAATAGCCATTGATCCTTTGGATTTATAGACCCAAATGCATTCCAAGAATTCAAGATCAAAACCAGCAGAAAATGAAGAAAGACAGAACAATGAATGAATTCAGGACTTGATTCAATTAACCAAAAAAGGAAGAATGATGAAGACAAGATCAAACCACCAGGTGGACATTGAAAGTTGTAATCTTTCAATTGCATGACTTGTTCATCTATATTGAGAAGATCAAATTGGTAAAATACCCCAAAGTTCTAGCCTGTCTTCCTAACAGTTCCCAACACATCATGATGTATTTACTATTCTCGAGTCCTTCTTGAAGAGGCTATATAAGGGACTTTGTTCTATTGTAATAAGGATCTCTTTTTAGACAATCTAAACAAAACTCTACCCAAATTGAGAGGCATCATTGAGAATTTGTGCTCAGTCTATTGATCATATTTTGTTACTGGAACAAGAAAGCAAGGGACTTTTTTAGACTTTGTGCTGTGATAGCTTTGTTGTTGAGGAAACTATTTTTATGTGTTTTTCCTTGATATTTTTTTTGTTCTATTAATTTAACAAGCAGGATTAGTTAAATTAGTCAGGAAGGTGTCCTAAAGAATCAACTGTGGAGAGACTTTATGCCCCCATAGCTGCCTTCAGTGTGTTTTCTTTTCATTGCCGTGTAAAGGACTTTGAGAAGATTTTGTGCCCTCATTGTCTTTCGTATATTATTCTTGAGCATTTCAGGTGGAGACTTTGTGCTATGTCTCAATTTGCTGGTTACCATACCCTCAGTTACATTCTACTTTTATTTCTAGGAGTATTCTTGTGGTTGGCTGAATAGTTCTTCTGAAAGAAGAGGAGTGTTGTCTGTCATTTCCCTTGAGTTTTTCCTTTGTTTTGTACACATCATCTCTCAAGAAAGAGAGATGGATGGCTTGTCCTATCCCTGAGTATTATTTTCTATTTATACATATATATAGCATATCCACAGGGAACCTCCCCTTGATGAGAGGAGAGAGCAGTCTCCTTCTGATGTGATAAACTTACACATTTGAATGACTAATCTTCCTACTTTCGCTGATCATACCTATTTTGATTCCCAGTACGCTGATAGACAAAATATTTAACCAATAATTTTTGGTGAGTCTATTGGGGAAATACCTATTATCCATTTATAGCCTATCCATTCACCTCCACACTAATCAGGAAAGAATGCACAATTTAAAGCCTCAAGCTTCAAACTAAAGCAAAATCAAATCTTTTCCATTTTTTTTGTTTCATAATTTGGGAGATTCAAGGTATACATGAAGCCAAAGGGTTAAAGGTATTGTTGACTCTGTGTTCGAGCTAGTACAACAAAGTGATTTTAATTTGTTTCCTTTACCATCTCGTCTCCAACGAACCAAGAGCTTCCCTCCTACTAAAGCCAAATCTTCATTACCAGATGAAGTATCTACTTTTACTGTTGATAAAGCTGTGCCTATAATTACCCCTTTGAGATTTGTTATCCCTCCTTTTCAGAATCCTATAATGGTAGTTCAAGGGCCCTGGGGTAATGCTTTTGGTCCTCTCAATCTTTCTCCTCTACATGAGCTTCCATGCAGTTATAAGAAGAATTTCCTTAAATTTTATGGTGATGGAAAAGTTCATCCTGATGAACACATTGTAGCATTCAGCATAGCTTGTGGAGTAATCAGAGTAGAACTTGAAGATGTAGTAGTCAGGCTTTTTGTTGAAACACTACAAGGTGCTGCTGTAGATTAGTTTTACCATCTACAAGCTCGGTCTGTGACTAATTGGAATAACCTTAAAGCTAAGTTTGAAGCTAGATTCAAACCTGAAGAAGATGCACATACACTTCTGGCTCAACTTACACAGATGAAGAAAGAGCCTCTTAAGCCTATGAGAGACTTCATAGCTAAACTTGACAAATTGAGAAATAGAATCCCTGTAATTGCTAGACCTATAGCTGAGAATCTCAAATGCTTTTTCATTAATTTTTAGTTATCTAAAGTCAATTTTCTATTGAGATAGGTTAGACACACAGACCTTGAGGTTTCTCAAGACTTGGCTATTGAGCTAGAAGATGAACTTATCTTGGCAGAAAAGATAAGGAGAGATCCTAATAGAAATAGAGCTTCATCATCTTCTGAATATTTATCTACAAGCACCACTGATCTAATGGTGTAAAAGCTGGCAAATGAATTGCTAACCTTGAAAAGGCAAATGGCACAAAGTATGTCTTCTACTCCTCTATATAAAGATATATAAGGGAGGATATTCCCTAATCAGTGATATCAGGGCAATGTTGCCAGAAACCAAGGGTAACAAAATCGCCTTCCTCCCCCACAAGAAAAACTTGCCCTTGAAGCTCCTCCAACCAATTCAGTAATGGGATACCTTGAAGTAGAATCATAATTCTCTTTCCAGCCTGAATTGAATCAAGAAAATGATGCTGATATCATTGAAGATAATTAAAAAGAATCAGCTGGTAACTCCCACATTGGTTTCCTGAATTACCAAGATGAAATTAGAAGCAAAAGAGAAGATTCAGATGGATCATATGCATTATTCACTAGGTCCAAGAACTAATCAGTCTAACAAGCTGATAAAGAGAAGATAAAGGAACAACCTCAACCAATAATCATAATTGCTAAACGTGGGATTGCTCTGCCTTTTCAATCAAAAGATCTAGTCATCACCCAAAAGGTAAATACATCCATTTCACCTTCACCTTCTATTCCTAATTCACAAATTAGCCCACCTCCCATCCCTCTTAAAACTTAGAAAGTTGAAGTACCTTTCTTTGTACCTAACTCAATTTAGCCATTTGACATAATTGATCATGTTAAAAAGACAAAAATACAGATGTCTGAATTTGAATACTTGTAGTCTAATCCAGATCAATTAAATAAGCTGGTTTAATATGTTAAAAATCAAACCATCCCTACAGGACAAAAGCTAAAAAAATAACTCTTGATTCTCCAAAGAACACGCCTATTCTAAATAATTTGGTTATTACTCCTCCAGCTGCTCCTAGAAAAATAGAACCCTTCTATGTTTCCTTGTTAATCAATGGCCACAAGCTGAGTAACTGTATTATAGACCTAGGTGCATCTGACAATGTCATGCTTAATAAAGTCATTGAGTCTCTTGGTCTCACACTGACCAAAAAATTTGGGAGATGTTTTTCCATGGAGAACAAGCAAGTACCATTGTTGGGGCAAATCAAAGATACTTAATTTGCATTTGTAGCCTTTCCAGACAAGAGAATTAAGATGACTGTCTTGGTGGATGACATCCCAACATCTTATGACATTTTGCTTGGATGAAATTTTTGCAAGGACATGGGAGGATAACTAAACATGGATCTAATCCAGATCAACTGAATAAGCTAGTTTAATATGTTAAAAATCAAACCATCCCTACAGGACAAAAGCTAAAAAAATAACTCTTGATTCTCCAAAGAACACACCTATTCTAAATAGTTTGGTCATTACTCCTCCAGCTGCTCCTAGAAAAATAGAACCCTTCTATGTTTCCTTGTTAATCAATGGCCACAAGCTGAGTAACTGTATTATAGACCTAGGTGCATCTGACAATGTCATGCCTGATAAAGTCATTGAGTCTCTTGGTCTCACACTGACCAAGAAATTTGAGAGATGTTTTTCCATGGAGAACAAGCAAGTACCATTGCTGGGGCAAATCAAAGATACTTAATTTGCATTTGTAGCCTTTCCAGACAAGAGAATTAAGATGACTATCTTGGTGGATGACATCCCAACATCTTATGGCATTTTGCTTGGATGAAATTTTTGCAAGGACATGGGAGGAGAACTAAACATGGATCTGTCTGAGGCAAGGATCCCTGTCCAAGGCATGATGAAGAGGTTGCTCCCTGAAAAAGAGGCAAAATACGTAGTTACCTAGACATCAGCTCCTAAAGCTCAAATCCTTTTTGAATCCATAGGTATGGGTAACTACTTTCTATATACAGATGAAGAAAGACCCTCCATCTCTGATGAGGGAAAGTTTAAAGAAAATTTAGTGTCTGATGAGATTTGGACTCTGGAATTTGATGGTAGCTGTTCCTCTACTGGTTTGAGAGCTGGGATTATCTTGATATCTCCTCAAAGAGATATGTTTCCTTCATCTTATAAATTACAATTTAGCAACACTAACAATATAGCTGAATATGAATCTCTGTTGCTTGGTATGAAGGCTGCTCAAGAAAGAGGCATCAAGTTTCTTCATGCTAAAGGGGATGCTGAATTAGTGGTCTGCCAAGTGAGAAATCTATATCAGACCAAGAATGAGAGGTTATGCCACTACTATAACCTGGTTTGGGACCAAATTAAAAGCTTTGATGCTTTCAATATTTCTTCCATACCTAGAGAGTCTAATTACAGAGCTGATGCACTTGCTATTTCAGGAACTCTTTTAGTTCCTCATTCAAATTTCAAAGAAGCCAAGCATACCATTGAGCTGGTCTATAGACCAAGTGTTCCTAACAATGCTGATCATTGGCAAATATTTAATGATGATCATCAAATCATTGCCTTCTTGGAATGAAAAGATAATTTTGGACAGCTCTATTTTGAAGGCAGTGAATCTCAAAAGTCTAAATCTGTTTCTGAATCCAGTTTAGATATAAATGAAGAATTCCTACAGCTGAAAGGAAACAAAATTTTCAAAGGCCTAGTTTCTCTTGAGAAGCTATTTGATAAGCATGATAGGTTCATCAAACAACAATAAACAGATTCAAATTTCTCTTGAGGATTTGACCAAGTAAATCTGACTAACAAAGAAAATCCCGAGATGGTCAACATTTATAAGCACTGCACCCCTAAAGAAAGATTCAAATTCACCTCTTTGCTCCATCAATACATTGATGTCTTAGCGTATTCTTATGAAGACCTGAAGTCTCTCAGACCTGATGAAATCTGCCATCACATTCCTCTCAAGGTTGATTCAATGCTCTACAAGCAGAAATCCAGACAATACAATCTAAAATTTTTAGGTACTATTATGTCTGAGATATAGAAAATGTTAAATTCTATAATTATCTTCCCAATCTATCATTCTACATGGATTGTGAACATAGTGCTTATAAGGAAGAAGAATGGCAAAATTTTCATTTGTGTAGATTTTAGGAATCTAAATTAGTCATCTCTGAAAGACAATTACCTTTTGCCAATTATGGACCAAGTGCTTTAAACAGTAACAGGATCATAGATGTTATCAATGCTAGATGGCTTCTCAGGTTATAATCAAGTTGAAGTTGGTGAAGCTGACCAACACAAGACTGCATTCACCACACCTTGGGGTACATTTCCATATAAAAGAATGCCTTTTGTCTTAATAAATGCTAGTGCTACCTTTTAGTGAGTAATAGACATGTCTTTCAAAGATGAGATTAACAAATTCATAGTGGTATATCTTGATGACTTAAACATCTTTTCAAAGTGTCAATCTGATCATGTACGCCACTTACAACAAGTGCTGGAGCACTATCGCTAGAATGGTATTTCCTTAAATCCTAAGAAGTCTATTTTTGGAGTAACAGAGAAGAAACTCCTTGGACACGTTGTGTCCAAAGAAGGCATAAAGATTGACTCAGATAGAGTCAAATCTATTCAAGAGCTGAATTTGCCTACAAGTAAAAATGTTGTTCACTCTTTCTTCAGAAAAGTGAATTTTTATGGAGATTCATCCCTGAATTTGTTAAGAAGACAAGACACATTGTGAACATGATGAAAGGGAAGACCACCTTCAGCTGGACTAAAGAAGGCAAATTAGCGTTTCAAGATATCAAAACTGTCATTGCTCACGCCCCTACCTTAGTTTGTCCAGATTACCACAAAGATTTCATCATATATAGCTATGCGTTTGAGCACACTCTTTTAGTGATTCTTGTTCAACAAGACAAGGAAGGTATGGAATCCCCCATCTCTTTCATGAGTTGCCCTCTCAAAACTCATGAAATGATGTATTCAAATATAGAGAAGCATGCCTATGTGTTGGTAAAATCAGTCAAATATTTCCACTTCTATATTCTGAATTCACATACTACTGCCTTAGTTCCTGACACTATAGTCAAGTCTATATTAACTCAGTAGGAGTTTGGCATAAAGATAGGTAATTGGATTACAAAGATCCAAGAATTTGATCTAGATATCAAGCCGACAAAGTTGGTCAGAGGTAAAGGTCTATGCCAATTAATTGCTGATAATAAGTTAGAAGATATACAACATGAAGAAGTTGAAGTGGAAGATACTCCAACAGTCGTTTTTGTCTCCACTACCAATGAGTGGTATTTAGGTATTGCTCATTTTCTGACTTATAGTGAATGTCTTGCTCATTTGTCTTACAAAGAAAGGAGGACTATCAAGTTGAAAGCTGTTAATTTTGTTTTTTGGGATAATGGCCTGTATAATAGAAGCATAGATGGAGTATTCCTTCACTGTGTAGACAAAGAACATCAAACTTAACTTTTGAAATCCTTCCATAATCTAGCCTATGGATGACATTTTTATACTCTTGTGACTACTCACAAGATTCTGTGAGCCAGGTATTACTGGCCAACTCTTTTCTAAGATGCACATAAGTGGGTGAGAAAATGTGAACTTTTCCAACAATTTGTTGAAAGACCCAAGTTGGCTGCCCTACCTCTCAAGCCAGTAATCATAGAGGAACCTTTCCAGTAATGGGGACTTGATTTTATTGGGACAATAAACCCATCTTCAAGTGCTGGACATGATTATGTCTTTACAGTAACTGATTATTTCACCAAGTGGGTAGAAGCAATCCCAACTAAGCATGCTACTTCAGAAGTTGTATGCAACTTCCTCAAAGAGAATATCATTTATAGGTTTGAAGTTCCACTCAAAATTGTTACTAATAATGTAGCTTGTTTCACCTCTCAAGAGATTACACAATTCTATTTTCATTATGAAATTACACTCTCTCATTTTTTTGATTATTTTCCACAAGGGAATGGACAAGCTGAGTCCAACAATAAGAATTTGGTAACTATTATTAAAAAGCTAGCAGATAATAATCAAAGGACATGGCATAAAGTATTGGTTGATGCTCTGTGGGTAGATAGGATCACACCAAAGAGGGCAATTGGTATGTCTCTTTTTCAACTTCTTTATGGTATCAATGCTGAGTTACCAATCACCTTAGAGTTGCCAGCCTTGAAATTGGTGAAGGCCATTGAAGATCAGACATATGAGAGTTCTCTTGACAAAAGAATCATGTGCTTGACTCAGCTGGAAGAACAAAGAACCATGGTGGTGGACAGAATTGCTACTCATCAAAGTCTGGTAAAGAAACTCTTTGATCAGAAGGCCAGAAATCATGATTTCTAGATTGGGGATTAAGTCCTGCTATGGGACAAAAGAAGAGAACCAAAGGGGATGCATGGAAAGTTTGATTCCCTTTGGAGAGGCCCATTTATAATTCATCAGCACATTGGTGAAAACAACTTTCTATTGAAATACCAAGATGGCACACTCTTTTCTCTACCTCAAAATGGACAACATCTGAAACACTTCAACTCTTAAAGTATCAGATCATTGCTTCTATATATATGTATATTTGTATAGTTTTTAATTCTATTTTTTTTTGTTTGTTTTCTTTTTGATGCCTTTCATTTCTGGATAGTATGACTCTGAAGCCCAATGGTACACATGAAGACACTAGACATTTTGGATTCTACTCTTTTCAATTCATTTTGTAATTGACAAAAGTTCCCCAACTGGAGCCAGCTGTTGTCCCCCAAAAATAGTAGTCATGTTTGGGACAACATTTAAACTATTTTGGTCTTACAGACCAAAATTATCTCTTCTATTTCCAAAATTTGTCCTAGACATTCAATTTTCTCATTTTCCAAGCTCTTTAGAAAATCTACGGACTCTGTAGGTCAATTTCAATGGGTTTTACATGTGATTTCTATGGAATTCGTTTCTATAGACTCTACAGGCAGGTTCATTTATACAGGTTCAAAGGCTTCTACAGACGATTTCAGTCAAAAGAATCAATTTTCAAACACTTAGTCATTTTCTAGGATGGTTTAGAGCCTCAGTTCAATCAAAAATCTCTATCGACAAGCATTTGAGTGCAAAAAAGAGACTTGAACCACTGAATCGTTGAACCATTGAACCACTTTGGTTCAAAGGTTCAAGGAGTTCAAGGTTCAACAAGTTCAACGTCTTTGGCAAGAGTTAAGTGCTTCATCAAGGTTCAAAGTTCAATCACTTCAATTGGTTCATCAGCTTCAAGACACTTGGCCAAATCAAGGTGGCCTGAACCATTGAACCGTTGAACCACTTTGGTTCAAAGGTTTTGACGGGTTCAAGGTTCAATGGTGGGTTGAACCAAAGGAATAGTTCAATGGCTCAATTCAACCAAGTGATTCAATGCTTTATTTCACTTAGTTGGTTCATTTGTTTAGTTGATCTAATGGTTCAATGTCTCAAGGTTCAACAGCAGGTTCAAAGACATTTTTCAAAGCTTTGTTTGAACTGTTGAACCAAAACTTGGTTCAATGTCTTGGTTCAACAACATGTTCATTCACTCGGTTCATCTACTTGGTTCATTTAGTTGGTTCATTCAATTGAACCATTGACTTGAAACATTGGCTTGAACCAAAAGTTGGTTCAACCGATTGGTTCAATGAAATGGTTTAATTGTTGGTTCAAAGGCAAGTTCATAATGTTTGGTTCAATGCTTAGTTCATTGACTTGTTTCACCGAATTGAACTATCAGCTTGAACCATTTTTGGTTCAACTGATTGGTTCAATGAACAGGTTCAATAGAATGGTTCATCACCAAGTTCAAAGGGGTGATTCAATGTAGAAGGAAACTTTTCGAAGGACAAGTGCCCTTGCGGAGGACACTTAATCAATAAAAACACCCTTCAAAATGGTCATTTTTCAAGGAAGTCGAAAGGTAATTCTTTCAGATTTGTTTAAGGCATTTAAAATTGGCTAAGAAAGAATTACTTCAGACTTTTGTTCGAAGGAATTCCTTTAGACAAAAAGTTTGAAAGAATTCTAAGTGGCTATGGGTGTAAAAAATCTGAAGACTAGTCAAAGACTTTGCGGAACAAATTTCTGCAAACTTTTTGTTCGCAGAAATTTTCCCTGAACAAATTATCCTCGAGAATTTTTCACAGGACAAATGTCCACAAGAATTACCTGCGGGGGAAAACACCCAAGAATTTTCCCGAAGGATAGTTTGCGGGAGACTCAAATTGAAAGGGCTGCCGAAGGACCCTAAAGAGCAGGTGCCCTTGTGGGGGACTCTCGGTGGCCAAAGTAAAGGGCTCTTTCTGACCCATTCAAGGATCATTTCTTAAGGCCTGAAAGGGCAAAGCCGAAAGCCAAAAGAAAACCACGGGGTGATGTGCCTGTAGATGTCAAATTCAAGACAGTGAACTAGCCGTTGAGAGCACATTGACGGGCATGTAAACATCAATTTTAAAGCCCATGAAATAGCTGTTGATCCTTTGGATTTATAGACACGAATGCATTCCCAAAATTCAAGATCAAAACCAATAGAAAGTGAGAAAAGATAGAACAATGAATGAATCTAAGACTCGATTCAATTAACCAAAAAAGGAGGAACGATGAAGACAAGATTAGATCGCCAGGTGGACATTGAAAGTTGCAATCTTTCAATTTCATGACTTGTTTATCTACATTGAGAAGATCAAATGGATAACATACCCCAAAGTTCTAGCTTGTCTTCCTAACAGTTCCTAACGTATCATGATGTATTTACTGTTCTCGAGTCCTTCTTGAAAAGGCTATATAAGGGATTTTCTTCTATTGTTATAAGGATCTTTTTTTTGACAATCTGAATGAAACTCTGCCCAAATTGAGAGGCATCATTGAGAATTTGTGCTCAGTTTGTTGATCATATTTTGTTACTGGAATAAGAAAGCAAGGGACTTTTTCAAACTTTGTGCTATGATATCTTTGTTGTTGAGGAAACTATTTTTATGTCTTTTTCCTTGATATTTTTTATGTTCCATTAATTTAACAAGCAGGATTAGTAAAATTAGTCAAGAAGGTGTCCTAAAGAATCAATTGTGGAGAGACTTTGTGCCCCCATAGCTGCCTTCAGTGTGTTTTCTTTTCATTGCTATGGAAAGGACTTTGAGAAAACTTTGTGCCCTTATTGTCCTTCATATATTACTCTTGAGCATTTCAGGTGGAGACTTTGTGCTTTGTCTCGATTTTCTAGTTACCATACCCTTAGTTACATTCTATTTTTATTTCCAAGAGTATTCTTGTGGCTGGCTGAATAGTTCTTCCGAAAGAAGAGGAGTGCTGTCTGTCATTTCCCTTGAGTTTTTCCTTTGTTTTGTACACATCATCTCTGAAGAAAGAGAGATGGATGGCTTGTCCTATCCCTGAGTATTATTTTCTATTTATACATATATATAACATATCCACAGGGAATCTCCCCTTGATGAGAGGAGAGAGCAGTCTCCTTCTGATGTGATAAAATTACACATTTGGATGACTAATCTTCCTACTTTGGCTGATCAGACCTATTTTGTTTACCAATACGCTAATAGACAAAATATTCAACCAACAATGTGCACTAGCTTCATCTCGTGTGATCATGTCTCCATTGCATTCGCATTATTTGAATTTTGGTAACAACTCTGATATGGTATCAGAGCAACCCCAATAATCGTGTGTCTGGTTATGCTATTAGTTTATTCGAAAATTCTTACTTTGCTTTCTTAGTAGTTTTTTGTTTAAATCGGTTGCATTTGAGAGTTTTGGTAGAGTTTTTTGAAAACTCATGCAAATCCATACGGAAACTTGTTAAAAAAAATTTACTTCTGTTGAGTTTCATTTAGATCTACCCTTTAGATATCTGAGTTAAAATTTGCCAAGACATCTTGTATAGATCTATTGTGGCTTCAGGAAAGGCGGTGGAATTTTTTTTGGGGTCATTCTACAGGAAAAAAGAGATTTCTGCACATCTGGTTTCTGTTCTTGGACACCACTTTCAGCTTGGGGTAGCTCTCTAGGAAGTGCATCTACATGTGGAGGTCCATGTGGGGCATCTGGTAGGGTGAGATATGCATGGAGTAGGACTCCAGCTGGGCGAAGTGGGGCTTCACGGCGTCCAGCGTGCAAGAGGTACATAGTGAGGTTGTGATTGCAACTCCCTGCTGTGCGTTGAGATTGAAACTTTGTCTCTTCCCTATTGTGGTTGAAACTGTCTCTTCTCTTCTATGATTGCAACTTGCTGCTATGCGTTGAGATCTGTGAGGTCTGCAATTTTAATATCTCTACTTTTTTTTGCCTAGTGAAATCAGAACTGTTCTTTTTTTGAAAATGGCACTCCTTTTCCTTGTTTGGCATCCCATGTGGGCCCTTAAACACTTGGCCATCCATTAAATTTTATTTTACTTTATTATTTTCAGTTAAAATTGACTTGTTAAAAAAAAAATAGTTAATTTGACTAAGTATTAAGTATTTTAGACAATTTGATAATTTGGGGGTTTTAATTTAAACTTGTATCTTTGCTTGTCGAAGACAAAGGGTGAGGCCTGGGCTGGCAGGAGGCCAATTCCCCCTCAAAAAAACCTCTTTTAGATTTCTCTCTCCATGTCGAGTCCAACGAGTGGTTGGAAGGCCACTTTCTCTCTCAAAATAGCCATTTTTAAAAATGTTTTAGTGCTTTTTTTGTAAAAACACTAGTTTACGAGAAATTGAATCTTTAATATCTTGCAAATGGTAGCTCAGATTCAGGTGCCATTTTTTTCAAGAGTGTTTATATTTAAATTCTCCACAGTGTAGGCTTTTTATTTGTTAAAAATGCACTAGTTTATAAAGTGCCTAAAATTTGGGTGTCCTGGGACGCATTTTCGGCTGAGTCTAACATCCTGATTGCTTAAAGTCTTGCACTGATTGCTTTAAGAGGCATTCTCAGCTGAGCCTGAGTATTTTGAGCATGAACTTTCATATTTGGGGGGGGGGCTCAACATTTTGGGGGAGGTATGATTGCTTTTCAACACTTGCAATATTTGCTTTCATTCTCCCTTCTGCATAATTTCACATCTTGCAATCAACACAACTTCACCTAAATTCAGCTTAAAATAGATTCTTTTCAACTTAAACCCATAACACCCTTCAACTATCATGAATGGAAGGTTAATATGTCAATCATTCTTAGAAGCAAAGGGTTGTATAGGATCACCATGGGTACTGAAATAGAACCCAACACTAATGCTGAAAAGGTCAAGTGGTACAACCGTAGTGATGAAGCCTATGGATTATTGAGCTTGTCCGTGTCTCTAGAACTTCTCTTCCGTTTAGAAACCTCCAAGACTCCTAAAGACATATGGGACACCCTAGAAAGCTTATTTGGGAAGCTTGATGAGATGAGAGGTCATGAGCTCAGAACTCATAAGTCTAAGTCCTAGCAACTTTGACACCCTACAGGACTTCTTCACTAAGTTTAAATCCCTTAGATTGCAATTGAAAGAATGCAAGATAGAGAAGAAAGATGATCAACTCATCCTTTTTATTCTCACAAAGTTAGGTCCAAGCTATTCAGTCTTTGTCTCCACTTTCCATGCCACAAAAAATACCCTTGGCACTACATGGAAAATGCCTTCTTTGGATTCATTCATTGTTGACTTGACTAGAGAGCAAGACAAGCTAATTCAAATGGGCATAATGAAGTCTACTCAACCCTAATCTTTGATAGCTAGAAATGGTAAGGATAAGACTTCAACAAAGGAGAACAAGAAAAAGAACAAGGACCAAGAGAAGAAGAAAGAAAACACCAATCCTGCCAAAACCAATACTGAGTCTTCCTCTTCCAATGCTAAACCTAAGAAGGAGAAGGTTAAGTGTGCATATTGTAAAAAGACAAGGCATGATGAACACAAATTCATGAAGAAACAAATAGATCACCTAACTCATCTTCTAGAGAAGCACAACATAGGTGTTCCTAAGTCCATCAAACAGAATTCATCTACCCAAGATTCTACCAAGGCAAAAGACAAGGGTAAGGAGAAAGAAAAGGGCAAGGCCCTTGTAGCAACTACAGCTTCTACAACAACATGGGTCATTGATTCAAGTGCTTCTCACCACATGGGCTCTTCATTAGTTGAGTTTTCATCTTTAGAGCCTTGTAGCATGACTTCAATTAGTTTGGGTGATGACACATCAGTTTCTGTTGCAGGGAGAGGGTCAGTTGAAATGGAAGGAGGAAAATTTAATAATGTTCTAAGTGTTCCTTCTCTTTCAACCAATCTCTTATCAGTGTACCAAATCACTCACATTGGTTGGGGCATGAGAGTTGAGTTTTTACCAGATTCAATGGCTATCAGGGAGTTGCATAGTGATACTACAGTGGTAGTGGGTAGGGAAAATCACCAAGCAAGGTTATACACCTCACATTTTACACCTGATTCTTCTCCAACATCATTGCTAACTTATTCAGATGGAGTTCGCAAATTATGGCATGAGCGGTTTGGCTACCTTGAGCAACTTTGCAAACATGACATGGTCATTGGCTTGCCTCGTGTCTAATTCTCAAAAGGACTTTGTGAGGGGTGCTCCCTTAGGAAGCATCCCAAAGCAAAATTTGACAAAGGCAAATCTTGGAGGGCTTCACAACCTTTGGAGTGAGTCCACAGTGATGTATCAGGACCCTTTCCCAAACCATCTTTCACAAGGGCCAAGTACATCCTCACTTTCATTGATGATTTCTCTAGGTACACCTGGATATATTTTCTCAAACAAAAGTCTGAAGTGTTTGAAATTATTTTAGACTTCAAGGCTCTTGTTGAGAAACAGAGTGAGAAATCTATCAAGGTTCTTTAAACTGATAATGGAGGGGAGTATGTCAACAACAGGTTTGAGCAGTTTTGCACCACAGAGAGGATTGATTTACAGTGCTCAATCACTTATAGTCCTTCACAGAATGTGGTTACAGAATGCAAAAATAGGTTTTTGAAAGAGATGAGTAGCTGTATGATTCACTCCAAATCCTTGCACCATAGTATTGGGCTGAAGCCATCAATTATGCTTGCTACATTCAAAACAAGGTTCCTCACAAAGCTTTAAAAGGGATAACACCCTTTAAAGCTTGACATAAAAGGAAACTTGATGTTGAGCACCTTAGGGTTTTTAGATCCCCAGCCATGGCTCACATAACAAAGAAAAAATGCAAAGCTATGGAACATCAGTCCAAGCCTTGCATCTTTGTAGGATATCTAGATGGTATTAAGGGGTATCACCTTCTAGACCCAACCACTCATGAGTTTTTCATTGAGAGAAGTGTCCACTTTCAGGAGAGTCCTAGAGACTCAACACTTGGCACTTCTTCTCCCTCATCAGATCTTCTTCTTCATGACGATTCCTCATCAGATTTAGATTAGTCACAACAAGTTCCTGAGCCAAAAACATCTTCTTCTTCTTCAAGTTCAGACAGTGAGGATAGTGATGTAGAGTCATCCACCTATAGTTAGTTAGAGGATGAGGAGTTATCACCTGACTCACCCACTTTTGGGCCTCTTTGGGCTAGACATACACTTGAGAGTGTTGGCACTTGGGCAGGACATCCCATAGATGACAGACGTACTAGGGGGGATTTTTAGAGAGATCCACATGCCTTCTTTGCTTCAATTTTAGATCCATAGACTTTTCAAGAGGCATTAGGGGTACCTGAGTGGGATAGTGCCATGGAGGAAGAATATTCTTCCTTAATCAAAAATCACACTTGGGATTTGACTTCACTTCCTAAGGGAAGAAAGATGGTTTGATGTAGGTGGATATATCAAACCAAGTTTGTCACAAATGGGTCGATTGATAAGTATAAGGTGCGATTGGTCACCAAAGGTTTCTCACAGGTGGTAGGCATTGACTACTCAAAGACCTTTGCACCCATTGTAAAGATGACTTCTATATGACTCACCTTAGCTATTGCTGCAACACATGGTTGGGATGTGCACTAGATGGATGTGAAGAGTGCCTTTCTTCATGAAAACCTAGAGGAGATCTACATGGAGTAGCTACCAAGATTTGTTCAGGATTCTTCCTTAGTATGTAGACTTAGAAAATCTATCTATGGCCTCAAATAGGCCCCTCGAGCATGGTATGCCAAGATGGATTGCTTCCTTCTCACAACAAATTTCACTAGGTGCCATTCTGACCTCAATGTCTACTTCTTATGATAGGATGATTCGCTCCTAATTTTGGTTCTATATGTTGATGACTTTTTGATCATCGAGAGTTCTTCATCGGCTATTACAGCAGTGAAGGCATCTCTCCAAGATAGATTTGACATGACAAACTTGGATTTGTTGCATTACTTCCTTGGCATCGAGATCTCACAGTCAGATTCAAGGATTTCTCTTACATAGCCTAAGTATGCTCTTGACTTATTGGCTCAGTTTCACATGGCTGATTGCAAGCCATCTTCGACTCCCTTTCTATTAAGAGTCAAGCTTGAGGCTGACTATTCTTCACCATTGGTTGATGCCACTCAGTATTGACAACTTGTTGGTAGTCTCATCTACTTGACTCACACTGAGCCATACATATCATATACAGTGGGACTTGTCTCCAGATTTATGCAAGAACCTCATGAGATACATTGGAAAGTAGCTAAGAGGATCTTGCATTACATATAGGGTTCACATAGATATGGGATTCATTACAAATTTGGTATAGAGGTTGACTTGGTTGGATATATAGATTCAGACTAGGCTAGTGATTCACAGACTTGCAAGTCCACTTTTGGTTACAGTTTCTCTCTAGGTTTTGGTCCTATCAGTTGGTTTAGCAAGAAGCAAAATGCTATTACTATATCATCCACAGAGGTAGAGTACAGGGGAGCTGTTAATGTAGCTACTGAGGCTATTTGGCTTCAGGGGATTCTTTTTGAGTTTGGCATTCCTATCAGGCAGCCCACCATCATTTATTGTGCCAACTAGAGTACCATTCATATTTGCAGGAATCTAGTTTAGCAGCAGTGGACCAAACACATAGAGATTCACATGCATTTCATTCAAGAGATTATTCATAGTCAGGTCATTGACTTAATCTTTTGCTAGTCTTCGGAGCAGGTTGTAGACATCTTCACCAAACCTTTCACTGAGAGAAAGTTCATTCATCTACGAGATCTTCTTGGGGTGCGGTCTACATCTGCAGCAACATCATCTTCAGGGGGGCCTTTTAGCCTCTTCATTTCTTTTATGTCTCTCTCTTTTGGGGGAGTTTTTTCCTATGGGTTTTCTCCTTTTCTCTATCTTATGGGAGATTGCATTTGTATATGGGTACCTCATCAGGCCTAGTTACTGGGACCCATTTTATATTTCCACACTGCCCACCTAAGCTGTGCTTATGGGGGGGTATTAGTGTAGGTTTTTATTTTTTCCTATTATTTAATTAGGGAAATTATATATTTGTGCATACTTGGAGTTTTCCTACATTCGTGGGATAGGCTAGCTTATGTGGAGATGTGTGTCATAGATGTGTCATAGGTGTCATAAGAATGTCATAAGTAACTCCTTTGACCAGCTATTCTAGGTATGGGAGTTACTTTTCTATTCTTAGCACCTTTTCACCACCTTTTATGGAGGAGTTACAGTCTATTCTTGGGGTGCCTTGACCACCTTTTGTGGAGGAGTTACTTACGTGCTCTCCTATATGTATTCTTCACTTTGGCAATCTCATGTTAATTAAATATTGGGTTTTCTCCTATTTGTCTTGTGCAATTTATCTTCTTGTATAATTTCAAATTGCTATAGCATCTATGTGATGTGCACTAGCTTCATCTCGTGTGATCACGTCTCCATTGCATTCGCATTATCTGAATTCTGGCAACAACTCCGATATGGACCAATTATTTTGGGATTCTCCCAAAGGATACTTCTTTCAAACTTTTTATCCAAAATAAAAAGTATGAAAGAAATAACAAATCCTTCAAAAATCTTATTTTAGGCAAAAATTTTGAAACAAATCCTTCAAAAATTTGAAATGTGCCCTGCAGGAAATTTGAACATGTCCCTTCACAAGAGAAAAAGACCCTACGATAGAATGGAAATGTACCCTTTAGAAAACCTATTTAGGACTAAGTCCTTTAAACTTATTAGTTTTGGATTAAAAGTTTGAAATAATTCCTTTGAGACTTGGATAAAAAAGACCAAATAAAGGCTTTCGAAGGAAATAACACTCGGTCTTTCTTTGTTGTGGGGATGAACCAATAGAGATGTTACACTTAGCCAAAAGAAAGATGCACAACCTGGGAGTGATAAATGGCTAACATTCTTGGTGATTCCAAGGGGAGGCATGCCTACTATGCCTAAGACCAATTGCCTAAAGCCTTCAATTAGGCATGGAGTCATGCATGTAGGCACTTAAAAAAGACTTAAACAAGCATTTGGCCCAAAAACATAGGCTGGATTGATTCACACACACAAGGTAGAGACATACACCAAACAAAAGGAAGGAGACACACTTGTGCTATAAAACACGTAGGGAACACAACAACAAACCAAAGGAAACACACACGTAAACTACTATTTATAAAATAGACCTGCAAAGACTAATAATAGAACTTTAGATGTATCCCATTCATAGGGATAAGAAATTATTCTCCATTCATCTTGGTCAGCTAGAAAGAGTTTCTTTTCTTTCACCTACTAATGATGTAAGGGCCACTCCATAAGGTGTCAAACTTTGTATGTCTACCTAGTTTTACTCTAGTCTTATCCCATTTTAGGACCAATTCACTCTATTTGAACACTCTTAAAATTGATATTTTATCAAAAGACTTCTTCATAAGCACTTGGTGGTGTTTCATGGTCTTGTGTGCATTGTCTCTTGCTTCTTTCAACTACATTAGTCCTATTAATTTGACTTCCATTAGAGTCTTCTCAAGTAGTTCTAGCTACTGTGCAAGGTCTAGAGTAGGGAGTTCTTAAGATATGGACAACCTAACCTCTCTCTCATAAATAAGCACAAAGGGAGAATTACCAATTTATCTCTTAGGAGTAATCCTATCAGCCCATAAGGTTGTCTTCAACGTACTGTGCCATGCTCTTTGATTATTCTCTAATGTCCTCTTGATGATCTTGATGAAATTCTTGTTAGTAGACTTAGCCAATCCATTACCTTGAGGGTAATAATTGGATGAGGTACTCATGTAAACCCCATTACGATTTGCCTACTCAAAATTTTTAGCACTTATGAAATTAAGTGCATTATTATAAATGATAACATGGGGAATTCCAAACCTTGTTATAATGCTCTCATAGAACTCCAAGATAACATTTTCACTTGCCTCCTTCAATGCAACAAACTCTACCCACCTTGTGAAGTAGTTAGTAGTAGTCAATATCCATTTATGTCTAACACTTGATGGAGGGTTGATCATACCAATGAAATCAAGGCCCCATTGCATGAAAGGTTGGTATACTTGGATAGGATTTAATGGAAGAGATACAAGATTTTGTTTGCCTATAAAGAAGTCACATTGAGGGCACTTTTTAACCCAGTGATAACAGTCATTAAAAAGATTAGGCCAATAGTAACCAGCCCTCATTATTTTTGTATCAGTCATCTTAGGAGAGAAATGAACTCCATTTATACCATTATGAAACTTTTATATCATCATATCAAACTGATCATTATTAACACACCTTAATAGCACACCATTCACATCTTTTCTAATGACAGCACCATTTATAAGATAGTAAGGAATGGTCTATAATATAAAATACCTCCTTTGAGACTTGTTCAAACCATTGGGGCACTCACCATTTTGAATAAAACTAATGATGTCTTGTGTCCAACTTTGAACTTGTACATGATCAACTAGCTAGGGTTGAACTTGGTTGGTTAAGAATTCCTCTTTTGTCTCTTGGAAATATGAATCTAAATGCTCACATAACCCTTTTCCTCTTACCAAGTTTGTAACCTTAATGTCACCTTTTTAATCCACCCAACTCTCTTTTCATTAAGGTCTTTTCTTAGGAGAAACTCCTTGGTGCTAGGATGAGAAACCATGAAATGTATCTTGTTATTTGAAACCATGTGTCTAAATTTACTCAATCATTTTATCACTGTTAGAGCTTGCTTCTCAAAAAATGTATACCTAACCTCATAATTTTCCAATCCTTGGCTGAAGAATATAATTGGTTGCTCTACCTCTTCATCATTATTTTGCATAAGCATAGGTGAGATTATATCAAGGTTAGAAAAGGTATAGAGTATGAAATCTTTGGCAAAGTTTGTGTTCAAGAGAGTAGGATATTTTGCAATTCCTTACTTGATTACCTAAAAATTGCTCTTACCTTCCTTTGTCCAAACAAAAGCTTGGTTCTTCTTGAGCATGGCTGTGATAGGCTTTACCACAGTTGCAAAATTTGGAAAAAACTTTCTTACAAAGTTTATTTTCCCCATGAATATTTATAACCACTTCTTGTGTTGAGTAAAAAAAAAGCCTAGAATAACCTCAATCCTCTCGGGGTCAATAGACAAACCTTCTTTTAAGACAATATGAGCCAATAGCTTACCTTCATGGATAGCAAAGATGCACTTTTTTGGATTAAGGGATATTCCACACTCCTTACGCTTTTTAAACAACTACCTTAGATATTTCATATGATCAATAGTATCCTTAAAAAAATGGTTATATCATCAAAATACACAAGCAAAAACTTATTGATCAAACCTTTAAAATCCATGTCTATTACCCTTTGAAATGTAGCTCCAGTATTAGATAAACTGAACAACATCTTATTATAGGTAAAGGTCCCCCATTTTGTAGTGAAGGCTATCTTCAAATGATCCTCTTTATTCATTAGTATTTGATTGTAACTTGAATAACCATCAAGAAGTGAGAAGCGTTGAGAACCTGAAATAAATTGAAAAATTTACTCCATGGAAGGAAGTGGATAATGATCCTTAAGAGACACTTTGTTAAGATCTTGAAAATCGACACAAATTCTGATCTCTCCATTATTCTTTCAGATAGGTATAAGATTAGCCACCCAAATTGAGTGTTTGATAGGAAAGATAATCCTAGACTCAACTAGCTTGGTCAAGTCTTTCTTCATGAATTCCTCTATCTTGGGATTGATAGGCCTTTATTTTTGCCTAACTGGTGTAGCTCCAGGTTCTAACTCAATGGTGTGATGAGCTAAAATTAGATCAAACCCTTTCAAATAGTTGTATTCCCAAGCAAAGATGTCATGAAACTCTTTGCATAATTCAATAAAGGCCTCCCTCTTGGATAAAGAACATATCTTACCAGTTTTTAAGAGCTTATCCTTGTAAATCATGACTCTCTCATAGTTCTTTTCTTTTGTTGACATGATCAATCTTTATCTATTTTTTTGTTCATCTTCATTTAAAATTCTCTCCAAGGTTATCATCCCCTTAGGCAGCTTGTTTGTCTTTAGCTGAATAACTTGTTCTTCATATTGATGATGCAGTCTCTTTTGGTTCCTTGAGGAGAAACCTACCTCATTTTATAGGAAGAGTTGAATGTGTTCATCAATTTTGAACACTTTCCATGACACTTCATTATCTCAAATAAAAGGTCTCACAATGACCTTGATATGAGTTTGATATTTCTCTTTTTATACATTAGTAACTACATCAAACTTTGCTCCTATGGTAGCTAATCTATCAACATGTTTATTTGAATCCCTTGGTATGGGCTGTATGTTGAAGGCATCAAAGTCATAAAGTAGGTCCCATACCCTATGATTGTAGGATTTAAGCAAGAGATTCTTGGCTGTAGCTTGATTTCTCACTTGATGGATGACCAATTCACTATCCCCATAAAATTTCAAATTCTTGATCCTTCTCTTCTTTGCCTATTGGAGGCCATGAACTACGCCTTCATATTCTACCACATTGATGGTAAAACTAAAGTGGAATATATATGAGGAGTAGTATTGATTATCTAATGGATAAACTAAAGTTGTTCTTGTAAGAGCTCCTTTTGACCAGACATATGAAAGACTTCCCAAAGAGATGATTATCTTGGCATTATTCAAAGAATAAACAATGTTTAGAGGGGAAGTATCACCCTTTCTTTCATTTTTAAAGGTAGTGAGGGAGTCTAAAGCTATTGTATTGTAGGCTTGACAACCTTACTTGCATTCTAACTTTGTTGAGGAGCATGGCTGGTAGTAGGTATTGCAACATGTACTTCTAGAACATCTCTTAGAGATCTCTTATTGGCTCATGTGTTGGTTGTAATTGATGTGTTTTGATTCAACACATAATCATCCTTAGCTTAAAATTTTATCATACCTACACTTTGGCTGCTACCTTCTCTTTGAATATCCCTTTGACTAGGATTCACTTATTTTGATGTCATGTAAGGAGTAGTTTCTTCTTGTGCCACCAAAGATTGGTTGTCTTCTCCACCATCATGCATAAATTGACCTTGAGGTTGTCCCCATTGGTCCAAATGATCCTCCCTTTGGACTAGGTTAGCATGTAATGGAATAAAAACCTTCATGGAAGGAGTGGGATTAGGATTATAGGCATTGGGATGCCTATTGAAACCTTATTGACCTTGTCCTCTTCCTTGGTAGTTATATTAGGGTGGATATCTATAACCTTTTTGAAGATAGTATTAATGGTTAGGTGGAACACTTACTTGGAATTGAGCTTGCTTGAGCTGAGCTCGTAATGACTAGATTTCCTCATCTTTGTCTATATCATTACCCACCTTCTTGGAAAAGGTTCTTAGCTTGACATTGGCATTAGGAACTTGTGATACACTTGGAGCTTCAACTAAACTATGAGACAACAAAGGCATAGAAACTCTTATAGTTATTTTTCTACCTATATCAAGCTATTCTTTGATTTAATATCTATCTCCTATACTTCTAGTAAAGTGAAACCTCCCATTGAGTGTAACATCACCACCACATCAATAGCAATACCCTTGAGATAAGTGGGGAACACATAGCTAGAAGGAGGTCTCATGATAGGTGACAACCTATGCCAAGTCCTTTGAAATCTTTCATTAAAATCTCCCATAGATTCATTAGGACATCTCTTTATCACATTCAGCTGATATATCAATGAGGTGTGGTCACTCCTATTATCAAATCTAGTTACCAATAAGTTCCCAAAGCAATCCCAACTTATAATGTAACCACCTTCCAAAGTCCTATACCAGTTAAGTGCCTTGCCTTTTAGAGACAACAAATAATCTAATGACTATGTTGGCTTAGGTGACATTATAGAATTTAAATAAATTTGAAATATCTCTAATATGCTAAAATGGGGTAATAGGATCCTCTCCATTGAAACCAAGGAGACTCTTGGTAGCATTGGGAGGAATAGGGTTGTATGCAGGGAGGTCAATTAGATTATGGGTGTTGAAGGTTGGGAAAGGTTGTTGCCTCTCCATTTATCTTATTTCCTCTTGATATCATGTTTCTCAAACTTCCTCAAGTTATTCTTCTTATTTTCCAAAACCTCCATGCCAAGGATCTCTAAGCACTAGGAATGGTTTAGGGTGTTATTCTTCAATAAGAGCTTCAACTAGAGGGGCTTGATCAGAAGTCCTAGATGACCTAGTGAGGATGACGAAGTATAATGTGGGAAAATTGATCTAAAACTAGAGATTCTCACCTTTTGGAGTCACCAAATGCTGGATTAAGGATATTTCTACAACCCTAGGCTTGTTAAGACCAACATTCACCTTGACATGTAAATAATTTATCCCATTAGGTGTACCAGAACTATTGTCTCCAAATATTGTACCCTAGAAGAGAGTGTTCAATCCTCTTCTAGATTTGGGTAATGTTGAGACATTTTCAGGCATGTTGGTATACCTATAGAAGAAATGAACATACAGATTTAAAGGGGCTAGCTCCCTGAATATATCTCTACAAAATAGCCTCTGTCTAAACCAATTGATTGAAGGGAAAAGAGTTAGAAATTTCATAAATAAAACTTATTCTACGAATGGTGATGCACCAAGGTTATCTTCCACATGAATTTGATACCCTAATGCATGATACAACAAAATACATAGACTATTTTCAAGCTCTAAAGATTCTAACATAAGTATTTCAATATAGAGATGAAATGTATGAAATGATGCATGGTAAATACATTGAAAGACAACTTATACATTCCAAGAATAGTTATACACATAAAAAAATTCAACACATTTGGATGCACTCTATATGACCTGTTAGACCCAAAACTGTTGCTCAGGCATGAAGGACATACACACTCAGGGAATTGCTTAGAACTTCAAAGGAAATAGACTTGTACTAATGCTTAAAGGTAGGATATCATTCCAATAGGGCTTCATTGTGAACTGTGAGGTCCCTTTTTACACTAGCCCAAGGGCTATACATATAGTAGGGAAGAAGTGGGAGGAGGAGTCCTTTGGTGCCAGAAAGGGGAATCATTCTGTTAGAGGTCTTTATCTTTAGCTGCAACCATCTTTGCAAAGGATTCTCATTTGGGCCATCTAATTGATCCATGTCATTTCAAGTAATTATACAACAAACTTGCTCTCCCAAAGATGCTTCCCATCATTTACATTAATAAAATTAGGGTATTATTATGCTGAGTCATTGCATCAAAATAGTTATCCACCTATTATAGATTTGTCATTTTAATTCCATTGGCCTTATCCTCCTCCTTTGATTGGTCATTAAGAAATGACTCAGATCTTCATTGTTCAATGGTGATATGGGCCCTCTCATTTCTTTGATGGATGCAGAACATGAGTCCTTGGATCTATTTTGGATGTGTAAGTCAAGTTTGACTTACTCGGGACCCACTATTTTGAATGCTAATGACTATTTATTGAGGTAGAAATTTGATGTTTATGCAACTGTCTTTCTATGGAATCACTTCTATTCTCTTTGGACCCATATTTCTATGGACTCTCTTCAAGTGTCTATACCCTTTGGACCTTTTTTGAAGGACATTTTTATCAAGAATGCTCCTTTAGGACCTTGGTTTTAGGGCACTTTATCTGAAAGGTGACCCTTCATAGCTTTTGAAAAGGCCCTTCAAAATTTTCCCAAGTGTCCCTTTGACCTTTGGAAGTGGACCAATTACACGTTTCTGAAAGACACTTTTGAAGACAAAAGACCCTTCAGACTTTTTGTAGGGAACTTAGATGAGGAATGATTTCTTTTGGAAAGATTGAAGTGTCTAATTCTTTGGGAAAATTAAGGACAAATTCCTTTAGAGAAATTGCAAGGAACACTTTCCTTCGATTGGTTGAAAAGACCCTTTAGAAAAGTGCAAAGTGTCCCTTCAAAAAATTTGAAGCGGACTAATTATTTGAAAGAAAAAACCCTTTGGAAAGATTTTTTTGGACAAAAAGTCTGAAATAAATCCTCTGGAAATCCTTTAGAGACAATTATTTTGGAAAAATTTAAGGGACATTTCTTTCAAAAATCTCATAAAGTACCCTTCAGATGACCTATTTAGGACACTTTCATGAGAAAAAGACCCTTAAAAAACGTGCAAAGTGTCCCTTTAGAAAACTTGAAGAGGACCAATCTATGAGAAAGACCCTTCAAAAATATTGCAAGTGTCCCTTTGGAATTTTGGAAGGTGTCCCTTCAAACTTTTCCTGAAGGACATTTTTGTAATGAAAAGACCCTTCAGACTTCTTTTGAAGTGGACCAATTCTTTCAGGATTCTCCCAAAGGACACTTCTTTCAGACTTTTTTTTTGAAACAAAAACTCTAAAATAAAGAACAAACCCTTTGGAAATCTTGTTTCAGACAAAAAAGTTTGAAACAAATCCTTCAAAAATTTAAAATGTGCCCTTTGAAAAAGTTGAACACATCCTTTTGCAAGAGAAAAAGACCCTTCAATAGAATGGAAATGTACCCTTTGGAAAACCTATTTAGGACCAATTCCTTCAGACTTCTTTATTTCAAACACAAAGTTTGAAAAAATTCATTTGAGACTTAGACAAAAAAGACCAAACATAGGCTTTCGAAGGAAATAACACTTGGTCTTTCTTTGCTATGGGGATGAACCAATAGAGGTGATGCACTTAACCAAAAGAAAGATGCAAAACTTAGGAGTGAAAAATAGCTAATATTCTTGATGATTTTAAGGGGAGGCATGCCTGCTATGCCTAAGACCAATTGCCTAAATCCTTCCATTCGGCATGGAATCATGCATATAGGCACTCAAAAATGACTTGAGCAGACCTTTGGCCTAAAAACATAGGCTATATTAATTCACATGCACAAGGTAGAGACACACACCAAACAAAAGGAATGAAACACACTTATGCTACAAAGCACTTAGGGAACATAACAACAAACCAAAGGAAAGACACACCTAAACTACTATTTATAAAATAGACCTGCAAAGACTAATAACAAAACTTTAGATGTATCCCATTCACAGGGATAGGTAATTCTTCTCCATTCATCTTGGTCAGCTAGAAAGAGTTGCTTTTCTTTCTCTTGATAATGATGTAAGGGCCACTCCACAAAGTGTCAAACTTTGTATGTTTGCCTAATTTTACTCTGTTTTCATCCCATTTTAGAATCAATTCACCCTCTTTGAACACTCTTGCACTTGTTATTTTATCAAAAGACTTATTCATAAGCACTTGGTGGTGTTACATGGTCTTATGTGCATTGTCTCTTGATTCTTACAACTGTATTAATTATGTCAATATAACTTCCATTAGAGTATTGTCAAGTAGTTCTAGCTGTTATGCAAGTTCTAAAGTAGGGAGTTATTGAGATATAGACAACCTAGCTTCTCTTCCATAAACAAAAACAAATGAATGATTACCAATTGATATCTTAGGAGTAATCTTGTTAGCCCATAAGGCTATCTTCAACTTGCTATGTCATGCTCTTTGATTGTTATCCAATGTCCTCTTGATGATCTTGATGAGATTTTTGTTAGTTGACTCAACCAATCCATTACCTTGAGGGTAATAACTGGATGAGGTACTCATGTAGACCCCATTCGTATTTACTTAATCAAAAGTTTTAGTACTTATGAAAGCAAGTGCATTATCAGAAATGATAACATGGGGAGTTCCAAACCTTGTTATAATGCTCTCATAGACTCCAAGATAGCATTTTCACTTACCTCATTTAATGCAATAGCCTCTACCCACCTTATGAAGTAGTTAGTAGGAGTCAATATCCATTTGTGTCTAGCACTTGATAGAGGGTTGATCATACCAATGAAATTAAGGCACAATTTCATGAAAGGTTGGTCTACTTGGATAGGATTTAATGGAAGGGCTACAAGCTTCTGTTTGCCTACAAAGAAGGCACATTGAAGGAACTTTTTAGCCTAGTGGTAATAGTCCTTAAAAAGACTAGGGAAATAGTAACCAGTGCTCATTATCTTTGCAACAGTCATCCTAGGAGATAAAAAACCTCCATCTTCACCATTGTGAATCTTTTCTAGCAACATATCAAATTGATCATTATTAACACACCTTAACAACACACCATTCACATCTTTTCTAAAGAGAACACCATCTACAAGACAATAAATAATGGTTTGAAATCTAAAATATCTCCTTTGATACTTATTCAAACCATTGGGGCACTCACCATTTTGAAGAAAATTGATGATATCTTATTTCCAACTTTGAACTTGTACGTGATCAGCTAGCGGGGTTAAACCTAGTTGGTTAAGAATTCCTCCTTTGGCTCTTGGAAATATAAAGCTAAATTCTCACATAACCCTTTTACTCTTACCAAGTTTGTATCCTTAATATCCACATCATACTCTATCACCTTTTTAATCCACCTAAATTTCTTTTCATTAAGGTCTTTGCTTAGGATAAACTCCTTGGTGCTAAGATGAGAAACCATGACATGTATCTTGTTGTTTGAAACCATGTGTCTAAATTTATTCAATATTCTTATCACTTTTAAAGCTTACTTCTCAAAAAATGTATACCTGCCCTCATAATCTTCTAATCCTTGGCTGAAGAATGCAATTAGTTACTCTACCTCTTCATCATTCTTTTGCATAAACATAGTTGAGATTGTATCAAGGTTAGCAAAGGTATAGAGTATGAAATCTTTGGCAAATTTTGGGTTCAAAAGAGTAGGATATTTTTTAATTTATTACTTGGTTACCTCAAAACTACTCTTACCATCCTTTGTCCAAACAAAAGCTTGGTTCTTCATGAGCATGGCTATGATAGGCTTTACTAGAATCACAAAGCCTAGAATAAATCTTCTTACAATGTTTATTTTTCTCAAGAAGATTTACAGCCCCTTCTTGTGTTGAGGCAAAGACAAGCCTAAAATAGCCTCAATCCTCTTAGGGTTAATATACAAGCCTTATTTCAAGACATGACCCAATAGCTTACCTTCATGGATAATAAAGATGCACTTTTTTGGATTAAGGGATATTCCATACTCGATACACTTTTTAAACACCTACCTTAGATGTTTCATATGATTAGTAACATCCTTAAAAAAATGGTTATATCATCAAGATACACAAGCAAAAACTTATTTATCAAACCTTTAAAATCCATGTCCATTGCCCTTTGAAATGTAGCTCCAACATTGGATAAACCAAATGGCATCTTATTATAGGCAAAGGTCCCCCATTTTGTAGTGAAGGCTATCTTAAACTGATCCTTTTCATTCACTAGTATTTGATTGTAACCTGAATAACCATCAAGAAGTGAGAAGCATTGAGAACCTAAAACAACTTGAAAAGTGTCCCTTTGGAAAATTTGAAGTGGATCAATTATTCAAAAGGACAAACCCTTTGGAAAGATTTTTTCAGACAAAAGGTTTGAAACAAATCCTTCTGAAATCCTTCAAAGACAATTCTTTTGAGAAAATGTAAGGGACATTTCTTTCATAAATCTCACAAAGTACCCTTCAAAATAACTCTTTAGGACACTTTCATGAGAAAAAGATCATTTGAAAAGTGCAAAGTGTCCCTTCAGAAAACTTGAAATGGACCAATTTTTGAGAAAGACCCTTCAAAAATCTTGTAAGTGTTCCTTCAGACTTTTCCTAACGGACACTTTTACAATGAAAAGACCCTTTAGACTTCTTTTGAAGTGGACCAATTCTTTCAGGCTTCTCCCAAAGGACACTTCTTTCAAACTTTTTGTCCAAAACAAAAAGTCTGAAAGAAAGAACAAACCCTTCAAAAATCTTATTTCGGATAAAAAGTTCAAAACAAATCCTTTGGAAATTCAAAATGTGCCCTTCAGAAAAGTTGAACACGTGCCTTTACAATAGAAAAAGACCCTTCAGTAGAATGGAAATGTACCCTTCAAAAAACCTATTTAGGACCAATTCCTTCGGACTTCTTTGTTTCAAACAAAAAGTCTAAAATAATTCCTTTCAGACTTGGACAAAAAAGAACAAACAAAGGCTTCTAAAGGAAATAACACTTGGCCAAAAGAAAGATGCAAAACCTAAAGGAATGAACCGATAGAGATGTTGTACTTAGCCAAAATAAAGATGCAAAACTTGGGAGTGAAAAATGGATAACAACTCCTCTTTCAATTATTTCATCAAATGAAGTGGCATAATTAATTTGAAGTTGAAAGGCCATTTCAAGATTGATATTTTATGTGGAAATTGTAGTGAGTTATTTTTAAGGAATTAAACATGGAAATTGACTTATTAATGCATGCCATCTTTGTAGAGAAGAGGAGAAACTCTCCCCATTGTGTTGTTTGGTGTGAAACAAGTCCAATGTAGTCAACTCATGTTTAAAGTTATAATAAAATTATTGTACAAGCATCTTTGAAAGATTTGCAAAAGCAGCGATTGAACCCTTATGTATTCATAAGAACCATTCTAAGGCTTAACCTCCTAGGTTGTGTGGAAATATTCTAAGTAGATAGTTGTTACTATTAGTGACCTCTTCATAAGCCATGTAATTTTTTTTGATGTTCTCCCTAAGATCTAGTTTCCCTTTGTATTTTTAAAATTTTGGAGGTGCAAAATGATTAGGAAAAGGTACCTTCATCATATTTTTGTCAAATGGATATGGGTACAATTCTTAAAACTTATATTTCTTACTTTGGGAATGACTTCCATCTTGCAATACCTAGATTTTATCCTTCATGGTTTACGATTCTTTGACAAACATTGTGTCTTTGAGTGGTAAAGATGATGATTGGTTTTGACTTTGATTTTGATTGGTTATTGGATTGTTTGATTTGTTGATTTTTGGATTTGAAGAATTATTTTATAGGTTGGATTAAATATCAAATGTATCTTTGATTAAGCTTTAGACATGGTCTCTTATACTAAAGACATGACTTTGTTGTGATATGATCTATATAATTGCTTTTTATTATCCACATAGGCATGGGAAACATTTTTTTCAAGATTTTCATTAATGACTCTATAAAGGCCTTATCTATACCCAAGAGGTGCTAGGTGGGGTTTTATCTTGCTTAGCATGGGTTGTGTTAATTATATTAAGGAGGCTAAATAAGTTATTACGATCAATATCAGGTTGGAACTTAGCTCCTATCTCTACAAGGCATATCAAGACTTGATTTTTATTTTCTAAGAGGTAATCAATAAATTTTAGTTAGATTATCATCATCTTCAAATTCATCTTGGAAAGGTAGGTTATCCTTATCATTAACCTCAACAAGTTCTTATTTATTTTCAAAATGGAAATGGGCATTTCCAAAGGGTTCTTTCTTTATTTGGATTATGTTGAGGATTGTTTAAGTAGGCTTGATGCCAAGTGATTGGAGACATGACTTAAATGTTTTGTGCTTGAATTAAAAAGTTTATGGCTCCAAATTTAAAATACAATTGCTTTGAAAGGCTATTCAATTTGTTTTGGGCTTAGTTATTTTAAACAAAGTTTTGATTAATTTGGAAAGCAAGGTTTTTATTTGAAAAAAAAGAAATTAGCTTTTCAGTCTTTGATTTTTAATATAGAAGAAACATGTCAATTACATGTTTTCCACAAGGAGATTAAAATCAAATATAATAAATAAGTTCTAACTAGACATATAACATGTAAAACACATGAAAAAGATAAAATTAGGCAAGGGTCTCAAATGACATATAGGATCTCATGTATACTTACTTTCTAATTGAATAGTATTGGCCTAATATTTCAGAGCACTAATTATGGAGGTAATGCCATACCTATAACCCACTAAACCCAATTTAAAGGGTATGTTGAGAGTAACTTATCTAGGTGATACACTCCTCTTAGGTACACCAAAATTTAAATGGATGAATGTCTTCTTAAGGCTTATATTTTTCAGAAGTTCAACTAAGGGGTGTCCTCTATAGAGCTTTAAATATGATGAGGCCCAAGAATATGGAATACTTTGATTATTGAGTTACATAAAAAGGTCTAGTATCGATGTTCCCACTCCATCCATAAGATTTCAATAGAGTGCCACCACAAAACTGAACTTTGAAGTAGATTTTAAAATCCTGAGTATTACTGTATGAAACCCCCTCACATCACAATGTGTTTAGTAGACACAACTGCTTAGGCAATTGAAATAGGTGATCCTTAATTTATGTATTAAATAGATACATGGGGTTTGGACTACTATGTGGTGGTGAAATCCATAGACAATATATCCCATAGAAAATAAAAAAAAATCAGATTATTTTTGATTTCCAAGGATCCTCACTAATGTAGTATGAGGAAAGAACAAAATTTAATCCAATTTTTAGGCTAAAAATAGTTATAAGATTTGTTTTTATTTCCAAAGATCATTACCAATGTGACATGAGGAAAGAGCATACACAACTTATTATAACAAACATAAACAACCTTTGTAAGAAAGTGAAATTTAATTAATTATTTAACTAATTAAGCAAAAACATGAAATGATGAAAACATAAATAAAATATCACTTTGGTTTAGTTTTCTTAAGTCTTTGACATACAGTCCTATACAATACAATTAGTAGTTTATAAATAATGACTTTGGCAAGTAAAAACCTGTAAGTTAGCTACCAATAAAGAAAAAAATATTAAAACTAAAAAATCAAATAATTTGAAAAAAAAAATGTTATTAAACAAAAATTTAATGCATAGAAAATGAAAAATTCATAAATTAGCCAAAAATAAAAATAAGAAAGCTATAGAAACATAAAAATCACTCCTAGACAAAATCATTGAAACAAAAAACAAAAATGTTGAAGTTCATAACAAAAAAGTTCATAACAAAGTTGAATTTCATTACAAAACCACTGAATTTCAAGACAAAACTATCGAAGTTCATGACAAATTCTATGTTCTACGAAAAAATAGAAATAGGAAAATAAGAAAATAGAAATAGGAAAATAGTAAAAAACTGAATGACATAAAAATAACAAAACAGAAAGAAAAATTAGAAACAAACTCTAGAAACAACTGTAAACAAAATCATCATTTTACGTACGAAAACTACCAAAGTTCATGACAAGTCTTCTATTATTAAAAATAAAAATGTTTTTAATCAAAGAAAACCTATCGTTATTTAGATCAAAACAATTGTTCTTAAAAAAAAATCATGTTCTTTATAGATCATAAAAAAAATCAAAAAAATATATATAACCTATAAAATTTACACTAGAAACAACAAGAAAACCTTCTAGACTAAAATTAAATTGTTATTCACTCTAGAATGATTAAAAATTAACTAAAAAATTAAAATAAAAACATACAAGATGAGAAATATTTGGGAAATGTCCCATTGGGCATGCTATAATGTGATAGCTAAAAATCATAAGTTAATATTAAGAAAACAGATAGATAATCATTTTCCTATTTTAAGACTAATCTAAAACTTCAGATAGAGCATTAATGAAAGAACAAGTTAAATGAACAAATTACCTTTCATCTTACCAACAATAGTGAATAATTTTTCTTTTGATTGAATTTTATTTGCTCTTGCAAGTGTGTATGTGGATGCTCAATTCAATCTCCAATGAAAAGTAAATTTAACTAGCGTAAGGACATAATTTGTTGATTTTCAAATGGATGCACAAGGTAATTTTGATATCACTTTGATATCTTGATGGTGGATATTGAAAATGGAGGATGACACTTCAATTTATAGGTTTTTGGGTAAGAAGATGGATGGTTAGAAAAAATACTATTTTATTCAATTATATTAATTTTGGATGGTCAGATTTGAGTTCTCATCCATGTGAAAGAGACCAATTCCTCATGTGTTTGAGAAATAAGAGAGAATTTACTTGGTAATTGAAAGTTTCTCATGAATGAGTCATGTTAGTTATATGTTTCACCATGTTGGTTGAAAGGTTTAATGATGAATCAATAATTGGTTAAGTTAAAGAAGTGATTGGATGACTCAACAATTGGCTGATAAAATTGTGAAAGATGTTTGGTAAATTTGAACTTATGAATTTTATTGGTTTTATGGAATTAAGTATGCATGATTAATTAATTAATATTTATTAAGTAACTATTTTAAAAATATATGAAAATGATGTTAGTGGACCTTAGATAGAATTCAAATTTTGGGATGATACCTGGGTTAGTGTGTCGATAATTAGCAAAGTTAATTATGACATTAAATGTAGTAGAATTTAGGTGTCTACACCACTTTTACCTATGAACTTGATTTTACAATTCCACAAAATAACCATGATGATAATTGTAATAGTGTGCTTGAGGTTATTGTATTTTTCAATTTCTAGCACTCCTTCACCAATGGTAATTGAGACATTTACACTCCTCAACTTGTAGTTCCAGTAGTTACATCTCCTTGGGGCATGATCATCCCAAGGTTTTTTATAAACAAGATCCACAAGTTGTATTTTATGTTATATAAAGTGTATTCATTCCTTGAATTTTTAATTTCAAGTGATTTAATGATCTAGATTATTCAATTTTTTATCTTAAGTAGACATTGACTATACATGTTTCCTTATAGGTTTCTCATGGAGAAAAGGGAATATTTGGGGAATACCTATCAACACCATCACATGTACCAAATGTCTTATTTTATCTTATTAATTTATCATTTTCAATATTAGATTAAAAGGGGGGCATTTACAGGCTCATAAGTTTGGTTTTAGATAATTTGACAACATAGAAAATGACACACTTTGACATGGACATTGCATACACATTCAACCTTTGTGCACACTTTTTATCTATCCATTTACCCACATGTTATCTTGGCTAATTATATTAGCTAGATACACATATTCAGGATCGACTTAGTATATAAAAGAACATTATGAAATACTAAATAGAACTTATTCATATATTAAATCACTAATTTACACTCCTATGATAGTAATGCTAACAAATGGATAATTTTTGTTATTATAGGTGTCTTCCTTTACTAGTAGTGTCTAAGAACACTTAATGAATATTTTTCAAATTGGGAAGTCTCCATTAGGTCGATCTAGATACATTTTATGGGCCATTCGTAGCAGTAAATAATGAAAATTCAACTATAAATATAAATCAATCATAAGGTTATACTCATCTTGAAAACTCGTAACAAACTTGAGGAATCAATTAACACTCTCTTGAAGCATTATCACAAAGGAATACATATATGAAAACCCTTCAAAGAAGAAAATTTAGATCCAAATATGAATACACATGAATTTAAAGATGCATGGTGCCAAGTGTTGAAAGCTAAACATTGCATTGCATTCTAGATTGATCATGATGTTGTGCACACACATAAAAGTGCTCAAAATACATGTAGTTTGAGCCCTCTTTAAAGGATTGGAATGTATGCAATGCACAACCATTCAATAAAGAGTGGTTGGGGTTGTCCAACCTAAAATGTTAACCCTTTTTCAAAGCTCATATTATGGTCAAAAGTAAAATAGTGTTTGGTTAGAAGGAGAAGGAAAACATAGATCAATGCATAAGACTAAAAGTAAGCACACACACATGGAGCATATATAGGTATAAGTGCAACATTTTTTTAATTTACAAACTTCAAAACATATAGGGACAATGTTAACAAAGCTTGGATAGTACCAACTACTATAGGGGTCAGAGTTTGTCGACAACATCTAAGCAGGATTTATGCCTTTATTTTGAATATGTGTAATGATGAAGCACATACAAAGCATTTTTAGACCATGATACCTTCTGTGAGAAAAATAACATCATAATTGCCTAAGAACACTTATATCCTATTGATTTTTTATTTCTAAATCTTATAAGTCCAATATTCTATAATATCATTTTCAATTCAGATTAGAGAATTATTTATATATTTTACATAATTTGATTTACACATAGTTTTATACTATCTTAGGACGTTGCCTAATCCAAAATCAATTAAAAAATAATAGATGTTCAACCTCCCCTTTCTTCTTATATGGATTAAAAAAATAAATTTCTCTTACAACAAGCCTATAAAAATATCTTGTTAAGTTAAGTTAGATACACTTAATCTATATGTTTTGGAATGGCTTCTATGAATTTAAAATATTCATATCAAATATAAAAAAGCAATCCTTAAGCATGCCTACTCAACTCCATATATATCAAGTAGAGTTCTTCTGGCTTCAACTATTTAGAATTGTTATTGGCCAATATTTCATATCTCATTATTGAATCCATCCTCAAGGGTTGGCATCATAGAAAGCTCCCTCCCTCACTCGATGAGAGATTTCACAACATGGATCATAGAAGGTGATTTTTTTAAATGGTATTGTCTTGAGGAAAAAAAATACTGTGATTGGATGGAGATAAATTATAATTATTGATATTGGTGGGAGTTTATGCATTTAGAGTTTTTTTAATGTTGATCCTTGAAACGAATTTAAGGAAAACTTGGAAAGATTATCTAAAACTTAATGGATGAATGAGACATACTAAAGGTTCCCAAATACTTTTAAAGTGCATCTTTAAAATTTTATGTCCAAAAAAGTGTAAGTTATCTGAGAACTATAATTCACATTACCCGATTTACAATAAACACATTTGATGAAAACACATACATGAAATAAAAATACATTAAATAAAAAGCTAACACATGGAAAGCATCTAGATAAGAATAATGTGAAATAAAAGAATGAAGGTCCAACCTAGATATATAAAACTCTAGAGCAATCAATGAAACAAAAATAATAAACCCAGTATGACTTATCATGTTGAAATAGATACACAAAATTGAGCCATTCATGTATTGAATGAATCACGAGTTTTTAAATTTGTTTGCCATGATTTGAACCCTGGGCCCTCATGGTTGCCTAATATCCTAGCAAAATTTTAGTTAAGAAGTCCCTATATGAGATTCAAACTTGGGCTTTGAGTCAATGAATTAATGTAACGTGGATTAAGGCCTAAGTGAAATTGGTTTGCCCTAAAGTGGGACACAAACTATCTTTAAAAAAGATGAAAACAACATTCTCCTAAATAGAGATTTTATTATGTAAGTAAAGTTACATGACTAAAATAAAAGTATTTTTTATGTAGTGATGCTGATTTATATTATTATATAAAAAATATTTTAATTTTAATTATAATATATTTAATATCAATATTTTCCACATATTTTAAAAGAGATATTTATAGATAATTTAAAGATGAGATTTAAATTTAATTTGGATAAAATTATTGTAACTATTTTCAACAAAAATGTATAATTATTTGGAGCACTATCTTCAAATAAAATATGGATATATTATCTCTCCCAAATACATCAATGTGGATTAGGTGTAGATATGCTCTCATCAGATTTTCATGGAGTTAGAATATATTATTTTACAACATTAGTGCATATATAAACTTTATAATAATGAATTAGAATCATAGGAATATTTTTTATTTAGGTGTCCAATATATTATGAGATCTATGACATTTTTACTACCTCTTTAGATGAAATAAAGGATTTCTAGAGATCTTATTCATTATAATATCAAATATATGTAGCTCTATTCGTCAAAGAGATGACCCAATATAAATTTGACTTTCTTAAAAATCGATAATGCAACTCTTTGTTTCATAATTCAACTTCAAACTCCTTTCTTCAACCTCAATTTTAAAATCACAAACTCATTATTCTATTCAACAACCACAAATTATCGGAGAAATATTTCAATAACTTAACTATTACGTTTTATGTTTCATATTCTTTTATCTTGTAATTTCTTATTTAAATTTTACTTTTCTCAAAATCCTATTAACCTTTTATGATTGTTAGTGGACACATACAATAATACATTTAATAAGAATTACCATTGATGTTTTAGATATTATATGAAATATTATTTATTTTGTTAAGTTGTTTTATCTTAAAATCTCATATATTTATAAACACTTTCAATTTTATTATAACAAATAATTGTAAGGAATTTTACTTCATCTTCTTTTTCATTTAAATGATATGAGAGTTTTATAAATTATTATTTTTTTAATTTATAAGTTTTATTATATAATTTATTTATGTTATTAATATAATTTAAAATTCGTATTGACAATATCTTATCATATTTTCACATGTAAAATACACAAACAAATATGTTCCCAATTTATTATGAAGATTCATATATCACACATCACACTTATTTCATACATCACACATCACACTTATTTAATAATAATAATAATAATAATAATAATAATAATAATAATAATAATAATAATAATAATTATTATTATTATTATTATTATTGAAGATAAAAATTTAATTAAACTATTAAAAAACATAATACATGATCACTTTAGATAAGAGCAGTTTTACGTAGAGCCATGAAGATGCTATTTAGAAAATGTTAATGATGACACGATATACAATATTTATTGAAGATAGGATGAATGATGTTTTATATATAACTATCATTATAAGATAGGGGTAAGAAAGTAAAATTTTATATTTAAAATAATTAATTAAATTTTATTGTTAATTTTTTTAATTATTTTTATTTACATATTTAATGAAATATAATTAATTTATTTATGTCCTAATTAATTATAATCTTTTATTAATATTACAATTTGTTAAATTTTATAACTTTTTTTTTTCATTAATATGGTGGTAAATAATTTAAATGTAAGATTTTATTATATTTACAAACAATCTTTCTAATTTGTAAATATGTAATTTCTTTATATGATTAAAAAATAATAATTTTGTTAATTTATTTGAGAGTGTATTTTTAATAGTTTATTAAATTAAATTGAAAATTTTAATTTAATAATAAAATATATATTTAATAGTTTATGATAAAGGTTTTTTATAATTTAAAGAAGAGTTATTGGCCATATACACCCTTCATATTAAAAATTTGGAAGGTACATGGAAAAACAATAACTTTCTAAAATTTTTAGAAGTTAATTTAAACTCATACATTATATTATTGGAATAAATTTAATGATTTTTTCTAATAATAATTATGTTGATAAATATTTTATAATAATAATTGGATAGAGGTCAGTGGAGTTGATAGTAGATTGTAATCTTAAATTTGACGTCTATTTTATTATTAAAAACTATTCTTAAAATTATGATATTTTAAATATATAATAAAATTTAAGATCTATTTTTTTTTTTTAATTTTAAATCTTTTCAAATCAAACATAATAACATAAATAAATTAAAATATTATCTATCAAAAATTAATAAAATTTCATTAATTTTTTATTTTATTTTTTTAAATAAATTTATTTAAAAAATCTATACTAATTTAAATCGATTCATATATTAATATTTTATTTACAATACAATTATTTTCCTTAATTAAAATAACTTTAATTTCCTCTAAAATGAAGGAGACAAATTCACAAAGTGCTTCAGAATGCAATTAGTTTCCTTATTCAAATTAATGTAAGGTGACTTTGATTTGATTAGGAAGGAGATGTTATGTTCTGTAGTGAGTTTGAATGATAATTTAGTGGTAAGGAAGTGTTAGGCCATAGAAAACATGAAAGCAATGAAATATTTAAAAGTTAGTTAGACATATATGGTGAGGAAAAATGATAGAGTATTTAAGGTGATGGAGTCGAAGAAGCCTAAATAGATATACATACAAAGTTTAGTGGTATGTCATATTTGTCTACTTTAATTATATGAAACCATATTATACGACTTTAACTTTTCTATTATATTTCTCAGTAGAAGTAACAACCATTGCATTTATAATAATGGTGTTCATTTCTCTTTATTCTATAAATGGAAGAGAGGCAAAACTCCCACCGAAGTCACAAACACTACCAACTTTGAGTAGTTTGATGGTCTTGGGTTCGAATCCCCACTATTCTGTGCATACTCTCTCCAAATACTATGGTAGTCTAAAGTATATCAAAATTAAGCCCCACTTTAGCTCTTATGACTTCCTCTATGAAAGATACAACTACCATACTGAAGACTTTTGATTTTAATTTTTGTAATAAACCATAGAATGGTATAGAGCCAATAAATATCCTCTTGCATAACAAAAATAATATTAATTAATCATACAAAAGAACAATATTATGAAATCTCTATATTTTCCATCCGTTAAATCTAAATATTGAAGAGGTTGTAATTTAGAAAAGAAGAAATGCAAACTAATAGAATAGAGTACAATAACATTATAATATATTATATTGATATATTAATATAAATACTATATTTATTAAATTATAACTTAGATATAATAAAATAGAGTAAAATAAAATTGTAATATATTATATTGATATATTAATATAAATACTATATTTATTATATTATAACATATATCTAATATGTAATATACTTTTACTAAAATACATTATATATATTTTATAGTATAATATAATATATTATTATATAATATAATATACTTATATTATATATTAGATAATATATAAATAAATGTAGTATTACAAATAAAAATTTATATATTAATATTAATTTTATATATATATATATATATATTATAATAATAATATTATTAATTATGTCATAACTAATAATAATATAATATATTAATAAACTATAATTAATATACTCTCTATATATTTGTTTAATAAATAAAATATTTATATTATTTAGTAGATACGATTTTATATATTATTATTTACATATATATTATATTACTATTATATTATATAATAAATTATTATATATATAAAGAGAGTAAGAACTTGTACAAAATACTATATGTTCGAAGATAAACCAAAGGAACAATCAAACAAAATGGTTCCAAAAGAGCTTCGGTATCAAGTTTCAAAGCACAAGAGTACAAAACCATAGAAAGTAATGCAAAATGTCCCAATAGACAAAAAGAAGTTAGTCACCCAAAAACATAACACAATTAAGTATTTTTGATACCCTTAATCTCTTCATCATCTTTCTTATGCTTCATTGACATGTCCATAAAAACATGGTCCTCTGAATAAGTGGTTTGAGTAGGGCCCAATTGCCCACTATCAGTGTTTGAACACTCATCATGGATGTGGCTATTAGTTTGAAAGAGAATATGCTTCATCTGATATTTTTGAATAAATTCTATCAATTCATCCCCGTTCCCATCACTATTAGTTTCAAAAAAATTATAAAGCTGAACAACCATCCCATTGATGTTTTCCTCAATCATCTTGACCATTTTTGAACTCACAATAGTCCCATAATTTCAATTATGCTCACTATTACTTGGAGTTGAGGATGATGAGAATCAGTGTCACTACCAAGATTCTGCTCCCGTTGAAGCTTTTAGAGGTAAACTTACAACATTGAAAAAACATCATCATTGTCTATTGATGAAACCTCAATATATCTCTTATCCATCGATGAAATCTCAACCAATGTTGGGTTTGGATTATCGGCTTTCTCAAAATAAGAATCTTTAATCCGCTCCCATTCATGATTTTTAAACCACGTATCAACAAATAACTCATGTAGAAACCTCCAATCAAGTGGAGGGTTCATTCTTGGATATCCCTCAATGTCTAGTAGAAAATCTGAGGTAATTTTCAACATTCCAATCATGAGAAAATTTTTACAATTCAGATTGGGGCACCTTTAGCTAAAGATAAATCTATAAGGAAACAACACTAACAATGAATTCTATTGAGAATTTAGTAAGTACCCTAGTCATATATTGAAAAACCTCAATATTCATTTATTTCCAAATGAACCACATGATTTCAATTGAAAAACCCAATGAAAATTTATGAAAAAGAACCATGAACTTTCCTCTTAGAAAAAAACATAACCAAAGGTAATATTAAACCATGAGACATCACATGAAAAGACACAAGACCAATAATTGAGATAACACTTCCAAAATCTAACAACATAAGGGAGTTTAAAAATAGATGCTCATAAGTTTCCAATTAACCAAAAACTAAGCAATAGGGTTTACCTTAGCCAACACTATATAATACATTATCAACACCAATTTGTTGTGCATGAGTCACAATTTAAATCAATATTTTTAGGCTCAAGATAAGAAGACCAGATCACATCAAACCTAAACTTCTAGCTAAAGAAAGGTCATACACAAGCCACACTCGGTTAAGGTTAAGGTACATAATTTTTTTTTAAAAGATAACTTATTATATGACATTTTAGTACTATATTAAAAAAATGGAGGGCCATTAATCCATTTTATATCTTCCAAAAACTCATCCTCATCCTCCATAATAGACATAGATCTAGCCTTGTACAAAGCTCTACTAAGGAGAGAAAAGGTCCTATGACAAGAAGATGAGATTTGAATATGATTTTAAGAGAAGCCAAAGAAGCCCATCCAACCTCAAAAAATAGATCATTGAAAGTCCTCAATCCCTTAGAGAACTAACCAAAGGCAGAACATCCCTTGATTAGGGCCAACAAAATGTATTTTACTTATAGGTTCTACCAAATGGATTTATAACCCTAATACCTTAATCTCGACCCATTGATTATTGGTTTCACAATGACCAAATGCTTGACTAGCTCCCAAGATTTCTATATTGAATGAAATTATATGGGAGAACCTACAACTCTAACAAAGAAAAATCTAGTTAAGAGGTAAAAAATGTGTAATCCTTTCCACTTAGCCTTCCTTTTAGTCTAAAAATATTATTTTCATTTTAACCTTTTAGGGTTTAGCTCATGTAAATCCTATGTTTGATTAAAGCATCAAGTAGACTAAATCAGGGAAATAATATGCATAAAATAGCCAATGATTTATTACAAATTTGACTAGCTTTGAATTTCTAAAAATAGTAATAATTAGTGCAAATAAATGCTTATCTAGAAAAACCATAATATAGATGATTTGAGTGCTGTAAACTGAGATGGAAGTAGGTCTAAGTATCATCAAATAGATCCTTATTTTAGAATCCCTCCTAGATAGTACCACCATATTTAGATAGTAGAATCATCTAGCTCTAGTGTCCTAATATTGGTATTAATGTCCTATGTGTAGGATTGTCTCAAAATTTTAGGTGCACCTAACTGTGGATTTCTAGGTTTTGTTCCATGTGCATGAAGTTTGGAACTCTTTAATGTCCATGTAGTAACTAATTTTTGATGAAAAACCTAATCCTTTTTGTAAGTAAGGTATGAGTTGAAAAGTATGCTCATTAGTAGGATAGGCTAGACATCCTCAACACCCCACTATAAAGAGAGTTGTCTACATACCAATACTCTGAGGAGTGATCAAGCCCAATGTAGTTCTCCCCACCTGAGTGCTGGTGCAAGTGCAAGTGATGATAGTATGATAGTGGCCTTGAGTGTCTTGAGTGTGCTTAAGATCATAAATCTAGAAAATTTGAGCTTAGGGCTGATATAGATGGTAGTATGTAAAAGTAAGGCTGAATAGGGATTAATAACTTTATTTTGCTCAACTTATTTCATGTTTAGATGGGTATTTTGTATCTAATTTCCATTTAATGGATAAAGGGATAAAATCCATGTATTTATTGTGTTCTTTTGCTTGTGTGAATAATAAAATATGTCTAGGCCAACCTTAGGAGGGTTTTAATTTTGAAAATATATTCATTCAAGAAAGTTAGGGTAAATGACATAAGCACCATTTTGGGGACACTAGCGCCATGTGGCTCTAGTGTCCTTAATGTGGTGCTAATGTCTAGTTGGAAAAACACTAGGCACAAATGGCCAAGATTAGGAAATGAGGTTCTGGGAATGTGGTTGATCTGATTAGGGATGCCTATGGCCCATACAAAGACTAGATAAATGTGATAATAGGATATAGGATAGGTATAGGGATAAACTAGGGATATGTAGTTTCAAGTAGCACTCTTAGCACTCAAATACCACTTTTAGGTGATTACATTTGCCCCCCTTTATGCTACAAATGCAATAAAGCAAAATAACTAGTATAAAGGAAAAAAGAAGCATACCTAGACTTACTTAAGAAGTGAATCCCATGAAACTAAATATGAGTATGTGAAGCTAAGTTTGAGTATGTGAAGCATGATCTAATGCATATAATACAAAATGAAACATTCATAAATTAGTCCTTAAGATATATCAAAAGTAAAGGACTATGCCGAGTAAAGAATTAATTGAGTAAAACTAAGTAAAGAGATGGGAAAGAGGAAAGGAACAAATACACCTCATTGGGTATGTGAACTAATACATGAACCTGGTGATAACATATGTGTGTAAATGTATGTAGTGATCAATAAATGAATAACTTAGACTAAGATAATAACTTGCACAATCCTCATGTGTGGGTGGATTAAGAACTCAATCCAATTTTGACTTCATCAATGCCCACCCCTACTTGGTGGATCATGACCTATGAATATATTGGATTGGATTAATAATGTATCTAACTCTCTCATATGGGTGGATCAAGAACTTAATTAGGCTATGATTCCATCATTGACCACCCATGTGTAGTAGATACATATGAAACTAAACTGTGTGAAGTACTAAAATGTCTAATTATGTATGTCAGCTATGCAACCACTTGGTTACATTAGGCAATTCTAGGCCACTCGATAATGCCAACTACTGCACATGGAGTAAGGCATGAAATTGATGATAACTAGTAATATGATGTCAAGTGTATACAACATAGAGAATGGCATGGAATTTGTCATTCCATCTAATCAACTGGTGTGTAACTAAGCATATGAAAACAATGTGTCGTGCACATGTCCCTTATCTAGTATCTGAGTATATTTCTATACCGAGTTGTAATAACTATATTTGTGTATCTAAATTAGACATGGAATGGTCATGATATGCATGATGCCCTCAATTTGATCAAACTGATATGAATCTAAGCCAAATTAATGTGAATCTGAGCAAAAATTGAGTATAATTGATAAACCTATAACTATATTTGTGTAAACCTATATTGTACTTTTTATACTATTCTAGCCAGTTGAGTTGTTCTAAAATTGAGGTTACTAGATAGTAGTTTCACATCTTAGATAGTAGTTCCATGTGGCACTAGTGTCCCCATTTGGGTGCTAATGTCCTTTTGGTCTAAATTATGTGTCACTATACTACTTTTTGAGTCATTATTTTTCTCTATGTTTACCTGTGTCTAATTTTCTAAAACTAAGCCTGTGTATTGAAAAATGTTCTATGAGTGAAATATAGGAGCCTGATATCTATGAAAAAACCCTATAAATTCCCCCTCTTTTGAGGGTAGTAGTTGAACTTGTGCAAGAACTTTACTCAAAAAGAAAAAGCTTTGTAAAATGTATGTTAGCCATAACATATATGATAACTACGTGATAGTCCAATATAATGTGTATACATAACATTAGAATGTGAAATAATAGAGCATAGGTAATCTAAGATGTATGTCATGTCTAGCATTTCATAAGGGTGTCAAGATATATGTAATCAATGTATGTAACAATAAATATGAGTATAATTGAGTAGCTACCTAGGAGGATGGGGCATGATGTCCATCACAACACCTAAGTAGGAAGGCTATATACATGACATCCCTCATGGCATCAAAAATTACTATAAGTAAATACAATCATCATGGCCATGAGGAATACAAGAAAGCATACATAAAAAACACATGAGACACACGAATTAGGCCAAGGGGATATAATACAAGGGACATAGGCACATGTCACTAAATTTAAGAAAATAAGACATACAAGGGAATGTTTAAATGTCCACATACACAAGTAAAAACATGTTGGCTTAGATCCACATATAAATACATGTTAAAATGCCTACATAACCAATGAGGAAAGAAAACACATGGGCACATGTCTAAGACATACATACTGTGAAAAAATGTGGCATAGATCCACAAAGCAATGGTATATTCAAATTCCCTAAAATAGAAGCATAAAAATATAATCAAGTCTAAACTAAGAAAGCTAGAAATGAAATCATGCATGAATATGCAGTACAAATCTATGTAAGATCTAGGATGTACATATACTGAGTCTAACGTAGTAATATCCAACAAAAAATCTAAATATGAGTAGTAATGATCAATATCAAGATATAACAGTGCTAAAGCTAAAATGTAGAGTATGTAAGGATAAAACCTAGTGATTAAAATTGTGTATAAGATGACCCCAAGTGAGTGAATGTGTCAAGTGAATAACCATTAATCAGTGTATATGCCTCCAGTTGGTAGATAATAGCAAGTTTGGGTTAGTGTAGTGGACTTGAGTCCTAAAAGTAATTTGTAAGTACTTGACAAGAATAAGTGAAACATGTAATATGATAAAACTGAATACACTAAGATAGCTAGCATATGTAGTGTTTGGATAATATAAGAAGTGTAAACATAGAAATGCATACAATCTATAATTTTGTGTTTTTTGAGTACTTATTATTATTTTTTATTTTTGAAATATTGTATTGTTTTTGTATTTAAAAAAAATAAGCAATGTACAAGCAACATGAAAATGAACTATGTAAAAGGAGCAATAAAGAGGGAAAGTATGTACAAGAAAAGAGAAACCATACTAATCGATGAGTCTCATGGGAAACTCACTATCACTTTAACCTATGCCAAATAAGAGGACTATGATCATGCATGCTATGCGAAAGGGCAAATGTGATCCCATTATCTACTATACTGAGTGATAAGTATATGTATTTGTATCTACTTATGTAGTAGTTCTAGGAATTTATGGCACTAACTGTGGTGTTTTATAAATTATAGGGCTATTAGGAACCCATATGGTAGAAGAAACTATAACGGCATAGGTTACCTATGTTGAAAACACTGAGATCATACTAATATTGATCTCGACAAAAAGTGAGTGGAAGAAGGCCCTCTAAAATTTGTGACATATCTTTGATATAAGTATCTCTCTAATAATGGTCTTCGTGAGAGAGTATGCATACATGTTGATTATATAGGAGTAGACCTCACTTGTGTTAGTGAATCTACTAAAATCTATAATGTGTCAATAAAAACTATGCTCTAAGCTGTAATTGATAACTTTTTTATATCTGGTAACTATGTTGTAACCATAACTAGTAACTATGATGTAACTTTCTATGGAATAAGTAGAGGATACTCACATGGAAGACCCTCAACTTTGACCACCTAATTTACATTTATGTATTTCATTCATTTATGCACTATGGATGGGATGGATCATATCTATTGGATCCATGAACTGCCCAATAACATATCAAACATGCCTAAACTAGGTACTACTAAGAGCTGAGTGGCTATATGTGCTGGTCCAACCTATAATGGAAGCATAATATACCCAATAGAGATTTGAATATGACCACAAAATTCATTGATAACTATGTCTATAGGGAACATATCCTACCCTGAATACCCCAAATGTTGTAAAAGTGTCATAGTACACATGCTAATGTTTAAACTGTAGTCAACCATAACACTCTAGATAGGATGGTTATCTATGTATGCTCATATAAAGAATGCATGTAAATTTGTATCATCATCAATAATCTCTTACTTTGAGAAGGTGATAAGCGGTCTAGGTGAAACTATAGTATGGTACATATCAATGATGTTGTGTAATGGGTGTTCCTCTACTATAATAGTATGATATGAATCTAGTGGTATATGTGCCTAATATGTGTAGTGTGTTGTTTCCAAAATCAACGTAGCTTGTTTTTGAGAACAACCCCCTACGAAACTTGTCTGTTTCATTTTTCGTCGCTCTAAGTTCATTTTCTGAGGCAAATTTCAAAATTCATTTTTGTCTTGGCCTCGGAACGGGAAGTGGTTACTATCTCGTCCAAGCCAAGTTTTTCCCTTCCCCTTTTTCTCCTTCCAGAGATGGTCTCTTTTTGTTTTCCCTGCAAGGGCGGCGATTTTCACCGCCCCTGCGTTTTTCCTTAATTTTCAGCTAACTCCTGGAATTTTTTTTGAGTTGTCCCTTTCACGCTTTTTATTCCTCATTTTTTGCTCCTTTGCTAGGCCTGGCCTATTTAAGTGATCTCCAGTAACCCATGTCACTTAAATTGTGCTCTCCTTCTCTCGCTCACTCTCCTCTTGTCTGTGATCATGGCTGCAACACCTTCAGCGAACTCCTACACATCTGCTCCCATTTAGTCAAAATTGTTCTCTATGACGGAAGCATCTCCCTCAAAGGTGAAAAGCATGAAATACAAGTACCAGGGTGTCTTCCCACCCACATCAGTCTCCTCGAATGTCGATGACATTCGAGACACTTAGATCGGCCACGCGGACATGGCTGAATTCCTGGCGTGAACCAAGGCAACAAATCCCAGTACTGGGATAAAGATGATTGTTGAGAGCAACATCCACCTAGTGGCCGCCTTTTCGGTAGCAGCACATCATGCAGAGTTTGTTCTCCAGTGCACACATTTTTACAACAAAGAGACCAAATCGGTCTCAGACGCCAGTGGCGGCATGATAATTCGGTTGGACCCTGATTTTATTGACAAAGTTTTCTTGTGTCCTCCAGCCACCAAAGTAACCCAAATTGACTTCACAAATGCACAAAAGGAGCATGACAAAGACCCCGAAAGGGCAAAGAAGGTCATGAACTATAAGTGGCTAAAGACCCCTAGGACCAGCCTCTCCAGATGGCTGAAGAACTTCCCTAGGAGCGATTTCATCGAAGAGGTTGGTGACTTGATCACCCTTCTCAGTAGAGTACGGGGCCTCCCATCTTCTTCACAGTTCCATGAATGGATGTATCCATTCATTAAGATCATCCTCTAGGGTAAGCAAACTATCTTTTGGGGAGAATAGATCAACAACGCTATCCATGAACAACTGACCAGGGTACAGACCTCTTTTAAATTCTACATGACTTTGTACCTGGTCTACATAGCTGCTGCAATGCGATCTTTCCCAAGTTTGACAATAGAGGGAGATAGAAAGACTACCCCGGTCTACTCATATTATCCACAGTTGACACTTCAGGGGTCAACACATCATTTTAGATGAGTAAATGACGCATTCTTCACCGTATTTTTGTGTCTCTTCGATCCTCAGCTGGAGCAGAAGTGAATATCAGACGAGGCCTGGGCGGTAGTGAACGGTTATGGCTGTATGTTCCTCCAGTTCCCTACTTTTTGTTATCTTTGGGTTGGTTTTTACCAAGGCTACCCTTATATGCTCCCTAGGTTCCCTTCAGACAAATTAGTTTTAATGAAATTATGCCGACAACTAGTTGTTGTGCATACTAAACAAATGGAACTGAAGAGACCCGATTTTAAGTTTCTGATCCAGATTTGCAAGTTTTCAGTTGCTACATCAACCAAAGCCAGGGTCATGGAAATAGAAATGTAGATGGTTACCATCAAACCATTCAAGAGATGAGAGAAATTTGACTACAGGGGAGTCAAAGAGAAGATCAGAAGAAAAACTCAATTCTACGAACCCATGATTGAGGATATCTGGGTGGACCTGAGGATGACTGAAAAAATAAGGAAAATGGACTATTGCCATCTGACGTTGGAGCAGATAGAATACCTTAGGCTTGTAGAGATCCCTTCTAGTTTAATTGATGATGGGAACATCATAAACAACAAGTATCTGGCAGAAAAGGTTGCTAGTTCCCCTCTCCCTCCAATTCAGTGGTCTTAGGAGGAACTGACCTCTCTGAGAAAAAGATTTGAACCAATATTGGCTAACACCAATGATTGGTTAGTAGCCAAAGGGATCACCTTGAAATAATTCATTACAGGATCAGAGGCTGAATACCAAGCAAAATTAAAGAGGAAGGCAAAAAACTGAACAAAAAATAAAGGTGACGTTCCTTCTCCTTCTAGGCCTCACAAGCCTAGGATCATTTTTGTGTCCAAGAAGCCTAAGACTGCATAAGGGCCTGAAATAGTAGCTGAAGGAACCAAAGGTCAAAGCCCTAAGACACAGATAGCTTAGCCCATGGAAACACAGGATCAACCTTCAGAACGACCAGGTGTTGGGTCTCCACTCTCGCCAGGACAAGCACAGCCACTACAGAGCGCCTCTCCTTCTCCCCCTCAATCTCCTATGGTGCCCATTTCTCCTATCTCCCCAATCAGTGTTCCCTCTTCCAGAGCCACTTCTCCTTCCAGGGTTGTATTTGGTGATCCTCAGGGTCCTTCTAGAGGTTCCCCTCACTCTTCTGGGTCTATTTCGAGTCTATCATCTCCATCTTTCAACCTGCCACCGAGCCCTGCACCTGAGCCAAAATCAGTAATTGATATAGTTTCACCAGTTACTCTGACTGCAACTAATGTCACCACTAGTAGTGTGGAAGCTGCTACAGTAACATCGGTGGAGGCAACTATTGTTACAATAGGTACTTCTCTCTCGCCTTGGATGTCTGCTTTCACGCCGAAAAGAAAGAAAATGGCCATCTCCTCAGATTAATTCGATTTTGGCAAGATAGTGCCGGCAAAAGCAAAGGCTCCTAAGAGGCCAAAAATCCTCTCCAAGTTGGTCGAAGAAAAGGGGCAAAAATTTCTAGAAATCGCCAAGCCTCCTCAGGACGCAACCCTTAAGGGTTTTGAAATGAGCAGCTATTCCATCTCTCGTGTTGAACTTGGCAAAGTTACTCACGAAGGTGCAAAGAGTGATCTTCAGTCAGCCATGGACATTATGGTCCAAAAATTTGATAGAAAAAAGGAGATGAAGGACTATTATAAAGCCAAAATAGAGCAGTTAACAACAATGATCAAAAGGTTCACTATTCTGCCTGAAGCAGCGACTCTAGAGGCCTTTTCCATAGATGATCCAGTCATTCAGAAAGCTGAAAAGACCTATTTAAAGGGAAAAGTCATGGAAGACTATGTTGAAAGAATGCACAATCAGGGAGTCTCTTTGCTGTCAGAAGTTGCGAAAAGAATAGGTAAAATGAAGAAGTTACAGGCTCAGGTAGACGATTTTATCTCCCTTATTTCTCAAGAAATTGACAACTTAGAGAAAGATCTCAGCAGATGGAAGGGAATGAAAGATCTCAAGAAGAGTACTCTGATATCTATCGGTGTCATCCCCAACAAAGACTCCTATGTTGAGATCAAGGAGTCAATGGTCTTCAGGATCTAGGTACTCAAAGACTTAATTGATGATCTCAAAGCTTTCAAGGAAGCTAGTGAAAAGAGTGACCTGAGCCTGCTGAACAAGTTAGAAGAGCTGCCATGTAACTTGACCTCCAAGGATCATCAGTTCCTTTCAGCAGAGGAAATGATTCAAAATTTCAAAGAGATGATCCGGAAAGATTTTGAAGAAGTATCTTTCTCAATGACTTTGGTGGACAACATTCTGGATGCTCAGTTAACTTTGGAGAATTTGAAATCCAGGTTAACTGGCCACTCTAAAGCCATCACAGCATTGAAAGACGCACTGATCAGAGCAAGAGTTGTCTTCAAGAACGTAGTTGTGCCAGACAGCATGGGAATTTAGGCATCAATCGCCATGTACGATGCTCATCTAAAAAAGTCTGGCAGCAAGAATTGACTCTCTCTCTCCCCTTCTCTCTTCTTCTATCCTTATGCATTTCTGTTTTGTGCAGAATGCATGCAATTTTTTAATATGTAATTACATGTAAATTTTTTGAAAAAATATCTAAAAGTCAAAGATGAGTCATCTTTGACCAAGATATTTTATATATTTTATTATTTTCTATTTTTGAGGATTTTCTCCCTATATATAGTGGAGACCTCATTTGTAACTGATCTTGGAAAATTCAATAGCAAACACTCTGCTGAAATTGAAGCAACTTTTGAGACTTTGTGCTCAAATTTGTAAATCATATTCTGTTGAATGAATGAGAAGTAGGTTATTTCAGAATTTGTGTTGAGATTGTCTGTGTTGTTTAGGAAATAGTTCTTATGTCCCTTTTCCTGGTAATATCTTATTCATCTGATTTAATAAGCAAAGTGGGTGTGTTTATATTATCTGAGGGCACTTCTAGAGGGTATAAGATAGACTTTGTGCTACTTTTACCTTTGAGATTCTGTTATCTTTTGTAGTTTTAGGTGAAGACTTTGTGCTTCACTTTACTCTATGGTTGTACTTGTTTTGAATCGGTGAAAGAAGCTACGTAAGACTTTGTGCTGGCGTGAGCGTTCTTGTAAACTTTGTTACTTTAGGTGATTTCTTGCTCTCTATTTAATATCATTCTTGAAGGAAGAGGAGTGTTGTTAGCTTAAGGCCAGGATTTTCCCTCTTTTGTTCTTTGTACATTACCTCTAAAAAAAGAGAGGTAGATGCTGTTATACCACCCCTTGTGTTATTTTCCGCTTAACTATATATATATATATATATATATATATATATCTAGCATATAAATATTGATAGGGAACCTCCCCTTGATGATAAGAGAGATTTACTTCATTCAGATCTGGTAAACCCATACTTTTCATGGTGTAAATCTCCCTATGCTGTGGCTGATATACCCATTTTGTCATCAGTTAGTTGACGACAAAATATTCACCCAACATAGTGAACACCTGAAGTGCTCCCTGCCTCCTTTTTTTGTTCTTTGGAAATGGATTTGAGAATATATTTAATTCCTTAGCTTCTATTTGTTGTAATTTTGGTGCCTCTATGGGTGTACCCACATCAATAATGTTACCCTCAATCAAATCTTGTATCTTATGTTTTAGGCTTATGCATTTATTTGTTGTATGGCTTTGTGCCCTATGGTACTCACAAAATGCATAAAAATCATAATTATTTGGAAGAGGTTATGTCATATCTATGAATTAGGAATTTAAGTCAAAAGAGGGGGTTAGATCAAGTTTTAGCTGAAAATGAAAATAACACACTAACAAGCATGACATATCTAGGACTATTCACTAGGGGGAGATTAGTAACAAACATACATATGAAAGCAATAACTAAAACATGAAGAAACATTCCTTCACCTTACTTGGAGATTCCAAGTGGTTTGTAGAGTGGCTTGCTTAGCTTGTGCATCAAAGAGTCTTCATCAATGGAGTTGTTTAGCTCATCTCCTTGGCACCTTTGGATTGTGATGGCTTTGGCTTGGTTTAACAATTTGGAATAATAACACTAATTATATGAGGCTTTGAAATCATTTGTGCATGGTAACTTTACACTATCCAAGCTTAAAATTATGGTTTTAAGGCCTTGTATTTATAGATTTTTTCAAATGATCAGAATGAACTTGAATTGACCATTTCAATACGAAGATGTGTGGCTAAGAATCCATTCAATTTTGGAGGCTAAAATTAATAAATGCCCTCATATATATTTGAGATAGAGAGGCATTAAAGATGCATGAGAGGGCTTAAATATATATTTATGGCATTTATGGCTTGTGGATGCCACCCCATAGATGACCTCACCTGATGATGTAGATTTTAGAAACCAATTCCATTAATGAAATAATCAATAATTTCCATGGAAAATTAACTTAATCTCTTTATTCAAATTAATTATCCTTAAACAATATTTATCAATTTTGGTACAAATCTTGTCAATTGGTGCATAAATTAATCAAACTGGTTAAAATGTCATATTATTAGATCAAAATTTGACTGGATTGGAATTGGAAGGTGATGTTAGATGATTTGGAACCATTATCCCATTTAAGATGTTTCTAACATAAAAATAACAAAGGCACTTGTCTCATATAATAAAATTGGTAGAAAAGAGCAATTTAGAGCACCTAGGTATGAAAATGTCATTTTAGCTCGAAATGATCTAATCAAAGTTATCTATATCATAAAATACATTGCCCCATTTAGGGATACATTGGATAAAATTGGCACTTGTATATGACAAATTTGCATCATTTAATGTGTTTTAGTGTTTTTAGCCTAGATTGTGCATTTTGGTAGAAATTGGTCTAAACCTTGGTTGGAGGTTATTGGTGGCTAGTTTTAGGTGTCTATAGTATAAAAATATTTAATGGAAGGGAGAGATATGAAATTACATTCCAAGAGATGCTGTAAAACCTATGCTAGTGACTTTGGAAGGTTGATAAAGATTCGACATTGAAGAGTTGATCAAACCAAGTGAGGAGATGGCTTAGTACTGTGTTAAATGTGGCCTTTTGATTAATCTTGTTCTTGGTGTACCTTACCTTATATGGAGGTTTATTTGAAATCTTATCAGTTGATTCTAATCCATTGGTATATTTTAATTATCCCATTGATAAAAGCTTGACCTCTCTTTCTTTGACTATGTGGTATAAAACTATGAATGTTGGAAACATATTAAACAAGATAACTTCATGTAATGTTGGTAAAAGATTCTATTTGAAGATGTCTTGAATCATAAGACATATTCTATAATAGGCTCACTTGACATTTATTTCAACTATGTAACTTGGGCATATGAGATCTTGTCACTGATATTGATGGATAAGTGTGCTAAAAAGATGTCTACCAAAGGGTTGAATGTTTTGATAGATTGATTCAGTAAGTCATAAAACCATTGTAAGAAATAATCCTTTAAACTTCATGGAAACAATTTTGTGAGAAGCTAATCATTAGACACGTAGTCCAAACATGCTACGTAAAAAGTTTAGATTTGTTTCTCTAGGTCACACTTGCCATATTTAATGTAACATTAGGTGCCATGAATCTAGATGGCAAGGGAGTTGCCATAATGTAATGTGCCAAAGGTGTATGTAAGATAATATTAGAATACAAGGCATGTGATGACTTAGTGTCTCCCTTCTTAAGATGTAACACCTTAGCCTACAGAGTATGAACCTTGTGCATAAGGGATTGTACATATGGAGTAGAAGAAGGAGCCACAAGAGGTATAGTTGTAACTGAAAGTTGTTGAATTTTAATTATATGTTGTGCTAGCTGATTTGGCCCCATTATAGGTATAACCATGCTATTGACTTGGGGAGTTGACTATTAACCATTATTTGATTTGCTCTTAATTTATAATATGGATTGTAATATTTGTGCATGATCAAGGGGTTATTCCCAAATTCTATCTCTGAAGCTCTATAAGACCTCATATTTATTAGTAATTATGTTCTCATTATTAAGTGGATGGAGAGTGTCCCAATTTCTAATTTGTGTATCATCTTGTTCTTGATTATATTGTTCATATTCAGATGCATTATAATTGAAATCCACATAATTCGGTTGTGAAGGATCAACAATAAGAGTTACAATAGGTCCCTTATCCATGTTATAAATTCAAATAATAGGAATTTGAATATGATTTATAGGATTACCATCTAGCCTATAACTTCTTCTTAATGGAAGAAAGATAGATTTTTTAGATGGCATATAGTAAACAAATTGGAATAGAGATGATAAAATAGAATATATGAAATATAAACCCTAGGAACATCTAGGGTTAAGGTTTGAGCAATGTTCAAAGTAACTCAGGTTCACCAAATGTTTTATCCTTTTAGGGTTTAGCTTATGTAAATCCTATATTTTTATTAAAGGGTTAAGTAGAATAAATTAGGGAAATAATATGCATGAAATAACCAATGATTTGTTATAAATTTGACTAGTTTTGACTATCTAAAAATAGTAATAATCAATGTAATTAAAGAATTATCTAGAAAACACTTGATACAAATGATCTGAGTTCTGGAAATTGAGATGGAAGCAGGTCTGAGTGTCATCAATTGGATCCCTATGTTAGAATATCTCCTAGCTAGTAAAACCACATTTGGATAGTAGCATTTTGTGGATCTAGTGTCTTGATATTGACACTAATGTCCTCTATGTAGAACTATCCCAAACATTTAGGTGCACCTAGTCTATATTTTTGGGTTCTATTCCTATGTACATGAAGTCTAGAACTTTGTATTGTGCCTATAATGACTGATGTGTGATGTAAACCCTAATCCTCCTTACAAGTAAGGTATGCCTTAAAAAATGTGTTCATTAGTAGGATAAGTTAGACATCCTCAACACCCCAATATAAAGAGAGTTGTCTACATACTAATACTCTGAAGGATCAATCTTGATGTAGTTCTCTCTACCTAAGTACAAGTATAAGTGTAAGTGATGTTAGTATGATAGTGGCCTTTATTTCCTTGAGTGTGATTGAGATTGAAAATATGGAAAATATGATATTAGGGCTAATGTATTTGGTAGGATGTATAAGTAGGGTAGAATAGGGATTAATAACCTTAATTTTTCTCAATTTATTTCACATTTGAATGGGTATTTTTCATCTAATTTCCATCTAGTGGATAGAGGGTTAAAATGCATGTATTTATAATGTTCTATTGCTTATGTAGATAATAAAATATGTCTAGGCCAACCTTCAGAGGGTTTTAATTTTTAAAATATATTCATTTGGGAAAGTTAAGGTAAAGGACATAGGCACCATTTTGGGGACACTAGTGCCACATCGGTCTAGTGTCCTTAATGTGGTGCTAATGTCTAACTAGCAAAACACTAGGAATAAAAAGCTAGGATCCAAAAATGAGGGACTAAGAATGTGTTTGAGATGATTAAGGATGCCTGTGGGCCACATGAAGGCTAGATAAGTGTGATAATAGGCCCTAAGATCGGTCTAGGGATAGGTAGTCTCAAATAGTACTCTTAGCACGTAAATACCACTCTTAGGTGATTATAGTTTCTTACCATGATTGCATAAGGCTCATTGAATTTCAAGGATTTGATGATCCATTTAATTTCAAGTGTAATCCCCTTAATTTTTATGTAATTCATCTCTAGACACCTAAAGTTTTCTGGTTTACAATAAGTATAACAGGCAATAACATGTATTTTATTGTTACCTTGACCATCTAACCATAAAATGTCTCTGAGGATTTATTCAAATGGTTGATCTGAGTCTTATTAGACAACCAAAAATAACAATAATAAATATTATATAAATCAAGATTTTTTTGGTAAACTTAGATTTTACCGGGTAGGGAAAGAAGATGCCCATGCCATTTATCAAATTTATTGTCGATTCTAACATACATCCATTCCCACATTTATTTAAAAGAAGGGGAGAGGGAAAAAAGAATTCCTAATTACCTTACCATATGCTTTGGACCTCTTCATATCCATCCAAATTCAACAAGCCACTTCGGTGGGTTTTATTGCCAACGTATCATACAAGGTTTATGCATAACAAATTTTTATTTTGAAGTAGAGTAGTAGATTCAAGTTTAGAAGCCACTTGTTAGAGTTTTTACTTCTCTAACAGAGTAATATCATAAATGAAAAACATATCCAACAATTTATAATGATATGGAAGGGAGATAAATTTGATAGGGGGACCCACATAATCATTTCTTAATAAAAAATGCAAAACTTTAGTCATAATCACAAATAATGTTGGAGCCAAAGGGAAACCTTTCCTGATGGAGCACTAAAGATTGTTTGAATCAGTGAGTTCCCAATTGATTTAAATAACCATAGATGCATCTTTAAATAATGTGGTAACCATTCTATAAAATTATTCATGATAAATAAAATATTATTTTAAATATTAAGTATATATTTTAGTTATTAATATTATATAATATATAATATATAACATACAATATATGTTAATAATGTAAATAAAATCATTTACTTCATTTTAAGTATTTAAAAATTATAAAATTATGTGGATATTTACATGGATTTATATGGAAAGACATGTTAGAAAATGTGGTTGAAATTTCCCTTTCTTGTTATGTTTTATTTGTTAGTCTATCCTTACCCTGAAGTTGATGAATCTTCGATTAATATTTTTAGTATGAGTTTGAAATTTATGCCTTTAAGTTAAATACGTTTAAGAGCAATATAAAAATCATATAGCTTATAATTTATACTACTAATGAGTCCATTATTTTTATTGAGGACATTTATTGTTTGGTGGATTTGTCTGACTAGAAAATTAAGATAAAGAAACAAAACAAGGAAAGTGAGAATCCTACCATTGGGAGCCTAGAGAATGAGAGAATAAAAAGAAAGGTGATTGTATGGGTTTTTGAATCTTATAGATGGTTTTTGGTCATGATGTGGTGGTGAAAGGATTGGATCCCACCACTACACTTTAAAATATGACTTATTCTTTGTGCATGGAAAATGAAAATCCTGCTATAATATTGCCAAATTCAAATGGTGGTAGAGAATGAAATTTAGATGTAGAGCTTTAAATTATAACATGATATTTTTAATCAACCAAATGAGAAATTTAATGTAACTTGATATTTACATGTTATAATTTTTGTCATTTCAAGGATTGTAATTTCGGTAATTACTTATCTTAGCTCTACATTTAACACTTGATGAGGTCATCTATGTCATACTTAACACTATGTGTCATTATTTGAACAATAAGAAAAATATTTAAAAAATAGGTAGTATACAAAATGTCCCTACCTATGGCAAAAATTGAATGGGGATGTGAGAGGAATATCCCATAGCAAGACAACTCTATGGTGAGGGCACAACAATGAAAATGCCTTCGACATAATTAGGATTTTTTTGTTGAAGTCTCCATTTTTCAATGAACTAGAGAGAGGTCAACTTCTTTGTCATTTAATTTTAATTTTCTTCAATGTTAATGTTCCTTAAAAATATCAATAATAGAGATGGGGTAGTATGCAATCCAAGTATTTGGGTCTTTTTAAGTGTTTATCTTTTGTATTTGTATATGAAACTACTATTAATAGTGCCATCAATTTGTGTGGATTTTCTTTGAATTCTAATGAAATTAGTCTTTTAATGGATTTTAATTTCTATGGAAAATATAATTTCACAATTAACTTAGGTGGTAATGGTGATGAAGTAAAGTAGGGGGATGTGAATTCTTTATTGGGTCATTTTATATATGCATGTAATACACCAACACACACAACCAATGGATTTGATAAGAAATTAATTCAAATAGTATGCATCCAATCAAAAAAATATGGATTAGTATAGATTAAAAACCATCAATTTGGGCTTAGTGAGATAATAAATCAATTAGCTGAAGGTAAAGAGGAAAAATTAAGCAATCTAATGAATTAGAGAAGACCCACAATGAAAAATAGTGTGAAACAGAGGGTATTGGTTATGTGAAATCCAATGAGTTACAAACAATTGACAAATATCAAATTAATTAGTGTTTCTAACTTTGAAAATCTTATTATATTGAAAAATACATTAGAGAATAAAGACCTTGATGAGTCAAATGTTACCCAACTCAATCAATTACATAGTGATTTAGAGATCACCCACAACATAATCCCTAATGAACCAGGAAGTACCCACAATGAAAAATCTACTAAAGTAGAGAATGAATCATTCAATGCCCTTGATGTGGATGGAATGTCTATTGAAGATAGAGATGAGATGATTAAACCTACAGTGGTTGGGTTATTAAAAATGGTTCACAGGTCTCAGAATAATAGCAAGGAAAATACTAATAAGAAATGAAATGAACCAAGACTATCTCCAAAAGGTATATTTGACCAAGGATAAAAGCTTTTAAGAGTAGGAATAACTTTTGTTCTTGTGTTGTAAATCATTTTTCTAGTTTATTTTTCTAATATCTAAATGTCACCATTGAGGGTGCATTTATTCTTAAGATTTTTAGCCTTTGCTAATGTATGACATATAAACTACACATAAAAGTAGCTATGGTTGTGAATACAATTCACTTAAGTTGTACTGAGTCAATGACTAACCCCATATAATAATAAATAGCTTATTATCCTAAGAATATAGTTAAGTTATAATAACTATAGACAAATAAAACAAACTCAAGATTCCCAACTTTGAGTAAAAAATCTTTGAGGAGAACAAATGTATCCATAAGGAAAGAAAAAGTTTCTTACCTTAGAAATAGCTTATTATATTAGATAGAAGTTTATCCAAATGAGAAATAAAATTTTCCCATGCACAAGTGTTCTTTTTTTCTATTAATGGTGCTATGTTTTATAGTTATTCTAACAGTATAAACTGCACACAACCTTCCTTTATCGATTGGAAGATTTCTAGTCTAGGTTTGTCATCTTAACAAATTCAAAAATGTTTATATTTTAACTTAAAAAATGTCATTTTAAGGTCCCATAAATTTTATATTGAAATTGAATTTTAAATTAGAAAATGGGTTTCCCCAAAATGGTAGGAAAATATGGTTTTATTGCATTGCATTCTTTGATGAATATAAAAATTGGTGAGATGGGTGTTTAAATTTCCTATTTTGGTCTGTTTAGGCATGTCAGACCTGGGTCTACATTAGTTTAAGTAGATAATATTGGGAAAATATGGTGTCAAGTAGATAAGAGAATAGAGATACCCATTTGATGGGGATTCTTAGCCAAATGGTATCCTAAGCTTGGCTATGTACTGCCATGTTTGTATTACATCTTTGTGATAGATATATTTATGTGAAGAGGATGTGAGACCTGAGTTTATTTTGGGCTAGTAATATGATGTATAGTAGGGAATTATCTTGTGTTAAGGCTTGATCAATGCCATGATGATGCCCAAAATAGACATCTTTGTGATGGGGATTCCTAGCTGACTAGTATCTGAAGATATACATTGCATTCTCTTATTTTTATGGTAGAATTATGATACATGCTATGTGTGAAAACACTTTTTTTTGGGATGATTAGAAAACATTATTAAAAACACATCCATGGTAAAGTAGAGGAATTATCTTATGTTGGTTATTTTTTTATTTTAAGGAAATCATTAAGAGCAAGTTAATTCAAGGTTCAAGTATTGGGCATAAGATATGTTTTACACTATTTGCTTGATCACTGATCAATAAATTCTCCTAAAAAGACATAATTTATTTTTCATATGAGGTTTTGGGGAGAGGGGAGTGGGTTTGGATTCTTTGGTTTTATACTTATGTTTTAGTGTGGGAATTATTGACACATATTTCAAATTAACCCAAGTATTGGATGAGACCTAGATCTTATAATTAGAGAATTTGAAGCTATTATTTTTATTCATTTTATCTCAAAAATAGAGCATTTAAATCTACTTTAGGGTTACAAATAGTCCTAGTAGCTTATGATATTAGACTAACATGCATGATTTTTTAGGGGAATGATGACAAAGGAGGACAATGTAGAATAGGGGAATGATGACAAAGGAGGATAGTGGAATGGTGATGATAACATTAGAAGGGAGTAATATAAGGTAGGATAAGGTAAATGATAATGGGTGAGAAAAGGAGTTTTCAAATCTTGACTTGAAGTTTTCAAATCTGAACTCAAAGAGCAAGAAAGGAGATGGTGATGGAAAAAAGGAGCTCACATAGGTCAACAAGTTTGATGCCATGTCAGTGGATGTACTGACATAAGGAATCTCATTAGAGAAAGGTGTCATTTCTAGCTCTGTGAAATTCAAGCTAATGTTAGGTAAGATGTCCTGGTGTAATGGATTGATTGGTTAAATGGGCAAGAAGGAGATAAAATCCATGGAATATCTAAAATCCATCAGAGATGGAAATAATATACACATTAAAGTCATTCCCTCACTCATTAACCATGCTTCATTAAGGATGGAACAAAACCTAGTGTGAAAATTCATGGGAGTAGTATTGAATGGTTTATTCATGATCATATTCAATAACCTGGAGGATGGTGCTAATATTCTTGCTGGAGGTCCGTGGTTCTTTGGAAAATTAGGTGTTTTTCTCAAGAAATGGGAATTAAGTTTTGAACTTGAAAAGGAGAGTATAAACCAAATACCCATATGGGTTAGAATTTTGGGTATCATAATCAAGTTTTGGGAGGAGGATATATTTGTAAGCATAGCTAAATCATTTAGGTATCTTATAGCCTTGGATTCAACAACAAAGGCATGAACTAGACTTATCCATGTCAGATTTTATGTAAACACTTTTTTGAATCAAGAGTTACCAAACTCCATAGTGTTACACACACCTTTTGGTGTAAGAACATAAAATATAGAATATGAAAGATCTGCCATGATGTGTGATAAATGCCACAAATTTGGAAATTTTGCAAAGGCATGCCTTTTGGGTCCAAACACAATGACATGGCAAAGAAAGGGAGGAGTTTAATTTAAAAATATGGAGCCTGAGATCTATTAGGATAAAATAAAACATAGATTTATCCCCCAATCACATACAAAATAAACTATGAAACAAATCAATCAAACATACAAAAAATAATCATAAACATGCACAAAATAAGATACACCAAATTTAACGTGGTTCACCCAAGATGGGATACATCCACCAAACTTGTCCAGTATATTATTTTCTTTAATACAAGGGAGAAACAAATCCTAAAATAAACCCTATTACACCTCTTTACCTCTTTCTACCTCCTCTCTATGTGCAATATGTTTCATCTTTTATCTCAACCATGTAACAATACATTTTAGGGAAAAAATACCTAAACATAACCTCTACCATCAGATCTAGAAACCTTTAATCAATGGTCCAGATTGACTATGAAATTAAAATTTTATGTAGCAATTTTATTAAAATTTTTGCTTTAGGGGCAGTACCCCTAAACTCCCACTAGGACACGTGGTCCCCAAACCCCCCATCAATAAGGGGGATTCCCCCCCTTGTAACCCCTTGTGCCATCATAGATACAAAGAGTGAGACCCAAAACCCAGCTAAAATAACATCATATTTTTAACCTCTAATCTTGGAAGACAATCAAGATCCACACCAAACAAGATCCCTCTTCCTAATTTAGATGCAACTAGTCCCAGTAATAAATAATCAAAGGAAATTAGTCAGGTTTAGAAGGGAAGAAAAATGAGGAACCATAAGTAAAACACATATTAGAAAAGGAGAATACAACTCAGCTAGGTAAAGGAGTAAATCAAAACCCTTATGAATAATTAAATTCATTAAAAATATAGAAATATGTGGACAAGAAAGAGGAAGTCTTGGAAAAAATAAAGTCATCCAACAAATAATTATAGTGGAAAGGTAGGATCATAAGGTTGCTAGCCTATAGACTCAAAATAAATTTCAAATCTTGGAGCAAGAAATAAAAGTGAAAGATTAGAATGAGTAAGAATCAGATTCAAATGAGTACATATAAAATAAATTTGTTGTAGTGGAGACAAGTAATGAGGAATTTAGGGACAACAAACTAGAAAAGTGCACTCCTAAAATGTACACAAAGACAAAGGTAGTGTCTTCAATGGTCACTAAAAGGGGCACAAAAGGTCAAGCTATTAAAACTCTACCTAAACTAGGAAAATCATATAAAAAGGAGCTCATTTTTAAAATAACTGAAGAAGATATAGCAGATGGACATCAAAATACTCTTCCTTTTAAAGGGGGTCTTCCCTCTCTAAAATGTCAATCATGTTTCTTCTTACTTGAAACATAAGAGGGATGCACAACACATGTAATCAAAATGTCTTTAGAGATTTTATAAAAAATAATAAAGTAAAAGTTTTGGCTATTCAAGAATCTAAGATAGAAGAAAGATATTTGTTGAATCATAAAAAATTATACTGGAATGAATCAGTAGTTTGTATCAGTACATCAAGAGCCTCTAGAATAATGATTACATTTTGGGATCCCAAGTACCTAATGGGGGAACCCATTCTCAAGTCTTAACACCATGTGGCTATACTTTTTATAGACATTATAGAGAAAAAACAATGGATTTTTTCAAATTTGTATACAACCAACTCTAAGACAACATGCAAAAATTTGTGGGAGGATATTAGATCTTTCAGAAGTAATTTCTTTCATATGCCATGGATCTTGGTGGGAGATTTCAACTCACCCCTATACCATAGAGACAAAAAAGGAGGTAATATAATTTGTATGGACATCATAGATGAATTTTATTTTTTAATAGCTGACATTAGTTTAATGGATTTATATCTTAGGGGGACAAAGTTTACTTGGTCTAATCGGTGACTTGGAGAAAATCTTATACAATGTAGACTAGATAGAGTTTTCATCTCTTTAGAATGGCTCCAACATAAAGATCTTGTACTCAAATCATTACCAAAAATAGATTTAGATCACTCTCCTTTAGAATTAAACATCTATGATCAATAGGCCAAGGATTCTAGATAGGCCAAGGAGCACATGTGGTTCTCCCATCCAGATATCTAGGACAAAATGGCAAAGTGGTGGACAAAAAATGATAGAGGCTCAACCATGTTCAATCTTACTAAATTTTTTAAGAGGGATAAACTTATGTTTAGATATTGGAATAAATGGGTGTTTGGTAATGTTCACATGAAAAAAACAACCATCATAGTGGATCTAGTTAAGATTGAATAAGAAATTAAAGAAAAGGGTTACGAGTTAGAGATTAGCATAGGAAAAACAACTGTTATGTTAGTATCATACTATAGCTTCTAGGGAAGAATCTCTATGGAGGTATAAATATAAGAACATATGGTTGAAGGAGGGTGATAGAAACACTACATTTTTCCATATCTCTACTCTTAAACATAGGAAACATAATGCCATAAGGGAGATTACTAACAATGAAGGGAAACTATCCACCGATGTGGAAGAGATTAAACAAGCTAGTGTGCTTTTCTACAAGAATATGTATAAAAATGACTTCAATAAAAAATTGGTTTTGAACAAGAATTCCTACATGCAATACCTAAATTGATTAGCCAAAAAGATAATGATATGATTACAACTGATACTACTAATGATGACGTAAAATTTATGATTTCAAAGATGAATCTGGACAAGGCTCCTAGTCTAGGTGAGAATCTAATTGCTTTATTCAATATTTTTTGGGATATTATTGGTGAATATGTAGTTTTAGATATAAATGAATATTTAGATTCTGGGTAGCTATTTAAAGAATTTAACTATACATTTTTAGTGCTCATTCCTAAGAAAGAAGGGGCAGTTAAGTTTGCAAATTTTTGGCCTATTAGCCTATGAAACTCTTTTTACAAAATCATTACCAAGCTAATAGCCCTGAGAATGTAGCTAAGTATGGAAAAAATATTCAATCACAATAAATAGGTTTCGTACCAAGAATACAAATCCAAGATGGACTGATTATGGTTCATGAAGCCATACATTATATGGAAAAAAGTAAAAAGGTAGCTATGGTCCTTAAATTAGATATGGCCAAGGTGTACGTTAGACTAGACTAGAACTATCTAGATAGAGTGATGATCAATTTAATTTCAATAATAAATTCAGAAAGATCATTAGAGCATGTATAGCCACTTGCATTATATTGATTCTTGATAATGGAGTGGCATAAAGATTCTTTAGAAGTGATAAAGGAGTTTGGTAGAGAGATCCACTATCTCCATTACTTTTCATAATCATGGCAAAATCACTAAGTAGGTACATTTCCAAGGCTTTGGTTGATGATGAATTGGGAGGCTTCAAATCAACTAGATTTTTTGATCCTATAACACATCAACTTGATGATGACGCTATTCTATTGGCTGAAGCTTCTATGTAGGAATCTAAAATTATAAAAAAGATTTTGGTAATGTACGAATTTTTTTATAATCATAAAATTAAATTTGAAAAGAGTTCAGTCTATTTTTTCAATACTCCAATGAATACACAAACTAGGAAATCTATGTTATTGGGTTATCAAATTAATTAACTTCCTTCCACTTATCTAGGAAATCTTATCATAAGTAATAAACTTTAGGTTTCAACATGGAATCTATTGATTGAGAGACTCCAAAAGGTTATAGGATGGAAAGGTAAAATCCTCTCTCAGGTCAGAAAGGTTGTGTTGATTAAGAGTGCCCTATAAAGTCTCTCAGTTTACATTCTATCCTTATTTAATATACCCAAGGGAGTGGAGGATAAAATTATTAAGATCCAAAGAACCTTTATTTGGACTGGGATGGAGGAAAAAAGCAAATTTCACTTGGTGGCATGGAATAAAGTTTGCAACCAAATATCCTATGGCAGTCTGGGCATTATAAATTTATAGTTGATTAACAAAGCTATTATTTCTAAATTTGTTTAGAGATTCATAACCAAGGATTCATTTTGGGGAAAGTTTTTTTCATATAAATATCTTGAAGGAAGAGACCCAATTGTCTTACTGTCTAATGTTCATTTTTTGAGAGGCTCACACATTTGGAATTTTTTAATTGCCAACAAAGAGTTAATTAATGAAGGGTCCAAATGGCAAATAGGTGATGGTAGGAATATAGATTTTTGGAAGGATAAATGGATCACTGAGGTGATACCCATATAAAGAGATACTGGTGTCAACCTTCAAGATAATTTGAGGTATAAGGTTAAGGTTATGGATTATTGGTAGGGAAGGGAGGGATTTAGAAAATGGAAAGTTCTGAGTCTGGACATCATAAATCATGATGATAACTTGAATTTAGATGAACTAAATAATGTTTTATGCATTATTCATATCCTAGGAGTTGAAAATGAAGATAAACTGGTCTAGAAGGACTCATTTCATGGCCAATATAAAGTTAAATTAGGTTATGATATAATTTATCAAGAACAAAAGGATGTGGTTTATTGGAAAGGACTATGGGATAAATGTATTATCCCTAAAATTAGCTTCTTCTTATGGGTTGTTATTCAAAATAAAATTTTGATAGTGGACAATATGAGGAAAAGAGGATGCATTATTATGAATAGATGTGTATTATGTGAAGAGGATAATGAATTAATGTTTCATTTATTAGTAAATTACTCTTTCACATAGAAAATTTGGATTTTTTTTCTTTAAAAAATTCAATATTTTATGGGTGCAACCTTGTTCACTTATGGAAGTTTGGCTGTCTTAGAGTTGTCTTTTCAAAAACACACATCTCAAGAAGATATGGAACTTGACTCTATCATACATTATATGGGGGTTTGGGAAGCAAGGAACAATAAAATATTTAGGGGCAATAGGCTCAATAGTAAAGATATTTTAGAAATAATCTTTAACTATATCAAAGAAAACTACAGGTCAGTTCAAATCAAGAAAGATAAAAAAATGCTTCCCTTTGAACACGTTCCAACTCAGAATTTGCAAATTGACACTTTAGACATAAGGAAACTAGACCCCAAAGATGAAATAATAAATATAATGAAGTGCAAACCCACTCCCAAGGGATGGATGAAGCTCAATTTCAACATATCTTCAAAGGGAAATCTGAGAACAGTGGGGGGGGGGGTAGAATTATCAAAGACCATGAAGGCAAGTTGATTTGCACTTATGTTCGAGACATGGGTTTGAAAAAAATTATTGGGATAAAGAGCTAGGTTCACTATGGGGGATCAGATTGGTAAAACAAATCAATGTACAAAATCTTTTAGTAGAGGGTGACTCCTTGAACATTGTTATTTATTTGACTAGTAAAAATCTTATAAGATGGTCTATCAAGCATTGATGAAGCTAGAGAATTTTTGAAATGTTTTCAACATGTGAACATAAAACATACATATAGAAAAGGGAATGGGATTACTGTCTGGTTTACAAATGGGGGAGTCAACAATGTGGGTTTTAAATCTTGGATAGGTTATGAAGACCTCCCTAGGGAGTTGCTATTAAAAGTTACTAATGAAGGAAATAATAATGATATGCATATGGATGATTTCTCAAATGTTTAGAGGGGACATTAATTTACATAAAATAGGTTAGGGACTCAGGTCCCATATGGTTAATATTAGGGTTTTGAAGGAGAAGCATCTAGAAGGGGCAAAGTGTCTCAAAGATGACCAAAACTCAATACACTATTACTTCTCTTTTTAGATCAATCGGGGGAACAATGATGGAAAATTTAACTAGAGTGAAGGAATGAGGAACAAAATGGGTTTTACAAATAGGATCAAACCTAAACTTAAACTAGAAGTCAAAAAAAGTGAAAGAGTATGGATTGATTTAATGGTAGGTGGTTTCACAAGCTTTATGGAAAGAATTGAAGGTTTTGATAGACATCTCTCTATTATATTTAATAAGGCTTGGGAGGATAGGTCTATGACCATTAATAGTGTCATGCTTGACATAACAGAAGAACTTAACTCCCATGTGACTAGCCTATCAATTGATGAGACTAAGAGCTGCTACACTCCTAAAGAATTTAAATTGGATAAAGATACTTTTCTAGAAGATGGTGAATAGTTGGTATAACTACACAACATATTTGATAAGGAGTCACTTCCTAGGCCTTTTGTTGAGGTATCCTTTCATTTGATTTAGTACATTAACTTATAAGGTAAATATAATTTAGTGAGATGGTCTATGTTTAAAATTCTAAATTATTTTAGGCATGGTCTGTATTTTAGTCTTCCTTTCTTTATTCTCAAATCTATGGAGACTTATATTCTAAAATTCAAGAATGGAAATTATTCCAATCCGAGGTATGACGGGGTAATATTATTTATTTTTGAGTACTTTAAAGGAATGAACTAAATCATGTCTGACATCTCTCAAAACTAGAAATAAAAGCATGAGGAGGGGCCGGTAGACATAAGGAAGATTAGACAAATTTGAATTAAGTATCTAGTAACCCAAGCAGGATTTTGGGAAGTGAGAAAAAAATTGTTGAGAAGGATAATGTCAAAAAGGTGAAAACTATAGAAAAAAAATTAAAAAACATCAAAAAGAGACTCATAAGTACGTCAAAAACCTCTAAACACAACAAATAAAAACATGGGAAATAGGGGAATAATGGTGTGTAGGAGGTGCAAAACAAGAGGGGGGAAGAAACTATTATTGAAGTGGATAGAGACAGTGAGGAGATGGAAGAGCATAAAAAAGAGGGAGAGAAGGAAAGAGAGAAGGATCAGGTATATATTACTATGGAAAAACATAAAGAGATTGGGGAGACTTTAGCTCTAGAAAAAGGGGAAATAATACATAAATAAAAGGACCAAAACATGGAGTTTAATAATCTAGTAACGTCACTCAAAATCAAGGAGAACATAGATAAAATTATGGAAGAACTTGATCTCTAAAAAGCCATAACGAAATGGTTTATGCATGAAATTAATGAGATGAAGGTAAAGATGAATGCTCTTTAATATAAAAATGCTAAAATGTCTCAAACCTTGGCTACTAGGGATGAGGACAACCTGATTTAGGGTCTGAATTTCATGGTGGAGTTATTATAACATGAAAATGATAATTTGAGGAATAAGATAAGTTTTTTTGTAAATTGTAGGAAGGCTATAATGTATAAAGGTATTCAAAATGTTGAATATCTTAGGACACATCGTAGAGAATTATTTGAACCCAACTATGTTGGTAAAGGTAAGGGTAAAAAGGGGCAGCGTAGTGGTGCTCAACACACTCTAGTTCATGAAATTTTATTGATGCAAATAAATATGAATCTCAAGAAAATGAAGGCATGATAGGAAGATGCATATGTAAGCCTAGAATTATATTAGTGTTTTTGTTGAATAGTGGCTATATCAAGGCTATTTTATAGTTTTTTCTAGACTATGTTGGTCCTAGTTTTTATCTTTGGCTTAGATAGCTTATTGTTTCTTTTGTACTTGAACTTATTTTAGGGTTTGGGGAACCTAGTTCAAAAAAATCCCCCCTTTAACCTAAAAAAAAAAAAAAAACATGCATGCATCTCTGATATTTAACCACATTAGGATTGGGCCACTGATCATTATTTGTTATTTGTAACATACAAAACACCATCTCATATTAATCTCAAGTTTTGAATTATTGGAAAATATGATAGCCATGTTAAAATTTATTTTAGTTCTTTTGTAATCTTCACAATGTAAGTTTATGATATTTTTTATGCGTGGAGAATCTTTCTTATCCCAATTATTTGAAAAATGAGTGAAATTTTTGTATGAAGTTCAATTCTTATAAATATAGTCTAAAATTAATGATAATGATGAAAGAAGCATATGACTCACTAACTTTGGTCTTGGATTTCTCAATAAAAAACTAATGAGATTCAGTATATCATTTCAATGAATTGATGTCATAGAGAAAACATTAATTCTTTTTAGAAACACTTTAAACCCTTTATAGATGCACAAAAAAGGTCATCATTTATACAGAGTTTATAGAGCCATGAACTTCTGACAGTAGAATGTAATGATGTCAAACTCACTACTAGTTATTTAATAAATTTTATTGGTGGCCATGCATGACTCATTATACTTTGCCTCAAACACATCATTACATCGAACACATGTTGAATTCCCATGTGAATGCCATAAACTGTGTACCCATTATGTTATATATTATATTTTATATTATGATCACACCCTTTACGTAAGATCACATGGGGGAATATTTTGATCACCTTGGGTTTTAATATAAAAATAATATTAAGATCTACCTCGAATGTGGTGCTGACATCCCATTTTAATGTCATGGATAATTTTTTTTCCATGAACCTATGACAATATGGAATTAGGTCTATAAATAGGTCATGAACATAAGTAAGTAGTGGCTATAGCCACTTTAAAGTATTAAGATCACATTAGTTTCTTTTGGGATCACAACCACCACATTATAGTTAATGATTGAAGCCAATCAAATTATTGTGTCCACCCCAATCAATTGTGTAAATGGCATGATGAAAAAAAATGGTTTTTTTATATTTATATATAAGTTATGATTAAGTTTTAGACCATTTAGTTTATTAATAAAGTGACCTGTAGAGTAAAATTTTACTCTACGTTGCATTCAAATTTTTGATTTGAGCACTGCAATTTTGGTTCCTGCACATCTTGGATGAAGCAGCAGAGTTTTGGAGCAGAGGACGGGTTCATTTTTGCCCAAGTGTCGAAGTGCAGCAGAAGCTGCCAAGTGTCGCTCTCTATGCACGATTCCTTTTTTGTTCTTTTCATTTCAATTTTGTCCAAAGTATCAAATTTGGGTGGATACCTCCAAGTGTCACTTTCTGAGGATGGAGCTAGCTAGCTGGTGACTTTTGAGGACCCTTTTGTAGCTTTTCAGAGAACCACGGATCATGCCACATACCTAGTGGCAGTTAAGCAGAATGCACCACATGTCAACATTCGAGTCTCGTAGAGGCACTCATGTTTCATTTTACCTTTTTTGACCAAGTAGTATAGAAAGTGGAAAGCATCAGATGGCAGTTGCAAAGACCCTAAACTACCTTTTTGATGAAGCAGTGGAAGTCTCCACGTGTCAACTACTGAGAGACTTTATTTCAACACCTAGATCTAGTACTTTTGTTCAACGCATAAACGCATCATTTCATTTTACTAAAGTACTGAAGTACAACAGAGGTTGTCAAGTGTCACTTTTTGAGTCCCTCTCTATCCCATCCCCAATAGAAGTAGAAAATGCCACGTATCTCCCTTAAATCTGTAGAAGCCTCCATGTGTCAACGTCTAAGAGATCATCTTTGAGTTTAATTATAAAAGGCATGGTGGATCTAAAGTTTTATTTCAAGGGTAAATGGAGGCTGCCAAGTGTCATCATCCAGAGGAGCCTAACCCACATCTTGAATATTTCTATAAGAAAGAACTATAAAAGAAAGTGAAAAGCACGAAGTGTCATTTTTTGGTGCCTTCTAAGCATTAAGATGATTTTTGAGGGAATTGACTAAGTGTCCTCTTCCATTTCCATAGAAAAAAGTGCTCATTTACCTGTTACAGCAAGATGGAGGGAAATTTGGTGAGAGTTATTCTTGGTAGATAGAATAGTGCACCGGGTAGATTTATTGGGCTTGCGAACATTGAAGATATTGTCTGTTTGTCCCCTAGGGGATTAAGGTGGAACAGACATTTGTGCGGCCCAGTAGGTGATGAAATTTGAATTTTAGGCATGAAATGAGGTACCAAATAGGAATTAAATGCACTGAATTAGGATGTATCCAAGGCATTGAATGCGCCAAAGTTAAAAAATCATTTTTTGTTTGGGAGTGGGAGGTTATAAAAGTGGAGGAATTGTAAATAGAGAGGAAGCAGGGGGGAATTCTATAGTTTTAGACTTTCTATAGTTCTTGACCAGTAATATCATTTGCTCTTGTCTCAATTTTCTTGAGTTGTGAAGTTGATATAATCGTGCATGTTTCTATGCCCTTTATGTGGCTGAATAAATTAAGGAAATTTGAGCTCCATGCCTTAGTTGGTATTATTTGTGTCATTTGCAAAGTAGTCTATACTGTAGATTTTCTAGTGTTGTGATTGGAAATGTTATTTGATTTTGTATCATTTTCTGGAGTCTAAAGTTTTACATAACTATGCATGACTTCTACACCTCCTATGTGATTGCAAGATTCTAACAAGAAGATTGAACACTATGCCTTTGTTGACAATTCTTGTATCTCAGCAAAAGATCTCCCTATTGTGAGCTTTTGTTTCTATTATTTTGACCTTTTACATTGATCATGCACTTATCTGCTCTTAAATGTAATTGAGTCCTATAATAGTTTCACTATCCTTAGGTTAGGATTAGGATTACACTCAGGCACATCGCCATAGTTAGTTTTAATTCCTGCATTTTGCATGTTTGTTTAGTCTCCTATCCCTTTTCCCCAACACCCAATACAAAAGAAGAGACCAGCTTCTCTAAAATTTGGAGGTTGTTTCAAGCTGCATCATCCCATAGTTTGAAACTTCCCATTGTTGATTGGTTAAGATCTAGCTCAATTTTATGCCATCAACAGTTTCTGGCATGCCCAGTGGGACCAGTCTTGAAGTTTATTTCAAGACCACATGAACCAGAGAGTTACAAGGAGTCAGAGCTATGGAGCAGTCACCAGATCACAATCTGCTATAAACCCAAGTATTCTTTTGCTGCCTCTAGTATTTAGTCCAAGAAGAAGAGCTAACCAGTTTCTACCAATATGAAACATGGGAGCCAACATCCCCCCAAGAAATTATGTGAGCTAGAACACTGGTAGCCCCTTAATCCTCCCAACACCCCCAGCTGTTTGGGACCCTATTCCAAGAAATGCTCTAAAGGCTTTGCCCAAATTTAGTGGGCAAGACTCAAAAACACCTATGGAACATCTTCAAGATGTATTAGACATCTGTGCCATACATGGTGTCACAGAGCAAAATGTGGCCCTAAGATTGTTAGCATCCTCATTCAAAGGGAAGGCTGTAAAATAGTATCGGTCTTTGACCCCAAATACCATTTCTACATGGGACCAGCTTGGAGATCTATTTTTTGAAAGATTTGTAGAGAAGGGTGATAAATCTTCCCTATTACATCAATTGATCACTATCCAAAGGGGACCTCAAGAGGACATGATTGACTTCAATACTAGATTCCAGAAAACTTGGGACAAAATCCCTGTTGCAGCTAAGCCACCCCCTAGTATGGCCATAGTATTCTATCTCAAAGCTTTAAATTCAGACATATCTGTTATGATTCAGTCACTGGGAGGACACACTTTGCCAACATCTTATACCCTTGCGGTCATAGATGAGAATCATTTAATTGATGCTGAAAAGTTACTTCCAAGGCCTCCCATGCATGTATTCCTATAAATTACCTTGCCCTTAGCCCAAGAGGTTCCTAAGACTGTAAGCCCACCTACGTCTATGTATGCTTACCCTTCATTATCTGTGAAGCAACTGGCCCCCACTCAGTCATCTGAGATGGACGATATCAAGAGTATGCTAAGGACATTCTCCAATGAGCTGATTAATATGAAGAGGCAGAAAAATAATTTCCCTAAGCCTCCTTATCAAGGATATCAAGGAAATAGGTTTGCATCCCAACCAAACCAATATCAAAGCCCTCCAAGGCAAACCAACCATCAACCAACAAATCAATTAGTTGCAGTTCCCACACCCTCACAGGCCATTCCTCCCAACTCAAATAGGGAAATGGTTCCAGGCCAAAACAATTATGTGGATGATACTAATGCTTGGTGCTTCCCTTGCAATGATGCTCACACACCCAGAGATTGTCCTAGAGGTAATCTACAACAAAGGGTAGCTGAGTAGAGAAGAATGGATGGCCAGTTTGCCAATACCAGTAGTAGTCAAGCATACCAGTCTCCCAGCATGCATAATTTAGTTTTAGTGGCTCAGATGCAAGGAATGTCCTTGAAACAAGAGTAAGAAATAGCACCAGAACATGCTTTGTTCTCATGGGTTGAAGATGAAGAAGTAGTTTTATTGAACGAAGCATCTACCTCTCAAAGGCCAGTAATGCAATCTGACTACTATACCAGATCGAAGAGGAGAATGGTGGAGCAACATAAGTTTGTAAGTGATCAAGCCAAGAATAATCCTCCATCTTAGGGACAAAGGAATGCTATTGTTAGACAAGAAGTACCCTAATTGGTACAATATCAAGGGATCCCTATCCAGATTCAAGAAAAGACAAGGTATCTTTATTTCCAAAAAACTTAGTCTTTGGTACCGATCAATGTAGTGGACCAATTAAAGAGGACTCCAGCACAAGTATCTATATGGGATATCTTTGCTATTCTTGAGCAAAAGACACTACTGTAAGAGGCTATACAAGGGAAATTAGTGCCTGAAGGTGCTGTTACTAGGGAAGGACCTGCTAGAAAGGAAAAACTCAAAGATACGGTTCCTCCAATGATGACAACCTTCCTGAACAATGCAACACAAGTAAATCCAAGCCAGAGCCTTTCTATTTGACTCTGATAGTTGCAAAGAAATTTCTGCATAATGCATTGATAGATTCAGGGGCTAGTACCACTATGATGCCTTGAAAATAAAATATGAACCCCTTGCAAAAGGAGTTATGTAGCTAGATGGCAAAATAGTGCAAACCATAGGGAGAATAAAACAACTCCCATTGCAATTATACACATGTCCCAACATAATTGTCAACCAAGATATAGTTGTCAAAGATATACCTCCCATCTTTGGTTTATGTTTATCTAGATTTTATAGCAAAAATAGGAGGGTATATGTCTCTTGACTGGTCCCATCTCATCCTGAGAACCAGATATGGTTCAAAGATGAAAATTCTATTTGAACCACTATCCAAAGACCACATCACCAATGAACCAACAACAAGATTAGAAGCAAATCATGCCATGATGAATAAAAAAGAAAGAAATTTTGTCGAAGAGCTAGGAGACTGGACTGAGCATGATCAAGAAGAAGAAAATAGCCAGTTGTTGGCTATGATGCGTAGCGACCTGTATGGGAACTATGAATCTACTAGTTTGGGGATGTATGTCATTTTTGATGAGGATCAGGTGGTCCCAAATGTTATAAGGAAAGAGGCACCTACTGCTCAAGATTTTGAAGTTTAGACTCTGAATTTTGATGGGGCTAGAAGTAAAAATGGTGCTAGAGCAGGAATTTGTCTTACTACTCCAAATGGTGAAATTTTTTTAAGGGCTATTCGATTCCAATTTTCTTGCACTAACAATGATGCAAAATATGAATCTCTAGTACATGGGCTCCTGTTAGCCAGGAAAAAGGGAATAAAGAACCTAAGAGTAAGAGGAGATTTAGAATTAGTAGTGAAGCAAATTTAGGAAAAGGTAGCAGCCAAGAATGTGAGAATGAGATCCTACAGGCATAGGATTTGGGATTTGATAGAAGATTTTGAAACTTTTAATATTGAGATAATCCCTAAAAGTCAAAACTTTGAGGCTAAAAAGATGGCTCAAATTGGCTCACAGTTTAACCTAGCTACTGGCCTATTGGTTAACAATGAGTAAGTAAAAGTTATAGTGAGGCCAACCATCCCAGATAATGATGAGAATTGGTAAGTGTTTGACAATGATGCTTAGGTAGTCTCTTTCTTACAACATTCAGATGAGTTTGTGGATTAGTTGCAAACTAGAATTGAAGAGGCATATGGTGATCAAATTATACAATTGAGGACTAATAAGCTCCCTAAGGGATTGATCACCTTAGAAACTTGTTTGACCCAGAGGATGTAAGCTTGGTAAGGAAAGGGTTCCAGATAGATCAAGCAGACTATTTTGAGATAAAGGTGAGTGACGAGAAGAGGCTAAAAGTTAGGAATTCTACAACTCAAGAAGAGAAGGAAAAATTAGTCGAGTTGTGCCAAAAGTATGACAGAGTCATAGCTTGGAGCTATGAAGACCTTCTTGGATACAACAGAGACATTATCCACCACACAATAGAGTTGACTGAGGGATCCAAGACCATAAGACAGAAATAGAGGCCAGTAAATCCAAGGATTGAGCCTCTAATGGTAGATGAGTTGCAAAAACTTTTAGATTCAAAAATAATATTTCCAATCAAACACTCAACTTGGGTATCAAATCTAGTCCTAGTTAGAAAAAAGCATGGAGATGTAAGACTATGTGTAGACTTCAGAGATCTAAATAGAGCATCTCTGAAAGACCACTATCCCTTGCCCTCCATGGAACAAATTCTACAAATTATGGCTAGATCAAAGAGGTTTTCTTTACTTGATGGTTTCTCTGGGTATAATCAAATTTGGCTAGCAAAGGAAGACCAGTATAAAACTACTTTCACCACCAAATGGGGGACATTTGCCAATGCAAAGATGCCATTCAGCTTAGCAAATGCTGGAGCCACCTTTTAATAGGTGATGGATATAGCCTTTGGTGAACTTATAAACAAGGTCATCTTGGTTTATTTGGATGACCTCACTATTTTCTCAAAAAATGCTGATGATCATTTTGATCATTTAGAGTCTGTCTTCAAGAAATGTCAAGATTTTGGGATATCTTTGAATCCCAAGAAGTGTATTTTTGCTGTACCTCAGGGTAAACTATTGGGGCACATAGTATCCAAGGAAGGGGTTTTTATAGATCCCGAGAGGATCACAGCTATAATGGACCTACCTCTCCCAGCCAATAAAAATGCAGTCCAGTCCTTTTTGGGAAAGATCAATTTTTTCAGTAAATTCATATCTGATTTTGTAGGCTTGGTTAGACCAATGACACTCTTACTTAAAAATAATCTGGTCTTCAAGTGGACTATAGAAGGAAGGCAAGCTTTTGAGGGGGTCAAAAAGGCTATCTCAGTAGCCCCAGTGCTCAAGAACCCAAAATTTTCCATGCCCTTTGTAATGTATGTCTATGGAGGGGAGTCAAGTATTACCACTGTCCTGACTCAAAAGAACGACAGGCTAGAGGGGGAGCACCCAATAGCCTTTTTCTCAAGAACTCTTAGGGATTATGAGACTAGGTACAATTTTATGGAAAGACAAGCCTATGTCATGGTGAAAGCCTTCAAGAAATTCAGGCATCTAATATCAGGGAGCAAAATTTTGATACTCATGGCTCACCCAAGTGTCAGAGAATACATCATGGAGGGAGAGATTATTGAGAAAAGATCCAATTGGATCACTAATATCTTTAAATATGATGTGGAAGTTAGACCCACCAAGCTAGTCAGGGGTAGGTGTCTATGCCAATATATAACCCAAGAGCTAGAAAAGATGTTACCCAAGGAAGTAGGTTCAGAAGAGCCAGAGACAATGCTAAGGTTAGAAGAGGTTGATCAGGAATCTTGGGTCACAAGCAGGATCCAATTTATGAAAAATGGGATTTATCTGAGAGAACTTCCTTGAAGTAAGAGGAATATTATAGGATACAAGGAGTTCATTTTGTTTTAATTGAACAAGTCCTTTTCAGGAGAAACTCTGATGGAAAATTGTTAAGATGTGTAGAGTAGGCTGAAGCTAAGAGGATACTACATGAGATGCATCATGGAACATCAGGGGGCATTTTTCTACAAAAACCACAACCATAAAGATAAGTGAGGTAGGATATTTCTGGCCTACTTTATTTGCAAATTGTTATCAGCTAGTTAGAAAATGTCAGTCTTGCCAGTATTATGTGGGGATGAGGATGAATGTAGCCATGCCCCTCAGTCCTATAGTTGTGGATGAACCTTTTGCTCAATGGGGTCTTGACTTCATTATGATGATAAATCCAGTGTCCAACATGGGTCACAAATGGATATTGACAACCACAGTCTATTTCACTAGATGGACCGAAGTAGTCCCACTTAAATAAGCAACAGAGAATGCGATCCTAGATTTTCTAGGGGATATCACTACTCACTTTGGGGCACCTCATACAATCATTTTAGATAATGCTAAAGTGTTTTTGGGGTCTAAGGTATCTAACTTTGCCTTGAGACATGGAGTATATATGAAAACATCATCTAACTATTACCCTCAAGGTAATGGTTTGACAAAATCAAGCAATAAGAACTTGATAAGACTCATCAAAAGAGTAGGGGCTGATCATCACAAAGAGTGGCATAAAGTGCTTAATCTAGCACCATGGGCTGATTGAATCACGCCCAAGAAGGTGATCAAAATGCCTCCATATGAATTAGTATATGGAAAGTCTATCGTGATTCCCCTAAGTTTGGAAATCCCTGCTCTTTAGCTGATCAAACAAATTGAGATCGAAGAAAATGGCCCCATGCAGGTTAAACTCACAAAACTTCTAGAAGTTTAGGAGAAGAGGGATATAGCCCAGGATTCATTGATCAAACATCATATAATGGTTAAGAATTATTTTGATAAAAGGACTTTAAATCCTAATTTTGAAGTGGGCTCGATTGTTTTGAAATGGGATGCACAAGCCGCCAAGCTGGGTCGGTACACCAAATTTGAAACACTGTGGACTAGTCCATATAGAATTTGTGTGTGAAAGCAGAAGAATTATTTCAAGCTAGAGTCAATGGAAGGAGAACCTAAAGAGATTCCCATAAATAGAATCTATTTGAAACATTTCAATTGACTTAGGTCTATCATGTATTATAGTTAAATAGTTTCCCTTCTCGCATTATTTTCCCATTATTTTCCCACTTTGCTTTTGAATAAGTGATTTTGAACATATGTTGACAGCTTTTAAGCTATAATTTTCCTAATTTTGATCTAGCGGGAGGTGGAGTGTTCTTTTTGAGCAGGCTCAAAAGTCTTGAGGGTCGCTAGTAACTGTAGAGGAAAATTTTACTCTACGTTGCATTTGAATTTTTGATTTGAGCACTCTAATTTTGGTTCCTGTACATCTTGGATGAAGCAGCAAAGTTTTGGAGTAGAGGACAGGTTCATTTTTGCCTAAGTGTCAAAGTGCAACAGAAGCTACCAAGTGTCACTCTTTGGGCATAGTTCCTTTTTTGTTCTTTTCATTTTAATTTTGGCCAAAGTATCAAATTCAGGTGGGTACCTCCAAGTGTCACTTTTTGAGGATGGAGCTGGCTGGCTGGTGACTTTCGAGGACCCTTTTGTAGCTTTCCAAAGAACCACAGATCATGCCACATACCTAGTGGTAATTAAGTGAAACACACCACATGTCAACGTCTGAGTCTCGTAGAGGCACCCGTGTTTCATTCTACCTTTTTTGACCAAACAACATAGAAAGTGAAAAGTGCCAGATGGCAGTTGTGAAGAACCTAAACTACCTTTTTGATGAAGCAGTGGAAGTCTCCATGTGTCAACTATCGAGAGACTTTATTTCAACACTTGGATCTAGTGCTTTTGTTTAATGCATAAAGGCGTCATTTCATTTTGCTAAAGTATTGAAGTGCAACAGAGGCTGCCAAGTGTCACTTTTTGAGTCCCTCTCTATCCCATCCCTAACAAAAGTAGAAAATGCTATGTATCTCCTTCAAAGCTGTAAAAGCCTCCATGTGTTAACGTCTGAGAGATCATCTTCAAGTTTCATTATAAAAGGCATGGTGGATCTCAGGTTTTATTTCAAGGGTAAATGGAGACCGCCAAGTGTCATCATCCAGAGGAGCCTAACCCACATCCTAAATATTTCTACAAGCAAGAACTATAAAAGAAAGCAAAAAGCACCAAGTGTTGTTTTCCAATGCCTTCTAAGAAATAAGATGATTTTTGAGGGAATTGACTAAGTGTCGTCTTCCATTTCCATAGAACAAAGTGTCTGTCTACCTGTTACAGTAAGATGGAGGGAAATTTAGTGAGAGTTATTCCTGGTAGATAGAACAATGCACTGGGTAGATTTATGGGGCTTGTAAACATTGAAGACGTTTATTTGTCCCTTAGGGGATTAAGGTGGAATAGATAGTTGTGCGGCCTAGTAGGTGATGAAATTTGAATTTCAGGTGTGAAAGGAGGTACCAAACAGGAATTGAATGCACCGAATTAGGATGTATCCAAGGCATTGAATGCACCAAATTTAAAAAATCATTTTTTGTTTAGGAGTGAGAGGTTATAAAAGTGGAGGAATTGTAAACAGAGAGGAAGCAGGGGGAATTCTATAGTTTTATAGTTTCTATAGTTATTGACTAGTAATATCATTTGCTCTTGTCTTAATTTTCTTGAGTTGTGAAGTTGATCTAACTGTGCATGTTTCTGTGCCCTTTATGTGGCTGAATAAATTAAGGAAATTTGAGCTCCATGCCTTGGTTGGTGTTATTTATGTCATTTGCAAAGTAGTCTATACTATAGATTTTCTAGTGTTGTGATTGGAAATGTTATTTGATTTTGTCTCATTTTTTGGAGTCTAAAGTTCTACATAACTGTGTGTGACTTCTGCACCTCCTATCTGATTAGAAGATTCTAATAAAAAGATTGAACACTATGCCTTTGTTCACAATTCCTATATCTCGGCAAAAGATCTCCCTATTGTGAGCTTCTGTTTCTATTATTTTGACCTTTTACATTGATCATGCACTTGTCTGCTCTTAAATGTAATTGAGTCCTATAATAGTCTCACTGTGCTCAGGTTAGGATTAGGATTACACTCAGGCGCATCGCCATAGTTAGGTTTTAATTCCTACATTTTGCATTTCTATTTGGTCTCCTATCCCTTTTCCCCAACACCCAATACAAAAGAAGAGACCAGCTTCTCTAAAATTTGGAGGTTGTTTCAAGCCGCATCATCCCATAATTTGAAACTTCCCATTGTTGATTGGTTAAGATCTAGCGCAATTTTACGCCATCAACATGACCCACAATAACTATATATTGGCCACTTATTATATTAACTTTGAGCTTAGGGCCCAATCTTAGGAGATTTCTATGGAGATTGGGAAAGCCCATAGACCCATGAAATTTATAGGTCACTCTTAATGTAGTTTAAATTCCACAAATGCCATCAAATTTATATATAAGCCACATGAAAAATCCTTGTGATAAGTTAATGTTATATAGGTGACTATAATATTAAAAAAGGTGGTCACACATAAGTTATAAACACTATAATAATATAGTGTATTAAGGGAGGCCATAATTATATATATCACAATATACTTTAGGTTATATATATATATATTATAAGGTTAAAATTGTGACTCACTTAGAGACAATTTGTTAAATAGATTGTTATGAGTGGACACGGTCAACTTATAACCCATTGGACAAAGAGACCCCTTGTTTTTAGGACCTATTAGTGATCTAAGGGCTAAGAAACTCTATATGATATAACATGGGTAATATGTGATTGTTTACACTAGAGGTTAAGATGGTTTTATTAAATATTTTTAGGAACTCCTTATTGGCTCCTTTACAAATGGGTTATTTAGAATGTAACGGGTAAGTTTTTATTCATAAAAAATGAAAAAGGGGAAGAAAGGGTAAGATAGAAAAGAAGTAAATCCCTTGATTGAGATAGGTATTCTAATACCCAAAAAATAGATTAGTGTGGGTTGCAATCAAATAATTGGGAATCAAGTCTAGATACTACATAAACTAAAACACCACAATGAGCAAGACTTAAAGGAAAATTATGTGAACACAATATATATAACTCTATTCAAACAAATCCATTACACAACCCTATAGGTATTTTCGTACCATGACCAATATATGACTCAATATAACCAGAATGAGATCTCATATCCAATTAAATCATTTATTGCACACCAATAATTTATAAAACTTCTTTTCATAGATTAATTATTAAATCAAGGTCTTTGGCAAACCATCAAGATAAAATAAGGAAAAAGGGAAGGTGAAATCCTAGCTCAATCTCAACAAAGTTTTGGTACTCAAATGTGCCGACCATTATAAAGGTAAGTAATGATACATATATAGACAATGTCAGTCAGCTAATTGATTATTTTGGACAATGAATCTTAATTTATATCGATACAAACATTAAATAAATAAGTAATTAGAGGTCAATAATTAGTGATAACACTTCAAAAAAGGATAATGATATAGTATCTATCTAGATCTTACCACTTTTTATTTATCTATCCTTTATTAATGGTGTATGTTGATTGATTTATTCATCTCTCTCTAGGCTATGAATGTATGGGATATCACCATGTGATAAAACCTCAAGCCATTAGGTATCGAAGTTTGATCCTCCCAAAATTTATTATTACCCCTGAAGCTATGACTACCCATGACATGACCATGTGTAAAAATCATAGTAGTCAGGGGGAAGATGACCAACTTTGAATTATACAACCTACTCCATGAACTTTGATTATCTGATTTGATGCCACATGAATGATGTGGAAGCTTTGGTAAATTATGAATATAAAACTACTCATGGCTCTTCCCTTTCTCTTCATCTTTTAGTTGTCCTACTAAATTTTGTAGTGTTAGATTACAAAGAGTATTAATTCAAACATTAGTCATAAAAAACACAAAAGAATGCATACAAACTAACAATCTAGGCCTACCTATTCAATGGGGTTTGTAAATGACAATGAGAAGTAATTGAAAGAAATAAAATATACCTATTACCTTCCCAAGTGATTCCACCATCCAAAAGTGGCTCCAATCATGTTTTTCCCCTTGATTTGGTGTTCTTGTCTATGCCAACAATGGACGCTAAGATTTTCCATCATCTCAAGATCACCATGCATAATCTAGGCTCATGATATGAAATCAATAATATGCCTATCAAATGAAGCTATCCTATTGAAAATAAAGCATGATAAATAAACTACCTAAATGACTTGTATAGATAATCTTGCATTATAAGTTTACACAATTTAAGTTTAAAAAATGATGTTCTATGCCCTTCTATTTATAGCTTTTTCAAATGGGTCAGGATCAACCATGACCATCCATATCAAGATTGAGATCTGTGGCCATGAATTAATCTAATATTGCATAATAAATCCATAAATATCCTCATAAATATTTTGAAGGAAGAGGCACTAATTAGGCATGGGTGCCCATAAACTTGATATTTGTTGTATTTATGGCTTATGGATGCCACCCGATTGATCATGTCATTAGGTGATGTAGATATTCAAAATAAATTTCCAATAGATAAATATTCAATTTGATCCATGGAATTCTTAATCTCATAATTTATTTTAATTTATCTAAGTAAGATTAATCAATTTTAATGTAATTTTTTGGAAATTGGTGCATAATTAATCAAACTGGTTAGGAAGTCATATTTTTGGATCATAATTTGAATCGAGAAGAATTGAAAGATGATGTTAGATGCATATGGACCATGATCCCATTTTGGATGTTTTTAATACAAAATAATAAAGGTACACGATGTGTACAAATGAATTAGAAGAAAAGAGTGATCGAGAGCACCAAAATGCAAAAATGTCATTTTGACTCAAAATGATTTAAATTTTTTTAGGAATCACATAAAATGCATTGCCCCATTTAGGGATACATTGGTTTAAATTGACACTTTTATATGACAAGATCAAACCCTTTAGTGCATTTAAGTGATATTAGCCTAAATTGTGCATTTGAGTGCAATTTAAGTAAGATTGATAATTTCAACACAAATGGTGTTAGGAATTGGATGTTTATATTTGTTCCCTATTTGAGAAGGTTTAGTGAGACATTTAGGTGAGGAAACATCTTTAAAAATAAAAGAGTTGTCCATAAGAAACTGGAAATGACCCATGATGCCCTCTCAAGAGGACATACTAGGATCAAAGAGAAGGATGGACTCTCAAAAAGAGAGAAAGTGAGATTAACCTATATAATAGATTAAATTCAGATGAGTTAATGCTTGTACACATTGATTCCATTAGTGATTAAAATATAATTAGAATATAATGGTCCCTAAATATGGGGGGAATGGGAAGGATACAATCCAAAAATAGAAGTGACACACTTTGAACACACTCAAAGATAGGATGTAAGCTGTGTGCTTCAAAATTGATCAATCCTGAGACATGTTGCATACTAAAATATTTACATCATGGGAAAAAGTGTGGAGAGATTGAAATTAGAAGGATAGGAGAAACATGTCTCCAAAGATAGAAGAAATAATAATGTGCTTTATAAGAGCAAATATGATAATGATAAGTAATTATGCCCTAGTAGGGCAGATTTTGATCACTGATAACAAATGGTTGGCTTTCTCTAGTAGGGATTATTTATATTTGTGAACCAGTTCAAATTTTGTGCTATGGGATGGGAAAATTGGCAAGCAATAGCTTAAGGATATAACCTATTACATAGATTAAATATGATCGGGTATGAACATAGATGTGATGCTAGAATGGCTTTGAAAAATACACAAAAAACCATGCAAATGAGAATGCACAAAGTGATGAAAGAGATGAAAAGAAAAATGAAGGTGTTCGAGATAACCCAAGATACATCATGCATCCAAGTATTTCCTATATAGTCCAGATGGACCTTAAGCCAATGTAATTAACCCAAAATTAGGAGAGAATGGAATGAGGGATGATGAAAATTGACCAAAGTTTGATTAGACTCATGATGTATATTAAGAGATGCATGTCTAAGCATAGAGTCTAAGTGTTAAACCTATCAAGCCTAAATTATGCATGGTGATATTTAGAGCTATTCATCTAAGCTTTGGTGACGTTAATACTTGAATCCAAAGCAAAAATTTCTTGCTATAGCAAAAGAAATTAGGCATCATAAGTATGAAGAACTTATGAGGACTTGGAATTTCAATTTTTTGGAGCTGGTTCAAATGTGAATACCTATAACTAAGGATAATGGTAAAAATGATCAAAACTAGAGTTATAACTATTCACATTTAAACAAAAAACAAAGACAAAGATAAAAATAAAACATAAATGAACCCAACTTAAAATCAAGATATGAACAATCTAGTTTTAAGTAGGAACATGAATGTTTTAAAAACAAAGCAAGGACATATTAATCACATGAGATAAAGATATAAATAATCAAGATCCATGTGGACCATCAAGATGTACTTGGAAAAGAAAATAAATAAGCAAGACCAAACAAGAAAATAAAAGACCAAGACAAGACAATAAGTAATAAAAATAAGAAACAAGAAAACACAATAGAACACCAAGAAAAAATAACAAAACACCAATAAAACTCAAATAAACACACATAAACAAAAACCAAGTTAGTGTAGTTCAAACACAATTGTTCATGCATGTGTAGTAGAGGTGTTACTATCTAAAATAGCATAACAAGAATAAGGACACAAATTTGTTCCTAAATAAATAGGGAAATAATGCAAAAGAAATGGGGGAAGAGAATAAAAGGAAGGGGTTGGCTGAGCTGGCTCCAGATGTACAAGACAAGTGGATGTTGCCTACATAGTTCCATAGATGCATGTTTCAACATGAACTTCAGGCCAAATGTAGTTTTTCAAGGAAGTGGGATGGAATAAAAATGCAATGACTAGAAAACATGATTAATACTGTAGAAGAAAAGGGAAGAAAATAAAACTAATGAGACAAATGAGAATGATCTTTTAAAATGGTAAATTGGTGAGATAAGATACTTGAAGAATGGTAAGAGCAAGGAATCTGAATGTATAAAAGTGTAATATAATGTTTTTATTATTTTAGGATTGTTTTCTATTGTTTTTGGTGTTTTTGAGATAAAATATGTATAAGGGGGAGCCAACTAATCTAGGATATGCTCATCCAAGAGTAGAAGTTCCAATAATAACTAAGCCAACTGCAATGGTAGTCATGGATATAAATAATAGACTAGAGAACTAACTAGGAGATATAATAACAACTAAAGATAACTATAATGGCACCTAATTATAAATAAATGAGAGTGAGGATCCTAATAAGGCAATAATGCCTACCAAGTACTAACAAGATAATAGAATAGTGCAACAAAAAATATATTTGTAGAACCATCTAGTAGGCAAAGATCCTAAGCTAAAGATGAATTCATGTTCATTCATTTGTAAAAAAAGATATAAAATGCTATCTTTACTAATCTAATTTGTATAACTAGCATTGAATGTGCTCATAATGTTGATTATTCATAATTAGGATCATAATTGGTCAAGAGATACAAGTGTCTGAGTTACAACAATCTCAAGACATAATAAAGAATGTAGTTCTAAAAAATAACGGTTTAGAATAAATGGGGTCCATGAAAGGATGGTACAAAATGAATATGGCTCTCCAAGAGAATGGTCTAGAATGGGATAAAATGTGGTCAAAGTGCCAATGGGCCAAACACCTTCATTGTCTAGAGTCACTAAAGTAATAAGGTTATCGAAATAACAACTCAAGGTAGGTTAAAATAATATGGTCTATGAGAGGATGGTTCAGGATAAAATGGTAGGATAAAATACTTCAACACAATATGCCCCCAAGTATGGGGTCTTATAGACAATGGTTAGAATATGTTCAAGTGTAGAACCTCTTAAGGTGCATACTGTTTATGGGCTTTGGAAGTTCTTCACCATTTGGAGTAGCAAGTCGATATGCCCTTGATCCATAGTTTACCATGATAACATATGGTCCTAACCAATTAGGTTGGAACTTACCTTTTTTCTTGCATTCAAAGTTTGTGTTATTTTGGTTCTTTTTCAAAACCAAATCACCAATCTTAAACTCTCGAGGGAGAATTTGCTTGTTATAACTTCTCCATAATCTATTCAAATATGCTTGCAAGTTTTTTAAGGCATCCAAACTCTTATCAAGAAGTTCTAGTTCTTTCAACCTTTAGACTTTGTATTCTTTTTCATATTCAAAATACTCCAAAGATACTCACAATGATGGAAGCTCAATCTCAATTGAGATAATATCTTTTTTAAGATAGACACGAGAGTATGGAGTGGCTCCTTTAGGGGTTAAATGACTGGTTTGATAGGCCCAAAGGGCATGAAATATTTTCAATTGCCAATTATGGCCAACATCATTGATAATATTCTTTAAAATGGCTACAAAGGTCTTGTTTAATGCCTTGGCTTGTCTATTGGCTTGCGAGTTATATGGCATGGATTTCTTGTGCTTGATTTTGAGTTTTGCACAAAGGTTTTTTACATCTCTATTTATAAAGGATCTGCCATTTTCAGATATAATGCATGCTAGAATTCCATATTGATAGATGATATGGTAATGAATGAATTTAGATATCTACTTTCTAGTGATGTAAGTGAGAGTAATGTCCTCAATCCACATAGTAAAGTATTTGGTAGTAGTTAAAATGTGTTTATGGCCATCTAAGGATGTTGGGTTTATTTTTTTGATGAGATCAAAGCCTTGAGTAAAGAATGGCCATATGTTATGATTGACTGTAGCAATAAAGAAGGTGTGTTTATAAAATTTCCATATTGCTGACAAGGAACACACCTCACATAGTTACAAGCATATATCTCCATTTTTGGTGATAATAACATGTTATAAGAAGATTTTTAGCTAAGAATACACCACTGGTGTAGGCCCCACACATTTCTTCATGAACCTCCTTTAACGCTAGCTTGGATCCTCCCAAAGATAAATAATGAATTAACATTCCATCTTAACCTTTATGATAAATCATATTTCCAAGGAGGGTATAATTGGATAAGTGATGATGGAATAATTTATTTTGGCTATTGAATAAGTTAGTTGGAAAAACATGATCATGGAAGTAATTATAAAAATATTGATACCAATGTAGTTAAGGTGGGGGATTGGGACCAACAATGGCACATACCCTTTCTAAATTTGGTATAATATGTGTAGGTTATAGAATATTCTTAATCATAAACTGATACTCTTTATCCCCACCATCAATTTGTATCACTGAGCCAATTATTGTCATTACATCGATAGATCTGTTACTAGCCCTTGGTACTTGTTCAAACTATAGAGATTTAAAATAAACTTTGAGATTATCCATGATTTGATTATAAAGAACAAGATTGTCATCTCTAATTTGATAATGATTAGTGGCTTGATTGACGATAAATTTAGAATCACCATAATATATTAAGTGTTGAATATCCCACTAAATTTCAAGATGAATTCCTATAATAAGTGCCTCATACTTGACCATATTGTTTGTACAATGAAAATTAATATGAAACACTTTGGGAATAAAATCCCATTATAGTGTAATCAATAATATTCCATTTTCATATCCATTATATGTGAAGGAACCATCATAATATAACTTCCACTATTTAGGTTCACACTACACTTCTTCTATTGTCATGATTGAATCATCTGGAAAGTCAAATCTGAGTGTCTATAATAGGGGCTTATGCAATTTGATCAGTAATAACCTTTTCTTTGATAGATTTATAATTTTGATACCCAACATAAAATTCACTTAGGAGCATGACCCATTTAGCCATATGTTATGTGAGATCTCCTTTGGATAACAAAAATTTGAGAGGATCCACCTTGGTGATGACAATAGTTTTGTTGTTTAGCATAAAATGTTATAAATTCTGGGAAGCAAACACCATAGCTAAAAACATCTTCTCAATAGGTGTATAATTATGTTAATAATCCACCAGTGTATAGATTAAATAATATACTGCATGATCTTTACCTTGATCATCATGTTGGCCATAAATGCCCCTAGTACATGCTCAATTGTTGATATTTAAAGAAGCAGTGGTTGTCCGAGTGTTGGTAGTCTCAAAACTAGTAGGTTCACCAAATATGTCTTAATTTTTATAAATTCTAATTGATAGTCTTCATCCCATTAAAATGTGATCCCTTTCTTTAAAATATGGGTAAATGGGTGGCACTTATCTATTAGTTGAGAAATGAACCTACAGATTGAATGGATTTTTCCTTTTAGGCTTCAAAGATGTTTAAGATTTGAAGGTGGAGGCATTTCAATAATGGCCTTTGCCTTAGTAGGGTCGAATTTTATCCCTCTTTATGATATAATAAATCCTATAAATTTCCCTAAAGTGAATCCAAAGACACACTTTTTAGATTCAGGTGGACTTTATATTCATGAAGCCTCTCAAAAATTCTTTGTAGTATATTAAGATGTCCAGAATGTGTTCTTGATTTAGCTAATATGTCATGAACATAATCTTCAACAATATCATGCATCATGTTATATAAGATGATAGTCATGGCATGCTAATATGTGGATCTAGTGTTCTTTAATCTAACTAGCATGACTTGGTAACATAATGTTCTTTATGGAGTGGTGAACACAATCTTGTATTGATATTATTTGGCTATATTGATCTGATTATATCCATAAAATTTGTCCATGAGGGATAAAATCTCATACCCAACAATATATCGATGATCATGTCGATGTTGGGTAGAGGAAAATCATCTTTTGGGCATGTTTTGTTGATATCTTTGAAGTTTTTACAAAGACGTATGCCCTGTGGCTTATTGCTAACTAGAATTATGTTTGATATCCATTAGGAATAGTCCAGTGGTCTGATAAAGCTTGCTCCTAATAATTTATCTAATTCATCTTTTACCAAGAGGGTGATGCATGGATGCATCTTTCTCAATTTTTGCTTAATGGGTTTGGCATTTGGATGAATAACACGTTGATGCACTACCAAGTGTGGGTCTAAGCCTAGCATGTATGAATATGCCCATGAAGAAATGTTAATTAAATCCATAAAAATGGATATAATATGTTCATTTTCTACTTTAGTAAAGGAATTTCCAAGATAAATAATTTTGGGATCATTGTATGTTCCCAATTTCAATTCAACTATGTCATCTATAAGAAGTGTGGATCCATCTTCAAGATTAATAGGCAAGGTGTGATTATTATCATCTTCTTCCACTACATTTTCTTGATTTTCCTCCCAAATCTATGGATAATGTGATGAATTTGAATCCACCATTTCTGGTAATGGCCAAGTAGTAAAATTTTCTAGAAACTCAAGAGCAAAATGGTCAAACATTTAATATTGTTTTGAAGAGATGCTTGTATTGGTTATAGTGCTAGGACTTAATGTACCTTATACATCCTGAGGGGATGGGAAAAATTTCCCACCTAAGATCACCTATAATAGGTTTTTATTCAAGGGCTTGTATTTATCTTTAACTTTTCCCCTAATCAACGAGTGCCTCAAAGATGTTTTCACCCAAAGATATTAATGTTTTATCTTTATTGTGACCAATAAAGTTTGCCTGATATAAAAATTAGGTAGAAGGATCCAATAAAAAATCAAATAATTGCTTGTGATCACCATTGGAAAATACATCTTGTAGGCCCATGTATTCTACAATTTATTCTTCATTCTAAAATTTATTAAGGCATATGACCAAATTTTTCTAGTCCCAATCAATGAGTTCAGGATGGTAAAGGCATAAGGAAAAATGAGGTTATACTTCAGTAAGGGAAGTTGTAATAAAATGGTGTTCTAATTAAATAAGGGAATCTCTAATGGTGGAATAGGATCTCACATCTAGATGGGTAGCTCTAATAGTGAAATGGGACCTTACTTCAGGATGAGAAGCTCCAATAGGATAAAAAAGCATTATGGTCATAATAGTGTTTTGATCAAATAAATCTAAGTCAATGAGCTCATTTAAAAAGATATAATGGGATACTACATCACTACTAGGAGTCTTGTCACTAGTTGATTCAAAAGAATCACTCTCAAAAGTCATGAGGTCACCCCTAGGTGGTATAAATTCAAGACCATGATTCAAATTAGGTACACTAGCTGATAAAGCTTCCATGATTCGTTGTACTCATAGGTCAAGGCCACTTCCTATATAATCAAGATGATCCATGATCTGATTAGGGATTAGATATTTTAGATTTTGAAATCAATCAAAAATACTGTCAAAATATAACCAGTTTCCTTCTGTAAAAGCTTCTCGATCTTGTTTTTGCAAAATAGTAGGTAAAAAGACCATAAGTGTTTTTTGATAATGTTTCTTCTATTTCTAGATTAAGGTGGGTCCATTTGGGTGCTTGGAAGGGTTTGGATTCCAAAATTTCTTAAGATATTTTAGTAACTTTGTAACATGGAAGGCATCCTTAATATGGTATATGGAAATGCCAACATCTTCAATCACAACTTGTTTTGCAAGAGTTGTAAGAAGTGGATCAGTCGAGGTGGATGCAAGGTCACTAGGGTTGATATAATTGGATGGAGGTGGATGTGAAACTAATTGCTTGTTATTATTTTCAATGAATTAAAAACTAGGATAATAGTTATAATTATGGAACTCAACCTCTATATGTTTTCAATCCCAACAAGGTTGTTAATTGACTAGAACAATAACCTCGATCCCATCATGGGGAAACTTAAGGCACTAGTGCAAGGTAGATGTAAAAGCTTGTACTTCATGGATCCAAGGATGATCAATAAGTATGTTATAAGGAAGTTCAATCTATACAATATGAAGCAATGTGTGGTGGGAAATAGACCCAATAATAATTAACAACCAAATAGTACCAAAAGATGCCCTCTTGGCATTATCGTAAGCTTTTATTATGATCATCTTGGGATGGATGTACTTCATAGTGTAGCCCAATCTCTATACTAGTTTGAGGGACACTATGTTCTGAACTAAACCATTGTCTATAAGAACTTGATTAATCTTATGGTTTTTAATAATTACCTCAATATACAATGGGTTTTTATGGCTCAGACCTAGGGTAGACATATCTTTCTAATCAGAAGTAAGATGCTGAAACTAAAAAAAGTGTCCAAATAGTGTTTAGAATGGTTCATGATTTATATCTTTGGAAATAGTTGATTCTTATAAAAGTCTTTTTAGATTAGTTATATGGAATTTATATGTATGTAAGAGATCCAAAATGGAAATTTGCACAAGGGTTTTATTTAGTTGGTTTGATAGACTATAAGGATTTTCAACATTGATATGTGTTAGCTTGGCATTGGTTAGCATAATATTAGGCTTCAAATTTGAAGGCACAATATTTACATTAGGATCTATGGAAGAATATGACAAAGGGCCCTAAAGAGTAACTTATGATCATTTAGTTGTGACTATGTAACTTAGAGGAGGTAAGGAACTAGTGTAATTAGAAGATAAAGGTGAAGGGCCTTGTAGAATGACTCACGAGCGTCAAGTTGCATTGATGAAATTTCAAGTTGATGAGGAGCCATTATAATTAGAAGAAGGTTGTTATCTAAAAAAATGTAATTATATGAACTTGATGTGGTATTACTAGAGGGAGAACATGTTGGCCCTATAATATTGGATCTTGTACTGTGAGGAACATGCAATGGTTCACATGATTTGATAGTAATAGTGTCAATGTGGGGCATGAAAATGCATTCCATAGTGTTTTTATAGTCATAAATCATATTGTTGTAACCCAAGTTGTTAGTATGGGTATTATGATCCTAATTATGATCATGGTGATAATGATTTTGACCTTGATTTTGGTTTTGATTCTACCATTGGTTTTATCCTTAGTTTTATTGATTATTCCTTGGTGGTGGTAAATTATGATAAGGAAATGGATCTTGGTAGATTCCCATATCCTAATTAGTACCTTGTGTGGCTAATTTGATCTCAACTTTGCCACTCTTGATCAAATCTTCAATTAGGTGTTGTAATTAGATGCACCGATATGCACCATATCCAACAACATGATGAATATTGCACCATTAATTCTCCTTATACCATTATGGTTTTGGTTGATCTTGAGGAAATAGCCTTGGTACCACTCATACAATCAAGTTAGCTACTATGAGCTTTTGAAACACTATTTCAATAGGTTCTCCCAATTTACCAAATACTCTGTATTCATTATGGATTATCCTCTATGGAGGCCATATTTACAAATTTAGTGGTGGATTAGGTGGATATAATTGTACACTTGGGGCCAGTGGGTCCTACACCATTTTTACATGTCTTATTTTAGTCAAACCATTTCCCACCATATTATTGTTCTTGTTGAAACCCTTAGGTTTCTCATGAGAAACTATTGGACTAGAAGATTGGCTTGGATTTGAAGTTTGAAATTGTACAAAAATCTTGACAAGGCCCTTGAAAATAAGATACTTCTCAATATGCACCCCTTTATCAATAATTTACTCAAATGAGTTAGTACAAATAAGTTGTAGATTACGCAAAACCTTAGGATGTGTTAATACTTCTAAATGAACCATAGGTACTCTTAGTGTTTAAGTTTTTGAAGACAATACAAAGTCCAATCTCACCATTATTCTTCTTGACTAGCACCAAATTAGCCACCCAGGTTGAATGCATGATGAGTAAGACTATCTTAGCATCTAATAAGCTTTTGACCTCTTTGAAGATCATGGGTTCTAAGATAGGGTTTATAGGCCTCTACTTCTACTTGAATGGTTTACAAATTTCCTTAAGGGGTATAATATGTGTAATGACTCTTGGATCAAATATATTTAAGTCATCATAGGACCACACTATGAAATACCTATATTGGGTAAGAATCTCTTTAGCCTTCTTGTTCTCAATGTTTGTGCAGGGTTTTCGAACATTTACTAGCTGGGGTTGATCTTGGAGGCCAAGATCAACAACATTATAATCTTTCCCACTTACCTTGGGAACCTTGGAAAACTCATTCAATTTTTCTTGGTTAAACAATCTTTTTAAAGTAATCATGCCCTTGGGGATCTTGTTGTCATTCAGTTGAATGAATTTACCATCAAACTTATCCTCCTTCGATGTATTTTCATTAGTGTCATCAATTATATGAGCATCAAATTCTCCAAAATTGGTCATGAAATCAAATATCTATTAATCATCATTGAAAACTTGAAAATGGTTAACATTATCAGGTATTGAAGGATAAGGGATCAACTCAATGCTGAAATTAGGGGAATCTTGGTTGGGCATGAGGTTGGTGGCAGTAGATGCCAACCCATCATTAGCTTGGTTTTATCCTCTTGGGATGGAAAGGATGCCAAAGGTATAAAAGTATTCAATCAAATCTAAAACTCTAAACTTATACCTCTTAATATATGAGAGCTTACATTGGTATTTGCTTCTTACTAGGTTGATCACTAGTTTTGAATCCCCATAAACTAGCAATTCTTTGACCTTGTTCTTTATAGCAAATTGTAAACTTAGGATAAGGGCTTCATATTCAAAAAAATTTATAGTGCAAAGGAATTGGAGCCTATAAGAAGCATGATACTTTATATTAGTAGGGTCAGTTAAGATAACACCAACACTTGATCTAGCATTACACCTATCACCATCAAAATGTAATTTCCATAGTCTAGGAATACCATGACCACTCTTGGGATCATATACCTCATAATTTTCTAGGGTGAAAACCCCTAAGTCTAATTCAAATATGTTGACCCTCTCATTCAAAAATTTATACTTAGTTATCATGTACTTCATCTGTGGTTCTCTCTCAACCCCGATTTGATTAAGAACTCCCTTTTAAGGTAGCCACAGATGTGAGCAATCTATAGACATGTAACCATTCAAATCCTTGGTCCATTCCCTACTCAATAAGATTTCATAAACATTAGGTATATCAAGAACTTGAATATCAATGAATCGATACACCTTAGGTTCAGAAGCTAGTTACATGTGAACATTTAAAAGCTCCCTAATTACCCTATCTCTAGATTTATCTAATTCGGTGACAACCCTATCAAACTTAATGGGAGTCAGGATAAGTTATTTTCATATACCTATAGGAATGATATTAGTATATGATCCTAAATATAATAAGAAATTATGTAATTTCTTACCAAACATCCTGATAGGAGTAAGAAAGGAGGAGATTCAACCTTGGCTTTGTGCATAGTCACATTGGCATGATCAGTCTTTGGTAGATTGCTAGACTTCTTTGACAAAGAATCTAGTAGAAGGTCCTTTTGCTCTATAATATATGTGAGTTCAGGTAAAGTGATATTATCCTTTATATTTTTCATTTTCTCAACTATGTTATATCTAGTTTAGAAGAACTAGGAATTTCAATGCTAGGTTTAGAAGTTCTTCCTTTAGGTGGCTCAGGATTATTGCTTGAAGAAGTGTCTAAGGGAGTTCCAAAATTATTTATAGGTGTTGAGGTGGTTAAAGGCTTCCTATATTCCCTATTCATAAATGGATAGGTCTTCTTCAAGAACTATTGAAAGGCTTGGATCTCCTCAGGGATCTCATCAGGTTCATTTTCCTCTTGAAAGGGGAAATCAAAAGTATCAACCATGAAGGCTTGATTAGATGATTTAGGTCTAGAAGCACTTACACCACTTTCCTTATTGGGGACCACTTAAAATGTATCAAAATCCTCATAGAAATCCTCAAAGGCTTTACAAAACTTAATGCAGCCAAATTCTCCATGCTTGGATGTGTAATGTACCCTATAATAATCAAGTAATGCAATATCAGTGAGGTTAATGTCCTTGGTCTTATTTTTTGAAGACAGTTAATTATTTAAATTATTGTGAAAAATATCATTCTAAATTTTTTTGGTTGGCCTATTATACCTTTAAAATGATAATTTCCTACCTAAACTTTCAGTAGTATTTCCAACTTGTTTTTGCAACTTAAGAAAATTAGTGCTCAACTTTTAGACCATTTTTAAGATAGATTCATTCTCATTTTTAGGAGTTTTATAATTATGTACTTGGTTATAGTTAGTGGATGGTACCAAATACCTTTGATCATTTGTACTAAAGCCATTAGTAGGATGATTTAAGAATCCTAAGTTCTAATTTGGAGCTGCATGACTCAATGACAACTGAGTTAGGTTTAGGAATTGATTTAAGGCTAGGAGATTTTGGTTATTTTTTGGGAACAAGTTCATCAAAAGCATTTATGGGTTGATGTTTGGCACATAATATGTCATTTTTCCTTAGGGCTACATTTGATCATTGATGGTTACTACCTGAGCATAGGCTCTAGCTAATGAAGTTATCGCTGGCATAGATCTCTTCAAAAATATATAGGTCATGGGATCTACTGCATCTTTCTAAATCTCTAGAGCTAAAACATCATCAAGATTGTAAGGGTCTATAGTCCTACTATTTTTTTTTCAAAATCTAGCATTGAAGGAACTAATATGCTTACTTGCATATCTTCTAATGGTGGTGAAATGATGGTAGATAACACAAGGACTAACGATCTTACCAAATTGATCTATAAATGTATTATTGAAATCATCCTAACTAGCGATGTAATTATTAGTAAAGTTCAAAAACCATTCATAAGGAGCATCCTTAAATGTGAAGGGGAATAAACTACAAGCTACATCTTCATGCACAACATTTAGCAATCTTAAGGTAACTTTAAAAGATTATTATTTTTCTTCAATAGTTGCTATATGCATTGCACTAAATGTAGGTAGATACTTCTCAGGGTTACTTGGGAGATCATGTACCAAACTTGGTACATTAATTGAGGATTCTCCCAACTAAGCCATACTTGGATGAAGATTGAAGGCATAGGTACCTTGAAGAGGTGAAGTTAGTAAAGATTTAGATCTCTAACATCTACCTTTGTCATGTCTGGATTTTATATGAACCTCAAGCTCTAGTAAAGGCTCCCTTGTCTTTGAGTGTGACTTCTTCTAATCCTAGGCACTTCTAGCTTGAATAAGATCTTGCTTGAAATATGATGTATCAAGTTAAATTTTATAAAGAACAAGAGTTAGAGTTGCACATTAAGATTATTTTGCAAAGGTGGTATGAAAAACTATAAAGGATGTTGATATTTGATTGAATTAGCTCAAAGATGCATTAAATTACATGAATATTATCTATCTTGATAAGTCTTACCCTAAAAAAACTCAAATCTATGAAAGATATGCCAAGCTTTGATCAAAACAAGCTGTCCTAACCTTAGATATTACGAATTTTCAAAGTTTAAGCTAAATTACTGAAAACAAGCATCAAATTCCAAAGAAATTCAATCTTTGTCTATGTAAGCACAAAGATGCACTATAAATAATAAATATCAATGATCTTTATACTTATAAGTAAATAATAAAATTAAAAACACAAAGATACACTGATCTTTAGATAAAATAGACTAAGATCAATAAAGATTCAAAGAATTTATGGAGATAGGCCCTCATTCTAATGCCAACAGAGATTCCCCTATTGATGCTTCTAAATGAACCACATGTTCTCTTAGTGTTTAGAGAACACTTCTCAATTTAGAATTTAGAAAATTCAAAGCATGAGTTGCAAGTTTTGGCAATCTAGTTTCCTGTGGTGAAATAGTAGTAGAGCAAGATAAATTGTCTTATAATATTTATATGATTTGATGGTTGGGAGCCATCATGGTCTATTCTTTGTGAATTAAAGATAATCTATGTTAATACTTAGTGAATTCTAATCCATATTTAAGCTACAAACTAATCTAAATGGATATTTATAATGAAATTAAAACTAGAGTAATCTGGTATAAAAAAGGAGTAAAGAGAAGGGTAGAGTAGAAAAGAGAATGAGTGATTACTAATTTCAGTCTTAAATATCATGACAAATAATCAATTGTAATTGAGTATGCATTCAAACCAATATACAATTTAAAATAGCCTTAGCTTAAATTACATTATATATCAGGTAAACTTCAAAGGATAATGTAAAGAGTCACAAGTAAGAACCATGCCTACTTTAAGGATTTACTACTATAATCAAATAACACTTGCACATATGAATACATAACAAAATTAAATGAAGCAAAACATAAGATCCTCCAACCAATTTAACATATGCATAGATTATAAACCATGTGATTAGAAAATGCAACCCAAAATTCAAAGAAATTATTCAAATGCAAGACATCAACTAGCAATTGAGAGACAATCTATATTAGAAATTGACATATCAAATGTGGACAATCCTTGCAGAATTCCTTGATTATATTAATTTCTTCAAGTGTACAAAATTTATTCAAAAATCTCTCCCTTTTACAAATGGTAATACATGCCTTTATATAAAAATCAAGTAATATACTGGTCAATTACAATATATAAGTGTACAAAATAAAAGGACATCTACCCTTACAAGTTCTAAAATACACTTGTTCTTCACAATTAGACTGACCTAGAGGCAAATATGCTAACAAACTAACATATGCATTTACAATGGAATATTCTATTTCAAAATGTTACAAAATTTTACTAAATAGAATATTGTCTAATTTGCTAGTAGGCCCTCTACTTGTGGTTTTTTGAGGATGATCATGGCTTTAGCATGTTGCCCATCAACTAGCTCTAGATCCACAACAAGTTTTAGGATATGTTCTTCTTGATCTGCCAAGTCCTCAAATTCCCTATCATTTTTGGCCATGTCTTCTTTAATGTTCATAGCTTCATTTATCCTCTCTCCAACATCAACAACTCTTGTCATGGCCCATGAATGGGAAAGAGGGGATTTTTTTATAATTTTTGATAAATGAACCAGTTAGGGATGACTGGCCCATGAATGGGAAATTCATCATTGAATAGATTTATCTCACTTATGGGGTGAGAGATGGTCAATCTTGGCCTCTTATTTAGTCATATGGGAACCAATGCTAGCTTTTATTTTCTCTTTTCTTGGGATGGCATAGGGACCATACCTAGCAAAAGCTCTTTTCCTGTATCATCTCCAAGCTCTCCCACTTGGACTTGGATCCCACATTTTGAGTTCATCCAGCTGAAATCCAAATGAATCCCTATGTGTGGACATGATTTCCACCTATTTCTAATCTTTTAATATAGTTTTCCTAATAATCAAGGGGAAGGGGTGGAGTAGGCCCTTCTTCTTCTCCTTGTAGGTCACATCAATGTCATGGATGAGTTGGGAGGTAATTTCCTACTCTATAATCTTACTTAGAACACATACAGATAATCTATAGGGCTGGGAAATGATCCCCTCAATCCTAATAACTATACAATCAGGGTAATACCATATGTCCCCCATCATTTCAACATACTTCTTGATGAGGGGGTGAACCCTAGGCATGGGAACACCTATGATGGCTTCCACTATGGCTGTGTAAATGTAGTCACAAATAAACTACATGTGATTCCTATACTTAAAGATGTGAAATTTGGAGTAATGGTGAGAAATGGTAGTTTTTCCATTTGGAGACCAATTCCTAATCTTTAAAAAGTTGATTGAGGCCATTAGGTCATCCATTAGGTATGACATCATGTAAAACTTCTTAGATATATTCCTTTTAATGGTAGTGAATTATTTGGCTAGGAAAACATTGATCAAATCTCCAATTGGAGGAGTAAGCTTTTCTTCCACCATGAAATGGACAAAGGGGACCCATATTTTATTCACATAGTTGGTTGAGGGGATCCAAAGGCTCAGTTCAACAAGGTAATTATAACTTTGATGCTCTCTCTAAATTGGATTATTGGGATTTTACCCTCAAAATCCCTAAAGATATATGGTCCTTAATGCAACCAAGGTATAAGGATGAAATCCAAGTCATGGTTGCTTATCCATTCCTTGATCTTAGATAGGTCCACATGGGGAAAAAGGAGCTTATAATATTTCTCAAAATCAATAGGGGAAATACCGGATATCTTTTTAGAGTTTCCCTCCCTGAGGGTCTTTTCATTATCTACTCTATAATCAACAAATATGGGGGTAAGGATGTCTATACAATGTAATACCTTAGGTTTTTCCATGGCATGGTAAAGGCCGACCATTTGGATGGCAACCAGGTCATAGTGCCCCCTGCTTATGGTGGCAATCCTTTATTCCTCCTTGGAAACGGGTGGTAACTCCTTTATCATGAAGAAGAGCTCAAACCAATTCTTAATGCCTAAGACATTTAGGGATTTAAGGTCTAATTTAATTTCCTTGAATATTCAACCCTCATTCTCCATCGATAAGTAGATTTTGGTCTCTTCCTTCAATTGTTGTCTGTGAGCTACCATGGTCCCTTTTTTTGCTAATTATTCACACTAGATTGCAAATGATCTTTGTGAAATATCTCTTACACTTAGAAACATAATTAAGTTCTCCTTGAATCAAATTATAACCAATTGAGTCTGTTTGGGTTGCTTTTATGTAGGGTTTAGGGTTTTGGAGCTTTAATGGTAAAATATATCTAGGCTTTGGCTTATAGATGCTTTGGATTTGATTTGGACCTTTGCCTTTATACCTTTATGTTTTGAGCCCAAAAGATATTGTATTTTGTCCTTTTATGCTTACATGGCACCTATGTGGCATCGATTTAGGCCTTTCATGGCATTTTTCATAAATTCCATTTGAGAACTAGCCATTGGCATTTAAAAAATGCATCTTTTATTTCACACCATCAAAGCAAAATCCTAGATTAACACAAGTCATTAATTGTAATCTGGGCCCTCACCTATGATTGGATCCTTTTATTTCAAGATCTATGGTTATGACACTTGGAAAATTTACATGATTGGGGTTGCTCCAAATCCTATGTTAGTGCTTTGTTGAATGAACATTAGCCATGTGGTGAGCTCATAGGCCTTTAAAATTCATGAGTACCTTCACACCAATGGATCATATTATAGTGATGAAACATGAACCAGCAGATCATCCTATCAAATCTACATCGAATGAGCCTTTACCACATGCCAAACTCATAGGCTCTTGGGGCCTCATTAAAAAGTGTACAGGTGTCTCACATCATTAGATCAAAATCTAATGATGAAGCATGAGCTTTTGATCTGTAGATATGTCTAAAATTTAAGTTAGTATATTATTAAGACCATGACTTAGGCTTAAGTCCCTTAGGCTAAGTTATGTTTCATTTATTAAGCATGAAATAAAACTTAGGCTAAGGGGTTTATGCCTAAGTTTTTTGATTTATGCATAAGATGGCCATGGCCTAAATATTCTAGGCCAATGTTTACACCGTGTTTAATAAACACAATGTATGCATTGATCTAAAATATTTATGCCAAGGCTTATAAAATATGCTCAAAAGGATCAACATGACATAATGGTCCAATAACAAATAGGATTTTATTATATTGACAAAACACATTAAAACCTTTAGCTAGAAGCATTTGGTCTAAATTTTACATTGTAAGGACTCTCTTTTAAAAATAAGACTTAGTATAAATATGTAGTTTAAGGTTCATGATTTTTGAATAAAATATCATAGGAACCTTAAAGTATAGACTTAGACTAGTTTATTTTTCATATACTTAGACCATACGACCATTTCTATTTAACATATTAAAGATTTATAGTGTCTTAGCATTTTTTGAGCATTTACCTTAGCTTGTAAAGTAAATTTTGAGCATTATAGCAAGATTTTGGAGTGTATTTAGATCTTGGGTAGAATTATTCATAAGCTTAAATTTTAAGGTCTCATGGACATCAAATACATCTTTGCAGATGTCAAATGATAGTCGCACGAATGCCAATTTTAAGATAGTGAAGTTTTTAATTTAATGGGATTAGAGTTGATGGTTGTGCAGATGTCAAATACATTTTCATGGATGTTAAGTGATGGTCACATGAATGTCAATTTTAAGCTCATCAATTTATTGTGACCCAATGTGAGATTTCCACTTGGCAAGTCTACAGGGCTTCCTAAGATCTTGGACTTAATTTGCTCCATCAGATCAAAATCCATGATAAAGCAATAACCATAAGATCATGATTTGAGAGCTTGCTCATGATTGGCTTCTTTATCAGTTGGGGCCCATTTGCCTTGGGTCATCAAATGTATAGGTACCACATGTAAATCATTTGGGCCTTCCATAATTCTTTGACCTTTCAAATATGCTTCACTCCATTTGATCAAGTCTTTGTGATGAAGCAAGGACCATTGAATATGATCTAAGAGCTTGAATGTGATTGGTCCAAGAGGTTATGTATGGGATTTTGCTAGGCTTTCCTCACATCATTTGATTGAAAGTCTATGAGAGAGCATGAACCATTAGATCATCTGAGATGCATGATATTTAAGTCAAAACTTTAGGATTTCCTTGTTCTATTAGATCAAAATCATAGATTAGTGCAAGTTGTTAGATCCTGCAAGCTACAAGGAAGTTAAGTTAGGATAACGGTGAATATAAAAAGACTTAGGCCAAGGTGTTAAGACTAAGGTCTTGATTGTATTAATAAATACATTGGGGCCTTAGGATTAAAACCCTATGCTAAGGTACTTATCAAAGGACGAAGCTAACATAAAATTAAACTTGAAAAGCGAAATTTTAAGCTAATGTGTTAAAACTAAGGTCCCATTAGTATTAATAAATATAATGGGGCCTTAAATTTAAAACATTAGGCTAATATAGGAAACATTATGAGGACCTTGTAGGACAAATATTAGTTAGGCATAAACAAGGGACTTTAAAGGGAGAAATAACAAAGGGGACCAAGATTTTAGGCTAAGTACTAGTTTTGTTAAAAAACATGACTAAGCTTTAAAACATGAGTTTTATACTTAGGTCTAAAATGATGTTTAAAAGGGTTCACACCAATTTGTTTCCCACCATTATTTAAACTTAAACTGAGGGGTTTGGCCAAGGTTTTGAAACATGAATTTCCCAGGGACAAACACCATGGAACCTACAACTTAAAGGTAATAAATATCATTTATTAGCATTATTAGTCCAAATTAAAATAAAATAAAACTAAGTAACCCTAATTTTAACAAAGTGGATGATCTTAAAATTATACAAATGATCCTAACATACCATACTTCATGTTCAAACTTCAAGGTTTCTCAAGGGTCCCAATTTTTCAAAAAATGGGGGTATGTTGGCCCCAACAGGATGTAAGTTCTATGAAAATAGGTTTTCCAACTATTTGTCTATAAAATTATGTTGAAAGTGACCCACTATTGCTCTCCATATTTATAGATATATGACAAAACTTTCTCCATCCCACTATTTGGCTTTGCACAAGTCAACAATAGTTAATTCATGCTCAATTTTGTATGAGAAATAGTTGATAAACTTTTTAGATAAGTCATTCCAATCTACAACTAATCCATTGGGTAACTTAAGTAGCCAATCTAGAGTTTGTCTCGCTAAGCTTTGAAAAAACAAATAATTTAAGTAAATTCTACTATAAGAAACCTCTTGGCATAACATGAAGAATGCCTAAATGTGTTCACGAGGGTCACCCTTTCCTTTATATTTTTCAAATTTTAGCACCTCAAAATGAGATGAAAAGGGAACTTGGAGAATAGATAAGTCAAATGGATATGGGCATATCTCATAAAATTTGTACTTCTTGACTCTTAGTCATCTCCAATCGTGTCACAATATCTTTCATAAAATTCCACTCTTGCATGTTTGGTACATTCATGGGTGGAACATAATTCTGTTGGGGTGGTATGTGCCCTTGATGTTACTTTTATCATGGTATGTGCCCCTATTATTTTTGTATGGGTAGAATGTGCCCCTATTATTGAATGAATTTGTTAGGGATATGCACCCTATAATCCTAAACTTGATTTTGGTTTAATCCTTAAGATGAATAAGTAAGCGATTGATTCCTAGGAATCTATTGCCTTGAACTATAAGTGCTCTAAAATTTTTGGTGAGTTCATGGCCTATTTTATAAAGTACATGTTGGTTTAGATGAACTAGCCAAATTTTTTTGTATGATTTCTTTAATGCATACCAAATGTTTTGGTCTTTGACTCTACAAAATAACAAGAGGTTCTTGATGATTGAAAAAAGTGTGCTCTGTATCTAATGGAGCATGTTATAGAACCTCTTAGGATTTGGGTTTCTTGATTAAGACCTCTTGATCTATCATTGTTGTATTCTCAACTAAATTTTTCAATGTTTCTACCACATTTCCTTGTTCTTTTGAAGCATCATTGTGGATTAATATAGCCACTAAGAGTCTATCAAGTCTATGATAAGTTAGTCTACATATCATTGACTTATCTTCTTAATCTTGTTAACAAGATCTTGATCGATTGGTTTTGACTCTATAAGTATTTCTTTACCTTTGTTAGAAGAAGAAGGTATGTTTGATTATGCAATATTTTGGAAAAATTTCCCTCATTTTTGTTTTCCTTCTCTAACTAAGGTGTGCAACTATTCCATAGGAAAATATGAGGGTAGTTTAGCACCAAATTCTATCAACCTTATAAGGGATTCATATTTTTCCTCTTGGGGTTGATATTATACATAATATTCCATAGATCCTAATATTGTGTGAATGTCCTCAAAGACCACTAAATTATCTTTACCATCGTAATAATGCTCTTTCTCATAGCTAGGGTCGTAAGGGAACCCACAATGAGTGCACCTTTGAGTCATTCTAAAAAGGTTGCTCCATACATTTAGCTAAATTTGGAAATGTTTTACAATGTTTGGATAAGGTACATGTTTTGATCTTTTCTTAACAAGATGACTAGGTACCAATGAGAATATAATATGGAGGGTGGCATAGTACCACACATAATTAGAAGAATGATGTTCATGAAATTACTCAACCTTGGGTAGATTGAAATCGTATGAATTGGAAGAGGGTATGATAACTCAAAAATCTTAGAGTGTAAATAGTACACTAAAACATAGACTTTGGAGATACATCAATACCATAAAATCTAGTTCAACTTTGATGAGTTGCTACTTGGAAACTAGAAGAAAGATATTTAGATTAGGAAGGAGACAATACAAACCAAGAAACTCAAAATGTGTAAACATGCAAGAATTCTTAAGTATAAATATAGAACCAAATGGGCAACACAATGTCACCACATGGTAATAGGAATGGTAGTATAAAATGTCATTCTAGAACTTAGAGTGCAAGTAATACACAATATTACGTAATTTCACTATATAAACATCCTTAAATCTAAATGGAAAACTAAACCCAAGTCCTCTCAAGTCAAGTGCAAATGTCAAACCCAATTTAACATGTCAACCTTATAAAATTAGAAATGTGCAATTTTAAATTTGAAATATCAATGGACTTAAATATAATTTGGGAATTGGTTTAAACTCAAATGAGCAACATAAATACACTAATTAGATGATATGACACAATGTTTAAGATGGTAATTTTAAATAAGGCAAAGATTGATTTAGATTTGACCAGTGTAACACCTCTTTATTTAAGAAATTGATGGAGAATATGTTTGGTTGTGATGAATGTTTACAATCAAGTTTTTACTCTAATCAAGGACCAAGTAAGCTAAGAACAAAATATAAATACAACTAAGTAATCATCCTAAGAACTAAACTGACAAAGTTTACTTTGTATTATTGAAATCCATCTATATACATATACTTGGAAGGAAATTAAGTGTTCATACAAAATAAAAGCACATTATATGGTAGGGTATTTTACACCCCATTCTTCTAAGTGACAATATAATGACATGGACCTTTAGGCCCACCCTAAATCAATAATGCTCTATGGTAAGTGGGGCCTTCTAAAAATTATAATTTATGACCGTCTAGATGGTCCCAAGTGTGGTTAACACAAGAGATGTAACATGTCAATTGAGTTCATACAGATCAACTTATCATGCAAGAGTATATTCATTTGCATGAAGATTCCATCCATGGACTACTTAGTGTAATCCTTTGGTTGACTAGACCTAACTTGGGATTTTATTACTAAAGGAGAGGTTAGTTGTTTAACCCCCTAGTTCTAGCAGTATGCATACCTTGATTTGTATACCTTGTCATGGAATGGGGTTGAAATAGTGTTTGGAGATGAATCCTTGGGTCAATGCTTCCCTAGAAAACCTATGGGAGGTAATTACATCCCCTTCACAAGCCAAATTTCATGAAATAAAATCTAAGTAAAAAGGCTTTAGGGTTATTTTTAGATCACCCAAACTATATGAGTTTTGGGGATAACCTAGATAACTTCCTTTTTATGCCTTAGACAAAGGCACAATTACAATGAAAAGGTGATTTTGGTCACCCTATTTCCCTATAGGGGATGGGAGAGAGCATACACATGTAATTATTTTGCTCAAACAATCTAACAATCAAGTGATAGATGAATTACATAACTAACTTTCAAGAAATTTGAAATTTACTAAGTGAACGTTAAGTTTTATAACACAAAATTGAAGTGTGAAGTGAAGTTCTTGGCCCCCTTGGCCTTAGTTTGAAAAAGAATTGAAAAAAATCCACAAAACATTCAAATAAACCATCTAATTTTTCTTTTAAACACCAAAGGGAAGGTTCCTAGTTCTTTTTAAACACCAAAGAAAATGTTAAAATGACTTAATTATGCTCAATTAAACACTTTTCCTTGTAGGTATTCCAATAAAATTAGAGAGTTTTGTTTAGATTTTAAGCATATTTGCAAATGAGATAAGTAACTTTGGATTTATTGCTCTTGGGTCTATGTTTTTTTTCAAAAACATAGTGATCGATATTGGTTTCTGTAAGACCAATGTCAATTGTGTGTTAACTATGTTCATTTGAAACTAACTGATAACAGTCATTTGTGAACCCAAAAGACAAAATGTTATGCTCATAAATATTTGTTAGCTCACTTATTAGGATAAAAATTCCAAAATAAAACCTTTTAGATCATGAAATGTTTAGACTAGAAAATTATAAAATTCAATTTGATAGAAATAAACTTGAATAAATCTCTAAAATTGAAAATTTTAGTTGTATTTTCCCCTACAACCCAACTGATGTTGGTTGGCCTTGATCGATTCTATTCATATAGAATTGATGCTAGTCACTGTGTAACTTGTGTGAACACAAAAAATGTTAGAAACATGGGAAAATGAGCATAAAAATTATTGTCAAAGGACTTTTTAATGAATTAAATGGAAATTTGAGATATCCAAAGTGTCTTCCTTGATTGAATGGACATTATGTTCCTATTAGGTTTTCCAAAATGCAGTGTTGGATTACAAAGAGGATTAGTTCAAATATTAGTCATGAAAAATATAAAAGAATATATAATAACTACTAATATAGGCCAACCTATTCAAAATGGTTTTAAAATGACAATAAGAAGCAATTGAAATAAATCACATATACCTATTACCTTCCCAAGTGATTACACCATCCAAAATTGACTTCAAGCATATTTCCTCCCTTGATTTGGTGTTCTTGGCTATGTCAATAATGGATGTTAAGATTCTTCATCATCTCAAGATCACCATGAATAATCTAGGCTCATGATATGAAATCACTAATATGCCTATCAAATGAAGCTATAATATTTAAAACAAAGCATGATAAACAAACTACACAAATGACTTGTATAGATAATCATGCATTATAAGTTTACAAAATTTAAGCTTCAAAATGATGTTCTATACCCTTTTATTTATAGATTTTTTAAATAGGCTAGTATCAATCATGACCGTCTATCTCAAGATTGAGATGTGTGGCTATGAAATAATCTAATATTACATAATAAATCCATAAATATCCTTATAAATATTTGGGAGGAAGAGGCATTAATTAGGCATGGGTGATCATAAACCTGATATTTGTTGCATTTATGACTTATGGATGCCACCCCATTGATGATGTCATTAGGTGATGTAGATATTCAAAGTAAATTTAAATTAAAAAAATATTCATTTTCTCCATGGAATTCTTACTTAAGCTCATAATTTGGTCTAATTTGCCTAAGTAAGATTAATCAATTTTAGTGCATTTTTTTAGAAATTAGTGCACAATTAGTCAAACTGGTTAGGAAATCATATTATTCGGTCTTAATTTGACTCATGAATAATTGGTAAGAGATGTTATATGTGTATGGATCATGATCCCATTTAGGATGTTTCCAACACAAAATAACAAATGTACGTGATGTGCACTAATGAATTAGAAAAAAAGAGTGATCCAAAGCACCAAAATGTAAAAATGTTATTCTGACTCAAAATGATTTAAGGAAATTTAGGAATCACATACAATGCATTGCCCCATTTAAGGATACATTGGCCTAAATCAGCACTTGTATATGAAAAGATTGAATTATTTAACGTGTTTAAGTGATTTTGGCCTAAATTGTGCATTTGAGTACAATTTGAGTAAGATTGACAATTTCAACATAAATGGTGTTATGAATTGGATGTCTTCATTGTACCTCTATTTTAAAAGGTGTAGTGAGACATTTAGGTGAGGCAACATATTGTCAAGGAAAAGAGTTGTCATGAAGAAATTGGAAATGATCCATGATGCCCCCTCAAGAGGACATACTAAGATATCTCTGTCTTAACACATTTTATCCAAAAATATCAAATACTTGGTAAGGGACAATACATAAAGGAATGAACTTAGCCTATTGAATTTTCATCTCATGGGATTTATCCCATAAAAATACTAAGTTTGAAACATAGAAGGCTTTCACTTGTGATTTCTTGTCAAACCATCTCTTCATAGTAGTATGAGATTTATTAAAAATTTGTACAGCTTTATCTCTTCAATTTTGTAATTAAATTAAGTCCAACAATCTGGACTAACTTCTTAGATCTGCTTCTATGTAGTCTTGTATGAAATTATAAGTGGGTTTCTTGAGATACATTAGGAAAATTGGATCTATTAATTAAATAATCAAGAAATGGGAATCGTTAAAGCTCTATTTATATCTTATCCAGTTATCCCATAGAGCATATTTGAGCAAAATGTGTCAATTATGTGGGTTGTGATCAATTGATTTCTTAATGGAGTTTAACAAATTATTATTTGTTTATTCTACCAAACCATTTCCATATGGATAATATTTTGAGGATAACTTCAATGTAATTCCATTATGGTATGCCCACTTCGTCATATATGCTGATTAGAAGGGAGGCCCATTGTCATAAACAAGTGCTAAAGGAGCCCCAAAATGTGTTACAATTTACTTTAAAAAAAATGTAATGACTTATATCATTGTACTATTTCTTATTGATTTAGCTTCACTTCATCTCATACCATAGTCAATGGTAATGAGAATTAACTTATGACCTACTAATGAGTTGGGATTTATGAATCCAATAAAGTCTAGATCCCATTGAGCAAAGGGACATTCCTCTCACTAGTTATAGTATCATGGGATTATGAATCTATTTTTAAAAAAATATATGACATATATGATAAGTCCTCACATGTGCATAAGCATCCTTGAATAATGTTGGCCAATAATAGCCATCTCTGAGAATCATATGTGCCATGACATTAATAGAAGAATGACCACTTTATATCTTATCATGAAATGAGTTTATCACCTATTGTGATTATTCATAAGACAAGTATCTCAAGCAAATCCCCTCATTATTTCTTCAGTATAAGACTCCTATTTTCAATATATAGCATACAATCTTCAGTCTTAGTAATTTTATTTATGTTCTATCAAAATTAGATGGTGGCTTTCCATAAAGTAAATAATGGACAACTGAATCATACCATAGACTGAATTAAAATTTAGACTAATAAAATTCCACAATGGATATTCTAGGATGAACTTCTAAAATTAACTTGGACAAACCTTGACCATGCACCAGTTTTTAGGTTTCACTTTAATGTCATATTCTTCCAGCTTAGTAACCCAATACCCTCTTATTACACCCAACTCATTCTTTCCTAACATTTGGTTGACCATATGATCTAGAACTATGACATGTACTTTGTTCCTCAATATGTAATGATGAAATTTTTTAACTACCTTTTGTAATGCATAAGCTTGTTTATCTAGAGTAGGGTACTTCAGTTCTGCTTCTTTCATATATTTTCTCATAAATTCTATGAGGTGTTCTCTATCTTAAAATCATCATGTCAAAACAAATTCAATCATATGATCAGAGGCAAAAGAGTAGAGATGGAAATCTATAACATAATCTTAGTTGACCAACATAGAAGCTTGCATAATTATATTTTTGATCGTTTAAAATGGCTTATTAGAAGAAACATACCAATCTACCTTAGATTCCTAGTTTAATATATAATTCAAAGTTTATTTATCTCAGTGAAAACAAAAATAAACTTTTGTAAAAAAATGATTTTGACAAAAATGATTTTAGCTCTTTCCTATTATTTTTTAGCTAAATTTTTAAAATAACATTAGGTCGCTCTTAATCAACAGTCATACCTTATTTGTCAATATAGTGGCCTACAAGTTTACCTTGCATTGGGTAAAAGACACTTTTTTGGGGTTAAGTGATATACCAAACCTTATACTATGTTCAAATACCTGAAAAATGACTCAAGTGATCTGATTTACATTTAGAAAATATAGTTAGGTCATCCATGTATACTACTATGGACTTGGCAATTAAGCCTTTAAAATTAGTGTCCATAGCTCATTGAATTATGGAACCAACATTAAGAAAACCAAATGGAATTTTATTATAAGATTAGGTACCCCATTTGGTGGTGATTTTTTTTTGGATATGTTTATCTACTAAGATCTAATTATAACCTAAAAATCCATCCAAAAAGGACATCATCTCATAACCCTTGACTTGTTGAATGACCTCATCAAGTGAAGGTAGGTGATAATTATCTTTGTCTCATTCATAATTAATATTTTTGAAATCCACACAGGAATATTTTTACACTTTTACTCCTCATAGGTACTAAGATTACCACCCAAGTTAAATGGTACACTGAGAAGATAATGCCAACTAGTAACATCTTCTAGACTTCTTTCAGGATGAGTGGTTTCAAGACTAGATTTACTAGACTTTGATGCTATCTAAAGGATCTTTGATAATACTTTAGGGAATGTTATGTGTCATAACATGATCATCAAACACATTTAGGTCATTATAACTCTATGATATGATATCTTGATATTGCATCAATATCTTATTTAAAGTTTGCATCTCTTCATTACTTTAGTTAGGTCTAACCACCATGTTTTTAGGCTTATATGGAGTTACCATGTTGAAAATATATGACTCTTGACTAAGGAAAGATTAATTTTATTATTTAGTCACTATATTATCCAAGTCAAAAAATATCTCCAATGATAATATGCCTTTTGGTATAAGGTTGTATTTTATCTGAAGCACTCCATTAGAATTGAATTTTTGTTCTTAAGAATAAAGTCTTTCTTCTTCATCAATTAGTTATGCATCAAAAGAGTTGGAGTTAGTTAAGAAATCAATAAGTTTATTATCATCATCAAAAACTTGGAAATGTTTAACATTATTAGGCACAAAGGGATAAAAAATTAATTCAACTAATTTTTTTTGTAAGTTAGTTTTGTCTAATGGTGTGAGGTTAGCAACTGAGGAAACTAACGAATCTACCATAGCATTTTATTCTCTAGGGATGATTGAAATATAAAATGCATTAAAATACTCAAATAAGTCCCAAACATAATGTTTGAATTTTTTTAAATAATAAAGCTTATAATAATTTTTTTTACATATCTAGTTGATGACCAATTTAGAATCACTAAAAACTCTTAATTGATGAACATCAACTCTGTTTACAAATTATAGACCTAAGATCAAGGCATCACACTCTATCATGTTGTTAGTATAAGGAAACTATAATCTAATATTTGAAACATATCTCTTACCATTAGGATCAATGAGTAGAATTCTATCCCTAGCTCCTTGCTTGGAGCATGCTCCATCCAAATATAGTGACCACATACCTAAATCATGATCATGATAAGATATTTTCTTCTTTAATGGTTTGGTTGATGAATTATAGACACATGCATCTATAAAAGTAAGGTTAACTTACTCATTTATTATATTATACTATGTTATTATTAGTTTCATTCATAGATCTTTATCAATTCTAGTTTTATTTACCACTCCTCTTCATGGCAGCCACATATGAAGAAAGTCAATTACCATATAAAAACTAAGTGATCTTGACCAATCTCTACTTAATAACATGATATATGCTTTTATAATTTCAACTACTTGTATGTCTATAAACTGTTGCACTCTTGGTTTAGATTTTAACTATATATAGACATTTAATAACTCTATTACCACCTTGACTTTAGACTTATCTAACTAAACTACCACTTTGTTTGATTTTATATGAACCAATCCCAACTTTGTGAAAATACCTACAAGCATTAAATTAGATGATGCACCAAAATCTACAAGATAATTATGGAGATTTTAATAAAAAATTATGATTGTAAACAAGAACTATGGAACTTCAGTCCTAGTTTTGTGAATTACAACATTGTTATTATGAGGGTTCTTTTGCTTGGGCTGACTACTCTAATTTGTAAGAGACTTAAGAAGCAAATCCTTTTGTTCAGTGATTCATGCTAATTCATGGAGTGTTGTGTTAAATTTAATCATTTTCATATATTTCACAATGTTATAAATGGTTTTGCTAGTGGAGGGATGATTGTCACCTAATTTTGGTGGGTGTGGATCTTTTTTACCTTTAGGATTAGGTGGTATAGCAACATTGTTTGGTGGAGTTGAGGTAGTCAAAGGATGATGTTTTCTACTCCTAAGATTATAGTTTCTTGTTTGGTACTATTGGAAAGCCTGAATATCATTAGTATTCTCTTCAAGTTCATTATATTCTATATTAGGAAACTCTAGAGTTTTTAAGACCATTGTTGTATTAGGGGATTTTGATGAACTAGGAGAATCTAAATTACTTAAAGCATTTTAATCATTTGGGGAAACCTCATATTCATCAATTTCCTTTTGTATAATGTTCAAGGCTAGAAAAAACTCAACACAATCAAGTTCACCATGTTGGGATGTGTTATGGATATGAAACCAATTGGGTAAAGTAATCTCTATGATATTGATCTTAGGAAATTTATTAGATGAAGACTCAAGTTATTTACCAACTCTATTGAAGGGTTTATAATTACATTGGTAAGTGAAATTTGAGACAATATTTAAACTACTTGAGTTACCAACTTGTTTCAATAAGTTTAGAATATCATTTCTAAATATTTGGACCATTATTTAGATTGCATCTAATTTAGGTTTGATTGAATCTTGAGAGGAATTTTATGTATTATTTGTTACAAATAGAACTAAAGCTTAGTTGTGATTATGAGGAATTGAACATTTTCCCTTGTAGTTTGAGTTGCCTGTCAATTTTATTACTTCTACATATGCAAGGGACAAGTTAGTAATGGTTGGATCTCTCCTTAAAAATGTAGCAATCTAAGGATTCAAAGCATTTTTAAGGCTAGTTTTAAATTTGGTCTATAAAAGTCTATTACCATACTATATATTTTATGAAAACATACATTAAAACTACATATATGCTCATTGGATTCCATTCTCATGCAAGTAAATTATTATTATAAGATCCTTGGATTGAATCTCTGACCAAACTGGGCTAAAAACATGTTATTCAATTGATTCCATCTTGTGATTGAATTTTTAGGGAGGTTAAGGAACCAATCATAAGTTTGGTCAAGAAAGGTGAAGGGAAATAACCTACAATATACATCTTCATGTTCAAAATTGAGTAATATAAGAAATGTTTTGTAATATGTGACATGCTTTTTTGTAGTCCTGCTAGTGTTTAGAGTGAAATTTTAAACATAACACTTAGGGTTTATAGGTAGATCATGCACATCATTGAGAAAATTTATCATTGATCCTACTAACCAAGTTACAACCGTTTGGACTAGTCTATTGGTGGCAGATTATGGGGATGGTGTGGATAATTAAACTAATCTTATAGGTATATCTCAATCATATCTATGATGTCTATGAGCTTGAAGAGGATAAATAATTAATTTTTTATGACCCAATCTAAATCTAGATCATGTTATCCTTGAAGAAGACTCCATAGTGATATACACTAATATCTACTAGTATGGGTTTTAAGCACACAATAGATGGAAAATCGTATGAATGAACTACTGGTCTCAATTCATGAATAGGCTCAAAATATTCATATATTTAAGATTCAAAAGACCACAATATAGGAAATATGGAAGGCCTTCCTTCTAGTGTTAATTTCTATTAGGCTAAAATTATGACCCACTTAGAGATAATTTGTTGAATAAACTATTATGGGTGGATATGAGCAATTTATGAAACATGAGACAAAGAGTTCCTTTGTTTTGAGGACCTACTAGTGATCCAAGGGCCAATAAATTCCATATGATATAACATGAGTAAGATATGATTATTTTCACCAGAGGTTCAAACAACTCTTAAAGATTTTTAGGATCTCATTGTTGGTTCTTTTACAAATGGGCTATTTACAATGTAATGGGTAAAATGTTATTCATAATAAAAATGAAAAATGAGAAGAAAGAGTAAGGCATAAAAGATGTAAATCCCTTGATTGACATAGGTTTTCCACTACTCATAAATTAGATTAGTGCGGGCTACAATCAAATCATTAGGCATTAAGTCTAACTACTGCACAAACTAAAAAACCAAAATGAACAATACTCAATTAAAAATTATGTGAACATGAAATATGTAACTCTATTCAAATAAATCCATTATACAAGCCTGTAGCTATTTTAACACCATGACTAATGTAATACTTAATATAATCATAATGAACTCTAATCTAATTAAATCATCTATTACACAATCTAATTATATATCCACTTATACACCAATAATTTTAAAAACTTATTACATAAATTAATTCTCAAATAAATATCTTTGGAAAACCATCAAGACAAAATAAGGAAGGACAAGTGAAATATTAGATCAATATCAACAAAGTTTTGTTACTCAAATGTTCCAACCATTACAAAAGAAAAAATGATGCTTATATAGAAAATATTAGTTAGTTAATTGATTGTGATTCACAACCAATCTTAACTTATCTTGATATAAACATTAAATGAATAAATGATTAGAGATTAGTATTTAGTGATAACACATCAAGAAAGGATAATGATCTAGTCATGGCATAATGTTAGATATAAAATTTAGGATGAAAGTGGATTAAATATCCAATGCATTCTAAGTTCTAATGATCAATAAACACTCTCTAGTATTTAATTTCTTCCATTGACTACTTAGCAATCTAATGATGAGCACCCATATCATTATGGATTAATCTTAATGAAGTAATCAATTCTTATTATAATTTTGTCCATTCCCAATCTCTCATTCTTATCCCCATACCAACACAATATATTCCATATGTGCCATTTTTACCATCTTGATTATCGATTCAAACAAGAAGAGACACCTCATTGCAAGTTACCCCTAATGATAAAACTATTATAAATGCTGATGACCAGAAAATATTAGAATGATTGACTATTTAAATTATATAAATATATGCATTTAGTTCTCTTGATGGACATACTAATATATTTGTCCTTTGGGTCAATTTTACCTTGGATCCATGAATAAACTTTTCTATTTTGGTCTCTATATCAACCTAGATCTTTGCCAATGCTCCTCTCATGGCTTCCTTTGTTAGCAAGGTATAGGGGAATATATTTAATTAAAACTTATCAATTATGTAAATAAATTGAAAAATCATGTAAAGACAATAAAAAAGGAAAAGGCAAAAGAAGTTGAAGAGTCAAGAAATGAAGTTGAAAAGCCTTTATAGGCCAATGTAATAAGAAGGAAAGAGTAGACCATTAACTTGAATATGATATATTAGTTTGGTCTCATTCATGGAGTTTATTAGTGTAGTATTCTTCTTCTATTATCATTTTATTTCCTATCATTTATGTTTGGTAGCTTGTAATTCTTTATATTTATTATTTTCTATCATTAATGGTTTATAGTTACAAATTTGGTTATTTATATTCTTCCACCAAACTGTTACCAATAATGGTGTGGTTTCTCAAGATTCAAGTCCAAGTATAAATTGGTCTCCCACTTTAGAACTTATATTTGGTTTTTCAAATCTTGAGGAAAGAGGTTTTTGAATCTTGTTGCTTCCACTAGAACTTTTTTTCCCATGGTTTAGGCAAGATTCTAATGTTTTTATTGGAATTTTACATAGAATGGGTATTCCAAAATGCTTTTGATCTTTATTTGACTCAATATGTAGTCTAAGGGATAGAATTGAAGGAATAATTTTTTAAGGATCACAAGCTTAATGTGTTTGTGTTTATGGGCTCAATAAATTTATCATTTGGTCTGATCAAAATACTATAGGTTCCATTTTCAAAGAGGGTAAAGAATATTGTAGAGGAGGCATATTAAAAAAGGACTAGTGAGATGCCATGCAAGCACAAACCAATTGTAATCAGAGTAAATATGTAGCATGGTCGACATCAAGTCATGCATCAAAGATGGGAAAATTGTATATAAGAAATAAGGTGTGTTTTATTATTTTTGGGAATTTGGTATGTAGATCCTAAATAATAAATGTCTAGAATAATAGGAAAAATGTATATTAATGGGGTAAAATATTGATTTTAAAAGATAATTATGCAAGAGAAGGAGAAATAAACTCATCTTAAATCAAGATGAAATGAATGATTCTAGAGTTGGTAATTGAGTAGCAGGATTGAGACACTATCAAGAATATGAATCTAGCTTCTATTTTTCAATTAGATAGGAGCATCGAAAGAGGATACCCTGGTGTCTAATGCTATAGTCCTTCCTAATGTTATTATCCTAAGGATATACTATTTTTGGGTTTTGTTTGGCATGTCAATGTGAGCCTATGTACCAAATTTCAAGGGCTAAAAGTTAATAAAGCTCGTTATAGGTTCATTTTGGTCTTTAATATCTATATCCATCCACACACATGCAAAAAAAAAAATACATCAAAATAAAAAAGGGGAAAAAATTGGGTTAGGGGAAGAATAATCACATGATCTAGAACCCTTGCTATTTATATCATTGCCTACATTAACCCTCAAGCTAGGGTCTTAGATCAAATGTAGTTCTCCCTTGGGGAATGTACATAATCAACGTGAATGATAAATGCATGAATGAATTTTGCCTAGGCCCTTCCTTGATCAAGCATGCAAGTCTATGTGTGATACAAAGAAGCTGAACTATATTATTGATTGATTTCTATTATGTCTAATGTGCCAAAGTATTAAGTGCTAGATATAAAATGCCTTGTGTAGTCCTTTATATAGGAGAATCATTATTTCAAACTTGGGAGCTTTAGTTCCATTTGGCCAACATTGAAAAACTTAGGAATGAACCAAAGAAAAGGGTTAGACCCAATCAATGGAAGAAATTGACCATTTAGGTTCAAATTGGCTTTGGATAGGATCAAAGGAAATTGGACACCTAGGTTTCAACACTATAGTCATATCCCAGTACTCCTGTCCTACAAGATAGGGACTAGGGGGTATGAAATGAGCATGGGAAACCTGATGTAGCTAAGGTGGAATGACCATTTAAAATGCTTGGGGTGACTGGGAATGGATAAAAAGGTGATTCAAGCTTAGAACCAAACCCAAATGGGTAAAATGAAAGACATGGCCAAATATGAACAAAGCTCATATTCTCCAGTCAAAGTCTCATGTGAAAGGACTCTAAAAAGACATGATATGTGTGGTTTATTGAAGAATTTAGGGTGTATAATTTTACCCTCCTTTTAATCTAGTGATGTAATGAAATGAAGTACTAGAGTAAAAGAAAGAAAGAATATGTGTACCTGAACTTACCTATGTGGAGATAAGTGTGCTAAAATGGGTCCAAATTTATGGCCAGGGAAGTGGATAGAGAACTAAATAGTGCATAGAGAAAGAAGGAATCCCTAAAATAGATACTCCTTATATTGAATTTGAATAGTGCTTAGAAAAAGAAAGAATCCCTAAAATGGATGCCCTTTGTATTGAAACTGAATGAAAAATTATCAGAGGCTAAAAACTAATGTCTACCCTCTTTCCCACATAAACTCATGTAATATAGAATGTGTGTATAGAATATATATGATATGAAGAGTAAGATCTATCATGCCTCCACTTTGAATAATTTAAATTGGAAATGAGAAGTTTTTGGAGGTCCAAAACTAATATCTTCCCTTTGTCTCACACAAACACCTAGGTTTGAGTAATACTATGGACCAACTATAGTAGACTATTAAACAGTCCAACTTGGTGACAACCTAGGTATGCCTAGGTGTAATCTAAAAATTTTGGTAATTTTTTAAGAATAAAATGGCATGTCTTTCCATTACAATCTATATAATTTTGGATGATGAAGAACATGAACATTTATGTCATGCCCCCAAATGAATGATGTATCTATATAGTCTAGTAATTTGTATAACCACATATGAAATGAGCTATCATGTCATGTTCCATGCCAAAAATTGGAAATCAAAACAATGTGCTCTATACTATGCCTATAATCTACTATTTGGTCTGTAACTATTTCATAATGTATGAAGTTGTATGTTTGAGACATGTAGTGATGTACATGCCCCCAAATCTAATATCTAGTTTGAATCTATATCGGAGTCACTGTGAATCCATATGATATAAACCACTATATATCTAAGTAATATATGTATCCATAAACTAAAAGTATGTCCCTCTAAATTTCCTGAGTAATGCTGAATGACCCATGTGATTTGAATCACTGTATATCTTGACCAATCTGAGCTAAAGCTGATAATTATGACTGCTAAAAGTGTAAAAATCATGGTGTATCCAACTATGAGAGTGGATAGGTGTGTTGGATAAGTGTATAAATAATAATAGTAGGAATGATGCCCCCCTTTTAGGGAGAGGGATGAAATTTGTAATATAAGAGGTTGTGCCAAAAGTGATGACTAGTGGCGTAATGCTAGGAACAAGGTTGGTATAGTTTGGATTGATTTGAGAAGTTAATTGATTATTTAGATAGAGTTATTTGAAATTTAAACAAGCTTTAATTGGTGAGGACCAAATTTTATAAAATTTAAACAAGTTTTTATTAGTAAGGACTAAGTTGTATTTCTAAGTATGAAATAGGTATAGAGATGTGTGTGCCATAGTATGGAAATGATATAATAAAAGATCAAGGTTTTTGATGGACATCAAAGGTATTATTGTCATGGTTTTTGTGAAATAAAATGGTTTTTAAAATGGATCTATGAAGTTTAAGTTATGGGAAAAATGGTATTTTACTTTCAATGAAAAACATTTGTTTGATATAGGAAAATTAGATTGATTCTTGATTCATTTGTGCACTGACTAGTTTGAGATTTAGAGCTCTGGAGTAGGAGATATGCCAAGGATATGAACATATACCATGAACTGGTTTGAGTAACTAGCAACCTAGATTGAGGTTGGTGGAGAGGTTACCCTACTGAGTAGCTAAAACATGTGATTTAGGCATGTTTGGAGCCTATTTTTGCTGATTTGGAGCTATTTTGAAGTTTTCTAGAATTTTTTTACTAGGTTCAGAGCTCTTATCCTTCTTCTAGCACTACTTTCTAGGTTACATCTCTATTGTCTAGGTTATAACACTCCTATTCAACATTGTTGTCTTGTACCCAACATTATTGTCTTAAAGGTTTGATTTTTTAGGCTAATGCTTAGTTTGGTTGCTATCATTTTTATTGGTTATTGGTTTAGCATGGTTGACTAATATTCATGCTATTTTATAGTGTTTTATAGGGTGAGGCATAGACAAGGGAGTTCTATAGAGGCTAGGTGATGGAGACTCTGAGATTGTTGCCTTTATTAGTTGATGAGAGAGCTATGATGGATAGGGTAGGGTTAGGTCATGTGTGTGACCTAGGCACTATGTAGTGGGATAGGAATTTGATTACCACCTTGTGTGAGAGGTGGAATGTAGACACCTATACTTTTTAGCTTCTTACTAGATAGATGACTATTACTCTGGAGGATGTGTACCATATTTTGCATTTGATGGTTAGTGGAAACATGTGACTTTATAAGATGATATGGGTGTAGCTATCATTGATCTTACATCTTTGTATTTTTTTGGTGTGCCCTCAGGAAAACATAGGAGAGGTAGTGATAGTGATGCACTATTTTCAGTTATCATTTGATAAAGTGTTTTGCATCTGTAGAAGTGGTTAGCAATGTTGTTGGCTTCTTTTGTTGTAGTGGATGGGAGTGGGGCATTGATTGCATATAGGATGCATAGGATTATACATAACATAGAGGTATATGGCACTATGTTCTCATGGGGTAGGACTATGCTTGCCCACTTATATAGAGATCTATACAAGTTTACCCAGGAGGCATTTAATGGTGGTCTAAGCATGGCTAATTTATTTTACTATTGGGCCTATGAGCACATAATAGTTGTGCGTCCATTGGGGTTATTGAGAGAGAGAGGTGGGCACCTCCATATCCATATGGGGAGTGGTGGATGAGTTCATTGGCTATCAGGTCTCTTATGATGGATCACTATATATGAGTGTTAGATAGACTAGTGGCTCAGGATGTCATATGGAGGCCCTATAGATGATTTCTTATGTGGTTCAAGGATGGAGTGCAATTACATTATATTAGGGTCAGTTTTTGGCTACATGACCATTGGCCTAAAGTGTATGAGTGCTTTTAGTATGAGCACATGACTAGGTAGTTTAGGGTTCCATAGGATGTGCCCCAATAACATGGGTGTGGGTGAGGAGTGCATAAGAAATGATGAGGACATGAAATTGTGGTAGGCCTATTGAGGTGGAGTTAGCACCATTACCTTTAGATACACAATATATAAATATAGATATTCTTGATGTAGATGATGTTAGATGCACAAAGGAATTTACCACATGGTGGGTGAGGCATTGGTGGGATCCACTATATCTTGTTCATGGAGGAGGATATGTTCCTAAGTATGAGGACCCAACTCTAATCTAGATGATGGGAGGTAAGTATCATTTATATTTGAGTTGTGTATATAAGTTAAAGTTTGTGCATGTTTTATCTTGTTTTGAAAATGAATGTATAATGTAGTGTTGTACTTTTGCATGAAGGTGGAGTGGGAGGTGCTCAAGATGACACACCTACTGAGGGAGGAGGTGGGGATGATGGGTTCAAGGAGACTATCATTGAGTCTACACTTGATGAGCTCACACGACATGTTCTTGATGATGCTATAGAGGAGGGTTTGATAGAGAAAGAAATAGTTACAATTGGAATTTATGCTAATTTTTTTGATAGGGATGCTATAGCTATAGCTTCATGTGTTAAGGCAGTATGAGAGAGAGATGAACTAAGGGATGAGTAAGATAGGCATATGATGCCTCCTCCTAATTATGAATCAATGAGTATGTGGATTATGGATGAGTACACAGATTTGTAGAGGTGGTATGTGGACTTGCATGAGTGAGGAGCATGGTCAATTACTAGTGAGATAATTGATGTAAGAGGCATTCATGAGCTTGAGGAGGTGTGGGGATGTCAAGTGTGAGGTTGGACTATGAGACTAATACTAGAGGAGAGAGTAAGATTGAGAGTGAGGGCATGATGCCTATTCATGATTGATTGTATTTGATACAGTGTATATGTATTTGAATTTTTTTATACACACACACACACACATACACACACACACACACACACACACACACACACACACACACACACACACACACACACACACACACACACACACACACACACACACACACACACATGTATGTATGTATGTATATATGTATGCATGCATTTATGTATGTAAGTATGTATGTATACTACTTTTTGGTTTTAACTCATGCATACTATGTTATGGCATTGGAAATGTAATTTAAATTCTTAACTTACATATAAATAAAAATACAAACCTAGCATCACACTTATCAAAATAATCAACTAACATATCTCGAGTACCATTTTACCAAATATATACAACCTTCAAAATCAATACTAGATTAACTACTTCTAATCAATAAATTACACTAAACTTAACAATATATTTCCAATGCCATAACACAGTATGCATGAGTTGAAACCAAAACATAGATATACCATGGGAAAACCTCATGAAGAGGTAAAAAACCCACAAAGATTATTTATTATTTGAGAAACAAAATGTACCTAATACAGAATTTATCTTCTCACTTTCTTTCATTTTTTCTTACAATATAAACTCTTTATTATATAGGCAAGGTAGTCTGCCCATTAGAAATGACCTTTTCCAACTACCACATTAATGGGTCTAACCTCTCCAAAGGTTATTTAATATATTTTATGATTTATTTACATGATGATAAACTCATGATAAATAATAAAATATATTATTATTTAACGAATGCAATTTAATGTATCAAGGGTACATAAATAATACCTCTTAACCATTAATTGTTCTGATACCCAAGTGGTCAAGGTAGTGATAGGTGGCGTAGGTGAAATTTAATAGATGATAGAAGTTGGTTGAGAAAGGTAATATGAGGCCTGATAGACCAATTGAACATGAAAAGTCACCATAAAGGGCTCAAAACTCAAATTTGATGACATGTCTAGCCTGTCTAGGCTGTCAAAGCTAAAAGGAGGCCATTCTACCTACCTAAAAATGGAATTCAATACAAAGACCTGTAGACTTCAATTTAAAGTGATTGAGAATGTCGATCATAAGAATGGTAGGGTTGTGTGAATCTAGAATGAAGACATATAATAAGAAATAATTCCTTAATTATGATGGCATGAAAGTCTATAAAGAGCATAAATAGACAAAAATCAGCCTTTAAGAGGCATGATTCTTATAAAATTTGAGCATGGCCTAACTTCTAATTGGATAGATTCAGTTAGTAATCTTGACTACCCTCTCAATTGCACCTTCCAATCACATTGATGATCCTTTTAACTACCCCATTAGTGGGTGAATTTAAATTTAAAACTCCATGGATGCATTTATTTAAGATCAACTCCTATGATGTAATAGAGGAGGGATGGCTCATTATGTATTAAAAATACATTGTGAACCCATACATTTCTTCCCTATGCTTTTTATTACTTTATTAGAGTAATTTATCCTTATTTTTAGTCTTGTCAATGATTTCATTGATGTTTGTAATGAAATATTGATGTAAAACCCATTATTAATTTATCAAATGGCTATTTCTTGAAACTCTAAGTGTTGTGTAGGATTGCATCTATTTTTTGCTCATTTTATGGTGGTTATGGTCTACTCTCCTTTCAATGACTTCTACCCAGACTCTTACACTATCCTTTAGTTGGATTTGTGTTAGGTATGGATAAATTAAGGATTGGTTTCAAAGGATTCACTCAATAAGGCACTACATATTTAAATTTGTGTCAATAGGATCTTTATTTTCCTTTTCCATCTTGATTTTGCTTTTTTTTTAATAAGTGTGGCTAGCTTAGGAATTGGGTATCAATTAATGCAAAGGTAAAGAAAAATCTAAACCTATCCAATCAGCTAACAATTCACCTATAGTTACAAGTATTCCTTTGGTTAATCTATTCATTATTTTCCAACATATGCCCATGGCCAATCCTATAGCCTGGCTTGGTCAAGGAGGTTGTTGTCCTATGGCTATTCTAGGCATAGCTCATGATATACCCAAGAACCTAGGCAAATTTTGTCTTAAATACATAGTTGGAGGAGTTCAAATAAAAGAACATATTTAAGTATTTAAATATACACTTATAAGAATGTAGGTCCAACATAAGGATGTTTCTTGCAGATTGTTTCCCTATTCCTTGAGTGAGATTGCCTAGCTTGGTATATTGGGGTAATGCATATTGTTTCCTTATTCCTTGAGTGAGATTTCCTATCCTGGTATATTAGGTTACTCCATGGGTCTCTCACCTCATGGTCTGAGTTGGAAATAACATTTGTGAACCATTTTAGGCTATCCATTGACCCTACTATTATGTACCACATTTCACTACTATAAGGAGAGAGCATAATGAACCCATGAGCATCTTTAATTCTTGATTCTATAAGCTATACCAAAAATTGAAGGAACCATACATATTAGCATAAGTCCCTGCCATTCAAACCTACTTGAGGGTTCTTGATCCTTTGATGTCAATGTTCCTTGGAAGGAACCCAGCTACACTTACATTCCTATCCTTGGATTATAATGAGGTCATAAACATAAAACATCAAATGGTACCACAAAGATATAATGCAGATGCTTTACCATGTTTAGGACAACATGGTGCATATAATTAGATTTTTGTGCTTAATCAGGTTATTATGTAGAACACCCCACTGATGACTCCTATTATAGGTTCTATGTATCATAGGCATATCCCAATGCATACACCAATGAACTACATGCTTAGTGGTTTGCCATATATTCCTCCCAATGACATACTACCATAAGCAAACAATTAATAATTGGTTCCCATGGCTTATAATAATGTGGCTGTAATACCAAATACTTATGGGTATGCTACATATAGAAACACTTAATAGATGGTCCCATCATATTTAAATCTTCAGACACCTATTATCAATGTTCATAACCATGCCCTTGCTACTACCTCCATGTTCCTAAATGTAAATGCACCTATGGCTAACCCATAACAAAAAATAAACCAACTAAGCATTAGTGTGGAATCAAAACTAGACAAATTGAAATAAATGGTTTAAATACTATCTAATGACATGGTCAATTTATGAAGATAAGGGTCTAACAACATAAATATAAATGCAAATAACTCACCCCAGTGTAGAAATTTAAATTTCCATAAGCCTAATAGGAAATGGAATATTAGACCCAATAATGGGAATATGCCTAGTCCTCTTGATAATAATTATCAAAATATAATTAATACTTCCCATTCTATGAATTTAACATACTTGGATTTAAAAACTTGGTGTAGAGTGCTTAATACAACTGACCATGACTAATTGTGTTGAGTTTATAGCTGCCTCAAACATCTTCCAAAAGGAGATGGATAACATGGAAATAATGCCTACTCCTGATGATAACCCCAATAAAGATGGAATGAACCAAAACATATCCCTATTATTGGATAATTATGAATTTCCATTTGAGGATGAAAATTAACCTGAAGATAATCTAGATGAAGTCCATGCATTTAAACAATTCCAAAGAGGGAATAATTATTAGTTGAGAAGTAGATCAGTTAATCCTTTGACTATTTCTACACCTCCAAGCAACACCCAGGTCCCACCTGATGTAAACTTGGATAATAATCTTTCCCTGCATAAAATAACTCCCATCTCTTATTAGCTAAATAACTATGCAACTCACACCCTAGTTGGCAAACAAAAAGAAAAGGTCAAACTCAACTATGATATTGTTGAAGATCTTAATAAAACTAGGGCCAATATCACTATGTTTGATTTAATTCAAATTTATAATAAAAGAGAATTGTTATCAAAAGTGTTTTTTGATTATAAAGGAAAAGAGTATAACAAAACTTATGATGCTTAGGTTGCTCTGTATAAATAAAAAATAGAGACTCCACTGTTTCATCTAATCATTAGGATTTTGAGCAAAAACTTACATAATTTCTTGGTTGATTTAGGTGCCTCCAAGAATCTGATGCCATATGCCATTTTCTAAAATTTGGGTCTTACACCTACTAATTTGAATCAAAAGTTTGTTTATATTGATTAAATAGAGGTAAAAGTGGTGGGTAAACTAAACCATATTCATATGTAGTTGGCCTCAGATCCATAGATTCTATAGTTTATCGATATCTAGGTTGTGGATATACTAGATGCCTACAACATACTCTTGAATAAAGACTAGTTGAGGATGCTCAATAGATACATGGAAACTAACTTCTTACACATGTGGCTCCCCTAGTTTGGTCTACCTATTCATAACAAAATTAATCATGAGCCAAAAATGACACACATGTCACCAAGTATAATTAAAAAACAAAATCCTCTATGGAGAGTCATAAATGGGAGTGTATTTGATTTATAAATAATATGTAACCCATAACAACCTCTCTATTAACATGTTGAGTCTATGAAAAATCATATAGTTAGAAGAATAGACTAGTTGGATGAAGAATCCTTATTTTATCCCTCGAAGATGGTCTCATTTTAGAATGTTGCTCTGTCATGTTAGGATATGAAGCATAATGATGTAGGAGACAATGAAGAGTATCTAGGTTCTTCCCAAGATAAAACAACTATAATGGATAACTATGTCCTTCCTCATCCCATAGAAGATTTGGCTAAAATGTCTTTGTCAACTGGAAGACTTAGCATATTCTTAATTAATGATGAAGACATGAGGTAGAACCATCCAAGTGAGAATTAAGAGTTCATTTTGAGCTCTTCCAAGAGTGAAATGGTAATTACAGATACCACTAGACCTAATCCTAATACTGAATGTTGTTAAAAAGGGTCTTTATTACCTATGGCATAGGGTGTGTATTCAACAAAAGATGAGGGACTACACCTAGAAGTCAACATTATAATGACATTTCCCTTACAAATACTATCAACATGCACTATATGATTTGACTTGTGGATATTAAAGTTTGATGGTTCTAATATAAGAGTGGATGTGGTAATGGAGTTAAGCTAATTAATCCAAGTGGGAAATCTTATCTGGTTGCCTACCTCTTATAAGTTACTTATACAAAAAATACGGCTAAATATGAAGTGTTAGTCATGGACTTCAATTCACTCTTGGAAATAAAGTAAATAACATCAAAGTGTTGCACAAATCTGATCTAGTGGTTAAACAAGTAAGGAGATAGTATTCATGTAATGACAAATGCTTATCTATATACAATATATGGGTGTGGAGCTTAATATAATATTTTAATGCATTTGGCATTTAGACATTGCCTATGTAGAAAAGATACATAACATATGCCTTAACTACCACCACCATGAATACTTTATATCCCATTGCTAATTCAATAATGAAAAGATTCATAGTAGAGATAGTCTCTATCCACTAAATCCTAGATAACATTATAAACTTCTAAGTCTTTAATGATGGTCAACATATCTTATACTTCAACACCAATACTGAAGTATTTTCTAATCAAATTATTGATGAAGATGGTCAAAAGAATTTTGAGATAGATGATGGGATAGTAAATTTGAAGAAAAAAAACATAACCAAGGGGATGGTATTGATGGAAAGAATGTCTAATATATATTTTTTGAGAGAAATAGGTAAATCAACTCATGTCAAAGGTACATCACACAAGCATTACAATTTACGTGATGCAAATGATGTGAAAAATGTGCTTCTAGGCATAAAATCTACTCCAAATGAGAAGCAATAAATAATAAGATCTCTCAAATATTTCAGAGAGGTGATTGCATGGAGTTATGAAGATATGGAAGTCTTTAATACCTCAATCCTCATGTATACTATTCCACTCAATCCTTGAATTAAGATCTTTCATCAAATATAAATATTGGTCAATGAACATCTTGATTCGTTCATTTTCAAGAAGGTGTAAAAAAAAACTTGTGGATATGATCATCTTCCCGTTAAGACACTCCACATGGGAGGAAAATTTGGTACCGATAAGGAAAAAAATGAAGAGATTAGGCATTGTGTCTATTTTCATAATTTAAAAATGGCATCTAGAAAGGATAACTACCCCTTGTCCTTGTTAGATGAAGTTATACAAATTATAAATAGGGATCAAATGATGTCATTCCTTGATGGGTGTTCAGGCTACAATCAAGTGGTAGTCAATTATGAAGATAGAATCAAGATAATGTTCAAAACCAAGTTGGGAACATTCACATACAATAGGATGCCTTTTTTCCTAATTAATGTGTGTCTTAATTTTCAAAGGGCCATGACATTTAATTCAAGGACCTTATGGGAAAATGCATAGTGATTTACATGGATTATTTGATTGTCTTCAGCAAGTGTAGGGAGGACCATGTGAAAGATTTGAGGAAAGTGATACAAAGGTGTAGCAATCATGGGATCTCCCTAAACTTGAAGAAGTGTATATTTGGGATCACAAAGGGTAGATTACTAAGTTATATCATCTCTAAATGAGGTATATAAATAAACCCTGAAAGAGTAGAAGCCATTCTAAAATTCTCACTACCTGGTACTAATAAAGTACTGAAGTTAATCTTTGGCAAGATCAACTTTGTAAGGAATTTTATCTTAGGATTTACAGTGATAATTTGACCATTGAACAACATGGTAAATAAGGATGGTAAAATTTCAAGGACTAACGAATCAAAAAAAAATTTCACCTAGATTAAAGAGTCAAAAATGAACATGCCAGTGCTAATTAGTCCTGATTACACCTAGCCTTTCTATATATATTCCTTTGCCTCAAAATACTCCACTACTAATATTTTGACACAAATAAAATAAGCTGGGGATAAATGAATAGTTTCATTTATGATATCCCCTTTGATAAATGTATAATTGAAGTATAATTTGATGGATAAACAAGCCTTTGCACTTATTAAGGTGGATAAAAAAACTAGACATTACATATTATTTAGTAATTTTTTTTGTGATTGTACTTGACCTAATAGTAAAATCCATGATAATGTCAAATGAATTTGGGGATAAAAGGGGTAAGTGGATGATCATCCATGAATATTTTGACCTTGAGCTTTAATCAATGACAATTGTGAGAGGACAAAGGGATTAGTATAACTATGGTTGAATTATTTGGTCACTTACCAACACTATCAGATGGAAGACATAACCAATGATGATTGATACAAAGAGGTGGTTCATTATCTACTTAACAAAAAGTGTCCTAGACATTTTAATGTAACACAAAAAGGGGTGTTTCATTTGAAAAGCAACTACTTCATACCTAAATAAAGAGGAATAAAATAAGGTGATTATCAACCTCAATGGAAAGCATGGAACTAGGCATGGTTCAAGGAATGCCATGACCCACCAAAATTAAGGGAAGGTTACTAATATCCACATCTCTTGAAAGATGCACATTCACATGTCCAAAGCCATACGTGCTAAATAATTATACATAGAGAGAGCAACCCAACAAAGTCTCTATTGTTAGTCATTGATGCTTGACCATTTACAAAGTGGGCATTATTTTTTGTGGGAGAAATAAAATGTTATTTTATCTACAATCCATAAATTCATTATCAAAATAAAAAACTATTGCACTCATTGGTGTTGGCTCTAGGAATGGTTTAGAAAATTTGAAATTACATCCTGAACACAACTTTTCTACACAATATAAAATATTATTATGTCAGATAATATTTACAAGAATGAAAGCTTATAAATATTTCATGGGTGGTTATGGGATCTAACTAACCTATGAACCAACTTTCTATTTTGAAATGTAAAATTAATATAACATGTAAATAAATAAAACAAATATAATCATGGATCACAATGACCCAAAAAACTCCTCCTTAATCTAAAGGGTATAGAATATGAAAGAATAGGAGAAATGACTCTGAACTCATTAAAGAAACTTTAAATCAATTGTAACTAGTGTAAATTAAATCTTGGTACTAATCAAAATTGATGTCACTTCATACAAAAGCCTACCCTATGAGTTATGGAATAAAAGGCTAATGAACATGATCAAGGCCTACTCATCCCTTGTGATCATCATATCGTACTATAGTAGAACATGATCAAGGCCTAGTCATCCCTTATGATCAAGATATATCTAACTACATCGATACACATAAGGCTCCACTTAGAAGCCTGCCAAAGTGACCAACCCATATTATGCATGGAACATCTTCCTAATGTCCAAAAATTATTGATGACCTTTGCTCAACATTTCTAGTGTTAACAACCCCTATCAATTTATACTGTTACTAACGACTGATCAAAGACCAACCAATGCTATATCTTCTCCCCTATTAGGTGAGAGATGAGAATCTATGTAATGATAAAAATAAAATGAATTAATCATGTCTGATCCATATCATGAATATCAAGAATATAAATCCAAAATTAGAATTAAAATAAGCAAACTACTACTACCAAAATTTCCATTGAAGCATCGAACCCAAAATCTAAGTGAATAACTAATTGGAGAAGGGTAATAGTCCTCTAGCCTCTAATGGATCCTCTAACCTCTAGTGTTACACTTAAAATTTATCAATCACAAGGATCCTAATGGACTTATAAAAGATTATATATTCATCGACATCACAAGCATGAGGTGGCATTATGAAAATTTACATTTTGAAGGTGTCAGTTTTCACCAAAAGTGCACCTTTATACATCATGCTTAATAGATTTATCACAAAAACCACATAAAAAATCTTTAAAATAAAAAATAAACCATTATATTTTATAAGGAACATCCACAAACATATATTTCAATTGGTCACACAACCACCTTTAGACAAAATAGTGATTTTACAAAAAAAGTGTCATAATACAAGTAAGTCAAATGATGAATACGACCAAAAAGATAGATTTATAGGTTTTGAACTCTTAGCATCTCCTATTTTAAGTGACTAACAAATTGAGGCTAACCAACTCCTTTACAATCAATTTTAATAAAATCATGCAAGATATTTGATTTAAACTATTTTCAAAATTTTCAAAAATAAAAATCTGTGAATGAAAAAATTATAACCCTTATTTACTTGCATGTAAATTTGATTTCATGGTTTGAGGGGCCCACTAAAATTTTAGGTTATATAAGGATTTGACAAGATTTTGGGCTTTTGTCAACATACCATGGTTGTGATATATATGATAATTTCAAACATTGTGTAAATGTGTCATATTTACACCTCTCATTATGGATTTGTTCACTAGAAAATTACAAAAAATACTTGGCTTTTACACAACTTTGGTAGAGTTGTTCACTAGAAAATTTGTAGAAAAATGCTTGTGGCTATGTAGAAATTTTTCTTCTAAAAATAAATACTTGTAAATTAGAATAATTTGAAATGCAAACTCTAATGCCAAATTTGTATGATTTAGAAGAAAATTTGCCTTGAGGATGGGATCTATGTTGGATCACCATTTGTTGGAATATTTGAGAATTTATTCACATATATCGGTAACTTTTGCATTAAACCATGATATTCAAAAAAATATTATAGTCACCATATAGAAGTTTATTGACTAGAGAGCTTCCAAAAAAAAAATTACCAATTCATTTTTCCATCACCATACATTAGGAGAATAAATGAACTTATTCAAAAACTTGAACAAATTTAGCCTCTATATAAATTCAATGTAGTACAATAACTTTAATAGGTTGTGCAAGTTTGTACACTATAAAAAATCATAAGGGTTTTCAAAAATCTAAATGCTTCTTATTGTTATGCTAGATGCCCTACAGGTTTGCATTTATAACATAATAGCTTAAAAAATACTTTTAATTTATTTGAATGTTGTCCAAAGTATGAGTACCAAGTGTTTTGAGGAGTCCCATCCCTTCACATGTGTATATGTGTCTTCATTCCTCCTTAACCTTGCTCTAATACCACTATTGGCTCTAAGAATGATTCAAAAAATTAGAAATTACATCATAAACATAATTTTTATACACAACATAAAATATTATTACGTCTAATAATATTTAAAATAAGGATGAAAGATTATAAAGCTTCCATGGGTGGTTACGAGATCCAACCAAACTTTAAACCAATTTTTTATTGTGAAACATATAAATAACATAACAAGCAAATAAATAAATAAATAAACTATGGATCATAATGACCCAATAGATGGGATGAAGCTCAACCTTTCAAAACTTGTATGACTAACATAATGATCCAATTTTTGGAAGAACACATTGTTACAAGGTTTGGCATGCCTACACTGGTATCTAACAATGGACCCACCTTCTCCTCTTTACAATTATTAGAATGGGCATATGATCACTAGGTAATTATTAAATTATCTTCTAATCATTATCTACAAGGAAATGAGATAGCTAAATCTAAAAACAAGAATATGATAAATATAACTAAGAATATATTGGGAAAGAATCCTAAAAATTAGCATAATGTTCTAAAATTTGTATTGTTGGAAGATAGGACTAGAACTAAAACTAGTTTAGGTACTTATCCTTACCAATTAATTTATGGTAAAGACACTATTTTTACAATCAACTTGAGAACACCTACCTTATTGTTTATGAAGGATTACTTGGAAGTAGATTATCAGATAGAGGCTTAAGTCTTGAATCTAATGTATTTAGATGAAAAAAATGACATAGCCCTAATACATTTTAGTAAGCATAAAGAGGTTTTCAAATGATGGTTTGATAAATGATTAAAATTGAAAGAATTTTGGATCTTTGATCTTATCCTTATGTGGGACAAAGATCATAAATAAAAGGGACAAAAAATTAAATTTGATGCCTTATGGCTGGGTCCCTACCATATCTCTAACACCTTGGGTGATAATGCTTTATGTAGATGATATTTATGTATTATATATTACCTCACTCTTGTAAACTTATAAAAATTGTACCTTAGATGTTATTCTTAGTTATAGATCTTTCTCACTTCTATAAGTCTCACATCTACTCTATCTTATGCCCCCCAGCCTATATCTCTTAGTTTGACCAATCTTATGTTGATGACCCAAAACTTATATCTTTCCCATAGTGCTTAAAATGTATTTATCTTCCATATCTACAAGTTTTGAATATGTACCTACTTATTTGATCCCTAGACACTAATGTATGGGATAAACACTAACATCGACATTAATGTTTTGACTTGATGCAAGTGTCTAGTGCCATAAAGTCATCTATGTTGCAAATGAAATGTATATTAATGGCTAGACTAAGTAATTTTATGTGAGTTATTATTCAAAAGGGATTGATATAAATTCAATATCAAACCTCATTCATTCCTCACCTAGTAAAAGACCAAAGAGACCAAGGCAACTTATCAAAATCACTCTATCAAACAGTCAATCAAACAAAACTTACCTATATCCAAACCAATCATAGGTATACCACATATACACATTTTCATTACTAAAGGAGAAACCCAATAACCTAATTTTCCAAGTTATAAGCTAGGTCACTTTTGTGCTTTCTTTGCACATATTGTATGATTCAAACACTAGCCAACATGTAGGTGAGAACTACATGAGTCTAAGGCCATCATTGTTAAGCACAAGATATAGTGAGAGGGGGGGGGTGAATTAGTATTTCATATATCTTATAAAAATTTACCTTAATAAAATTCCACTTAATCAACCATTCAAGATATGCAATAAAAATCAAACAATAAACACCACACAAGATAGAGAGAGACACCAGATATAACATGGAAACCCAATGTGGGAAAAACCATGGAGAACAATCTCAAGTAAATGAATGAACACCAATTCAAATAATATTTGCAAGCACCAACTTGTAGGAGCACCAACCCCTTTGCTGAGCACCAACCCAACAACTATTCATGAGCACCAACCCACAGGAGAACCAACCCCTTTGCTGAGTAACAACCCAGTAACTATTCATGACCACCAACCCACAAGAGCACCAACCCCTTTGCTGAGCACCAACTTAGCAATAATTCATGAGCACCAACCCACAGGAGCACTAACCCCTTTACCGAGCACCAACCTAGCAACTATTCGTGAGCACCAACCCATGTGAGCACCAACCCCTTTGCCGAGCTCCAATCCAGCAACTATTTGTGAGTACCAACCCACAAAAGCACCAACCCCTTTGTGTATACCACACAACTATCTCTTAATGTTGTTATCTCAACAAATGGTATTTCATTACAACATCTCTTTCCTCTCTCTCACCTTTGCTCTTCTAAGCTAGATATAACAAATACAAATCATATTCTTCTCTCTCAAATGCTCTTCTAAGCTAGATATTACAATATTACATCGAACTCTCTTACTCTTCTTAAAAATGGCTTCTCAAGACTTTATTTATATCTTTCCAAATGACCTTTGGCCTTCCCCTTTTGTGACCCTTCAATCGTCATGGAAAATGGTGCCAAACTTTTATGACCCTTCATATCCTTGCCTTTGAAAAGTCATGTGGTGACCCTTCATGAGCAAAAACGTCCTTCCCTCTTTTGTCCTTATCTTGGTGACTTTTCGTATTCCTCAAAGTGTCCCTTCATGAGACATTGCACCCTTCCTCTTTTGTCTTCACTTGGTGACTCTTGGAATTCCCTAAGATGACTCTTCATGGGAAAATGCATCCCATCCTTCTTTCGTCTTTACCCCATGGCTCTTTGACTTCTCCATGGGCCCTTTTTTTGTCTCATATGTACAAAAATACATTCATTAATATTAAATAAATATTAACACACATTCGCCAAGATATATCTATTACAAACATCATTAAATGCAATGGGGCCTTTATCACCAATAATGCTAGACCTTTGACATCAATGACAATATTTCCAACAATCTCCCCCTTTGTCATTGATGGCAACCTCAATCCTAATACTACCACATACTGTCAACTACACATACTATCATCTAAGAACATATAGTAACTCCCCCTTATTGTAGCAACTTGTACCTATTCCTTATACCTATTTCTGCACTTGTACCTATACCTATTGTTCTCCCCCTTTGACATCAATGGCAAAGGGCCTACGTGGAGCTAACACTTAGCTCCCCCTCAACTGATGCTGAACATCAATGGTAGGAAGTAATATAAATTACTCCCAACTCCTCTTGTAGATTTTTGAATGTGTCCTTTGATCATGCCTTTGAGAAGATATCTTTTTCGACTATCTTGGTAGTGGTTTTATCTTTGAATCTCACTGTACCACCATTGATCTTCTTTAGAGTTATGAACTTAATTTTATCTCCTATCATATGCCTCAAACATCCACTATCAATGAACCATGGTTGATCTTCATTTCTTACATGCAAAGCTATCTGCACCAACATAGAATCTTTAGGTTATTTCTTTTGCCATGAACATGTCTGAACCTTCTTCTTGATGAATGGAGCTTTGAAACTCTGATCCTTCTTGTTGATGAATGGAGCTTTGAAAATTTGATCCTTCTTGACTAACTCAAACATGATTCTACAATACTGAGCTATGTATCCAAAGTTGTTGCACTTGTAGCATACTATGGTCTCTTCATCAATGCTTGATAGAGGAGCAAAAGAGTTGTGGCTTTTGCTTGACTCTACTTGACTTTCTTTCTCCTTATTATGACATTATTAGCTCCTTTTCTAAATTCTAATTTCTTGTGACCATATCCATTACAATAAAAATAATAGCCATAAAAATAAGACATGTCTATATATCTCTGACCTGATTACCTTTTGTAGATTTGTTCCCTCCAGCCTTCTCTATTTGAAATGTCCTCTATATTCTTCACTTCTCCCCTTTTTGTTTCCTCTTTTGTAAGAGCTTCAACATAGATCTTTTTCTTTTCAAATCTGATCCCTGTCTTATCTAAATTTGCTTTTTGACTTTCCAATATCTTATTAAATATGTTAGTGCTATCCTCAAATTTTGAGTCACTAACTACTTTATCATTGACTGCTTTCTTAATATCTTCTTTTAAAGAGGCTATTTAAATAACATACCTTTCACATTGTTTTCTTGCGATTTCCAACAGTGCTATTAGATCTTCTTCATTCTTCTTGGCTTCTTTAAAGTGTGCTTCTAAATCTTCAATCATTTCCTTTGACTCCTATTCATTTTTCTCGATCTGGCTCTTTAATCTTTGATTCTTCTTCTCAATAGCTTTTAACTCTTCTAGGGAACAAATGAGTTCTCCTTCCATATTCACTTCAGCTTCCTCCTCTTCTTCTTCTTGATCATCTTCATATATGGCCATGAATAAAATCTCTTCTTCTTCTGAATCACTGACTCCACTATCTTTGACTGAGCTAGGATCCTTAGAATACAGGCTTTTCTTTTTGAATCCCTTCTTAGATTTGTCTTTGAAATTCTTCTTGTATGTAGGCTTTTATTCTTCATCATCATTACCCTTATTTGGGCATCTAGTTAAAAAATGTCCAATCTTTCCATAATTAAAACATTTAAAAGGTAATTTTCTTTGATATTTATTTGTTCCTCTTTTCAACTTGCAAATGAAAAGTGCTCCATTGTCATCGTCATCATCATTGGAACTATCACTTGATTCTTGAATCTTAGCTTTCTCTTTCTTTGATGTCTTGAGATTTGCTTCTCTCTTTGAGGGTTTATCTTGTTCTGTCCGCATCTCATATGTCTCAAGAATACCATGAAGCTCATCCATCTTTAGCTTGGCTAAATTCTTCATCTCCTCGATTGCCAAAACCTTTGCATCATATCTCATTGGTAGAGATCTCAAAACCTTTTGCACCACCATTGACTCTTCCAATATTTCTCCAAGACCTTGAATTTGATTTACTATTTGATCAACTCACAAGAGATAACTTGCTATATCTTCTTCTTCTTCCATCTTTAAACTTTCAAACTATCTTCTAAAAGTCTAAAGCTTAGCTTGCTGAACCTTTTCATCACCTTTGTAGATATTCTCAAGTTTTATCCAAATTTCATGAGCATATTTACATTACATAACTTTAACAAATTTAGATTCACATAAACCACATAAAATAGCATTTAAAGCTTTAGCATTACATTTATTTGCCTTCTTTTCCGTTGGAGTAATTGTAGATGTTTGTGGCTCTTTATATTCCTCCACCACTGATTTCCATATGTTGAATCCAAGGGCCATCAAATAAGTCCTCATTCTTATGCTCTAAAAATCATAATTCATCCCATCAAACAAAGGTGCCTTATTTACAGAAAATCCTTCCTGTGACCCAACCATCATGCTTTCCAGATCTACCTTCAAGCTGTAAAACTTTTCAAAAATGAACTTGCTCTGATACCAATTGTTAAGCATGAGATATACTGAGAGGGGGGGTGAATCAATATATCATATATCTTATAAAACTTTCTCTTAATCAAATTCCACTTAATCAACCATTCAAGATATGAAATAAAACTCAAACAATAAACACCACACAAGATAGAGAGAGACACCAGATATAATGTGGAAACCCAATGTGGAAAAAACCATGGAGAACAATCTCAAGTATACAAATGAGCACCAACCCAAATAATATTCACAAGCACCAACTTGTAGGAGCACCAACCTCTTTATTGAGCACCAACCCAACAACTATTCATGAGCACCAACTTGCAAGAGCACCAACCCCTTTGTTGAGCACCAACCCAGAAAATATTCATGAGAACCAACCCACAGGAGTAGCACCCTAGCAACAATTCATGAGCACCAACCCACAGGAGCACCAAACCCTTTGCGGAGCACTAACCTAGCAACTATTCATGAGCACCAGCCCACATGAGCACCAACCCCTTTGCCGATCACCAACCTAACAACTGTTTGTGAGTACCAACCCACAAAAGCACCAACCCCTTTGTGTATACCACACAACTATCTCTTAATGTTTCTATCTCAACAAATGGTAGTTCATTACAACATCTCTTTCCTCTCTCTCACCTTTGCTCTTCTAAGCTAGATATAACAAATACGAATCATATTCTTCTCTCTCAAATGCTCTTCTAAGATAGATATTACAATATTAAATCAACCTCTCTTACTCTTATTACAAATGGCTTCTCAAGCCTTTATTTATATCTTTCCAAATAACCTTTGGACTTCCCCTTTTGTGACCCTTTAATCCTCCTGGAAAATGGTGCCAAACTTTTATGACCCTTCATATCCTTGCCTTTGAAAAGTCATGTGGTGACCCTTCATGAGCAAAAACGTCCTTCCCTCTTTTGTCTTTATCTTGGTGACTTTTCATATTCCTCAAAGTGTCCCTTCTTGAGAAATTGCACCCTTCCTCTTTTGTCTTCACTTGGTGACTCTTGGAATTCCCTAAGATGACTCTTCATGGGAAAATGTGTCCCATCCTTCTTTTGTCTTTACCCCATTGCTCTTTGACTTCTCCATGGGCCCTTTTTTTTGTCTCATATGTAACCAAAAATATATTCGTTAATATTAAATAAATATTAACACACATTCGCCAATATATATCTATTACAAACATCATTAAATGCAATGGGGCCTTTATCACCAATAATGCTAGACCTTTGACATCAATGACAATATTTTCAATAATCGTATGAAGTATTATATATGTACGTAGAGCCATATGATAGTGGGGTCTTTGAGGTTAGATTGAAATCATTTTCCCACTAACCCATTCCACCCCAAGGCCACCATTATGATGAACTAGGGTTTTGTAAATTCATGAGTGACAATCCATGACCTAGATTTGAATGCACCAGAACATGTTGGGATTTAATATTTACATTAGGTAAAATAATATTTACTATTTATTATTTACCATATGGTTATTATTTGGTTAGTCTAATATATTATAAATATAATTTATAATATATTATTGTTTGTACAGGTCTAACAACCACATGATTATAGGAGAGATTCATGGGTTGTTGACTCTTTATTCATAGGTAATGGTTTACCTATATATTTATATCTATACTTATGCATATGTAAGTAGTGTGATAATAATATATTATGTAATATAAATTACTCTATATGTTCAAATTTATTACATTGCATTGTATGAGATATATTAGTGCATAAGATCCTCTAATTTTTATATGTGGTATAAGAGTAGTATTTTTTAGAGCAACTATAGGTCTATGAATACATGTGAGGGACAATTGCATTTGTCTTTGTACATATGTATGGATGGTTGTGTTTTTAGACCTACCTTATACCAATAGTATATATTATGAGTTTTTATTGTATAGTTTAGTTTTGTGTGAATCTTTTATGCATCTGAGTACCCAACCCAGTAATTGATAATTTCAACATTTCAAATCTATTTGTATTAGACAATATATGCTGTTCAAAGATTGTGTATCAAGAATTAGATATTATTTTAAAAATGGTGGACATGCAAGATATTGTTTACATTATTCTATGCATAGATCATTGTAAAATGTTTCTTCCTCTATTTTTTTAGCTATCATATGGATTAGCTATCCACAAAGGCAATTATTTTACACTTGGTCTAGTATCAATTTGCCTTGGCATCAAAATATACTTTTGTAACCTACCATAGTAGATAGGTGACTCAACATTTTATCTTACCAAAATATTCATCCAAACTCATTTTTTAAAATTAGTATCTTTGTTTTTTATGTGTTTATCATTGCATCTTTGATATGTGGATGATCTATTTAAGCTAGTATATTTTTCCATTTGAGCCATGCATATCAAGTTCGGTGCCATTTAATATTATATTCTCTCTCCTTGTTTAGTGTGCATGTGTATAGCTATAAAAATGAATAATTTTTTTATATTTTTGGTGTTGGATCCTTTGTCATGTAGTCCATACTAGCTACAAAGTCTTCCTATGGTCTTCAATACTGCACAATTCTCACCAGTAACTATTATTTTAAGTCTCTCTTTTCTTAAGATTAGTTTATTAGTTCTTAATTTATGATTATTTATGAGTTAATTTTGTAAATTAAATCTATTTAAAATCAAAAATAGTTTTTATTTTCATAATCTTCTTAATAGTTAGTGAAGGTCACAATTTTTTTTAATTTTATGTCAAATAGAGTCTGTTAAGTTCTTATATGTCTCAAATTATCAAAAATTTAAAAAATGTCATATTCTTAGTGAATCAAAATCTTTTATTTGAGTCATATGAGTCTATTGATAAAATAAAATAAAACGTATTTATCAAAGTTCTAATATTTTATTTGTCAAAGGATATATTTTTAGGCAACCTTGGTGTCCTATGTATTATTTCACATTGAGGGGGGAAACACACCCAATGTGGAGACATTTGTTCTTCAAATATTCATCAACTAAGTAAGAAAATTATTATGGAGGTTGGAGGCAATAGAGGTAGGAGGTTTTGTAAGCCTCTCATCAGTCACCAACAATGGGGCCCATATGCTTTGGTGGTGTATTTTTCTTAGTTGTGTGGTGTGTTTTGTGCCAAATCACCTAAATCCAAGGATAATTTTTTAGTGGCAATGAAGATTGTCTATGTTTTTTTTATTTGGGTTGTAAAAACCATGAACAAAGGTTAAAAAAGAATACAATGAGTATTTAGTCCCCATGCTTTTTTATTTTCTAGTATTATGTGCACTATTCCTATATAATCCCATGATGTCAAAACATATTATAATATTGATCAAGAATTACTGTAGTACTAATGAATATTGAAAAAGTTAGTGGTGATCCAAAAAATACATGAGGTGAATAGGTTGAAGGGCCCCTATTCATGTCCAGCTTTTTGGTAAACCTGTTTAAAACCATGGAAGTTTGATGAAGAGTGACTTTCATTTTGGATCAAGATCATGAGGTCAGCTTTATTGGTGTCATGTTGTAGTTTGAGAATGAGATGTGTTCTACCATGTAAAATCTAGTGGGGAATGTTGGGATTTAGTATTTACATCGGATAAGATACTATTTACTATTTTTTATTTACCATATGGTGGATACATTTATTATTTGGTTAGTCTAAAGTATTACAAATATAATTTGTAATATATTAGTATTTGTATAAGTCTAAAAACTGCATGATTCTAGGAGAGAATCATAGGTTTTTGACTCCTTATTCATAAGTAATGGTTTGCCAATATATTTGTATCTATAGATACATGTACATAAGTAGTGTGAGAATATAATAATATATTTTTTAATTCAAATTGCTCTCTATGTTTGGCTCTATTAAATTACATTGAATGAGATAGATTAGTGCATAAAATACTCTAATCTCTATAGAGTAAAGGTGAAGTCAAACCCAAAAGCATCCAAGTCATCAGAGCTCTTTTCAACAAGTATTCTATATTGGACACTTACATCAAACCCAAATAGTAGTGTTGACACAACCATCCTAGGATGACAGTAATGTCAAGACTATTATAAGTGTTATATTTAGAATAAGACAACTATTCTAGAGTCATCTTCTAGCCTATTTCCTATCTATTCTAGACAAAACACTATGCTAACATTAGAATTAGTATATTAATTATTTGTCATTTCCATGCATATCTTAGTTATACTTTTTATATTTAATCTATACTCAACATAATAAATTTAGTGTATATTTATATCTGAGTTTAACACTCAATTGGCTTGAAGTAGATATGATTATCAACCTTGTGCATTGTCATTTATATATTCTTAACCCTTACACCAAAAAAGGATAGGATAACCCCTCTTATTAAAGTTTAGAGTTAAATATTTGGAGAACCCAATCTTTGAATTTAAAACCCTAGGTCAATTAGGGATTTCTAATTTTTTGATCCCTCATTATTGATTGATATAATTTTGTCATCATGTTTGCCATAGACATATTTATAAATTATTTCATTGTCCAATAATTTATAGTTGCAATGGTTTTCTACATTATTTACATGGTTTGATCCATTTGATCCACAAGAGATTCAAAACATACATCCTGACATCCTCCTTATCCTAATATTTATAGTGAGAGGGTTTTGAAATAGAAACAATAATTTATCTCTTTTCAAAATTCCTTTTGTAATGCCACAGATCTAGTATTGATATTCCAATGTGCATGCACTCAAACATTAATTCTTTCTAGGTCTTATTCAAATTATAGTTACCATCCCACACCCATTATTTCCCCATGACTTTTATTAGATTATATGGTCCATGCTATTACTACTCAAAATGATAGGATTGATCAATCTATTCCTACACATGTTAATATACAATAAGTTCCTCATAAACCTAAGATTGTAATAAAATACAAAGGATATGACACTATGGACTAATTGAGCAATAAACATGTAAAATTTTTAATCCTTGAGCTCATAAATAAATCTAATATCTATAAGGATATCTTATATAAGGCATTGTGTGAGACATAAGTTCAAAATAATATTGAATCTAATTATTTTTTATATATTATTAAATATATCAAGAAAAATAACAAGATCATCACCTTTGATCCAATAGATTTACCATCTAAAGATATTATTGACCAAAATTTACCTTTGTTCATATAAGTGATAATACAAAGTAAATGTATCAAAAGAATACTCATTGATAATAGATCAAGATTAAACATTTGTAGCATAAGATTACTAACCACCATGGGTTTTAATACAAACCTTATTAAAAACAAAATTATTTACATAAAAGGGTTTGATAATTCACATAGCCCTCTAGTTGGACAAACTACATTGGATGTGACCTTAAGACCAAAAATGATTTCAACTATTTCTAGTTCATGTCTCAATTCTTACAGTATAATTTAATTTTGGGTAAACCTTGGACATATTTAATGGAAGATATCCCATCCAAATTTCATTGATATGTAAAATTCATATATGAGGGGACCTTATTATACATGCTTACTAATGATGAATCTTTTAAAAATTTCAAAATGATACATTCTAAAACTGAAGGTATCCCTACAATGGTACCACCTAAACAATCCACCCATTTTGAGCATATCCATATGTATTAAATAAGTGAGTCAAGTATAATGTATCCATTATCTCTAAAAAAAATAAGGCACAAAACTCTAATGTGCATATAGATACACATAAGGAGAGAGAACCATTACCAAAAGAGTTAGAAAAATTACAATAATACCCAACATTTTATCTTCCTTTATTAGTCAATACTAAGAAAAAACAAGGCCATGTTTTAGATTAATTTGATAGTGATGATGATACAACCTATGATTTAATAGATGAAAGAATGTGAAACTTAAAATTTGATCCACTTTATTACTTGCCACATAATGTATTTAAACCTATGGGTCCTGGTACATGTTAAATCCACTTGCATAAAATAAAGAATTGAATCTAGATGAGGGGAAAACAAAAATATCTGATGAACATGTAAATGATTGTTAATCCATACACCACTATTTGTTAAAAACATTGAGTCAACCTTACATGGGTCAAATACAAATACATCATGTGAATAATTTGGAATATTCTCAAAAGGCTTCACAACAAATTTTATAGATTATGACATAACAAGATACTCTAGATACTATATTAGCCATGTTATTTGAGCATTGATTGGATAGTAGACTGATACCTGTAATGGGAGTACCATATTTTAATTATCATTAGATCATTATGCATACTAAAAATCAATGTATGGCATTTACAAACCTCATCTAAAAATATAAGTGTGAAGGACACATACACAATGTGTCCATAATGGGTAAAATACAAAACCCTTCCTATCTTTCAAAATAAAAATATCCCTCAAAATGATAAAAACATTACGACTTAACTATTATTGCTAATATTTATGGGGTATATTTCCACCATATTGGGTTTGATCCAAACAAGTGGGATACAACTTGCAGGATTATTTTTCTTGCATGATTGGAACATACTATACATGAACTAATATATTCTCCCTTGGGCCCTGAATATCAAGGATACATTTAGTTACCCATTGTTTGTGGCCCATATATTGATGATTCAACTATATGGATATCAACACATGAACCACATTTAAAACTAATGTTTGGACAAAAATGGCTAGTTACATTGAACACTAAGATGGAAACTATAAATATGTGTGTAAACTTTCATAACATGGGTACATATATTTTCATACAACATGATGGATATGATTATGCACATGCACTTCGATTCAAGTAAACCATTACATAGAAACATTGAAGTGTGGTGATATATCAACATAAATAAAGCTTCAAATCATTTCTAGGTGGCACAACACCTTTCAATGATGAGGACTTGCTTGATTAAACCTATGCCAACATATTAAAAATACTAAAAAAATAAAAACATTATAAAAATGAAAAACACCTTTGGCACCTACATGTTATATTAGCTCCTTGGCATCTATGTGTTAGTTCCGTGTTAATGGATGACATATTCAATTACTCCTACATAAGCATGTGTGTCACACTTATAAAGGAATATGATATAGACATACACAAATATATGATCTACTCATATTCAGATGTCGGGCCTTCCCTCTACTCATGTCATGTAGACATTGGGGGAATTTTATTCTTTGATCTTGATACCCATAGGTTATATGGTTTGATGATCACTCTAAATTATCATGTTTGAGATTACATATGTAATTAGACATACTTTTCTCCATGGTTATATCTTACACAGGTTACTTGATATGATATACACTTGATATTTTTCCTAACACATTCAATCTATGAGATACTATGGCATGTTTATTCTAGTTTCTCATACTTTACTTTATACACTTCCTTGAGTGTTTTATCTTGTTATTGTATTGCTTGTTTAATCATTTGAATATTCACCTTTGTTTACAACCCTCGTGCTTATCTATGATTTCATTATAATTTGAATGTCACTATTTGTTGTATGGACATTTGAATATGCCATCTTTTCTTGTTTATATATTTAACTAAGTCATGTCTCTTTGATTGTGTGGCATTTGAACATGCCCCTTATTTGTGATCTTCTTGGACCCTTGCCTTTTGACTTGTTTTTTAGTGCTCTAATGTGTGTGCTTGTTTTTTTGACTTGTTGAGATTATATTATTACTATATGTAAATTTACATGATCATTATCATGCATCTTAAGCCTTCATGTAAGTACACTCATTCTATGCACTTCAATTGATATCTACCTAAACATGTTCCTTCTATATGTTACATGGTTACATTTATAGATTATATAGTTTTATTATCCTTTTGTGGTAAAGTAACTATAGATCTTGAGTTCAAAGATGAAACAAAAATGTAGATTAGTCTCATTTTAGTTTAAAATAATAAATCATAAGAATAAAAATGCACTAAGATTAAACTCTCTTACCTAAACACTTAAGGGGAACATAACATAATATGTAAAAGTACAAAAAAGAGATGAAGATAATACAAATTCTTACATCCCTTGTCACACATGATGCTTACTTGTTGGCATAAGAATGTTTATGCTCAGCCTATGATGATTCTAGTCTCTTAGGAATTGTCATCCATAGAGGTAACATCTCTTGAATGTCACTTTTGGTTTGGTGTTGAAGCTTGGCACAATTTTGGCATAATAAATTTGATCTTAAAGACTTCAAGAAGGTATTCTTGCAGAATAACCTTACACATAAAAACTTCAATTTAAATGGTGTGGGAATTTGTATTTATATCTTATAGAACTAACTCTAACCATGGGTATTAGGTTAAATTCTAACTTGGGTTAAGTCAAAATTAACCTTGGTTAGGTCAATCTAAATCTAGGAGAGTTAAAGGATTCATGAAATCTTGAAATCTCTATTTCTAATATTTATGAGGCATGACAACTCACTTTAAATATTTGTGAGATGTGAGTCATATTTTTGAATATTTATGAGATAAAAAATTAATTTATTAGCTCATTTGACTCTTTGAATTAATTTTTATCACAAATTCCATTTTAGTCAATAAAATTCACTAATTTGATTTGGATTTTATGTTTATGAAAGTTAATTAGGATTTAAAATATAATTAGTCTAGTTTAGTTCTTTTTAGCCTTTTTGAAATCAATTTGAATGTCATGAATTAATAGATTAACATACCAAAAGTGCCAAAGTTCATAATTTGACTAGGGTAGAACTGAATCAGGTTAGTGATGCATATAGGTTAATACACCATTTAAGATATCTTCATCATGTTTCTAGGTAATTAAATCCATTACATTGATGATTTTGGGTAATTTAGGTGATTTTTAGGCTTAAAAAGTGTCATTTTCTATAAAGTGAATTGAATGCTGACTTAAGCACAAAAGTGGCCAAATTTAGGTGTCTTTAGTTTACCCCTATTTGAGAAGGCATTTCAAGACATAGTCAAACAACATCTTTTCAAAGATTGAAAAATTTGTTAATCCAAATGGTTCATGCCCCAAATAGTAGTTGATAAGCTCTTAGTGCCCCCTCGAGGGAGTGGGTGACAAAAAATAGAATCAATTAATGTGCCCTTAAAAGCAAGAAAATAACATGATCTATATGGTAAGAGGGGTGGGATTACTAGTTCCAAAGGTGGTTATAAACAGTAATAACAATAAAGTCACTAATTTGCTTAAAGATAGTTATAATCAGGAATGAAGGGTGTGACATTGATTTTTCCAAAGGTAGTTATAAGAAGTGACACTGATGAATGCCTTAGTAGAGAAGTGGGATATATACTAATTTTCTCAAAGGAATTTATAATAAGGAAAGAAAAAATAGGAAAACATTGATTTTCCTAAAGGTGGTTATAACTAGGAATGGAAAGTGAAACACATTGATTTTCCTAAAGATGATTATAATCAATAACACATACATTAACATAGGATAAAAACACATTTCTATCCTAGATGTGAGTTTGAAGATGCACATTCAAATAAACATGGGATACATGCTAAGAAATCATGTCATGAAATAGGTCTTAGAGGGAAGCCAAAAAATATGGTGCTAACAAAGGATAACAACACATTTCTATCCTAAATGTGAGTTTGAATATGCACATTCAAACAAACATGGGATATAGGATAAGAAATCATGTTATGAAATGGGTCTCAAAGGGAGGCCCAAAAATATGGTTTTGATAAAGGATTATAACACATTTCTATCCTAAATGTGAGTTTGAAGATGCACATTCAAAAAAATATGGAATACAGGATAAGAAATCATGTTGTAAAATGGGTCTTAGAGGGAAGCCCAAAAATATGGTGTTGACAAAATATAAAAACACATATCTAGCCTAAATGTGAGTTTAAAGATGCATGTTTGAACAAACATGGGATATAGGCTAATAAATCATGTTGTGAAATGGGTCTTAGAAGGAGGCCTAAAAAGATGGTGTCAAAAAAAGATAACAACACATTTCTAGCCTAAATGTGATTTAGAAGATGCACGCTCAAACAAACATGGGATATAAGCTAAGAAATCATGTTGTGAAATGGGTCTTAGAGGGAGGGCCAAAAATATGGTTTAAGGTTAGGAGATGTTCTTTGAAAGTTTTCATCTTAGTATGTTGTATGACTCGTATGGATGATTATGCAGAGATGCTAATTTGTATAATAATATAATAAATATTTTTTTTACATTTATTGATTACTCATGAATTGAGGCATGGGTGAGGGTTCCTAGTTGGTTTGTGATCATCAAAGAGATGCTTTAATTGTTAGAAGACTTTGTGAGCATGGGTTTTCTTTAAATTTGGTTATTATGCATGATAGTTATGGATCAATAAAATGACAATGTATATTTGAAGCATGAGAAAAATTAATTTAAATTTAATGATAAACAACATGGGAATAAGATATGAATAATCAAATCTCAAGGGTAAATATAATAAATAAATCAAGTGCAAGACTAAATACAAAAATTCACAACTGAAGTACATGATATTGATAATCAAGATTGGAGTGTAAACAAAATGTAATAGTCTTATGACAACTGATAAGAAAACAAAAAACCAATAAAACCAAAAGATAAAAATAAACAAAAAAGAAAAATAAACGTGAACACAATAAAAAACTAATAAAAAAATGACAAAACAATAATAAACAGACAACAAAACACCAATAAAAATAAACAACAAAAAAAAAGTGAATAAAACAATCAAAATAACTAAACAATCTAAATCAAATAAAAGTGTCATAAACAAACTACTCTAAACACATAGGAACAAACAAATGACAAGACACAAATAATGGTTAATCATAATGTTAGGGTAGATAGAAAACAAATTGTTCATGCATGTGTAATAGAGGTGATACTCTTGGCAACAGGATGAACCCTAAACTAGGGTGCCATGACACAATTATTACAACATAAGAATAATTGGAAAAAGGTTGCCCCTAGGCTATAGGGAAATAACAACATAAACAAGATAACAAAAATTTACCCCTAGGTCATAGGAGACAACAACAAAATAAGACAACTAACAACATATGGGGAATAAAAGAAAAGGAAGGGGTAGTTGAGCTTACTCTAGATACACTAGGAAAGTGGATGCTACCTACATAATTCTATAGATACAAGAGCCAATGTGAACTTCAGGAAAAATATAGTTCTCTCAAGATATGGGACAAAGGAAAATGGATGATAAAAAAAATGATAAACATGTAGAGTAAAATAGGATTGGTTGCATAAAATGGCAAGTGTGTGGGAGAATAGGGGATGATGTTTCACCATCATGAAAATGTCAACATAAATAAATCATATAAATGTGATAGTATGGTTTAGGTTAAAACCACACTAAAATTCAAGAGACAAGTATCCATGAATGAATTAGAATTGTAATTCATAGTGTTTACTACATTCAAGGCTTGGATAGAGAATGAGCTCACAAAATGATGAGAGCATAGAAACAAGGAGTACTCAAAAAAAGGTGAGAATGTAAGATGAAGTTAAGTGATCATTTATGTATCAAATTTAAATACATAATGCTCACAATATTGACTCATAAAATTCTAAGAGCATACTATTGAAGGCCAACAAGGATGAGGAAACTAAATGACAAGTGGTTATTTATGAAATAGTTATGGATCCCATGATCCTTAAAGCAAATAAGTGGTTGGAAAAGAAAGGAAGGTGTGATTAAGCTAACCTGAGATACCCCATGTATCTAGGTGTTGCCTACATAGTCTACATGAACCTCAGGCTGATATAGTTCTCTCAAAAATGGGAGAAAAAATACCAAGGCTGTATAGAAATAAACTAAACAAAGAAGATGGCCCATCCCAAAAATTTTGATGGATTTATATCTCATGTTGAAATTATAAGCCAATTTTCATGATTATGTGATTTTTAGTATTTCTTAGATAATTGACAAATGTTTAGGGTTTTTTGAAACTATTACAAATGTTTTTGAATTTTTATAGGCATCTTAACTAAATCAAGAATTATGAGACACAAAATAATCCAATTCATAAAATGGTGATAACATGGATTAGGTTGCTCACAAAATGGTGAGATTGTTCAAACTTAAATCACTCTCAAAATGGTGAGAGTATGGTGAAAGGGTGACTAAACTGACCTCAACGTAAATCAAGCACTGCCTATATAGTCTCATTAGGGCCTCAAGTTACTTTAGTTCCACCTACACAAAAGGTTTCCAATTAATTACCATCAATTTATAGGTAAAAATACAATTCCAAGGCAAATGATAATAGGAATGTCAAGGTGATGCTGTAATGTATGGTAAAGGTATTGTTCCTAATTTTCCCATAGGTTATTATAAATATGATATAATAACAATGGGTTAATGGTAATAATTTTTTGGAAACACAATCATTGAAGAGGGGGGAGGTTGAATCAGTGATTCAAGAAAATTAACTTCAATTCTAATTTTTCAAACTCCTAACCATTCAACATAATCATTCATGAAGCATATAAACCATTCATTGCAATGAACAAAGAAAATAATGTAAGATCAAAGCACATAACATGTGAATTATTTTGGAAACCCTCATGGGGGAGAAAAAACAATTGAAAAAAGCTTTGGAATATTATCTTGTAAAGATATTATTTCAATTATATAAGCACCAATTGATCATGGAACACCCACCCCTCAATTTAATCAAGCACCCACTTGACCTTTAGCTAGCACTAACTAACAAGGAAGCTACAACCCCCTAGATGATCAAGCACAAAATCAATCACCTCAATACTTATCTCCACCTCTAATCTGATATCTTACACACCTAATGATGGTATTATATTTTTATAGCACCTAAAATCCTTCCTTTCTACCTCATATAAGCCTCTTCCTCCTCTACATCACTCAACTAGACAAATAACCTATCTAGCTTTAAAATAAGAAATCTAATTAGCTCACCACCTTCAACACTAGTGTTTGATCTTCATGACATGTTAAACATGTTATTATTATTATTATTTTAATTCCATTACACACTTATTAAAACTCTCATACCATTCATTTCACTCTTTAATTATCAAAACCTTTATACTAGGTGACCAAAGCAAAATAGGCCTAATAGCCTTGAAACAAATCTTCTTACTTGCTGATGACCTAGAAAAAATAATGTTAGACCCTTGTCACATATTCAACATGATTATATGATAGTTTTAATTTCATCTTAACCTTTTAAAAATTCAAATATAATTTATTTTACACCCCAATTCTCTAACTAACATAATGAGGCCAAAATAACCTACTACATAAACATGATTCTTTCTCCAATCAATCTTGGTCAGCTAAAACAATTTAATTAACCCTTAAAGATTATATACCACTTGTATCAGCATAAAAATATATCTTAAGAAATGTTACATACAATATACATCAACTCATTAGGTCAGCAGAGATTTTTTTGACTTGGAGCAGATAAAAGGAATCTGGAGAGAAGTTTTATGTTGCACTCGTGAGTATTTCATCCTTGATGATAGAAGAAAAAGAGTTCATAAATTTCATTTTGTCTTTCTTAATCATTTTAGGCACAAAGACAAAATTTCCTTTCCTTTCTATTTGCATTATTCACTGCTTCAAAGTCTGTTTGCTCATAGAAAAAAGGAATATCGTCCCATCTTGCATGAAGGATTGATTCTAATTATAGAGGGTTTTTGCAAAAACAATGCCATAGCCTTGAATCCTCATTCTAACTAAAAAAAGGATCCATAGTGTAAGAAGAATGAAAATGTAAAGGGGAAAGAAAAACTAAAACCTAAACCCTCTAGTTTTAAAAAACAAATTGTTGATGAGGAAACTAAGTGGGAAACTACAGAAAGTTCTAATAAGGAGAGTCTAGAGGAAGAGTAAGGGAAGGATAACGGGCATTCTAGTTCTAATTTGGAAGGTAAAGATAATAGTGAGAATGAAAAAGAAGGGGATACAACAGAGGAAAAAATAGAACAGGAAAATTCTGATCATGAGGATAATCAGGGAGTGTTGGGGGGAGGCGAAAAAGAAATGGATATTTTACTTGATGATCCAGCTTTGAAAATAGAGAAGGAAAATATGGTTTAGGATTCCAATCATGCTATGGAGATAAGAGAACAAGAAAAGGATTATCCTGTCTAGAATGAAAACCCTATTAATATTGAAGAACAGAAAACAATGGAAAGGGAAGATCAAACTGAAAAGGATGAATTCACTCCACAAGAGAATACAGAAGATACTAGTGATGTTGGATAGAAGGACATTAGGCTTCCCTTTATGAAATTGGCCAAACGTAAAGCTGATGCCATTCTTCAAGTCGATTCGTGGATGTATAAGGAAATAATGGGGCTAAAGAAGAGAATGGAAATAATGGAACATAATCAGGAAGCTGATCAGAATAAAATCAATAATTTGGAAATGTAGTTGAGAGATATTCCTATCAAACTTAAAGATTATGAGAATAATCTTAGAAGGCCCATCAAAGAAAGTAGAATGAAGATGGAGGAGGTTACTTCTAGCATATGTGCTACTGCAGCCAACCTTGGAAAATGAGCTAATGAGGAAATAAAATTCTTGGAGGGGCCAAGTAAAAAGACTAGATAGAGCTTGAGGAAGAAAGCAATGCAAGATGTTGCTACTTCAGCTGCAATATCCATACAGGACACTTCAATGATTGGAAAGGAGGTGGTGAAGATGATCCTAGAATTAGAAGACTAGGGTCTTTTTGTTCATCTTGTTCTGGTCCTTTTTGCTAGATGTTATAACTGGTTCTGATATCTGGTTCTTAGATTTTAAAACTTATTTGAGTTTCTAGGTCTCTGTAAAACTTGGGATCTTTCTTCTTATGGTCTAGTTTGGTGGTTTCAGGTCCCTATAAAACCTGATTTTGATACTATTCTGCAGTAGGCTTTAGATTTGTTTTTCTTGTTGGGCGTTATTGATGTATCTTTCTTACTTTGTTTCAGGGTTTTGGGGTCCCTTCAAAACCTGATTTTACCTTAATCTAAAACTCATTAGGTCAGCCATATTTCAAATGGCTCAAAACAACATACTAGGCTTAAACAAGACCTAAGTAATTAGCCCTCCATTAAGACACACGTTACACTTAGATACCACTAGCCATTAACCAAAGATGAAACCCTTTTAAAAAATTTAACACAATTTACTACACACTATATTTATATTTAACAAGTCATGCAATACTTTCAAGTCACTCTCTCACATTATGTAACCTCTTTTAGCCCTCAAGCCTTCAATAGGTCCCATGGAGACCTAATTCACCTTTATGTAACACTTTAAGCCACTATGGTCCAGATGTACCTTATCAATGACCCAAAACACTTAAATAAATTTCCCTTAATTCTATATTATAATTTTACATAATTAATAAACATCAAATGATTTTCTCATACTCTAAAACCTCCATTAGGTATTAAATACCTATTAGGTTTAATTAGCCCAAAAACACTATTTTCACAAAAGAGGCTCAAACTAACTGAATATAAAATTTTCATATACAATAAACATATGGATGGAAATATCAAGACCTTAGGAAAATCATAAAATACATAATACACCTTTATTAAGCCTCCAAAGGGTCAAAAACACCCTTGCAAGAAGCCTACTCAAACCTACAATAATTACAGCCAACAAAAGTCAACTTTGACATGAAATAATTTCATGTGTATGGATAGTAAAAACTCCAAATCACTTTGAGGATGATATATATATGGAGTACAATTAATTTTTTATTATTATATCAATAATATTTTATCAATAATTTATCCTCTACAATCATTTATTTGAACCCTATTTTATTAAAAAAACACAGTCAACAATAGTTAACTCACATGTAATAAATGCAATTGTATGACCAGTCAAACCTCCTAATAAATTTTAATGGATATACATAGACGTAATATAGCTCATTAATTTTTAAACCACCATAAAATTCATACATTATCAAAAGTTATAATCAAAATATTTTTGACTAATTTTCCTTTGTATAAAGGTCACTTGATATTGCAAATTTGACTAGTTTGGAAACTAGTGAAATCTGTTCGGGAGACCAAATTTACACTGGCATGAATTTTTTTATACATCATGTAAAGACCTAAAAATTTGACCACATGATTTAATCTTAAAGGAAAATCCATAAATATATTAAACTACTCTTGAGATCTTCACATGTGTGAATGATGATTCCATCAATCTACCTACTTAGCTTGATTTGACAAGTGAACAAGGATGATCTAGATAAGCACACAAGCAATCCAAAGTCTTTCTATCACCTCCAAAATTACACCAAGAACTATTGACACTTAATATTACCAATGAAATAGGAAAATGACATCAAAAATATTATCTATCATCCCAAAGACCTACACCCATGATATGCACTCTCAAATCCACTTGAAACTTATCACTTTGTCATTAATGCATTATGTATTAAGATCACCTTGACATCAATGAAAATCAATTAATCTCAAGAACATGATAAAAAATATACCCATTTTTCATTTAGGTTAAACACCTTAATAATTCTCTCTCCCAAAGTGAATAAATCCTTCATTCTGGACTTTCTCCCCTTTTGACATTAATGACAAAGGGTCTCTTCCTCAACATGCCAACTTGATCCTTGGACCTATCAAACTACTCATAGAGCTATAAATCTCACCCTAAAATCATTATCATATCATATAAACTATTTTGAAACCATACTTAACCATACAATCTCTTTGGAATTGAAGCATCTCACAAATGCTCCCCTGCACTCTATGCATACCTTGCATATTATCAATTAAAGAGAACACCTTTATTTGAATTGATCCTTGATTCTTAGCATATAAAAAACATGCCCAAACTTAACATAATCATTAATAAACCTAATTTATCTCCCCTTGACTTCATATTCCATCTAAAAAATCCAAAATATTAAAAATATATACAAGAAAACATTCTTATAAGAACATACCTTGAATAAAACCATCTTCATCCACACACATGCTACCACAACTATCCAATATCCTTTCACGAGACAATTGAATCAAATGCTGATATTCTTTGGCCCAAATTACCTCTTTAAATGGTTTACAAACCTTCTCATATGAATCAAACAATAATAACTGATTTGATCAATAATAACATGCTCAACGAACATTCTCATATGAAAAGTAACTAAACTTACCCCAGTCCATGCTTATAAGAGCTCTTCAAGCTACCAACTTGAATAAGATACCTCATTATAACATCTATGGATGAAATCTAATTGCATTCATACATTATTTATACTACAATATGAACTTACATTCTGAATCTTGGCCTTTTAAGGACCTCTCTCATGCATAGGAAAATATACTCCTCTCCTTGGTCACTTCAAAGAGATACATTATAAACAAAGATACATAACTTGACATTATCATACCTTTTCAATAAGGTGCTTCCTATATCACACCATAAAATCATTTAATACTTGTATACATCATTTTATACCAGCTCAAAAAATTTGATGACCCAACTCATTTTACAACCCAAGATACACCATGTCAAGGGTTTCTTGCATTATAAACCTTATGCTAACCGAGGACATTCAAAGTAAGATATTATTCCAAAAATAACTGCATACATTAAAATCACTTGTAATATCTCTTAATAGGTGATATACATATTTTGAAAGTGTGAAAAAAAATGAAGAATCTATACTTAACTTGTATGCATATCAAGACAAAGAACATACCTTGACCCATTGACTAGTCTCTCACTTATCAACCTTGCAACACCATTCCATGATAATTCAAATGATTAAACAATGCATCTATGAATACTAATAGAGATACCTCACCTATCAAGACACTTAAAACACCTTAAAATTAGGATATTCCTAAGTCTCCATACTCTCACTATTTTACTTGTCTTTCCTAAGCCTTCTCATAGGCTTGATTGGATCATCCATCTTCTCTTTGACTCCCTTGTCAACATACCTTGATAAATAGTATTCTTTTCTTGCCTTAATTTCTACCATAAAAAAGAAACCATCTTTAATAATATGCTTATCAACCAATTCATCCTTCATCTCAATCTCATCTCTCTTAATAGTCTTAGGTCTCCATATCCATGTATGACCTCTTCCTTACACACTAAAAGCTCCATACACCTTCTTTTGCCTTGAGAACTCATTCAACCTATTTTTACAATATTTTTACATATGACCAACTCTATTAAACTTTAAAGAAAAAATATCATTCATAACTTTCACTTGATGATGGCTATTATCTATTTTTGATAAGTTACTTTTTACAATCTCTTGCAATGTGACCAAACATATTCCAAGCATAACATTGATTATGAGATGAATTGATAAACCTCATTGAATTGGGATACCTTTCTAGTCTTCTCACCTTATTTTTCATGCTCTCATCCTTATTAACTTGATTTGATTCCTCTTTCTCAACCTTTTTCATTTTGAATACTAGCTTCTCATGCTCAAACTTGCTCATTTTTACCACTAGCTTCTCATGCTCAACATTCAAGGATCCTAGCTCAGCTTTCGATTGATCACACTAATCCTTATTTGCCCTCAAACTTTAATTTTTAGACTCTAACTGATTCTTTAGATCATGAATAGTCATCTTATCATTTTTCATTTCTAAGGCTACATTAGAATTATAGATACATGCCTTCCCTTTAAGAGCCTCCATTGAACTCACCCTTACATTAGCATCTTCTAACTAAAATATGAGATCCTTAATAGCCTTCTCAACATAATTAGTCATCATGACCTTATCACTCTTTAAGTATAAATCTGATCCTCATAATCCTTAGCCATACACCTCACCTCTTGATTTTCTTTCCTTAGTTTCTTAGCCATTTTGTGCTTCAAGGACCACCTTATAGCTGTCAAGCCTTCCTAAAGGACTTGCTTTGATACTAATTGTTGGAATCACAATCATTGAGAGGTGAGGGGGTGAAATAGTGATGCAAGAAAATTAAATTAAATTCTAATTATTTAAACTCTTAACCATCCAACATAATCATTCATGAAGCATATAAACCATTCATTGTAATGAACAAAGAAAATAATGTAAGATCAAAACACATATCACATGAATTATGTGGGAAGCCCTTATGGGGGAAAAAACCCACTTGAAACAATATTTAGACTATTGTCATATATATATATATATATATATATATATATATATATATATATTTCTTCAATTTATATCAACACCAACTGATTAAGGATCACCCACACCTCAATTTAGTCAAGCACCTACTTGACCTTTAACTAACACCAACTAGTAAGGAGGCTACAACCCCCTAAATGATCAAGCACCAACTCAATCACCTCAAAAATAATATCTACCTATAATATGAATTATTACACACATGATTATGGTCTTAATATTTTATAACACCTAAAAACCTACCTTTCTACCTCATATAAGCCTCTTCCTCTTCTACATCACTCAACTAGATAAACATACCTATCTAGCTTTGAAATAAGCAATCCAATTAGCTCACCACCTTCAACACCACTACCTAATCTTCATGACATGTTATTATGATGATTTTCATGACCTTACACACATATTCAAACTCTCATACCATTTTATTCAATCTTTAATTATCAAAACCTTTATCCTAGGTCACCAAAGCAAAATAGGCCCAATGGCCTTGAAACAAATCTTCGTACTTGCTCATGACCTGCAACAAATAATGTTATACCCTTGTCACATCTTCAAAATTATTTTATAATATTTTTAATATCCTCTTAAACTTATAAAAATTTATATATAATTCATTTCACACCCTAATTCTCTAACTAACACAATGAGGCCAAAATAGCCTACTACATAAACATGATTCTTTCTCCAATCAATCTTAGTTAGACACAACACTTTTATTACATCTTAAGGATTGTATACCACTTGGATCAACATCAAAATATATATTATGACATTTTATATAAAATATAAATCAACTCATTAGGTTGGCCATACTTCAAATGGCTCAAAACAACACACTAGGCTTAAGCAAGACCTAAGCAATTAGCCCTCCATTAGGCCACACATTACACTTAAATATCAATAGCCCTTAACCAAAGATGTAACCATTTTAAAAAATTTAAAATAATTTCATCCATGACATATTTAGGTTTAAAAATTAATACAACACTTTCAAGTCACTCACTCACCTTATGAAACCTCTTTTAGCTCTCAAGCCTTCAATAGGTCCCATGGAGACCTAATTCACCTTCATGTAACACTTTAATCCACTATGTCTAGATGGAAATTATCAATGACCAAAACCAATTCAATAAATTTATATTAATTATCTATTATTATTTTCCATGCTTAATAAACATTAAATCATTCACTCATACTCTAAAACCTCCATTAGGTCTTAAAGACCCATTAGGCTTAATTAGCCCAAAAACACTATCTTTATAAAAAATGCTCAAAATAACTAAATATAAATTTTTCATGTCTAATAAAAATAAATATGGAAATATAAATACCTCATTAAAATCATCTAATCCATAAGACACCTTTATTTAGCCTCCAATGGCTCATAAACACCCCTTCAAGAAGCCTACTCAAACCTGCAATAATTAAAGTCAACAAAAGTCAAGTTCTACCTAAAATAACTTCACTTTTACAGATATTAAAAATTCCAAATCACTTTTAGGATTATCTATATGGATTATAATTTATTTTTTATTTTTATACCATAAATATTTGATTAATACTTTTTCCTCTATAATAATTTCTTTTCATCCTAGTTTATTCAGAAAAACCACAGTCAATAATAGTTAACTCTCATGTGTAATAAATGCAATTATACAACTAGTCCAACCTCATAATAAATTTTACTAGATATCCCTTGAAGTCTTGTACCAAATTTATTTATACACCACCATCAAATTCATCCATTATCAAATTTTATAAGAAAAATACTACTGACTGGTTTTCCTTTGTACAAAGTTCACTTGATATTGCAAATTTGGCTATGGAAACTAGTGAAATCTGCTTGGGAGACCAAATTTTATCTACCATAAATTTTTATATACATCATTATAAGAAATTAAACTTGGAAAACATGATATAATCTCATATGGGAATCCATCCATATACCAAACTGCTCATGAGACCTTCACAAGTGTGAACGCTGATGCCATCAATCTACCTACTCAACCTGATTTGATAAGTGAACAAGGATGATATAAACAAGAACACAAGCATTAAAAATTATTATTATCACCTCAAAAAGTACACCATGTAATATTTACACCTCATATTACCTCTTAAATATGAACATAACATCAACAACATTCTTTATCATCCCATAAACTTGTACACATGATATGCACTCTCAAATCCACTTGGAACTTATCACTTTGTCATTAATGGATTATTTAGTATGATCACATTTACATCAATGAGAATAAATTCATATCAATAATATTATCAACATAATTTTCCCATATCCAATTATAATTAGTAGCATAATGTGGAACACTAATTTGCCCAAAGGTGGTTATAATTAGTGGCACTAGGAAAACATAACAATAAATAAAAGATGTAATTACCAAATATACTATTATAATAATCTAATACACTACTATTCAAACATTTAATTTTAAAACACATAATATAACTAAATCAATGATTGAGGAATTTGACTCAAGAGAGGATGGTTAGTATGGTGTTAGCTCCAAAATGAAAATAAAATTAAATAAACACACTAAGAGCATAACATCTCTAGGCCTAGACACTAGGGAAAGATTATTTAAAAAAAAAAATGATAATAAAAACTAAAAATCAAGAGATAAAATACAAGAGTTCCTTCACCTTCCTTGGATGCTACAAATGCCTTTGTAGTAGTGGATTGCTTAGCTTGTGCTTTAAGAGGTCTTCTTTAATGGAGTGTGGCTACCTTCATCTCCTCTTAGCACCTTTGTCTTGTAGCTTTGCTTGGATTGGAATCAATTTAGCATTATAAATTTGCATTATTAAATCCTTAAATATATTTGAGAATAATAACTTTTCACAAAAATAGCTTAGAAATGATGTTGTGAAGCTTCCTATTTATAGATTTTTGTATTTGATCAGAATCAACCTCCACCATCCATCTCAAGATTGAGATGTGTGGTTGAGGATTAATTCAATTTTTGAAATTAAGTTTGTAATTATCCTCATCATGGAATTATAATAAGGTTAAATTAAGATGCATGAAGGGCATCATGGAAGGCATTGATGAGGCATGAGAGGCATGAATCTTGATATTTATGGCATTTATGGCCTAGGGATGCCTTCCCAAGAAATGAGGTCACTTGATGATGCATATATTCAATATTCATTTCTAAAAATAATTATTCAACAATTTTCCATGGAATTATTGATTAGGCCTTGATTTGGGTTAATTAGCTCTTAGGCTTGATTAAACACTTTGTGCACAAATTACTCAAATTGATTAGAATACCTTTTTATTGGTCCTAAATTTGATTGGATTGGAATTTGAAAGTGTTTTCAGATGCATTAGATGCATATTCCCATTTAGGATATTACCAAAAACAAATAACAAAGGCACAAGTCTTGTGTAAAATATTTGATAGGAAAGAGCAGTCAAGAGCACCCAAGTGCAAATTTGGCATTTTGACTTGAAATGATCTGATCAAAGTTAGCTAGCCCATAAATTGCATTACCCCATTTAGGGATATCTTGGCCAATATTGGCATTTGAATATTTTAGTTTCATATCATTTAGCATGTTTTAATATTTTTAGGCTAAAATGTGTATTTTGGGTGGAAATTGGCCAAAAGCCTAACTAGAGATTATCGGTGGCCAATTTTAGGTGTCTACTATTTGTCCTTGTTTGGGATGGCATTGTAAGCTATAAGAATAGTAACATCTTCTCAAAGAATGAAAAGGTCCCATATGCCAAAAAGGAGATGATGGTTGAAGAACAAAGCTCCAAATTATTTTGGGAAGCCTATGATGATGCCCCCTCAAGGGAGTGGTCATCACATTTATTGATGGATGTTCCCTCAAAAAGAAACAAGAAGAAAGGTGGAATTAATCTATGGGTGAGATTAATCCAAATGAGAAAATGATTGCATGCATTGATGTAAAAAAGATGCTAATTTGCCCAAATGTGGTTATAATTAGGAATGAAAGTCAAAATAATGATTTGCCCATAGGTAGTTATAATCATGAAGATGACCTAGATTGGCAAAATTGATGGTGCACCAGTTAGGGATGATTAGAAAGCATATATCAAGGATATAACCTAGAATACGTATTAAATATGAGCATGTTCAAAGTGATGAAATAGATAGATATAAAAGAATAAGATTGATCAATGTGAATGATTCAATTGTACCACTAATGAGGAGATGCTCGTCCTGATTAACAATGATACAACTAGAATGGTCAATGGGTTGATTTGATCAAGATGGGTGAAAAGATTTGCCAAAGCTCCAAGGAGAAACTTCTATAGCTCCATTTATTTTAGACCTTCTTAAAGATAATTTTTTCTATAACATGTGATGGTAGGATTTATGATAGAACACCATAAAAAACTGGCCAAAATATGTATAAGGACTGACTCCTGATCCAATAAAAATACAAAAAATAATGCACCAATGATAGAAACCATGATGACAATGTTAATGGATGAATATGGATGGAATCAAAAATAATATGTGCAAGGAATCACCCAATGACCACATATAGACTGAGTTGAGGCAATAGTGCTAAAATCAAACAAACAAGCAAGCTAATAAACAAACAAACAAATAGAAAAATAAACAAACAAATAACTTGAAACAAACAAATAAATAAAAAGAGTGAAAATAAAAGCATCCTAATAATGACAATGCCCCAATAAGGTGGATCGAGAATAATTGACTAGGCTTAAAAAGGACAAATATTTTTGGATTTTTGAAATATTATGAATGTTTTTTTAATTTTGAGGGTATCTTAACTCATTAGAGAATGACAAGATACCTGCTCACAAAATGATGAGAGCATTTGGCTTAGGTTGCTCACAAAATAGTGAGAGTGTATAGAAAGGGGGACTGAGGTGACCTCAACATGAATTGAGCATCACCCACATAGTCCTAAAATGACATCAGTTCATAGTAATTCCATCCACACAAAAGGTGGGGAAAAACCAACTAGGTCCCAACAAGTTCTCAAATCTAGTAAATGGATAGTCAAATGAAAATAGAAATGGCAAGTTGATATGACAATGCATGATAAACCAATGTTGCCCCTAGTTTGGCCATAGGTGATTATAACTAGGATATAACAACATAAATCAATGATACTAATTTTCTCATAGGTGGTTATAATTAGTATCAAGACTATTAAAACACTAATTTGCCCATAGGTAGTTATAATCAAGATCACATAAACAAACTTGATAAGATGAAAGATATCTTGCCAGATCAACTGTCACACTAATTTCATAGAATGTCATTGAAACATAGATTGGATTGATTATTGAAACTTGATCATAATCCTCTCACAAAAAGTGTAAGAAGAACTAAAGGAATCAAGATTAAAATAGGATTGGGTAGGATGACTAAAAATAGGCTTTAGTCTAAATAAGAATGGAATGATAGGATGGTATGGTTTTACTAAGGATAATGATGGTTTAGATAGATTGGATAAAATGGTAAGAGGGTTACCCCCAAGTGGTGGGGTGAATGGCTGGGTACTGTGATAATGGAAAAAAGGCATATGTAACAATGGCAACGGTAGTGTGAAATGGTATGGTACATGTTTTTGTCTTGAGTGTGGTTTTTGATTTTGTTGTTCCTATTGATGGGGAGATACACATCCTAATCAACAAATGATATAAAAAAATAATTGATCATGCTAATTTTTAGTCCACACCTCATCAAAATAGTTACTCTATCAAGAATGGCCTACATATTGGGTTGTCAAGAATGCTTGTAAGATCTTCACTGGTCATTGATTTTGATTCCTTCAAATATCAAGGCAAAGTATTTTTTTAGCCTCTACAAAAGAAAGTACAACCATGGATGGTAAATAAGGAAAAATAATAGATGGTAGGTTTGTTTGTGAAATGGAATGGTAGATGATAATAAAATGTGGAATGGTGGGGAAACAAATGAAGATCAGGACTTTCAATCACACGTAATGTTGCTAAGCCAGATTTGACATAATTTTTTTTGTGATGGGGCCAAATACTTGTTCTCTCAAAAGGACCACTAGATTTTTTTTTTGTTTGATCTTGAGAGTAGATCCCATCTGATTAGGCTGTAGATTGGAAACTATTTTGATTTGATCTTTGATCTTATCTTTATCAAGCAGTGAAGAAATTTTGTGCTCAGCTATTGGTGCCTCAATGAGGTTTTCACTAATGAAGTTATCTTGATTGTATCGTATCACCTTTGAGAAGGTTTCACTAAGGAATGTTGACTTTTGACTTTGATTGTATTTTAGTGCTTCTAAAAAAGTTTCACTAAAAGATGTTGAGTTTTGACTTGGATTGGCCCCTAACACCTTTGAAAAGGTTTCACTAGGAGAGTGTTCTTCTACTACATTAATGTTGTCTTGGCCTCCTTGCTCTTCTTCAATTTATATGTCACCATAGATGCAATTCAACAATGTGTGATTCTATTGGTCCTTATTGACACTTGTGGGAGATGGAATGTCAATAATATGGTTGTTTTGGTTGATGGTAATAGCCTGTGGAATATGAATGAAATTAGGAGAGACTGCATAATCCTTGTAGAAGATACTAGGATAACTTATGTCAAATTTGAAGTACTCATCCTTAAAAATTGTATAAAGATCATAAATGTATTCAAATTGATCTGAGAGGAATGTGTAACTAATGTTGTAAAAATCATGAACATATTCTTCTTCTAAGTCTAATTCTAAAGCAAGGAACCTTGAATCTGATGTCATAACTAATGTTGTTTCTATTTTTGATGCTAAATCCAATATTGGTTCAAGAATAGAACCTGACTCTAGCTTTGATTCTTCATCTGATGGGTACTCTATTACAATGATGTCTTGTTGAACATTTGGTTTTGGACAAGTAATGGCCTATGATGGCATGATGGGATCCACAAAGATTAGTTTTTCAATGTGAGACTCCTCTAAGATGGGAAAAAGGTCAAGATATAACTCCTCAAAGAATGGCTTGTCAATAGGAGGATCTTGAAAAATAGGCACATGGTTGAGGTAATGATCTACCCAAAGGTGGTTATAATCATTAAGAAGTGACTCAACAAAGACTTGCTCGTTAGAGTGAGACTCCTCAACAACTGGTATAGGATCAATAGGTAATTTATCATAGGTTGAATTATCACAAATGGTTGATTAAATAGAAACATCTTGGATTTATTGGTTCTCTTGGCCTTGGTTTCCATTGAGTTGGAAAATACTAGTTTTGAACACAGCTTGGTCTTTGAATGATTGGATCAGTTGAGGTTTGGTTAGGATTGGTATTGGATGAGGAATGACTTATGGTTAGATAATGGTAACTCATTAGGGAGCATGATTTTTCACACAAGCCAAAGGATGAAGTCTTGAAATGGTAATGATAGGGTGGTGTGGAGTTTGATTACTTGCACAAGCCAAAGGACTAGATCTTAGAATGATGAAGGGGAATTATGGATCTTGATTGCTCACACAAACCAAAGGACCAGGTCCTAAAATGATGAAGGGGTGTTGTGGAGCTTGGTTTCTCACACAAACCAAAGGATGAGGTCTTGGTATAGAAATGGTATTCATTAAATATTATAGAGATTGATAGCTCATATAATACAAAGGAGGGTTAGGGGTAGTTAATGATCAAATAACAAAATGACATCATGAAACCTGATTATTTGTACAATAAAAAGCATCCAAGTCTTCCTCATAAACCAGATCATCCCAATCATGAGTTAGATCATAAGCTAGTTTTTGATTGTGTTCCATGTACTCATTATTGCAATGAGGGTATGCATATGTATCCTAAAAAACATTATCTATAGTTGGGTCTTCAAAGTCCTCTTCACAAGCCTCTTCATACAAATCAAGGTCTTGAGTTGGATGATAAGTTTCTTCATGACTTTATTCTCATGAATGATTAATATGAGGTAGATATAAATTTATCTCACAAACCATATTAACATCATTGGGGTCTTGAAAAAATCCATAAAAGTCATTTTGTGTGGCCATTCTATCATAAATTAGATTGTAAGTGACTCCACCATAAGTGTAGTTAGACATGTCCATGTAAATGATGAAAGCTCTGAAACAAAAAGGCGTAGAGTTCTACAAACTTAAAAAAACTATCTAAAGGACAAATTGTTTAAGCTTGGTCTAACTTGGTTGAGGGGTGGAGATGTATCTCTAATGTGGTTTGAAAGGGGAGCTATATCTCCAAAATTATTTTTGATAAGACTTGGCATAAAATAGCCTAACGTCAAATGTCTAATGTCAAATGTCATATGCACAAAAGGTCAAGTGTCTGATTAAAAACCAACATGTCAAAGGTCTAGGTCAAAGTGTTCCAAATAATGTCTAAACTAGGAAAGGGAAATGTTGAGTTTCTAGGTCTATTGTCCAAATGTGGAGTCAAAATCTAGGCTCAAATGAATAGTCATGTGCTAGGACTTTTGGCTAAATGGTGTCAAAATCTAGACTTGAAACAAAGGCTGATGTGATTTGATTTAATCTAACAAGTTTGGAAACAAATTTGACATAGACCCAACACATAGAATAAAACATAAACATGATCTATTGTCATAAGGCATAAGACAAAAGGCCCTTTGAAAAAAGTTTACGTTCTCCCAAATAAAGGTACAAATAATGATGAGGATATGCATTAAACAAACAAAACCATCAATAGTTTTCAATTTTAGGTAAATTATTGATTGAAGTTATGCAACCCAAAAGTGAAATATCTATGTATCTACCCCATGAGTTGAAGCTTAAACATAAATCAATCAATGTTTGGATCCAAACTTGACAAGGCTACTTAAAAACTTAACGTTGAAAACTAGGATTTTACCAAACAAGCTAGACAAGATCGGACAACATGATGGCACATGACAAAGGTATAAATGGTATATACAAAATGGTTTGAAATAAATGGTTTTTAGCACAAGGTGAAAAAGTCTTGAAACAAATTAAATAGCCTAATGATGTAAACATGCTTGAATGATGTGGTCAATGTTATGTTTCAAATGACTCAAAGGCTCAAAAATGTTTTGACATGATTTGGGCAGCATATAACTACCCTCTTCAACTCAAATAGCACACATACAAACAAGTTTAAAAAAATTCAAGGCACAAGTGTGGTGTAAAATGACCAATAGAATGCCTCTTTAGATAAAAGAGTGACACATAGACAAATTGGTTTTGAAAGGGTTTATACACAAACAAATAATTTTTTTTCTTAAAAACATACCAAATAAAAATGACCAAAATATACCAAGTATAATCGTTCAAATCCTAGTAAGGGTATGGTAAAATGGGGTTGACTAAAACTAGCAAGGTTTTGATCATTATAGGGGAATCAATTGCACAATGAATTTTATGCCAAAAAATGCAAAATAAAGTCATGCCAAATAATGAACAAGGACTTGATTACTTACACAAGCAAAATCATCTAAGTCTTACTTATAAACTAGATCATCCCAGTCATGGGTTGGATCATATAGTTTTTGATTATGTACCATGTACTGATTATTACAAAGAGGGTATGGATCTATAACCCAAATAACATTATCTATAGTTGGGTCTTCAAAGTCCTCTTCACAAGCCTCTTCATACCAATAAAGGTCTCGAGTTAGATCATAAGTTACTTCGTGACTTTATTCCCATGAATGATTAATATGAGGCAGATAAAAATCTATCTCAAAAACCATATTAGCGTAATTGGGGTCTTGACAAAATACATACAAGTCATTTTATGTATCCATTGTATCATAGGTCAGATTGTAAGTGACTCCACCATAAGTGTAGTTAGACATATCCACGTAAATGATGAAAGCTCTGAAACAAAAAAGCTTAGAGTTCTATAAATTTTGAAAAACTATGTTCAAAGGACAAATGGTTCAGTTTGGTCTAACTTGGTCAAAGGGGTAGAGCTATATCTCCATTATGGTTTGAAAGGGGAGTTGTATCTCCAAAATGATTTTTTTTAAGACTTGGCTTAAAATAGCCTAATGTCAAATGTCTAATATCAAATGTCATATGCACAAAAGGTTAAGTGTTTGATTAAAAACCAACATGTCAAAGGTCTAGGTCAAAGTGTTCCAAACAAGGTCTAAACTAGGAAAGGGAAAAGTAGAGTTGCTAGGTCTTTTGTCCAAATGTAGAGTCAAAATCTAGGCTCAAATAAACATGAATGTGCTAGGACTTTTGGCCAAACAATGTCGAAAGCTAGACTTGAAACAAACGCTGATGTGATTTTATTTAATCTAACAGGTTTGGAAACAAATTTGACATAGACCCAGCACATGAAATCAAACATAAACATGATCAATTGGAATAAGGCATAAGACAAATGTCCCTTTGAATTTTTTTTGTGTTCTCCCAAATAAAAGGCACCAATAATGATGAGGATAGGCATTAAATAAACAAAACTATCAATAGTTTTCAATTTTGAGTAAATGACTAGATGAAGTTATGCAACCCAAAAGAGACATATATTTGTATCAACCCCATGAATTGAAGCTTAAATAGAAATCAATAAATGTTTGGATCCAAACTTGATAAGGCTAATTGAAAACTCAATGTTGAAAACTAGACTTTTACCAAATAGGCTAGACAAGATCGAGCAGCATGATTGTACATGACAAAGGTATAAATGGTTTATATAAAATGGTTTGAAATAAATGGTTTTTAGCACAAGGTGAAAAATATTGAAACAAATTGAGCATCCTAAGGATGTAAGCATGCTCAAATGATTTGGTTAATGCTATGTTTAAAAAGACTCAAAGGCTCAAAAATGTTTTGACATGATTTGGGTAGCATAACACTACCCTCTTCAACTCAAATGGCACACACACAAACAAGTTTAAAAATTTTCAAGGCATAAGTGTGGTGTAAAATGGATATCATAATGATTCTTTAGACAAAAGAGTGACATATAGACAAATTGGTTTTGACATGGCTTATACATAAACAAAAGAAAATTAGTCTACAAAACATACTAAATAAAAGTGAACAAAATACACTAAGTATAATCATCCAAATCCTAATAAGGGTATGGAAAAATGGGTTGATTAAAACTAAAAAAGTTTCAATCATTCTATGGGAATCAATTACACAATGAATTTCATGCCAAACAATGTAAAAGAAAAGCATAGATTTTGGGTTCATATCACTTAGCTTATTGCAAAAAGGTCTAGTCCTTTTTGCAACAACTACATCCTAATATTCACTCAATGTAATACGATGTCTGAAGTGCCACTACATCTCATGTGCAAATCCAAAAGAGCCAAATGAAGTCAATGCTAGGAGGTAAAACCTTAGGTCAAAGCTTCCTTAAAGAACTTGTGGGAGGTAATGACATCCCCATCTCAAGCCAAGATGCATAAAAATAAATAAAGCATGAAATTAGAAAGACTTTAGGGTCATTTTAAAGATTACGCAAACTTTAACATGTTTTTGGGGAGTGATTTAGAGGACTTTCTTTCTAAGCCTTAGACTAGGCTACTTGCAATAGGAATGGTGCTTTTGATTCCAAGGGTTCCCTATAGGGGATAAATGGAAGAGCATACACGCAACGTCCCCATTTTTTCCAAACAAAATCTAATTAAAAAACTATTGAAAACAATAATTAACAAGTGTGTTTAATTTTAAACCCAAATGAAATGTTTGGTGGTGTATATTTGACCCCTTGGTATTAGTTGCAAACTTTGAAAAACATTCACCAAAAACCCCTACATTCTTTGTTAAACACTAAAACAAAGTTCCTAATAAAATTTGAAGCATGCACAAGTGATTTAAACAAGTTTTAAGCCTTGGTCCTACACCAAAATTGTTAGCATGTCCTTTAGCTTTGAAGCTCTTTTGAGTTTGAAATAACAAACTTTGAAAACATAGGTCTGAGGTTTGTGTTTTTGGAAAAATATAGTGATTGACATCGATTATTATCACTGATGTCAGTTGTGGCTAACCGAGACATGGTTGATGTCAGTTTTGCTAATTAACATTAGTTAAGTTAATGATCGATGTCAGTATTTCTGTCAATGTCAGTTACTATGTAAAAATTAAGGCAACAAAAAATGACAAAATAAAGTTAGAAAAATAATTTACAAGAGTTTTAAGAGATTAAGTATTTTAAAGTTGTAAAAAGATCTCCTTCACGTGTAGGATGCATCTAGTCCCATCGAACATGCCATCTAGAGCACATGGGTACAAAACTAATATTTTGACTTGAAATGATTTGATCAAAGTTAGCTGGCCCATAAATTGCATTGCCCCATTTAAAGATACCCTAGCCAAAATTATCACTTGTAATTATCCTCATCATGGCATTGGAAGAAGGGGCATTAAGAGGCATGGAGGGCATCATGGAAGACATTGATGAGGTATGAGAGGCATGAATCCTGATATTTATGGCATTTATGGCCTAGGGATGCCTTCCCAAGAAATGAGGTCATTTGATGATTTAGATATTCAATATTAATTTCTAAAAACAAGTATTCAACAAGTTTCCATGGAATTATTGATTAGGCCTTGATTTGGGTTAATTATCTCTTAATCATGATTAAACATTTTGTACACAAATTACTCAAATTGATCAGAATGCTTTGTTATTGGTTCTAAATTTGACTAGATTGGAATTTGAAGGCACTACTAGATGCTTTGGATGCATATTACCATTTAGGATGTTGCCAACAACAAATAACAAAGGCAAGAGTCTTGTGTAAAATATTTGATAGGAAAGAGTAGTCCAAAGCACCCAGGTGCAAATTTAGCACTTTGACTCAAAATGATCTGATCAAAGTTAGTTGGCCCATAAATTACATTACCCCATTTAGGGATACCCTAGCCAAAAGTGGAATTTGAATATGTTAGTTTCACATCATTTAGCTTGTTTTAGTTTTTTAAGGCTAAAATGTACATTTTGGGCAAAAATTGGCCAAAATCTTGACTAGAGATTATTGGTGGCTAGTTTTAGGTGTCTATAGAATTCATCATCAACCATTGAATGTACCTAGAGAGAAGATGAATCAGAACCAAGGCCAAATGTGATAGGTGGGGTTAGGTAAAAATAAATTATAGGTGAAGGGTTAAGGGTACGGTAGAATGAAAAGGGGTAGAGTACAAAGAATATGTATAATGTATCATAACTTAGATTATCCTTGTAGACAATATTTCAAATATATAAATCCTAGAAACATTTGATGTGAATTATGTTTAAAGGTTCATTAAATTCATCTCTTTCTAGCGTAGTGAGCCTGTATGCTCCAAAACTATAGTTGGCAACAACTACATAGGGTTTTAACTTGTTTGGTAAGAATTTTCCCTTTTTCTTAGATTTAACATTGAAAATTTTCTAATCATTTTTTAGTACCAAGTCTCCAAGATTGAATTCATGATGCTTTATGTGCTTATTGTATTGGCCTTTGAGTTAATTTTGATAATCTTGAAGATTATTCAGGGAAACCAAGAGTTTACCATCAAGGAGGTCTAGCTCCTATAAGCAAGCCACTCTATATTCTTCATCATCAATGATGTGTTGTAATGAAATTTAGAGAGATGGAAACTAAACCTTAATAGGAGGAATGGATTTAGTTCCATAAACAAGTTAATAAGTCGTAGCTCTTGTTGAAGTACAAAATGTGATATAGTATGCCTAGAGGGTGCTAAATAGCTACAAGTGCCAATTGTGACCAACATCATTGATAATATTTTTTTATAATATTGAAAATGGTTTTATTAGAAGCCTCGGCTTAACCATTGCCTTGTAGATAATAGGTGGTAGATAAATGTTGGTTGATGTGTTATTGAGAACAAATTGATTTCACATACTTATTCTTGAAAGATCCACCATTATTAGATATAATGTAAGAAGGGATGCCATAGTAGAAAATGAGATGGTTGACTATGAAATTGGAAATCTGCTTACCAGTGATATAATTGAGGGGAATTGATTCCACCAATTTAATGAAGTATTCAATAGCAATCATAATGTGTTTATGGCCATCTAAACAGGTTCTATTAATCTTCTCGATGAGATTGAGTCCCCACATGGAGAACTACCATAGTGTCATCAATGGTTTGAGTGCATTGGTAGGAGTATGAATTAGATTAACATGTTTCTGACAATTGACAAACCTCTTTACATATGTAACTATGTCTACTTTCATCATTAGCCAGTAATAATTGGTATGTAGTAGCTTTTTGGCTAAGATTGCCTCACTGGTGTGGGCTCCACACACTCCATGGACTTCCCTCAATGCTAGTTCAGATACTGCCAAAGGTAAATAATGAAGTAGAGTTCTATCATATCTTCTATGATACAAGGTCGGTCTAAGTAAGGTATAGTGAGAGGATTTGTGGGAAAAGGGTTTTTTAATGTGATAAATTGGGAGACATGGTTTGGTCTCAAAGATAGGAATATATAAGATTAGTATGAAATACTCTCTTTAATGGATGGATTTTTAGGTTATAATTAGATTAAGATCACACTGGAAGACCAACACAAGATTTCATTCATCACCATGTGGGGAATGTTTTGTTATCAAGTGATGTTATTTGGGCTTAAGAATGCTCATAACAAAGTGGAAATGGTATTTGAAAATATTCCATACTGAATGGATAATAACAAACCAAGGATATAGTTAGATTAAGATCGCACTAGAAGACAAACACAAGATTGCATTCATCACCATGTGGGGAACATTTTATTATCATGTGATGTCATTTGGGCTTAATAATTCTCATAACCTAGTGAGAATGGTATTTACAAATATTCCATACTAAATGGATAATAACATATCTCCTCCAGTTTGATATCATTCATTTCATTTCCAACATATATCTTTTAAATTACATCCTTCATCTAATACAACTCTTAGGCTAGGAAATCAACAAGAGCGGCCTACTATTGAGGTTACATAGTAAAATGAGGATTACTTTGACCAGGGTAGGTATACTGTGGGATGCTAGTGGAATTGGCTAGTTGAATAGGTATGTGTATATGTGGATTAGGGTTATACTATGGGTATAAAATATGATACTATTGAAGCACATTTTGGTTTTATTTGGATACATAACCCTAGCTAGTAAATTGTGGTTATGACAATGGAATTTGGCTTTATATAATTTGTTGGTATTATTGGGCTTGGGAGGGAACTTACTATCTACATGTTGAACCTTGTTGAATATAGGGAACATGCTACTGAATAGATCCATGTAATTGAAGGTATTGGTAGTTGGATCCTTGTTACACATGTGATACGTATTTGGTGAAAGGCAATTGTTACCAATCACTTGGTACCTACTATATAGAATAACCTTGTTATTGGCTAAACACCTATTATTAGATTGGTACTTATTAAAATGACACTTGTTGATGGTTTGGCATTTATTATTAGGATTGTAATTTTTATTTTGGAAACTATTGAAATGAAACTTTTTGGTTTGGCAACTATTGAAATGACAATTTTTAGTTTGGAAACTATTGGGGGTTTAACACTTATTGGTTTGACAACTATTGAAATGACACTTGTTGGTTTAGAAACTATTAAAATGACACTTATTAGTTTGGAAACTATTGGGTATTGCCATATGTTAAATTAGACCCAATTTAGTTTATATTGGACTATGTTTGCATGTTATCCATAACATTTTGGGTGGTATCTTCTATTTGAGCAAATTTCTCTTCCATCAAAATGTGTACATTATACATATCACCAACCAATGTGCTTTGGGATAAGGGGTCTATATTTTAACTTATGTATCTTGAAGCATCCATGTTTTGCCATGCTGATGGAGCTATCTAAATGATTGGCATGTTAGATATATCCCTTATATTGAGGTTACAAGCTAGGTTTGTATAGTTTTGGTACACTTGTTGTACTTAATCCATTTGTTCATCCATAATACCATTTCCTTTTATAAATAAATTTTGGTCTTTTTTTGGCATTTGGACCAAATCTTGGTTATAACTAGTAGATGCCTATTCAAATGGTTGAATTCATAACACATTACTAAGAGTCATGATCAAAATAATCAATTTTTTTTATGGGAAGTCTAATGGAAATTTGGCACCTACTTTAACAGCTCTATCTAGTACTTCATATTTGTGTTCCAATAAATGGCTTTTAAATAAGTATAAATCATAGTTAGTTTGTGTGGGTGTTGTAACATAATAAGGCTCTTTTTATTGCTCTTGTTCAAGGTTAGGAATCATTTGAGCAAGGTATTGCTGTATTTTCTCTTATTCTTGACCTGGATAAGGAGGCATAATTACCAAATATTATGCTAAAGGGTCATAATTTTTTTCATCATATGGAATGTTATAATATGGATAAGGATCTATCTCATAAGTGACATCATCATGCAACTCTTGAAAAAAAGGGTCACTAGTCACAAAGTTGTCATGGCTAGGATTATACATGGTCACATTAAATGTGTAGCAAGGCAAGTTTAGATTCATGGATAGGTTACATGAAAAATAGAGGGTCTAAAGGTAATGAACCACTAAGATCTAAAAAGGGCCTTTGGCTCTATAAAAGAGACACAAAGGGAAAAACAAGTAAACTAGGTAAGGATATGACAAATAAAAATTGAAACCAGTCTAGCAAAATGATACTAATTTGCCCAAAGGTGGTTATCATTAACATAAAATAGTAACACAAAGGATCAAACTCACTTATGGTTAGACTACTAATTTACTCATATGAAATTATAATCAATCACAAGAGTGTATAAACAAAGTATAAAAATTATGAACTAGGGTCAAGAGATAGCACTAATTTTCCCAAAGATGGTTATAATCATGCTAAAATAAGGCTAGACATGGAAACATAAAAACTCTAACGTGAACTGAAAATTAAATTAAAATAAGGTAATTGGCTTAGATAAAACTTGGTAATTGGATTGCATAAGACTCAAATGTTTACTCATTAAAACTATTGGATCAAAGGAACTAAGACACTAAGAAAATTGGCATAATAACTTCAAATAAAGTGCATGGTAATAACATGGCTCAAAAGGATGATATAAACAAGGCTTAAAACAAATAATACACATTAGGTCTAAGAAAAAGTTCTTTGAGATCAAATACAAAACCAAACCAAGTAACACAATCCAAATGCAAAAGGTGGAAAAACTAAGCCTAAATTAGAGGAGGCTTAGGTGTGAACTTGATTAGTTTAGGATTTACACTTCGAAAGGTTGAGTGTCAGATTTTATGCAAAAAGAATTGAATGTTTTAAGGTAAAACGTTAGACCAAAACAAGCAGCATCACCACACATTTGAAACAAGAGGGGTATAAAAAGGGTTTAAAACTTGGATTCAAAATTGACAAGAGATGGGAATAAATCTAATAGCACAACAATACATTTTTAAATAGATGACATAGAAAAATATTTTGACTAGAATATTCAAGATAAAAGTTTGAGACAAAATAGACAGAGTAACACCTCTTAGGACAAAGGGGTGTACAAGACAATGTGGATGTTTTTTGGACTTGTTTTGATGTTTTATTTACAAATAAAAATAGTTTTCACTCAAAATAATGCAAGTAAAAATGAAAAATAACAAAAACACTTAAGAATATCAACCTAATCCTAAAATATGATAAGGTAGCTTCATATTATCATATTACAACTATATACTTACTCTTGAGAGGAAATGATGTTTGTTAATCCAAAAATTTAAATGCACATGAAAAGTAGGGTTTTTAATCTCCCTCTTCTCTAAAGAGTTTGTATGGTGACATGGAACTTTGGGCTACTCACCTTGCATTTACAATATATCCACAATAAGTAGGGTTTGTCTAAAAACTATAATTTTTACATGTTATAAATGGTCCCATATGTGTGATTAACACTAGGGCACAACACATCATTTGGATCCATATTAATCAACTTGTTGTGAAAAGGTCTTATCCTTTTCACAACCACTACATCCATAAATTACTCAATGTAGTGTGAAGTCCAAATTTAACCTACGTTCTGAGGTAGTCTCTTACTAAAAGATATTGTTTAACTTCTCAAAAAAGCATCCTAGTAAGTTTATCTCAATTTATATACCCCTACCATGAAGTGGGGTTGAAGCAATGTTGGGAGTTAAATTATTGGGTCAATGCTTCCATAGAGAACTTATGGGGAGGCTATGAACTCTTGTCCACAAGCCAAAATGAAAGAAATAAAAAATGTAAAAGGACATTAGGGCCATTTTGGGGATCACCTAAATCACATAGATTTTGAGGAGTGCCTTAACAACTTTCCTTCCATGCTTTGGACAAAGTGAAAAAATAAATAAGTGAAGCATTTTTTATCACCCAAGTTCCCTAAAGGAGACAGGGGGAGAGCATACATGTTACATTTGGTTTCTGAAACAAAAACACAACCATAATAAAAAAGCAAAAATTATATGAGAACTTAACTAAATTTTGATTTCATTTTTTGAGCACCAAGCAAAATATGATGCGAAGTTTAGTTCCTTGGCTTTATTGTTGATAATTGAAAAAACATCAAAAATAACTAAGAGATGAAAATAACTAAGTGCATTTTAAGCATCAAATATAATGTGTGTAAGATTTAACCATGCTTAGACTTTACTCTTTCCACCTTATGACTTGAAATTGGTAGAGGGTTTACCTACTTAGAAGCCCAAAATCTAGTGAGAAAATAACATTTTAAATTTAGCTCTTGGGTTTTTAATTTCTTATCTTAGAGACCAATCATCATCGATCCATGGATATCAATGTTAATAACAAAAATTGATGTCGATTAAGGCATATCATTGATGTTTCCTATAAGACACAAAAAAACTCTATTTTGATGGAAAATGATTAATAAATGATCTTAAACCCAAACATCTCATAGATTCTATAAGAAATGGGTTATACAAACAACACACAGATCATCAAAAATAAAATAAAGGTAAGAAAATTTGAGTAAAACCATTATTATCCATGTTTCTTGCCTTGTTTTGTTTTTTAAACTTAGATCCTGGTTGATTCTTGTAATCTATATCGATATAGAAAATCAATGCCGATCCCTACAACTTGATTTGCTAAAAAAAAGCAAAAAAAAGCAAATCTAAAACTTGAAACTTGAAGATTTATATGTATCCATTATAAAAACAAAAAATAACATATCACTCTTCTTGGCCATACAAGATACTTGGTCCCATCAGGCATGCCATTTATGTAGTTTAGGAGTTCGAATAAGAAACAAACATGTAGATTAGTCTCTTTTTATTTCAAAATAAGAAAACATAAGAACAAAAATGCACTAATACTAAATATTCTTTCCTAAAAACTAAGGGGGAGCATAACATAATAAGTAAAAGTACAAAAAAGAGATGAAGACAATACTTACCTCCCTTGTCACACATGATGCTTACTTGTTGGCATAAAAATTTTCATGCTCAACTTATGATGATTGTAGTCTTATAAATTCTCATACATAGAGGTATCATCTCTCCAATGTCACTTATGGCATGGTATTGAAGCTTGGCACAATTTTGGCATAATAACTTTATTCTTAAATACTTCAAAAAGGTATTCCTTTAGAATAGCCTGACACATAAAAGCTTCCTTTTCAATGGTGTGGGAACTTGTATTTATAGTTTATAGAACTAAATCTAACCATGGGTAGGTTAGGTTAAATTATAACTTGGGTTGAGTCAAAATTAACCTTGGTTAGGCCAGTCTAACTCTAGGAGGGTTAAAGGCACTCATGAAATATTCACATGTCTATTTTTAATATTTGTGAGGAATGACAACTCACTTTAAATATTTATGAGATGCGAGTCATATTTTTGAATATTTATGAGATAACACATTACTTTATTAGCTTATTTGACTCTTTGACTTAATTTTTTGCATAAATTCCTTTTTAGTAAATTAAATTCACTAATTTGATTTGGATTTTGTGTTTAGGCAAGTTAATTAGGATTTATAATATAATTAGTTTTGTTTAATTATTTTTACCTTTTTGGCAATTTATTTGAATGTCATGAGTTAATAGATTAACATGACAAAAGTGCCAAATTACTAGTCATAATTTTGACTAGGGTTAGAACTAAACCATGTTTGTGATGCATACAAGGTAATACACCATTTAAGTTATCCTTGTCATGTTATTAGTAAATTAAATCCCTTACGTAGATGATTTTGGGTAATTTTGGTGATATCTAGGCTTCAAATGTGTCATTTTCTAAAAATTGAATTGAATGCTGACTTAAGCACAAAAGTGGCCAAATGTAGTAGTCTACATTAACTACCAATTATTATATTTCCATAACCTTAATGGGAGGCATATTAGTGGGGGAATATCATAGAGGCATGTTATCCACACTTGGCTTAATTTATAGATTCAATGGGGGCATGTCATATATGCATGGTTTATACACATTAATAACTTTCAAATTTAGTGGGGGGATGTTTTTGAAGCATGTTATCCACACTTATTTACATTTGGCACAGTTCTTAGATTCAATGGGGGCATGCTTTAGAAACATGTTCTCCACACCTATTTAATATTCAACTTCTCTAGATTACAGTGGGAGTATGTTTTGGAAATTTTTTATCCACATTGGTATTTATATCAATTTTTGTATTTCTCCATTTTTGAGTTGGTCAAAGCACACAGTTATATGATTTAGATTCACAGTTATGGTAGAATTATATAAATTGGTACCATTATTACACATAATTGTAGTATGATACATATCTAAGGTGCATATGCTATGTGAAGTCATATAAAATGCAAGAATTGGTAACTTAAGTGTGACTTGTGACATCCATCCCATAGGTCCTTTCTACTTACTTTCATGAACCTTCTAGGCTCCTTTTCACTAATTCCTAGTCATTTGTAGGATTTCAAGACCTCATTATAGCTTAGATGGGACCCTTTTTCCATGATTATTCCATCCCCCAGGTCCCATACCCTTTAAAAAATAGCACCCAACTTGGACTATAACACTGGACCCTAGGGTGTCCCCTTTCTAGTGATCCTGTCTAATCACATTTTGAGCCTAGATTACCATTTTTCCCTTATTCCTCTTCTTCATTGTATTGGCCTACCACAATTTCATTTAACCCATGAAAAAATAGATCACTATAAAATCCCATTCAAATTTAATCTATAAGGGTTTGACAAATATCACAAAGTAAGCAAGAATACGAGCAAGACTACTCAATCATATTTCCTTATTCTCTACATACAACCATCCAATAGCATTTATATCTTATTCAAATCCTTACTTGAATCCCTAATCACATAAAACACACTCAATTTATCATTTTGCATCTTCATACACACTATTGCACAAAGAACATCAAGTGGGAGAACTACATATGGCTTGATCCATCTTTGGAGTATTGGTATATAGGTAGTGTGCCCACACAAGGGGTGTGGATACACATTCAGTGAATCTTACACACACTAACCCCCCCTCTTTCTCAAAATTGGTTAAATAATAATGGAATCTAGGGTTTGAAGATAAAATCAGCTCTATAGGGAGTTCTAACAGTCAAAATTTCATAAGTAGGGTCTCATAGATATAATGAACAAAACCAAGAAAGTTTAAGTCTCCTAAACAATAGTGGTATAAGTGAAATATAACATTGGAGCCTAGGGTGTCCTATTTTTATCACTCTTATCCAATAATAAAATTAAGGTTAGATCCTAATTTGTGATAGTGTCTCATTCCTACATAATAAATTCTAGCCTCTGTCTTAGATGCATTAGTCAGTTTCCAACTGAGTCTTGTTTTTTTCTCTTATTACTATTTTTATAAAAGTTAAAAATTGCAATCAAATTATATAAAATAGTATATTAATTATTACATATTTATTTACTAATTTTACTACTCAGACCCTTTAACTAAATTAGGAATAATACACAAATATTCCCAAAAAGGTTAAATCATTTGGTGAACCCGACTTACTTCATTTGTGCACAAAAATCATAGAAACCCTATGGTAAAATTCCCATTTATTTTTTATATATTTTCTCCTACATAATAAAATTATAAATTAGCATAAAATTTTAAAATTTATTAGTAATTTTAAAATAAATTTCTTTCAAACCCTAGTTTCCCATACTAGGTCTAGGTATTTTCCTAGTATTTTTCCCATAATTTTTCTAAATTTTTTCTTACATATTTAAATTAGATATTCAATTTAATTTTTAAAAGTTAATATTAATTTCAAAAAAAAAAATATTTTTATCAAAACCCTAGTTGTACATACTAGGTCCTATTCAATCAAGCATTTTCCAATAATTTTCTAAATTTTTAGTTGCATATTTAAATTAGAGTTCCACTTTCATTTTCAAAATTCCATAGTAACTTTTAAAAATAATTATTTTAAAAAACCCTAGTTGCATATACTAGGTCCCATTCAATCACAAATTTTCCAATAAATTTTTGATTTTTTACTAGCATATTTAACTTAGAAATTCACTTTAAATCTAAAAATTCATAGTAATTTTCCAAATAATCATCTTTCAAACCCTAGTTGCATACACTAGGTCATGTTGCTTTTGAGATATCACCTTACATTATAAAATCATATTTCAAAAATGGATCTCACTTATTTACAAAATTTTCTTGCATTTCTTGCCAAAAATAAGGATACCATCATTGGTCCAATCATGTACATGAATGATGAAGTTTATCACATGTTAGTACAAAGCTTCATTCTTTACATTTCATGCTTTCTCTTTATAATAAAGGATGATATTACAACATTTATTGCTAAAAATGCACAAGCTTTAAATATTCCATTTGCATACTCTCTCTCTCACTCATGCGGAATAATTTCTAACTCCATTTTTCTAAACATGTTACCAATGTTATGTTACATGTCAAAAATTTATATACATTTATGCATAATTTCATGTTCTCTATCCTTTCCTTTCTATCTCTCATGTGGAATTTTTTTCAAGTTTATCATGCTAAACACATTAGAAATATCATAGTACATGTCAATTTTTTTTAATGCATTCGTGCACCAATTCATACTCTTTATCCCTTGATTGCTATCTCTCTAGTGGAATGTTTGTTATAAACATATTATTATAAAATTCATCATGCACATTTCATGTATTTCATTCCAAATTCATGATTTATACCTAGATACATATAACTCCTTGGCTAATTTTGATTATCTCCCTATCACTACTAGACACAAACAAACACTAGTGGTTACATCTATCCCTCCTCCTTTCAAACTTGGTACATCTAGCTCTTATTCTACACCTACTACTAGCTCTATGCCTATAGTAAATCACATGATACATGATATCACCCAAGTTTTGAAAGATAGGTAGGTTGATTACACCCATAGATATAGCTTTATCACCCATGTTAGCACCCCTTCTAATATAATTTCAGTTCTTAATCTCCTTCAGTGATCATATGTTTATAAAGATGTGTTATATGAAACCCTTCACAATACTATAATTCTCATTTCCACTGAACCAGCTTATGTTGCATCTATCTATTGGAAATATTGTCATTGATGTCAAATTAGCATTTAATGTCTAAAAGTGTTTTTAATGTTTATATCTTGGCTAAAGTGTGTAAACATTAATGAATATATTTTTGGTTTCATAAAGATAAAAGAGGGCCTATGAGGAAGTCAAAGAGTCATCACTATAGACAAAAGAGGAAAAAGATGTATTTCTCCATGAAGGGTCACCTTGAAGAATACAAAGAGTCATCAATTAATAAAAAAGAAGAAAATGATACATTTCTCCATGAAGGATCACTTTGAGGAATTCAAAGAGTCACCAAGTAAAGACAAATAAAGAATTCAAAGAGTAATGTAAGTTTGGTGCCATTTTCCATGTGAATTGAAAGGTCTGAAAGGGTTAATGCCAAAGGTCATTTGGAAAGCTATAAAAGGAGGCTTAGGAATCCATTTAGAGATATGGAAGTGAATGATTTTATCTAGCTAAGAAGAGCAGAGGAAAGCAGTTAAAGAGAATAGATATAATAGTGTTCTATCATTTGTTAAGAAAGAAACATTAAGAGATAGTGGTGTTTTATACACAAAGGGGTTGGTACTCCTGTGGGTTGGTGCTCCTGCAAGTTTGTGCTTGTAAACTTTGTAAACTTGAGTTGGTGCTCATTTATATACTTTAGATTGTTCTCTATGGTTTTTCCCACTTTGGGTTTCCATGTTAAAATATGGTGTCTCTCTCTCTCTCTCTCCCTTATGTGGTGCATGCTATTTCTTTCATTTTTATTGCATATCTTGAATGTGTGACTAAGTGGTTAAAGTAAATGAATTTGATTAAGTAAAAGATATATAATATACTATGAATTAGTATATCCCATGATTAACACTATCCTCAACACCATGCAATGGAATGAAGAACATATTTCCTTTGAAAAAGAGGATTTACCCTTGTAAAACATCATTTAACAACATCTAACTCTATATATTCCATTAAGATTTAATGATGTGGGGGTTAAAAGGGTATTATTTGATAATGGTTTAGGACTCAACATTTGAAATATTTATTTTCTTAAATGTATTAATATACAACCTCAATATCTAGACCATTTTGATATGAACGTCATAGGTTTTGACAACATTTCTCTTAAAGTCATGAGTTAAATAACACTCAATCTTATCTTATGGCCTAAGACATTGCCAACTACTTTCCAAGTCATGCCAAATGACCTCAACTATAATTTATTACTTGGTTAGCCTTAGATTCATGATATGCATGTAGTCCCTTATACACTCCATGCTTGTTTAAACTTTAGTCACAAAAGATACATATACACCTACCAAATAGATAACAAACATTTTAAATACTACCACATTATCAAAATTCCATAGAATTATATTCTGCACTTTAATCCTGGTAATATACTGGCACAATCCATTATTCACAATGTACCTTTGGATCATGCAACACATCAAAAAACTCTAAGTTTCATAATAACATTGAGACCAAATCACCAATTTACCTATCCTTTTTCACTTAAATGTATTAATAATATGAGATATCATGGCAAATGTCTTGGAAAGCATGAACAAGGAATCACCAATCCTATTGAGGCATCTACGTAACAAAGAACATAAGGGCTAGGATATCAATTTATCCACTTTCATAATAAGACTTATTCTACCACTTCAAAGCATATCATTTTTTTCCACCCACAACACTAATAGACCACACCATTAATCATACTTCAACATTTTCATTTATCTATCTTGATCTCATTGATGATGTAATTTCACCAGACCTGCTCACATTAGATGAATTCTCCAACAAAGAATCCCCCCTAAAATTTCTTGAAGCACATAAGGACCTTCCATATTACTATCATAAAAATAAATTTCCTCATCACACAAATTCCCATGCATACTTAAAAAAAAAACTAGATTTTCCACAAGACATACCAGTTTATTCAGATGATACTATTCCTACCACTCCCTACACACTTGATCATTCCACATTACTTAATGAATAAATAGTTAATTTCAGTTTTAGAACTCATCAGGATCCTCACATTATTCTATTATCCACTACCTTATTAAAGGAAGAAGATATAGATATTCATCAGACTTTAATATATTTCTCATAACTCTTTGATTGGTCTTACTTTGATATGCTAGGAATTGATACATCTATAGCAGCCTATTGAATTCCCTTATGCCTAGATGCCAAAATAGTTAAGATTTTTTTTTAAAAAATGCATCTTAAGGTGTCTCTCTTAGTCAAAGATGAGATCCAATCCATCTTAGATGCTGGATTCATTTGACTAGTAGCACACCCTAAATGGATTTCCAACATAGTCCCTGTAGTAAAATCTAATGGGCAAATTTGGTGTTATTCTAATTCTTGATATTTAAATAAAGCATGCCTAAAAGATGATTTCCCATTACCTAATATTGATATGATCATTGATTCCATAGTCAGATATAAAATTTTATCATTTATGGATGACTTCTCTAGATATAACCAGATCAAGATCACTAAAGAAGATCAAGAGAAAACATCTTTTACAACACTCTGGGGTAAATTTTGTTACATCATCATGCCTTTTAGATTAAAAAAATTAGAGCCACATATCAATTTACCATGACACATATCTTTCATGATTTGATTCACCATACTATCAAGGATTATGTTGATGATATATTAGCTAAATCCAAACAATGACAACATCAAACTATCAATTTACGAAAGATAGTTTAAAGACTCAATTAATATAATGTCTAACTAAATCCAAAGAAATGTGTGTTTAGAGTTACATCAGGCAAGCTCCTCAATTTAATTATTTCTCAATGTGGTGTAGAGGTTGACTTTAATAAATTCAAAGAAACTATTGATATGCCACCTCCCATGAACTTAAAACAAATTTGATCCCTATAAGGCAAGATCCAAACAATACACCATTTTGTAGGTCAACTTGTTGATAAAACTCAGTGATTCACTTAGTTATTAAAGAAACATACAAAGTTTATCTAGGATCAAGATTATCAAGAAAGCTTTGATATAATCAAGCAATATCTTCTTAATCAACTTATTTTAGTGCTACTTATCCCTGATAAGCTATTTTTGCTCATTTTTTGCTTTTCACATTCAGAAGAAATAAGAAACTTAAAGGTTAATGGTCAGGGTTTTGTACATACCCAGATGAAGTTGTGCACCGTATCTAGATGATTGAAGGAGCTCCTCTTTGGCTGTGGAGGATGACACCTGTAGATAAGAAAGACTTAAACAAAGAAAATGTTATATAGATATATGGTGGACTACCAAGCGAAGCTTGGTCCCAGAAGTGCAAAGACTTCCTTAAGGGATGACAGTCCACTAGTTGATAAAAAGAATGTCGTAATGGAAAGAAATAATGAAAGACTTAAAGAACAAGAACTAGATAATACGTACCTAAATCTTGCAATCAGTCTTCCACAGTCACCGATGTCAATAGTTCTACCAGCGTCGGTTGGTAAAGTTGCTGACGTCGGTTATGCTGCCAACACCAGTAGGGGCAATGGTCGATGTCAGTCAGGGCAATAGCCTTGGGAAAGTTTTGGATAGGTTTTGTGGTCAATAGAGGGGTCTAGAAGGAGTCTGGGTTTGTTTAATGGTTTGTGAAGGATTGCAAGACAGTGAATATGGTCTATGAAAGGGCTAAGGTAGAGGACAGGGGTGGAAAGAGAATAAGAATGAGAGGAAGGCCCTGGGAAGAAAGTTAGGTTGCCTATCAATAGTACTCAAGAATATTCAATGGACTAATCACCAGTACATTTTGAAAATATTGAAATGAAAGGCAGAAGAAGAATACTTAGCTCTTGGTGGAGAACCATAAGTGTAGAAGACTTGTTTCCATTATGGCTGATGTAGGAGACTTCGTGTAATCTTCTAATCCAATGTGGAATGAATTTTGTAGAGTTTTTTAGCCTAGAGAGTGATGATAGAATGCTGATGCCTAAAAAGAGTTGAGGAGTAAGATAATTCTGATCCTGGGAGCAAGAGAATTTGCATTTGGGGTCTGTAGTTGAGGTCAGAATCTAGTTTTAAGCAACCGATGTCGGCGATACCACCGGTGTCGGTCGACTATTAATCAGCATCAGCGGCTAGAGAATGGGAAAAAAGGCTATTTTTAGCCTTTTGCCTATTCTTCCATTTACCAAGTTTGGTTGACGTTGTTAAACGGTCCAAAGGTGGGTTTAATAGGTGCGAGAATTAGAGGGAGAGTTAAAATTAGGTCTTAGGTAATTATGATTAGTCATAGGGTGATAAATGGCCTAAGAGCTAAGAATCCAAGGTGAGGTGTCTAGGGGGGATAATTAATTTAAAATAAGTATTTTAAATTAATAAAGTATAGGCTAGGCATGTCAAAGTTAGAAAGGGACCAAAGGGGGGGTTGACACTATTTTGGTGTCTACATTTGCCCCTTTTTTTCTTGTTGGTTGTTCTTGATGAACTGCAAGACAAAAATAGGAGTAAGTTGCCCTATGTATGGGATAAGGTCATTTTTGTCCTATTAGTTGTTCTGATAAATTACAAGACAAAAATAGGAGTTGGTTACCCTAGATGTGGGATGAGGTGTAGGTTGCTCTGGGTAAGGGATGAGGTATTCCCCCTCAAAATGGGAGTCGAGGGAAGGTAACCTGATATCAGGTGCCAATTTGATAGAGAGTGGATGGATATGGTGAAGGTTGAGTGTGAATGATGCAAAAGTTGAGATTGCATGCATACCACTTCATGTGATAAGTAGGTCAAATTGTCACAGTTAAAGGTCAAGGAGTGCTAAAATTAAAATAATCAATCCCTAACATTTAGTCATAGCTGATTGGGTTAAATGATCAAAGTTATAGCTCCAATGGTCATCGTGTTCCAAGTATCCTAGGCTCAAGAAGTGCTCTTGGAAAACATGAAAATGTCACAAATATTGAGGATCAATTGGAGTGCGATTTGTCAATAGGTGTGAGGGTCATAATGTGGGTTGCACACAATTTGCTAACTATTCGTGAGGTAGCATATATGCAATTAAAACAACCAAGGCAAAGTTGTCTCAGAAGTGGTCATGGTCTAAGGAGACAATCACGATTTCCAAGGTCATTAGTCAAGTTGAGTTGAGTCATGGTATGATCTCAGGTGGTGTGTGTTGTGGTTAGGGAGATGTATGTGATCTCTAATGTGCCCCATGAGAAGTTTAGGTAACTCATTCAGTGTCAGGGCTGATTGGATAGGTCATGATTTTGGGTTGGTATAGATAGTTGGTCTATTAGATGGATGGATGAAGGAATGGCCGAGCTAACCTTAGAAGACCCCATGTCAACTGAGTGATGCCTACATAGTCCCTATTTGAAGGGCCTCAGGCCAATGTAGTTCTCCCTAAAAGGAAGGAAGAGGGTCAATTATGGATGTGGGTTGGACGAGGTTAAGTCATGACTAAATGTGAAATGGTTTGTCGATCAGGTAGATGAACAAATGAATGGTCGACGTCATTAGGGAGATGAATAGGCAAATGGCTGAGCTAACCCCAGAAGAGTTCATGTCAATTGAGTGCTGCCTACATAGCCCTAATTGTAAGGGCCTCAAGCCAATGTAGTTTAAAAGAAGAGTCAAAATGGTTGATGATTGGTTTGGTCCTATTTTGAAATGATGAGTGTATGATGATGTTATAGCCTTTTCCATATTATGTGATGGTGTATTTTATAACATTGGTGATAGGGTTTTCCATCCCTAGCAAGTTTCCATATTAGTGATGGATGTATGCTAAAAATGAAATGAGTATGCTTATGCTTCAACAAGTAATGGTTTATGCTTGACATAATTTGTGTGGTTGATAGTTTCCATGTGTATTGGTTTCCATAGAAACTAGTGTGAATAGGCTATGATAATGTTAGTGGTCTGAAAAAGTTTTGGTTGGTTTGGTTTGGTTTAGAAAATGATTTGGTTGGATTTGAATTGGTTGTATGTGACCAACGTACGTAAGAAGTGAAAGGTGCATTGCTCTTTCATTGATAAGAACCATAATGATAGCATAGATAGGGTTATTGCAAACAAAAACCCTGTTCATGCATTACGTCATTGACCATTGTTTGTGTTAGAGAAGTATTCAAATCACTCGATGTTAAGTGAAATCAAAATCCCTTGGGTATGTTGGGGTAATAGGTTTGATTATGTGAGGTATGAGGATAGCGTAACCCTTTTTAGCAAGGATAACTTTGCCCCTTGTATAGGTGACCCTGAGAATGACTATAGGCAAGTCCATGACTTAATTTTTTTTTTGGTAAACTGATCAATGTAGGAATTCTACGTGGGGGTGTTATTTTGTTTTGTGGTCATTTGTGAAGTTGATCGATGCAGGAAGCTTTTGAGAGAGTGCTATTTGTATCAAAATTTAGGCATAGCCATCCTTCGAGGGAGTGGTCTATATTTTGATTTTTATGTTTTGATGTCTTTGAATAGCTATCCTTCAAGGGAGCAGTCTATTAATTATAGCAATAATGTAGCTGTCCTTCGAGGGAGCAATCTACATGTATAGTTTATGACCTTTGAATAGGCATCCCAATTTTATGTGTTTTGTGGACTGAAGTTTTAGTCATGGACTAGCCTATAGAGGTTTAAGGGTTCCCCTTTTATTAGGACAAAGCATTCATGCTTGACAAAAGGGTTGACTAATGTTTTTTAGGAAAAAGGGTTGAAAGGAATAGGGATGAGGATGATGGGGGTTACCCAAGGGATGAGCTCAAGTTAAACATCAAGTGAGTAATTACTTGATTAACAGTAAAATGGTCAAAGATGTAGGGCATTAAGGGGTTCAGGTTCTGGTCGGCCTTCAAGAGAAGACATATGATAAGTCCTTAATCTATACTTGTGTGTTATGATATAAGGTCTGAGCCAATTAGGAACAAACTTGCCTCATTTACTTCTTTCCATATTGGTCACGTGTTGGTTTTCTTTAAGGATAAGATCTCTGATTTTGAAATCTCGTTCTCTTAGACTTTTGTTATAGGCACGTTGGAGGCAATTTTGGTAGATATGGAGATTGTTGAGGGCAGCAAGGCGACGTTCATCAAGTAACTCAAGTTGAGCCAATTGATCTTGATGAAAGTCATCATTAGAAAGTATGTTGTGTAAAGAGATGCATAGAAAAGGTATCTGTACTTCAAGAGGCAAGACAGCCTCAGTTCCATACACTAGAGAGAAAGGTGTAGCACCCGTAGGGGTTTGAATGCTAGTGCGGTAGGCCCACAAAGTGAAGGGAATGTGAATGTGCTAGTCCCTTCCAGTGTTGTTGACCACCTTCATTAGAATTTTGGTTAAGATTTTGTTAGAAGCCTCGACTTGCCCATTTGCTTGTGGGTAGTAAGGTGAGGAGAAGCTGAGCTTGATGCCAAATGAGTCACAAAGTTTCTAGACAATTTTGTTTTTGAATGATTTGCCATTATCGATGATAATCTTGTGGGCTACACCAAAATGATAGATGATATGGGTGTTGATGAAGTCGATGATTTTGTCAGCTTTAATGGAGATGAGCGGAATAACTTCCACCCATTTAGTGAAGTATTCAGTTGCAGTGATAATGGACTGATGTCAAAGAGATGAATGAGGGTTAATCTCACCAATTAGATCTAAGCCCCATTGTGAAAAAGGCCAGAAATGCTTAGCGACTTGTAGAGTGTGGCTAGGGACATGAAGTAAGTTAGCGTATTATTGGAATTTGATACAACACTGAACATAGTCATTGCAATCTTGGTGAAGAGTGGGCCAATAATAGCTCAAGTGAAGGATGTGCTTTACAATCGAGTTACCACTAAAATGCCCTCCACAAATCTCATCATGGACTTGTTTGATAGCATGAGATGTTTTAGTGGAGGTTAGACATCGAAGAAGGAGGCCATCAAAACCTTGTTTATAGAGAAGACCCCCTAGCATAGTATATCGAGCTATGCTTTTGATAAAAGCCCATCACGCATTGTTAGAGAGATCACGGGGGACAATATAATAAGTTAAGTAGTCCACAAGTTGTTTATACCAAACATCCTGTGGACTAGAGTCAATGGTGCTGATGAGGTTGATGTTAGTGGAGATATATGAAGGTAGCACCAAATGGTGTACCATGACATAAATTCTCAAAGAAGAAGATGAAGATGGAATGTGTGAGGCGAGAGAAGCCATAGTATTAGCAAACTTATTCGTAGATCGAGGAATAATTTGCAAGAGGTGATGGTCGAAAGATTCTAGCAGAGTGTTAACATAGTGTTTGTACCTTTGCAAAACTTCATTTTTACAAAGATAGGAGCCGTTGATTTGATTGACGACTAGTTGTGAGTTGCCAAAGATGTTGATGGTCTTGACACCTAAAAAAAGGGTGGTTTGAAGTCCCAAAATTAAGGCTTCATATTTAGCCATGTAGTTGGTACATTCAAAGTCAAGTTTGAAAGATAGGGGCATGGGCTCACCCTTGTGAGGGATGAGAATGACCCCCGCATCCCCACCATGTTGACATTTAGACCCGTCAAATAACATTGTCATTTGATAGAAAATGTCATCGATGGATAACATGGTGATGGATTTGTCAGGGAATTCACAATGGGAAGGTTGGTTGTTAGGTAGAGGGGCATCTGCTAATTGGTTAGCGATTGTTTGCCCCTTTATAGATTTTTGTTAGATGAATTCCAAATTGAACTTAGCAAGAAGCATGAGTCAACAAGCCATACGTTGGTTTTGGTATGGCTTGGAATGCATGTATTTGAGGGGGTCAGTGTGGGTGATGACATAAGTTTTGTGATTGAGAAAATAATGACGGAGTTTGGTAATGGCAAAGACTAATGCCAAATAGAGTTTTTTGGTATGAGTATACTGAGTTTTATAGTTAATGAGCATTTGGATTATATAATAAACTGCTTGCTCATGATGTTATTCATCTCGATGCATGATCATGGCACCTAAAGAATGATTTGTCGCTAAGATGTAGAGATAGAAGGGTTGATCTTATTTAGGTGGAATAAGGACTGGTGGAGAGACAAGATAATGTTTAAGAGCCTCAATAGCCTCTTGGCAGTCATTATCCCAATTAAAGGAGATGTCCTTTTTGAGGAGGTGATGAAAGGGTTGACATCGGTTGGAAAGCTGTGAGATGAAGCAATGGATAGATTGAAGCTTCCCTTGCAAGTTACGAAGTTGCTTGAGATTGGTAGGTGGTGGCATCTTGAGTATAGCTTAAATCTTAGCGGGATCAATCTCAATGCCACAAAGGGAAATGATGAAGCCTAAAAGCTTCCCAGAGAGAACCCCAAAGATGCATTTCTTGGGGTTGAGTCAAACATTGTATTGGAGGAGGCGAGTGAATATGATTTTGAGAATAGTTAAATGGTCACGATGGAGTTTAGATTTGCCTAGTAGGTTATCCACATAGTCCTCCATGATTTTGTGGAGGAGATCGTGAAAGATGTAGGTCATAACGCATTGATATGTGGTGCCTGCATTTTTTAGGCCAAAAGGCATGACCCTATAGCAAAAAGTCCCCCATGGGGTGATGAAGGTGGTCTTGTGTTGATCTTCTGATGTAATCAGGATTTGGTTATATCTTAAAAACCCATCCATGAGTGATAGCATCTCATGACCGGCCGTAAGATCAACAAGTTGGTCAATGTTGGGTAGAGGAAAATTATCCTTTGGGCAAGCCAGGTTAAGGTCACGATAGTCAGTATAAATTTGAATCCCCCCAGTTGCTTTGGTGATAAGGACGATGTTTGACACCCATTATGGATAATCAATGGGTTGGATGAAGGATACAAAAAGAAGACATTGAAGCTCCTCTTTGACAAGGAGTGTAATGCAAGGATGCATTTTGTGAAGCTTTTGCCTGACAGGCTTTGCCTCTGGGTTTGTGATGATGTTATGGATGATGATGTTAGGGTCGATGCCAGGCATATCACTATAGGTCCAAGCAAAGGCTTTGCTATGGTCTGAAAGGAATTTGGTATAGTCAATTTGTTCTTGGGTGTCTAAAGATTGACCAATATTTAAAATGTGAGGAACATTAGAAGATGGAAGGTTAATGTCAATGGTCAATTCATTTTACATAACCTGCATTTTTGAAGGAAGTGATCATTGGATGAAAGAGTCATCTGCACCCATGTAGGTGAGAATGGCATCATCATCTACGCATTGGATAGTGTTGATAGTAGCAAATTCATCGTCTATCATGTTTGGATAAATGAGAGAGAGAGACCTGGATACTCCACCTAGTTGATAGGTTAGGGGTTCTAAGCGAATGGTGTTTATGCAAAAAAAAAAAAACTAGGAGGGATGGAAACCACCGACTCCGTAGGTGAAGATGGGGGGATAGGCAAGTTTGGAGGTGATTGTTCTATGATAGGTTTGGGGTGAGAGGTTTTAGAAGTTTCAGTAGGTTCTTTAAAACCTAGGCCATGTCGCTTCTTAGCATTCTTTATGGCCTCATTATTTGGTGGTTCGATGGGCTGATGGGAGCCTTGTTCATAGCGCCCAAAGCCAAAGCCCTTCCATGCACATCTATAAAGATAAGTATAAGCATAGTTTGGGTTGCCAAGAAAAGAGAAGTCAGACGTAAATAGTTGGGGTGATGAAAGAGGATTTTCATAAGTGGGAGCTTGATCTAGCCCTCCATAGATGAGATTTGTTTGAATATTGGGAGGACCATAAGGGATGACCATTCTGATATGATGGTCATAGTTAGGATTGTGATGAAGTTTTCCATACTCTTGAGGAGTCTAGAACATGTCCAAGGTGAGTAAACTATACTCCCTAAGTGAAAGACGTTGGAAGGTATCTTCCATAGGGTCTTTTGTTGTCACTTGAGGAGGTGGTGTAGGTGTAACCACCGTTTGCATACTTGTTGAAGCTTTCACAGGTGGAGGTGGTGTTTGGGTCGATGTCTTGAAAGGAATGAGAACATCATTGGGTCGATAAGTTGTGTTGCATGTCTTAAAAGGGGAGGGGTCTGCGGGAATAACATGGGCTTGACCGTCATGTTCAAATTTGACACAACGGTGTAATGTAGAAGGGACACAGGCCATGGCATGGATCCAAGGTCATCCTAATAACATGTTGCATTAGAACTCTCCCTTGATGATGTAGAAGAGCTCTGGGATTGTTCATGGGCCAACATGAATATGTAAGATGAGGGTGCCAATGGTAGTGGTAGTGGTGTCATTAAAAGATCAAAGAATTGCGTCAGTTTTTGACACGCAATTCTTTGGGAGGGTTAATTGGTCATAGGCATGGGTGGAAATGATATTGATGTTGGCACCCCCATCAATCATAACTCACTTAATGTGAGTTCGATTAACATAGGCTGTGATGAAAAGGGCAACATCCTGATCTTCTAAGTTGGAGGTAGGAATTTTAGAATCACTAAAGGTAATAGAGGCGACAGTGGGTAATGATTGGACTAAGGTAGCTAGTGGTTGGGGGTCCTCGGATTAGACCTCCACTACCTATAAAGCATTGATTAAAGCTTGAAGATGTTGTGGAGAGCTTTGAATGAGGTCATATAAAGTCATCTTCACGGGAGTTTGGTGAAGCTATTTCACCATAGAATCACGGATCGCCTTTGAAGAAGTGGGTTGGGATGTACCCAAGATAGAAATCTTGGGTTTGGGTGGTTGAGCAGGTTTGACAAATGGGTAGGTCCAAGGAATAGCAACTTTCTCTTTTGCTTTATCCTTTAAAGTTTGTGTCCTAGTGGCCACATTGATGGTGTTAATCTCAAATAAAGGGGGCGAAGGAGGTAAAGGGACCATAGTCTGATGATGGGATTCTAATGAAGGTGAAGAGGATGTTTGAGAGACATTTGATGGTGTTGGAGATTTGTTGACAGTATCCTCAACAAGAAGGGTGTCTTTCTTGAAGTATTGGTGAATAACAACCTTGAGGGCATAATAATTCTTGGTATCATGTCCCGGTGAGTGATGATATAGGCAAATTTATTTGTCATAGAACCAAGACGGTTTTGGTCTGAGAGGTTAAAATAGTTTAATAGGTGGAAGAGTGATGTTAGAAGTTTGCAAAAGTCAGCATAGTATCAAAGCATATGAACCCATTAAGGGGTCTGTGCTTGTTGATGCACTAGGTGTTGATGACTTTTGTTTGCGAGTTATTGAGGGAGATTTCTGTACCACCTTTTGGGTTGTTGGTGTGGCCACTCGTGTAGACGACACTTTCTTCGTGAGGGGTGCCAAATTTTTTAGAGGAGGTATGTTTTTGGTGGGTAAAGGGAGTAATGGAGGCAACTTGTTTTTGTTAGGTGTTGGAGTAGGGAACACTCCAATTAAGGTAGAAGGATGAGGGCCCAAAATAGAGGGCAATGGTGATGGTGGGGGAGGAATTCTCCAATGTGGTTTAGTAGCCTTATTTAATACGGTGTGAGGACTACTATTATGGGAGGTGAGGTTCAAATCTGCCTTCACTTGTGGGTGAGTGAGGTTAGATATGGGGTGAACACCGAGGGATTTAACCGGTTTTGGTATGGTGGATGTTTGTGAGGGTTTAGGTTCAGATGCAAATGGTTGAGCTTCTAAAGATTTGGAAGTAGAAGCCCAGTCCTCGTTGGAGACTTTGGGAGATTTTATCGAAGGAGGGTCATTAGTACAAGATGAAGTGGGATGTGTAAGAGAAAGAGCTTTAAGTCACTCCCACAATGCCTCATGCTCTAAGTTACTCAAATGGAGAATTCCTAAGTTTTTAGCTAGTTGAGAGAATGGTTTGGAGGATGTTGCACGAGGCTTTTGTTTTTTAGAAGATTTGGGTGGTTGCAAGGGTGGAAATGTGTTAGATACGGTAATCTCAAGCCAAAGGTGAGAGAGAGCCATTACTAGATCATCTTCAGTTGAAGTAGGTGAAGAGACAAGTTCTTCTCTCGGTGGAGAAAGAATTGGAGAATGGGGTTCTTCGAGAGGAAAGAGCATAGGGATGATCGTGCCTTCTACTTGTGGTTGAAGAGTAGGAAAGGTATTGTCCTCCATTGGTAGTAGGAAGGATGAAGGTGGGGCTAGTGGCATTGGTATGGTTTAAGCGTCCTCCAATATAAGAGGGGTAGATGGAGGGCTAATAAGAGAAGAAGGTTCTTCTGCCTGTGGAGGAGAAATAGGAGAAGAAGGCTCTTCTACCTATGGTGGAGGGATAGGTTGACTAACCTCTTCAGTTTGTGAAAGAGGTTGGTTAGGGACAAAAGGCAAAACCATATCAACTGTGTATGTATTACGCTCTTGGGGGTCTTCAGTTGTGGTCTGAATGTTGTTTTGGCTAAGGGGATGGTTAGGAAAAGGTTGTCTAAAGATGTCTATGTTTTGGTTAGGTGGCACATTTGGGTTATCCAAGACAAGATCACCTTTATCTAACATGTCTTGAATGATATTCTTGAGGGTTTTACAATTGTCTGTGTCATGGCCTTTGACACAGTGATAATTACAGAAGTCATTCTCCCTATACCATGCAGGGATGGCACGTGAGGGATCAAATTGAGGTGGTGGTTGAATTTGGGGGAGGTTGAGGACTCCCTGTTTGACTAGTTTATCCAACACGGACGCATATGATTTTTCTATTGGAGTATATTGACGCTGTACGTATCGTTGTTGGAATTATTGTGTGATGTATTTTGATGTTGAAGGTTGAGGTTGGTTGGTTGTTGTTGAAGATGATGGTCTAATGACCACAGCATTTGCCACTCCTTTGGACTTGGAGTGGGAAGAAGAAGATGGTTTGGAAGAAGAAGGATCGTTGGATTTTGCATTGTTAGTTTTACTACATAGTTTGACTTTATTTTCTTCGACAACATAGAGTTCAAGCTTCATAGCCATGGTGAAAGCTTCATCAAATGTGTGGAATGTTTGGACCCACAAAGTAGATGAGATGTGTTTGGCACATGCTTGTGAAAAGAGCTCAATGAGCTCAGGTTGAGGTAAAAAAAAGGAGAGTTGGTTGATTAAACCTCTCCAACAAGCAACAAAATCAGCTATTGATTTATCGTCGAATTGTTTGATAGAATATAGGTCTGTGATGGAGACCTTTTTAGTGATGTTGATAGAAAAGTGGTCAAGAAATAGTTGAGCTAGTTGAGTGAAGGTAAATAGAGAGTGACTAGTAATAAAACTATACCAATCGAGGGCAGCACCAAAAAGCAACATGGAAAATGTGCATAGTAATAACGCATCATCATGTGCTATAAGGTAACAAGCGTGTCTAAATGCTCATAGATGTTGCTATGGGTCCTCTTTACTCTGAAAGTGAGTAAACTTGGGAAGTTCCCACTGACTAAGATATGGTCGGATTGGGACTGATGGATGAATAGGTTTATTATAGATTTGTTCATATGAGAGAACATTTCTTGAACCTGAAACAGATGTCTTAAGATTAGACATCTTATCCATCAACATCTTGATTAGATTGGTTGATGGATTTGCAAGTTGGGTGCCCCCTAGGTTGTAAGGCATTTGGAAGGTGTTAGGTGGAGCGTATGACATAGTTGGTTGCACTTGTATAGGCACAACATATTGGTAACTAGTCATAGGGACTGATGTTGAAGTCAAGGGTGGTTATGTCATGAAGATAGAAGGCACAACTTGGCTTGATGTCGTCAAAGGTGGTTGGATGTCGTCAAAGGTGGTTGGATGGTGGAAGCACTAGCCAAAGGATAAGTAGCCACTCTTGTATTTATGGGTGTAAGAGTAGGTGGGATGGAGACAATTAAGTTCTGGAATGGTGTGGGACTTTGTTGAATGGCTTGTGGTTGAGGGGGTATAGAAACCCCAATGGAGGTAGGTCCAAAAATAGAAGGAGAGGTCACACTTTGAATATTGGTCATGGTTGGGTTGTTAGTTGAGGTAATGGCCTGGGTGACCATGGGTTGGGTTACAGAGGCTATTGATGTGATTGCTATTTCAACTAAGGAAGTTGGCATCCCATAAACTGGGTTGCTTGAAGAATCTCACGTTTGAATTCTCGTGAGATAGTGCTAAAGAGCCTTGACATTGAGGTCAAGGAACCTTTCAAAGTCTTGGTCCCCTTCGGGAATGATAGGGGGTTGAGTTGGGGTTGGTTGGATAGGAGTATGTTCAGTTTCTGAATTATACTCCATTTGGGGAATTGATATAAAAGGCAAAGGCGGGAGTGGTTGTTGCCTTGCGTGGTCAAGAAGAGTTTTGGTTTGACTACGTGTCAAAAACATCCAAGGCAAAATAGATTCAGGTTCTAAAAACTATATTTTTTAGCCTTAGAAAACTAGAATGTATTTTTAATAACAAAAAGGTCAGGTTTTTAGCTTGCTATTTGAGAAGGAAGATTTTTGACAGTGACCGACGTCGATAGGAAAATCGATGTCGGTGAAGTAAGTTACCGATGTCGGTCAGATAATTGATGTCGGTGAGGATAGTTGTTGATGTCGGTGGAAAAACCGATGTCAGTTACTGTGTATTTCTAGAAACTCAGAAAACTAAAAGTTTTTGGAAGAAATAAGTTTTAGAGTCGTGTTGGCTTATGCCTTAGAAGAGTGTGTTTGGGAAGTTGGGCTTTTAGAACAGGTACTAAAAGAAGCAGTCTAAGGTTGGTTTCGGGTTATGTTTTGGTGCTCAAAATCTGTATTAGGTTTCGTACGTGGCCTAGTGCTAGGAGCTTGCTCCCCTCACTTCACGAGCCTAGAGACAAGCTGGGTCACTTAGCCAGTATATACTTCCCCTAGAGTTTATACTCTGCCAGAGAATAGAGTGGGTTCTCCCCTTGGTAGTGAAGTCCAAGTGGGATTGCTAGGAAGGGTAAGGTATCTGCTAGGTGATGAAATCCTAGTTGGGCCTTGTCTCATGTATGTTTAGATGTTTAGTTTGATGTGCTTGTGGTCTAGTAGTGTAACATATGTGTACTACACTTTATTCATAATGCAGTTTTAATTACTAGATGAGCTAAAAATGCATTCAAGCAGGAATGAGATGCAATATATTTTTAACCCAAATTGAAATGTTTTGTTTATATGCAAACAAGTGGGGAAAAGGTTAAGAGTATGAATTTCACTACTCTAAGATGTAGGAAAAATGTGACAAGAAGAAAAAGAAGTAGTTTTTTTTTAACTTGTGCTAATGGTGTCTTTTCAAAAGAGAAAGAAAGAAGAAGGATGCAAGAAGAGAAAGTTTCCTAATGCACCTATATTAAAGTTTGTTTTAGAAGAAATGAACCCAAGAAAAACTCCAAGGTCCCACCGGGCGTGCCAGAATGTTTTTGCTCATTTTTCACTTTTCACATTCAGAAGAAATAAGAAACTTAAAGGTTAATGGTCAGGGTTTTGTACATACCCAGATGAAGTTATGCACCGTATCTAGATGATTGAAGGAGCTCCTCTTTGGCTGTGGAGGATGACACCTATAGATAATAAAGACTTAAACAAAGAAAAAGTTAGATAGATATATGGTGGACTGCTAAGCGAAGCTCAGTCCCAGAAGTGCAAAGACTTCCTTGAGGGATGACAGTCCACTAGTTGATAAAAAGAATGTCGTAATGGAAAGAAATAATGAAAGACTTAAAGAATGAGAACTTGATAATGCATATCTGAATCTTGTAATCAGTCTTCCACAGTCATCAATGTCGGTAGTTCTGCCAGCATCAGTTGGTAAAGTTGCTGACGTCAGTTATGTTACCGACGTTGGTAGGGGCAATGGTCGATGTCAGTCAGGGCAATGGCCTTGGGTGAGTTTTGGATAGGTTTTGTGGTCGATAGAGGGGTCTGGAAGGAGTCTGGGTCTGTTTAATGGTTTGTGGAGGATTGCAGGACAGTGAATATGGTCTGGGAAAGGGCTAAGATAGAGGATAGGGGTGGAAAGAGAATAAGAATGAGAGGAAGGCCCCGAGAAGAAAGTTGGGTTGTCTATCAACAGTACTCAAGAATATTCAATGGACTAATCACCAATACATTATGAAAATACTGAAATGAAAGGCAGAAGAAGAATACTTAGCTCTTGGTGGAGAACCAAAAGTGTAGAAGACTCGTTTCCGTTATGGCTAATGTAGGAGACTTCGTGCAATCTTCTAATCCAATGTGGAGTGAATTCTGCAAAGTTTCTTAGCTTGGAGAGTGATGATAGAATACTGATGCCTGCAAAGAGTTGAGGAGCAAGAGAATTCAAATCCTGGGAGCAAGAGAATTCACATTTGGGGTCTGCAGTCGAGGTCAGAATTTAGTTTTAAGCAACCGACGTCGGTGATACCACTGGCATCAGTCAACTATTAATCGATGTCGATGGCTAGAGAATGGGAAAAAAGGCTATTTTTAGCCTTTTGCATGTTCTTCCATCTGCCAAGTTTGGTTGACATTGTTAAATGGTCCAAAGGTGGGTTTAATAGGTGTGAGAATCAGTGGGAGAGTTAAAATTAGGTCTTAGGTAATTATGATTAGTCATAGGGTGATAAATGGCCTGAGAGCTAATAATCCAAGGTGAGGTGTCTAGGGGGGATAATTAATTTAAAATAAGTATTTTAAATTAATAAAGTATAGGTTAGGCATGTTGAAGTTAAAAAGGGACCAAAGGGGGGGGGGTTGACACTATTTTGGTGTCTACATAAGCCTTTCCTACTATATATCTCTACAAAAAATCATGCATTAGGAGCACTCTTATCACACTATGATGATTAACATACCAAGTAGCAATTTATTACATTAGTCACACACTAATTGATTACAAAAAAAAAAAAAAAAACTTTACAATAGAAAAACTATGTCTAACATTAGTTTTGACCACACAAGAAATTTGACATTACATGGTCAATAATGAGAATCAGGTATCACAAAAGTAGACCCTTCAAAGTTTCTAATGGTGAAACCACATCTTTCTGGTCACATCACAAAATGGGTTATGTTATTAACAAAATTTGACTTAAAGACCATCCTCCAAAAATTAATAAAAGGCCAAATAATTGTAGACCATTGGGTAGTAGCACCGCTCTTGGATACAAACCCTATTAGTGAGACATTTAGAGATGATTTTACTACCTATTCTACTCATTCGAACACTTGGACCATGTTATTTGATGGCTCTTGATGTGAATCCAATACAGGGGCATTGATTATCTTTATTGATCCTTTTGGTCATATAATTCCTATAGCATACTGATTAAGTTTATCCTACACCAACAACATCATAGAATATAAAGCAGTTATCCTAGGTCTATTTACCACCCAGTCCCTCATAATCAAATCTATTCAAATATTTGATGATTCCCAACTTGTGGTCTACCAAATCAATGATGTCTATTAGATAAAAGAAGAACATCATATTCCATATCAAAACATGGTACAATGTTTATCATAATAATTTGATTAATTTTCTATAGAAAGTATACCAAAAAAGACAACCGATACATCTATGCAATGGTAAGTGCTGCATGTTTTAATCCTATCAACATCAATGATGATCAATCTACTTTCATAATTAAACAATTACAATAACCATTTATATCCAACACATATTTTATTTCACTATTGGTCTTACCCACTACATGCAGTTTTGAAACTCCAAAATAGTTCTCGAACATCTATAACTTTCTAAAAAAATCTATTACACTAGACACTTCTTCATGAAATAACAAGCACAAGTTACACAAACAAGCACTCTGATATATAATCATTGGCAGGGACCTTTTTAAATGATCCTTTTATGGATTATTACTTAGATGTTTGACTTTAGAAGAAGCCAAAATTGCTCTTACATAGATACATGATAGTATGTGTGGTGGTCACTTTAGTGGAAAGGCCATGCCACATAAATTACTTCAACAAGGGTACTACCGGCCCACCATAGAAGATGAATGTTCACAATATATAAATTTATTTGATAAATGTCAATGAAATAATAACCTATAGTATGTACCATCACAATAATTACAACCTATTATCTCTTCATGGCCATTTATGTTATGGGGATTTGATCTTATTGGAAAAATTAACCTTAAATCCATAGAAGGACATAATTTCGTCATCACAACTATAGAGTATTTTACCAAATGGGTGGAAGCCATTCCACTCCAATCTACCATATGATAGGACATTTGCAGCTTCCTCATACCTCATATTATTTCACATTTTGACCTACCCACAACCATCATTTTTGATAATGGAACATCATTCAAGAACACAACTGTCAATAAATTTTGCACCAAATATAAGATCAAACACACATTCTCCACTCCACATTACCCATAGGGAAACAATCAAGTAGAGGCTACCAATAAAACCATTAACAACATTTTGAGTAAAATAATGACCAAATTTGGAGATGATTGGCATAATAAACTAGACTTTGCATTATGGGCTTATCACACAAGTATCTACATGCCCATAGGAGCTACTTCTTATTATATTGTACATAAAGGAAATATTACCATTAAAATTAGAAATCGCATCCCTTCATGTCTCACTTGTAGGTATTCTTAATGCTGATCAATATCATGAAAAATGTCTGCACTAGCTCAAATAATTAGACCATACATGTATTCAAGTAGTAAAACATCTCAAAATCTACCAATAACATATACAATGATCCTAAAACAACCAAGTTCACACTAGAGATTTTGAAGTTATTGATCTCATGCTCAAATAGAATATTTCCGATGTCAATGCCAAAGAAGAGATCAAAGGTAAATTCAAACCAAATTGGCTAAGTCCATACATTATTACCAAAAAGATTCTCCCTAAAGTGTATCATCTAGCCTCACTTGAAAGAAAGAAACTCAAAAATATAATGAATATTATGCATCGTAGATTCCATGTCTAGCCTTTCATTTCACACATTTTATTATACATAGCTTTTCCAAATTACTTGTACATAGTTTCTCAGCTTTCTTTGTACATAATATTTTTATGATTAATTGTATATAGATTCTTTTCAAATTCTTGTACATAGTCTTCATGTGATTTATTGTACATAGCTCAAAACATTCAAAATATAAAATCATTCAAATATGTAAAAAAACTAAAAACACTCAAATAATTAAAAAATACAAAAACATTTCAATTATATGCATCATCCATACTTTACATTGCTAATATCATGATAGAAATACATTTACTATCTATGATATTATTAGTTGATTTATATACACTACCATGCTTCACTTGATCTTCTTTGAGTGTGTGCAGTGACATGTAACTCCTTGATTGCTTCACTCTACCCATGAAGGGGCATCCTAATTCTAATTTGAGACATATATTGATATATTTACCCACTGGGGGCATCTTCTACGTGACTACACCATCTAGGTTATGTCATCCCTACACCACACACTCTATTTATCATGTTGATGTACATTATTTATTATCTTACATAGATTACTCTATGAACATCTCACTAGTATACAGCACTTGTGAATTTCTTAGCGTATACCTAGTCTTATATTACATGTCTTACATACGTTCACTTCTTACTTTGATTAGTTAAATGTGATTGTATATATAGCATTTACATTGCTTTCCTTTCTTGCTTTGCATAACTAGATGTGATTGCATTTCTTAGTTCCTATTTTGTCTCCTATATGTGCCTTAGGACATTTTATAATTTCCTTTACTTCTATTCATGTGTGTGCCTTAGGACATTTACCAATGCCCTTTACTTGTAATATTCTATGTGATTGTGGATTTCATGCCAACCTTGATTGTTTTCAAATGTATGCATATGTGGTATTTGAACATGCCTTATATGTTTTCTATATATTTTGAGTGACATTTGCCCATTTCCCTTGTTTGTTTGGTTCCTTGGCCACTCTTATACACTTATTACTTCTTGCCTTGTGTGATTGTTGCTTGTTTGCTTCTCATTTTTTGCAATGCCATGATCCACATCATGCATTATCTTGTCATTTTAGATGCCATGATGGACATCATGCTCCATCCTTCCTTGACAACTAAAAACTAACAACTAACAAGTAAAAAATGATAACTAACAATTAACAACTAACCAAACTTATAGTTCTAGTTTCAATTTAGTACATTGCACATATATATCTAGGCATACCCCTATTGATCTAATAATATCCTTTACAAATTATGATACATCTTGAGATATATTACTGATTATCATTGTTATATCATGTATTTCACAGCATAACACACTTGTAGAGCTCTTTCTTTTGAGGGTTGTCATTACAGGGTCTTCATTTTTACCCTCATAAGAGGGGGAAACAAATAGGGGTTTTACCATAGAGATCAGAACTCCTACTGGTCAAAAAATTAGTTTCAGAACACTTAACAATAATCAGAGGTCAAACCAGGCAAAATAAACTAGAAAAATAGTGATGATTCTAGAATAGTTTTTAATTTTAGCAAAGGATAATAGTATCGAACATAGTTAATAACACTAAACACTAGGGTGTCCTATTTTTGACACTCCTATCCAAATTAAGAAACTAGATTTTATAGAAACAGGCAAAAAAGTAGGTTCAACTATAGTTTTACACTTTCAAACTAGTTCAAAATCAATAATTTTTAGTACACTTTTGCTTATAGAATCCAAATATAGGGGGCATCAAACATGGCATGATGGCTCTCACTTCTAGTTTTAGATATGGCATTTGGTATAATTTTTAGATCAAAATCCATGTTCTAGACACCAATGATTGGGGGGCAAGTGCATGGCACATTTGTTTTCTTTTCCTTTTGAGTTCAGTAATACCTAAGTATTCTTATCAGTTGTGTACCTTACTCCATTTGTAGGTAGTTGGCATCATTTTGGAGTGGATTTCATAAAATCCTAACCTTAACATTTTGAAATGGCTTTCATATAAGCCTAATGCTCAATTTCAAAAAGGCTTTCATATAATCCTAATCTCCATATTTTAGAATGGCCAAGAGTGGCCTATTTTATCTCATACATCCGACTATCCACACCAACATTGTCAGATTATAGAGCATTCAAGGTATTTAGGAGCCATCTCATTCAACACACATTTCATACCAGTATCAATTTATAGCTTCACTTCATGGAGCAACAATGGAGCCAAAGGACTAGCTAGACTTTATATTCTTGAGCCACCTATTTATAAGGATTGAACACATAGTCTAAACATTGATTAACACATGCATGATCACATAAATACACTTAGTAGGTGATGATAGAGCTAAAGGGCCAACCTTTGTATTCTTGAGCCACTTTCAAGGAATTGAGAACTTAGCTCCATTCATGATATTAATCTTAGTATAACATCATCTAACATTACTCAACATCATCTAACGTCACTCAACATCATAACAAGTTTTGTATTGGTTTGCATACCCATTGAGGTGTATTCATTCCTTTTTCTTTCTCTTTTTATTACCCAACTTTTTACATTATTATTTTAGATATAATTTATGTATTAAGAATTGATATACTTTTTATTTTCTCTTACAGACTCACACTTCACAACATGCTCTCTCTATACACACCTAGCATCACAACATCTTCATGAGATTCACCCTTACACATAAGTTTAGGTATGCTTTTTATTTTTCCTTTATCCTAATATTTCAATTTTATACATCACTAGAATAAAGTGGTGGGAATGTAATCATATAAAATGCATAAAATGGTAACTTGAGTGTGAATTGTGACATCCATCCCATAGGTCCCTCTTGCTTGCTTTCATGACCCTCATAGGCACCTTTTCACTAATTCCCAACCATTAATAGGCTTTCAAGACCTCATTTTAGCTTAGTCAAAATCCTTTTTCCATGTTGATTCCATTTCCCTAGGTCTTATACCCTTTGAACAATAGCACCCAACTTGGATTATAGCACTGGAACCTAGGGTTTCCCCTTTCCAGTGCTCCTATCCAATCACATTCTAAGTTCAAATTACCATTTTCCCATGATTCCTCTTCTTCATTATGTCAGCCTAGTGCGATTGAATTTAAACCATGACCAATAAATCCTTATAAAATCCCATTTAAAATTAAGTTAGAAGGGGTTAGCAAATATCACAAACCAAGAAAGAATATGAATAAGACTACTCAAGCATATTTCCCTCTTCTCTACATACAACCATCCAATACCATTTATAGCTTATTAAAATCCTTACACCAGTCCTTAGTCACCTCAAACACACTTAGTTTGGCATTTTTCATCTTCATAGACACTATTTCATAAATCACATCAAGTGGGAGAACTACATATGGCTTAATCCCTCTTTGGAGTATTGGTATGTAAGAAGCATGCCCACATAAGGGGTGTGGATACATGTTTAGTGAATATTACACACACTAACCCCCCCTCTTTCTTAAAATTGGTCAGAGCATAATGGAGTCTAGGGTTTGAATACAAAATCAGATCTATAGAGAGTTTCACAGACATCCAACAATCAACATTTTATAGGCAACGTCTCACAAATACAGTGAACAAAACCCAAAAAGCTCAGGTTTCCTTGACAACAATGATAGAAGTGGAATTTAGCATCAAAGCCCAAGGTGTCCTATTTTCGATGCTCCTATCCAATCATAAAATGAAGGCTAGATACTAATTTATAATAGTGTCTCAGTCCTGCACATTGAATTCTAGCCTCTGTCTCAATTGTATCAGTTAGTTTCTAGCTAAGTCTTATTTTCATTCCGTTATTACTATTTTTATAAAAGTTCAAAATTGAAATTAAATTATACAAATGAGTAAATTAATTATTGAATATTTATTTACTAATTTTACTACTCAGACCCTTTGACTAAATTAGGAATAATACACAAATATTCCCAAAAAGGTTAAATCACTATGCAATGCATGGCTATGATTCAGATTCATGATTATGGTATAATTATATACATTAGTACCATTATGATACATAATTTTAGCATGAGACATATCTAAGGTTCATATTATATGTAATTCATGGATAATATTTCAAAATCCAAATATGTTTTAGATTTCAAAACTATTTAATAGACCATTACCACATCATAGACATTACTGTAATGACACCCCATAGAATTTTATGAACTTTATTAAGCTAATACAATGCAGTAATTGGTTCACTTTTTTTTAATAGTTGAGGTGATTAAATCACTCAATCTTGCCAAGTTTTTAGGTTGGACTTGATTGTATCATCTAGACTCATTAGGTTATAAGTATCATTAGGTTACACGGTTGAGCTAATCACAGTTACTGGGTAGCAACTCACTTTTGATCCAAGGTTAGGGGCATGTGCCTTATAATTTATATATATCTCTCTTTTTATCTCCTTATATATATGAGCTTGAAATATTTATATATATTTGTCCTAATCTCAGTTTTATAGCCTTATAATGATACATATTTTTCAAATCAACTTACCAAGAGGCAAGGTAGTTACATCAACACACAAGTGTACTCCTAAACCTTGATATTCCAATTTTAATAAATTTAAAGTACCTTCAACCTAGATTATATGCATTTATTATTTAATATAACATACTCTTGGTTGCAAGTTAGTCATCAACAAAGCAGTCAAGTTATGCACATACAAAGACAAGGTTTGTGATACACACTTAGGTAAACATTCCTTTCCTTTCAACTAGAAATTTTATTACTAGATTAAAGGGGGGGGGATGTAGATGATATTTATAGATTATATAGCACCTCAGTATTTTACACTTGACAATCTCAAAACTTGGATATTCTACTCTTTCCCTCTTCCATAAGTCTCATATCTACTCTATCTTGTGGCCCTTGGCCTATATCTCTTTGTTTAAATAGTATTATGTTAATGACCCAAGAATTTTATATTTCATAAAATTCTTAAAATGTACTTATATTCCATCTTTGAAATTTCTAAACATGTACCTACTTTTTTCTTTTTAGACACTAATGTCTGGGATAAACATTAGCATCGATGTTAGTGTCCTGACTCAACACAAGTGTTTATTACCTTAAAGTTATCTATTTTACAAATGAAATGTATCCTAATGGTAAACATAATTAATTTAACATGAATTATTAATCTAAATGGATTGATAAAATTATAATATCAACCCTCATTCATTACTCACCTATAAAAAGACCAAAGAGACTAAGGAAGCTTATCAAAAGCACTCTATCAAGCATTTAATTAAACATATATTACCTAATGAGATAAGGGTTTTTAGAGACACTTCAATTGAAATATAAGATATTTATCTAGGTAGAGGCTCACACCACTACCCCAACCAAAAAATGGCTCTTCTAAACACTTTGGCAATAAGGGTAATTCAAGTTTCAGATAAAGAACACTTGGGACAAGAACTAGAATATCTCACCATGGTTCTACAAGCAAATGGTTATATAGGTAGACAAATTAAAAAATATTTTGAGAGGTATTTATCATAGGAAAACATAACTATAGAGGCAAATGAAGAAGATCAAAATCTTAGAGTCTCAGTTTCGTACATACAAGGCACGTTAAATAAGATTGATCTCATCCTTTCTTAAAATGGAATCAAAGTAATTTTCACTCCTCTGGACACTTTAAGAGATAATATGGATAGATCAAAAGATCATCAAAACCCACTGCTACTCAATGGTGTCTATTTAATACCTTACTCATGTGGTAGAAGATACATTTGTGAAATAGGGAGATCCTTATGAATCTAGCTAAAGGAACATACAAGAGATATCCTACATGAATGTATTGAAAAATTTGCACTAGAAGAACACTCCTTCACTCTTAAACACCATATTTTCATAGAAGAGGCCAAGATTATTATAAAATTAGACCACTAGAAAGAAAAAAGGGTGTGATAAGCACTCAAAATAGAAAAGACTCCCAATAATCTAAATAAGGATGATGGATTCATTATTAGTAATGCTTGGAAATCCTTATTTTCCCTAATGAAGAATTAAAAATGATAGAAGATGAAAGGTCAAACATCCATCACTCAAATTATTTATATTATATATTGTATTCATTGTGAAATAAAAATCATTCTCTCTTGATGATGGGCCCCACAGATAGGATCAAAATGTTAAAGTCTTCTATTTCAATAGTAGTGTCTCTAAAAACCCTTATATCATTAGATTCCCACTATCAAAGTTTAAAACAAGTAAATCTTCCCTATTTCCAATCATAGGAACAACACATATACAGGTCTAAAGTATGAAAGGAGCTACCTAAGAGCCCAATTTTCCAAGTTACAAGATAGGTTATTGTTGTACTTACTTTGCACATATTGTATGATTCACACACAAGATAACACATAGAGGAGAACTACATGAGTTTGAGGAACTCTTTTGGAGTATTGTCTATATAAGAATATCCTTATAATATTTGGGTCTTTAGGGCTAGCTTGACATTGTGCAACCAATAACCCATTTTCCCCAAGTTCACTATGATGATGAAGAACTAGGGTATTTCAAATTCATGAGGAATGATAATCCATTACCCAGATCTAAATGCACTAGAGTGAAAGCAAAGTCAAACCCAAAATCATCCAAGTGGTCCAATCTCTTTTTAATAAGTATTCTATATAAGACACTTATATTGAACCTAGACAGTAACATCGATGCAACTATCTCAGGGTGGTGTTAGTGTCCAGAGCATCATAAGCATTAGATTCAAAATATGATGACTATTCTAGAATCACCTTCTAGCTTGTTTCCTACCTATTCCATATCCAACATTGTGTTAATAAAATCAACAAAGTATATTACATCTTTATAATTTCCATACATAACTTAGTTATACTTTCTATATTTAGTTTATACTCAAAAAAATAAATTCAGTGTATATTTATATTTGAGTTTAACACTCAATTGGTTTGTTGTAGATTTGATTATCACCCTTGTGCATTATCATTTCTATATTATTAAACCTTACACACCAAAAATATAGTATAACACCTCTTATCCAAATTTAGGGTAAAACACTTTCCACCTAAGGTGTCTAATTGGTGAGGATGTTCCATTGCCTATCAATGAAAAATTCCTCAAATATTATTTCTAGGCTTAAATGGTCTTAAAACACCATGTAAATACCTTATTTTTCCATTTCCTTTGTTATTTTTTCTTTCCTTCCTATTCCTCATGTAGTGTAGGTTTATTTCCTTTATTTTCTTGTTTTTCTTTACTAGTCTGGTTTCCTATGATTCTTTTTTGGTCCAAAACTTCTTGTTTTGATCTAGGTTCCCTTGCCATATCAATGTGTGATGAATAAAGACATGTAGCATATGTGACATGAATGACACTCAATATATTAAATTAAAATATTTATTGAACATCTTTCATAAGTTACTATAATTCTTATGATTTCTTAGATTTACAAAGGCCAATGATTTAAAATAAAACATTTGGATTTAGAAAGGATTATTTTCTTTTTAGAAGCCATAAATGAATTTAAATGTAATATTTGAAGCAAAATGCAAAAATATTTTATTTTATATTTATCTTCATGATTATGAACATGTTGAATATTGTTAGCTCCCATGGCTTGTTTCTTGACCTTCGATGGATTAAACCTAAAAATATTTTTTTAAAGTAAATAAAATATCAAAATAAAACTAAAATTATGTGCAAAATTGTAAGTTTTCCTTGAAAGGGTGATTATGGAAACACCACCACAAGCTTTCTAGCCTAGTTGGGAGTCGAACAAGGCCTTGATTGGGACCATAGGTATCTATGTCAAGGATATATATGCTCATTTAGTAGTATATAAATACCCATGCTATACCCCCTTGATCTAAATATCTAAATCTTTTCCATTTTAAAAGTTTTGATTATTTAAGAAAATATGAATTATTATGTGTATCTTGTGTGAGTGTATTTTGGATTACTCACTTTATTAATATTTTTATCAATAAAACCCTAAAATGCAAAAAAAAAAAGGAGGGGATAAAGGAATAATAAGATAATTACAATGAGATTTCTTACCATCTTTTTATCCCTTGGAGCTCCTCTCCAAGATTTCCAAGTTGATTTGAGTGCAACATGATTAAATTGTTGGATTACCTGATTGATATTTTTAATGGATTCAATAGCTTCTTGGATTATTAACAACTTTGATAAGGATATGGGAGTGCTTAGATAATGGATGATAATGCAAACATAGTGGATGATTAAATGGATTTCAAGTTAGTTGATCATGGAGGAGTGGCTTGTATAAGTAAGCCAAGGGAGGGAAAATCAATGGCTCACATTCAAGCTTGAGCCATGTAGATCAATGGTGAGGGAATTTATAAGGAATTAAAAATTTCTTCAAAACCTATATAATCAAGAATTCTAGAGGAGAAAGAGTAATTTAGAAGATATTCTATAATTCTCCAATTCTAAAATCTTTATTAGATAGTAGGGGTGTAGGAAAGGCAAAATTAGTAGGGTGGTAGATGGGTAGGTAAATAAAAGGGAATTTTAAATTGTCAAGTGGGCTAGTGGGTAGATTAGTAGGTAAGTAGGGAAGTTAGTAAGCTAATGGAGTTATTAATTGGGTGTGAGAGTGTAGTAAGGTTCATGGGATGTAGGGGATTTTATGTAGGAATTAGGATATTAATTAATTAATTATGAATATGGTTATGGGTTAAATTAATAAGTTTAATGAGATTATTAGGGTGAGTGGATTTAGGTTCATACATTTTGTCCCTCTTTAAAAGGGTATTATGAGTGAATAAGATATAATGAGTAATAGAAGAACCATGGTCGTGAATAGAAATGTTGTTAGTAGGTATGATGCACCCTTGAGGGAGTATGTAGGGAGAAATGACCTGGATGGTCACTTGAATAGAAGTCCTGGGGGTGGGATAAGATAAGGAAAAGATGATGGCATTGGGATGACCCAAATAATGATGTGGCTATGATGGAGATGACCTAAGAATAGATTCTAGGGAAAAAGTGGCTGAGTCTCAAGAGATGGGTTCTAGACAAATGATCAATGTCCAGATAGGTGACTGAGTAATAAGACTAAAGTTTCTTGAGATGGAGATATGGTCTAGAAAATAAAGGTATGAGATAGGCTATAATATGGTCTAGAAAATAAAGGTATGAGATAGGCTACAATCCATTGATATGTCCTATAGTAAGGATACATGTTGGGGAGGGCTAATAGTCTATATCAGATGAGTGATTAAATAAGCCACTTCATGTGAGATGTGTATCTTGAAATTATGCAAGGTGATTAAGTGATCCATCTAAGATGAGACAAGGAGTGGGTGTTAATAGTGGCTGAGTTAGCCCTAGGTACAAGATCATAGCTAAGTTATGCCTACATAGTCTTAAAAGACCTCAAGATAATGTAGTTCTGACTCAATATTGGGATGGATGATGGGGAGATGGAAGACCATGCCCTGGATGACTTAGGGATGATAGTTGATGATTAAATAGGATGAGATATGAGGTATACATGATTTGAGACTAAAAGAGGGGTTGATAAGATAGGATAATGGGTATATTAGGGGTCAAATGGGTGATAAGGGATTAAAATATGGGGTCAAATAAGACAAAGGGGATAAAAAGGGTCATTTTGAATTTTATTCTAAGTGAAAAGAGTGATTTAGAGCTAGAACCATGGACTATATCCCATGTGATTCACATCATGGTGAGAGAGTCAGGGAGCTCCAAAGACCTAAAGATGCATGACCACTAGTATTTAGTCAACCCCTAACTTATTAATTTTTGGATTTTAGCATTTATTTTTATGCTTTTAGATTAGACACTCCATGGGGACAATACCATGAGGGAAATGAACTTAGTGGAATTATTATCCCCACAAATGGTGATATCATAGTTGTAATCTACAATATTAAAATACCATAATAAATGAATTATGTTATTTCAATACTATAAGAAGTGATTTGTGAGATCGTGATATCATTAAAAAGAGTCATAGTTTTACATTACCACAAGATTACAATCATGATTATGTGAAAATACAAGATGAGAGTTACAATATTGCATGGGATGGGGTAAAAGGTAAAGGGCTAGATAGTTAAGATGTTAGGATAGGCATTTAGGGGATAAAAAGGGGTAGTTAGTGATGTTGGAAATATTGTCATTGATGTCAAAGGTCTAGTATTATTGGTGATAAAGGCCCCATTGCATTTAATGTTGTTTATAATAAGATATATGATATATTGATTCAACCCCCTCTTAGTATATTCCATGCTTAACAATTGGTATCAGAGCAGGTTCCTTTTTGAAAAGTTTTACAGCTTGAAGGTAGATCGAGAAAGCACGATGGCTAGGTCATAGGAAGGATTTTCTACAAACAAGGCACCTTTTTTTGATGGGACAAATTATGCTTTTTGGAGCATGAGAATGAAGGTTTATTTGATGGCCCTTGGATTCGACATATGGAAACCAGTGGTGGAGGAATATGAAGAGCCAAAAACATCTACAATTACTCTAGCTAAAAAGAAGGCAAGTGAATGTAATGCTAAAGCTTTAAATGCTATTTTATGTGGTTTATGTGAATATGAATTTGTTAAAGTTCTGCAATGTAAATTTGCTCATAAAACTTGGGTAAAACTTGAGAATATTTACAAAGGTGATGGAAAGGTTCAGCAAGCTAAGTTGTAGACTTTTAGAAGGCAATTTGAAAGTTTGAAGATGGAAGAAGAAGAAGATATAACAAGTTATCTTTTGCAAATTGATCAAATCATAAATCAAATTCAAGGTCTTGGAGAAACATTGGATGAGTCAATAGTGGTGAAAAAGGTTTTGAGATCTCTACCAATGAGATATGATGCAAAGGTTTCAGCAATCGAAGAGATGAAGAATTTAGCCAAGCTAAAGCTAGATGAGCTTCATGGTATTATCATGGCATATGAGATGAGGACAACACAAGATAAACCCTCAAAGAGAGAAGTGGATTTCAAGACATCAAAGAAGGAGAAATCTAAGATTCAAGAATCAAGTGATAGTTCCAATGGTGATGAAGATGACAATGGATCACTTTTCATTCGCAAACCGAAAAGAGGAACAGGTAAATATCAAGGAAAATTACCTTTTAAATGTTTTAATTATGGAAAGATTGGACATTTTTTAGCTAGATGCCCAGATAAGGTTGATGATAGTGAAGAAGAAAAGCCTACATACAAGAAGAATTTCAAAGGAAAATCTAAGAATGGTTTCAAGAAGAAGAGCCTGTATTCTAAGGATCCTAGTTCAGGTGAAGATAGTGGAGTCAGTGATTCAGAAGAATAGATTCTATTCATGGCCATACATGAAGGTAATCAAGAAGAAGAAGAGGAGGAAGCTGAAGTGAATATGGAAGGAAATCTCATTTGTGCCTTAGAAGAGTTAGAAGCTATTCAAAAGAAGAATCAAAGATTAAAGCGCCAGATCGAGAAAAATGAACAAGAGTCAAAGGAAATGATTGAAGATCTACAAGCACACTTTAAAGAAGTCAATAAGAATGAAGAAGACCTCACAACATAGTTGAAAATAACAAGAAAATAATGTTAAAGGTATGCTATTGAAATTGCCTCTTTAAAAGAAGATATTAAGAAAGCAGTTAGTGATAAAGTAGTCAGTGATTCAAAATTTGAAGATAGCACTAACATGCTGAATAAGATATTGGAAAGTCAAAAAGCATATTCAGATAAGACAGGGATCAATTTTGAAAATAAAAATAGCTATGCTGAAGCTCTTACACAAGAGGGAACAGAGAAGGCTAGAAGGAACAAAGCTACAAAAGACAATCAGGTCAGAGATATACAGACATGTCTTATTTTTATGGCTATTGTTTTTATTGTAATGGATATGGTCACAAGAAATTAGAATGTAGAAAAAGAGATAACAATTATAGGAAATAAGGTGAGCAAGGATGAAGATTCACTTGTTATAGATCAATCTTTGTATAGATCTATGATTGGTAGTCTTTTATATTTGACAGCATCAAGACCAGACATCGTGCATGCAGTAGGTATGATTGCAAGATATCAGTCATCTCCAAGAGATTTTCATGTTCAGTTAGAAAAAAGAATATTTAGATATAACAAAGGGTCATTGAATTATGGATTATGGTATCCCATAGGTAAATATTTCACTTTATTGCTTATACAGATTCAGATTGGGCAGGGTGCTTAGATGATAGAAAGAGTACAAGTGGAGGAGATTTTTTCCTTGGTGATAGCTTAGTATCATGGCTAAGCAAGAAGCAAAACTCAGTATCACTTTCTATAGCTAAAGCAAAATATATTGTAGAAGTATTGTGTTCTACTCAAGTGCTTTGGATGAAGCAAACTTTAGAAGATATCAAGGTAAAGTATGATGAACCTATTTCCATTTTTCGTGATAACACAACTGCTATAAATATTTCAAAAAATCTAGTAATGCATTCAAGAACAAAACATATTCCCATTAGATATCACTTCTTGAGAGAGTAGGTTGTAGATCAATAGGTTAAGTTGGAATATGTTAGTACTACAAAGCAGATTGTAGATATTTTTACAAAGGCACTACCAAAAGACACATTTGACTATATGTGAGAGAAGTTGGGAGTAATTTCATTTACTTCATGCCATTGAGGTTCAGTATTAGTTGAGGGGAGCTAAGTGTTAACTCCAAGTAGGCCCTTTGCCATTCATGTCAAAGGGGGAGAATAATAGGTACAGGTATAGGTTCAGAAAATAGGTACAAGGAATAGGTACAGGTTGCTACAGTAAGGGGGAGTTACTATATGGTTTCAGATGATAGTATGTGCAGGTGACAGGATGTGGCAGTTTCAAGATTGAGGTTGCCATCAATGACAAAGGGGGAGATTGTTGGAAATATTGTCATTGATGTCAAAGGTCTAGTATTATTGGTGATAAAGGCCCCATTGCATTTAATGTTATTTGTAATAAATATATCTTGGCTAATATGAGTTAATATTTATTTAATATTAACGAATATATTTTTGGTTGCATATGAGACAAAAGAAGGGCCCATGGAGAAGTCAAAGAGCCATAGGGTAAAGACAAAACAAGGATGGGATGCATTTTCCCATGAAGAGTCATCTTGGGGAATACCAAGAGTCACCAAGTGAAGACAAAAGAGTAAGGGCACAATTTCTCATGAAGGGACACTTTGAGGAATACGAAAAGTCACCAAAGATGAGGACAAAAGTGGGAAGGACGTTTTTGGTCATGAAGGGTCACCACATGACTTTTCAAAGGCTTGAATATGAAGGGTCATACAAGTTTGGCACCATTTTCCATGAGGATTGAAGGGTCACAAAGGGGGAAGGCCAAAGGTCATTTGGAAAGCTATAAATAAAGGCTTGAGAATCCATTTGTAATATGGAAGATAGAGGTTGATTTGATATTGTAATATATAGCTTAGAAGAGCAATTGTGAGAGATGAATATGATTTGTATTTTTTATATCTAGCTTAGAAGAGAAAAGGTGAGAGAGAGGAAAGAGATGTATTAAACTATCATTTTTTGAGATAACAACATTGAGAGATAGGTGTGTGGTATACACATAGGGGTTGGTGCTCCTGTGGGTTGGTGCTCATGAATAGTTGCTGGGTTGGTGCTCGGCAAAGGGGTTTAAAGCTCTTGTGGGTTGGTGCTCACAAATTGTAGCTGGGTTGGTACTCAGCAAAAGGGGTTTGGTGCTCCTGTGGGTTGTTTCTCATGAATATACTTGAGATTGTTCTCTGTGGTTTTTCCCAGATTGGGTTTCCATGTTATATCTGGTGTCTCTCTCTATCTTGTGTGATGTTTATTGTTTGAGTTTTATTGCATATCTTGAATGTTTGATTAAGTGGAATTTGATAAAGGGAAAGCTTTAATAAGATATATGATATACTGATTCATCCCCCCTCTCAGTATATTTTGTGCTTAACAAGTGAGGATGATAGTTAGTATGAATTAGTTATAAGATATTAGGGTGGAGGGTTTGGTGATTTAAAAAAATGATTTACAAGGTTTAGGACTAGGGATTAAGGTTAGGGTAAATATGAGTAGGAAAATAATTAGGGATTAAGGGAATAAATGGAGGGAGGGATTAAATGGATGACAAGTTAGGTAAGGTAGGAGGGTCATTATACATGATAGGCTAAAAATTGAATGTGTAATTGGATGAGTTGAGTGATGTATGATTTATGTAGGAGGACTTAGGAGTGATGGCATCTTGACTATGGTGGCCCCAAGTACTTCACGAGATCTACCTATTAACACTAAAGGAGTATGGTGTGATGAAAATGGCAGGATTATATTATGTTGCTACCATACTCATGGTGAGGATTGACTATGCTTTGATTATGGATCTAGTAGAGAGATGATATTTGGAGATGAGTACCTTCCAATTTATGATAGGAGAGATGATGGTCACCTTAGAGGACACGTACAAGATATTTTGGCTGTTAATGTTAGGTCATAAGATCTATGGGAGATCACACATACTTAGTGTGACAATACATACATTAACAGGGAGGCTATAGATTAGTGTGTAGAATGCATCGGTGGATATTGATAGGTGTCTAAGGGAGGGGACCATTGATAAATTGACACTAGTAGTGATGTCTCTTGTGACTAACATAATCTTTCTAGAAAGAGCATATAATAGTTTCATTTGGGGCTTGGGGATGTAGTATCAGATATGGTACAAGAATTTAAAGTATTTACTTAGGGTCTAGTAGTTTTGGCTCATTTATATCGAGAGTTACATATGGGATACTACAAAGGAGATGTGAGCATGGGTCCTTCACTATTGCTAAAAATATGGATCTAGGAGTACATAGTGATAAAACATCCACATGAACTTATTATCTTTGGTTGGTATATCTTGCTAGGGGTATAGAGATGACATGTAGGGGAGATGGTATTTTATAAGTAGGTATTAGATGGATTACAACTAGAGCACATCACTTGGATGCTTTAAGGGGGATTTAGTTTAGATAAGAAGAGGTAGAGGTCACCCATTACATGTTGATAGAGTACCACCTCACAAGTCATAGAGATTACATTATAAAGCATTATGAGCCTGATCAGGTACAAAGATAGTTTAGGATGGCCTTCAGATGTTCCAAGAGGAGTACCTATTTTCATGGAGTGATCAAGAGAGGACACAGTGGGGGGTATTGATGGATAGATCCCTAGATTGTGAAGATTATAATAGTATTACCCCTATTCCATGGGATTTTGAGATGCCTATTTTAGACCTAGGTGTTACAATTGCATACACCACATGGTGGTCACAAAGGCTACTAGTTAGGTTGCTTAGATGTAGGGATAGAGTGAGGAGGGGGTGGTGACTAGATTATTATAGACATAAGTGAGGCTAGGAAGGCATTGTGAGAGGAGAGGATAGGGCCTAACTCAAGATGCATAAGATGGGCATGGGTCTTAATGTGATGGATGTAGATGGTAGAGATTAGGGAGGTCTAGATGGGATTAGGTAGTGGTTATGGCTTATGATAAAGGTAGTAGGGTAAAGGTGGGTGCTAATAGGACATAGGTGAATGGTATCAAGGGTGGAGATGAAGAAGGACCATCCTATCCACCTTTGACAAATGATATGAGATCACTACTAAAGTAGCTTAAGACTGAGGTATAGGCCTATGCCTTAGAGATTGCATGGATTACTATAGAGAGATCAGATCTGATCCCAATCATAAGTGTAGATAGTGTAGAGGGATGGCCAGTTGTCTAATGCATAGGGGTGGATTATAGGAATACAAGGACATGTGACCTCTCTATAGTGCCAAGTAGTGATGCTACAAAGTTAGATTCAGAGTCATGATACAAAGATTATAGGTTTACAAGCTTATATCATATAAATGTAGGCTTAAATGAGAGATATGATGGGAGAGACATAGGTGGCCAAGATGGCCAAAGAGAAGGCATTTAGGGCCATGACAGTGGGTGGGATGGATATGGTGATGTAGAACATCATGAGATTGACATGTGAGGCATACTATTAAAGAGACTTATATGAGGTAGTAGTGCCAACTGATTAGTATGTAGCCACTTTTTGATCCAAATCTTCATAGTTAGTGCATCAGTGTCCTAGGGGACCACTTTTGCCATAGGTGAGATTTCTAAGACTTTATATTGTGGGATGGATATTTTGTATAATGTAGCACATTTATACCCATAGGGCCCATATTTTGTATCTATATATTTTGACATGGACTCCATGTAGACATTTCAAACTATTATACATGATAATAATTATGAGATTGTGATGTTTTATGATGTTATGCATTATGTTTTTTTGATTATTATACATGTGTTATTAGATGATGTGATGATTATTTTTATGATGTTATATGGGTGATTAATTAGAATTTTTTTTTATATGTGTATGCATGTGATTATATGATGATGAGGTGATGGACATATGATTTTTTATGTGATGATGTTATATGAAATGAATGTTATATGTATATGCATTTGATTATATGATTATGACATGATGCTTATATGATTATTATGTGATGATTTTATTAGATTAAAATTTAGATTGACATGATGTTATTTGACATTAATGGGATATGTTTATTATGTTATTTTTAACTATTAAAATGGGATGTGTATGAAATAGGCTGATCAATGTGATAATGAGTTTAATCCATTATGTAACTTTATGTCTCACAAATTATGGTTGGGTAACAATCCTCATGCACCAAGGAGGTGGGTGGGGATGGGGTCATAAGTTAGGATGATTAGGGTGGATAGTCATTGGATTAGGAGGGATGGGATGATTAATTTTTTTTAATCCATTAATGATGTAGGAAATACAATTTAATATTGCACATGTGAGTAATCATGTGCCACTGACATGACAGTGTTCAAAGGCACATTGAAATCATAGTGCATGAAAAACTCTATTTTGAGTGATTTTACCAATTTGAGTTTGGGTAGTCACTTAGATAGCCCATGTTCCCATAAGTAAAAAGATAAAATATAAAAATATAAAAAGACAACTTAAGAGAACAATACAATTTAACTAAGTATAAAAAATATGTACAAGACTTAATGACTGATCAAGCAACAACACACATTCAAAACACATATATAGAAAAGACAAAACAAGATAAAATAGACTATGGTAATGTTAATTTATGGATGTACATGTGATGGTATTGAAAAACATAAATGAAATGATTATGTATAAGGGATCTAATAACATCATGAAATATGGTGTAAATTGCGTCCAAAATTGTTTTGATTGAGGCAAGGATCCAATATAATTAGAAACAAATGTTTATAGGGACTAGGATGATAGATAAAGATTTATTTGTAGAGTGAATTATGGATCTAGGAATAATAATATTATTTGACCCTTCCATAAAGATGAAATTAGTGGGATCTTATGGACCCTAGATTAGGGATGAATAGAGACAGATGGGGATGGATATGAATTTGAGGCTAGTAGGAAACATACCGGTCAAAGAGGATGAAATTATTGGTATGTATAAGGGTGTGATAAGATGGAGCATATATCAAAAGTGGATAGATATCTCAAAAGTACTCCTCAACAAATGTTCCCCTTGCATAACTAGCAATGACTTTGCCCCATTTTGAAATATCTATCTCCTACTTCTACTTAATCCTTTAATATATTCCCACTATTGAGACTAGGGTTAGTGGTATAACGATGGAATGGAATGGAATGAGGAGATAAAAATCATAATGGAAATGGATATTCTCTTAAGAGTAAGGGCTCATAGATAGAGGTAGATGGAGCTTGTCAATCATAAAAGCATTTTAAATGCATGATGTTTATGGGTTCATCAAGATCTTCACCTTCAAGTGTAGTTAACATGTAGGCTCTTGATCCAAATTTAACAACAATGATATAGGGCCCAAAAAAAATTTCTTCAAATTTCCACTTTTTCTCCTAGTCCACATTGGTATTCTTTTGATTCTCTTTGGACTAGATCACCAACTTTAAATTCTTGGACTATATGTTTTTGTGGTATTGGCCTTTTAGCTTGTTTTGATATGCTTGAAGGTGATTTAAGGAATTTTAGCACTTTTCATATAAAATATCTAGCTCTTGTAGCCTTTCTTGTATAAAATTATAGTCAATAATGATACCCCACAACAAGATGCATAAAGTGGGGGATTTCATTTCTATAGACAAGATAGCTTCTATACCATAAACCAAATAGTATAGAGTGGCTCCAATGGGTGTCTAGACACTAATTATATAAGACCAAAGTGAAAGATATAATTTCAAGTGCTAATTTCTACATGCATCATTGACTATTTTCTTTAGAATTTTAAGAAGAGTATTATTTTTATCTTTTGCTTGTCTAATCCCTTAGGGGTAATAGGGTGTATAAAAGTGCCACTTAATGTGATAGTGATTGCATAGGTTTATAAATTCTTGATTCTTAAATGACTTGCCATTATTTGATAAGATTTTGGTTGGGATGACAAAACAATAAATAATCTGATTCAAGATAAATTTGGAGACCTATGGTGTAGATAAGTGGCATAGCTTCAACCCATTTCTAAATTACTCTGTAGATATGATAATAAACATATGTCCATAAAATGACATTAGATTTATCTTACCAATTAAATCTAATCCTTATATAGAAAATGACCATGGGATTATAATAGGTTATAGTTCTTATATGGGGGCATGGATAATATTACCCTATTTTATTAAAATTCTAAACACTTGCACACATATTGGTAGGCATCTTGATCCATTGTAGGCCAATAATAACTAGTCTTAAGAAATTTATTAGATAGAGACATTTTGCTAACATGTCTACCATGGATACCATCATAGACCTCTTTTATTGCAAGAGTATCTTATTTCAGGGTTAGGCATCTCAATAAAGTCTTATCATAGCCTCTCCGATAGAGCATACCACCAAGTATGGTGTAATGGGATGTGCAGTGGATAAAGGCCTTGGGTTGATGGTGATTTAGGTTTGGTGGAAGAATATTGTCATGGAGATAGGTATATATATCATGATACCATGGTAGACTGGGATTAATAATGACATAAATTTGGAGATGAGCCATAGATTGGTGGGTTAGTAAGATCAAATGCTCAATTAGAAAATTTCCTTCAAGGATGTCTTCAAAAAGGTTGATTAATGACACAATAGTAGCCATAAAGTTAGCTACCTTATTACTTCCCCTTGGTACTTATTTAAATGTAATGGTCTAAATTTTTTGATTTAAATGATCCACCAACTATTTATAAGGAAGTAATTTTTGGTCCTTTGTTTGGAACTCCTCATTGATTTTCTTGATTATCAAGTATGAATCATTGAATACTTGGAGGTGTTGGATGTTCCAATAGATGGCTAATTAGACGCCAACAATCAAGGCCTTATATTCATAAATATTATTAGTACATGGGAAAGCAAGACAAAAATCCTTAGGGATGAGGTCTCCTTATGGGGTTACCAATAGGATGCCTACTCCTAACCCATACATGGTGAAATATCCATTGAAATATAGTTTCCAACTATTAGATTCTATATTACTCATGATGGGTTCATCTAGAAAGGCTACGACAAGAATCTTGATATCTATAAGAGGTGCCTTTGCAAGTTGATACACATTACCTATCCTTTGATGGCCTTTTGATGGATGTATTCTATGTCTAATTCACTAAGAAACATTATACATTTTGCAATTCTCGCCATGAGATCATATTTTGATAGTAGATATTTAAAAGGATAAAATTTAGCTATGAAATGGACTTGGATATTGAGCATATAATTTTGAAGATTTTATGAAGCAAAGACAATAGCTAAGTAAGCCTTTTAAATGGGAGTATAATTCAAATCATATTAAATCAATGTGTGACTAAGATAATATATTTCCCACTCTTTTCCTTAATCATTATGTTTTGATAGAAGGGCACCTATTGCACAAGGTGTTATATATATATATATATATATATATATATATATATATATATATATATATATATATATATATATATATATATATAGAAACAATGGCCTTCCTGTGATTGGTGGTGATAACACTGGAGGATTTTCCAAATATTATTTAATATTGTCAAAGGCCTACTAACATTAAGATTTCTAGTTAAAATGCATCCCCTTATTCAATAGGTGAGTAAAGGGGTGGCATTTGTCTGCTAGTGGAGAAATGAACTAATGAATGGCTTGTATCTTTCCTTAAAGACTCCTAAGTTGCTTTAGATTATGAGGAGGAATTTCCATAAATGCTTTGAATTTTTTTAAATCAACCTCAATGCCTCTCCTAGATACAATAAAACTTAAGAGTTTGCCTATGGTAACACCAAACACACACTTATTTGGGATCAATCTAAACTTATATTCATGTAAATTATTGAAGATTATTCTTAAAACCACATGATATTTGGATCAAAGTCTTGACTTCCCCAGAATGTCATCAACATAATCTTCAACAATATCATGCATCATATCATGGAAGATAATAATCATTTCTTGTATATAGGTAGCACCTATGTTCTTGAGACCTAAGGGCATCACTTGATAATAAAAGGTTCCCCATGGAGTAATAAATGTTGTATTATGTTGATCTTTAGGTGTAATTTTGATTTAGTTATATCCCAAAAAGCCTTCCATGAGGGATAACATTTCATACCCTACAGTAGAATCCATGATTATATCTATGTTTGGTAAGGGGAATTAATCTTTAGGAAATGATTTGTTAATGCCCCTTAAGTTAATGTAAATTTCTATCCTACTTTTTGGTTTGGACATAGGAGAAATGTTGGATATCTAGTCAGAATAATCAATAGATCAGATAAATCCTACGTCTAAGAATTTTTTTAATTCCTCCTTGACTAATAAAGCCACTTTAGGGTACATCTTGTGTAATTTATGCTTGATTAGTTTTGGATTATGATGGATGACTAAATGAGGCATAACCAAAGAGGGATTAAGACCTAGAATGTTTGAATAACACCAAGTAAAGATATCTATAACTTCTTTGATCATCTCAATAATGACTTGGCATTCCTTGAGCATAAGAGTTTCCCCCAATTTAATTATTTTAGGATTTCCTCTATTCCAATTTTGAATTCAACCACCTCCTCAATAAGGGAGGGTTAATAATCCTAAAGATAGGTTTGAGGCAATGGTAGATCTTGGATTTATAAAGCAAAATCTTTTGGGAACTCTGTGTCTAATTCTGATCTATCTAAAATGGGCAAAAAATCTTTTGGATTTTGAGGGGGTTCCTTCTCTTTATATTCCTTCTATTCAATTTGATTGAGGGATGTTTGTTATCCCCAAAAATAGGATGATTGATTAATATTAATAGAGAAGCCCTTTTTATGATCTCTGAAAGGCATAAAATATCACACTTCCAAATATTCTAGGATAACCTCATCACTTTGAAACATGTTGAAGGATGGCTCATGTTGTTGATCCTAGTCTATTAAGGAAGGGTAACAGAGGGATATGTTAGTGGTAAAGATGGTAGCATCATGGAAAAGGTTAATGGAAACAAGCTCTTCATAAAGACTATAAATAGATCCTATCTCAACTTTTTCATTAGAAGAAGACTCCTTAGGGATGGAAGTAGTGTCCAAAATGATATTGTTTAGGTTAGTGTCATGAGGTTTTTACCCCAAACCAAGATATTATGGATGTTCTTTAACCTCTATAGGCTTAATCCTACCTTGTTCATGTATCCTTAGTCTTTTCATTGATAATGCATATTTTTCAACATTTTTTGAATTTGGGGTTGTTTTTATCTGTGAAATGTATGAGCCTCATTTTCTAGAAAAAGCCATGACTCATCAAGCTCATCAAAGTAATCTTCTAATAATAGACCCACACTAAAAGATGTTATTGGTCTAAACTAATAACTGATAGGATTATCCTTACTCATATCTAGGGACTCATAGCTACATGGGGAGAGGTAAATCTCTTATGCAAAAGGTTTTATATTCATATTCCCCATAGCTTGTGGATGTGATTTTAAGATGGGTGATTTCTTGTGATGGATTGGAAGTAGGAACTAAATCATCAGGGTGGTAATATTTTGTAGCTATTAGATTAGTAATTAAATTATCCATTCTAAGATAATAACATGTGGGATGAGATTGACCCATTTAGTAGCTATAAAAATGCTCGATTTCCCTAGATATTGTGACTTTCATGCTGGAATGAGGGAATTTTAAACATTGATGGAGAGTGGAAGGGACTAGTTACATTTAATGGATCAATGGAAGATCCATAAGTATATTATATGGAAAATCAACATCCATAGTGTTAATTAAGGTTTGATGGATAATGGGTCCCATAATAATAGGAAGATAAATGGTGCCTATAGATGGACTTTTATTATCATCATATGCTTTAATCATGATTAAAGTGGTCCCTAATGATGATTTAGAATACCCCAAATTCTTTAGAAAATCCAAATTACACAAATTCAATATAGACCCTCCGTCTATGAGCACCCAAGGGATGTAGTGGTTAGATATGGAAATTTATATGAACAATGGGTAATTATGATGCATGCCAATGGGATGCATGTCTTAGGTGAAGAAAGTGATTTTTTGTGAAGGAGATAAATGACCCACCAATTCTTGGAATTGGCTAGTGTCAATATCTTGGGGGACTTTAATATCATTTAGGACTTGGTTGAGGATCTCCCAATGCATAGATGATGTTTTGAGAAGATCCATAAGTGAGATTTAGGTAGGGGTATTCTTGAGTTGTTAGATTATATCATATGGCTTACTAGAACATATAGAGACTTTCTTAGAGATATTGACCTTTTGAGATGTTGATGTAGATGGGTCCTTTGGTGGTGCTCCAAAAACTATAAATTTTTATCCTGTGTAGTGACTACATAGTAAGCTATGGCCCAATTGATCTTAAATATGGTGGATGATCATGGAGTGGGCTCTTGGGGGCCATGAATTTTGATGGTACTGATATAATGGCATGGGATAACATGATATTCTATATGATTGGAGGTGGATGCCTGACCCTGGTCTCTTGGTGGTTTTTCTTACCTCTAACCATGTTTGGGTAAAGGATCCTAATAAATACCAAGCTACTAGTTTTTAGATTGATTAGGACTGCTATCCCCCTTAACTTTAGTGTCTCCCTTTTTAATGAGATACTAAATATAGTGTTTTAATTGCATACATTTTTAGTGTTATGACATTTGACTCTATGATATTATCATGATTCATCCTTGTGATACCAATCGGGTCAAGGTTTGTTGTTATCTAAAGGTCAAATCTTGATAAGAGTAATCATGTTTTCAATGATCAATTATTGAAGGACCATTTTAATAGGTACTCCAAGACTGGTAAGAGGTTATTTCCCTATTCAAGGTTTTGGTTTGCCTCGTAGTATTCTGATAGAAGAGATAGTTTACTGATTAGTGGGAGTCTTATTTTGCACTATTTGAACATGTTGTTTTGAATATGTAACTCCATCTCCCACAACATTTTTATTTTTATTCAAGATTTTTGGTTTTCTTGAAAAGGCGTTGTCTTGATTATGATTTTGTTCATTTCAGGTGTATAATTTGATTGCTTCATTTTTAATGAAGGCTTTATAAATTTGGATCCCCTTTTGAATAATCTCATCAAAGGATTTGGCACATTGTAGCTTCAATTGATATTTTAATTCGACATTGAGGTTGTCAAAAAATATTTTGGCCAATTCCTTTTCTAGAACTGTGCATCAGAATCAACTTGTTAAACTTCTCTAATGTTTTAAGGAGTCCAAAATTTCCCCATTATTTTTCTTAGTATTTTAGAGATATATGATGAAAACATCATCTTCTATATTGAATGAGAAATGTCTCACAAATTGCTCACTCAATTCTCCAAAATTGGATATAGACCCCTTTGGAAAATGCATAAACCATTATATGATGGCCCTATGAGATTTTTAGGGAAAGGTCTTAGGAGATAAGCATCATAATACACAACCTCATGGAATGATACATAAAAGTATTGAAAATGATCATGGGGATATCCTTTCCCTCGATATTTTTCACATTTTGGTACCTAAAAATGTGGTGGGAAAGGGATTTATAAAATGATCATATCTAAAGGAGAGGAGTAAAAATATTCATATTTATATTTCATTGCTTACATACGAGGGTCAATCTATTACATAGTTTCCTTCATCATTTTACACTCTTACATAAATGATGGATCCATAATGGGATTAGAATTTTGGGCATGACTTATCAGTTTAGAATGATTGGGATTAGGGTTACAAAAATTTTACCTCATAGAGGATGGTCTTTCATTTTATGTGAAAAATTATGAGGCTAAGGAATTGATTTGTTGTGTTAGTTGATCCAATCAATCCTCTAAGGTGGTTTATCTCATATTAGCCTCAATGCAATTATTTTTGAGAGGCTCTTTTTTTTATTTCTCTTCAACCTCTTATTCATAGTCTATAAGGTCCTCTTCTTCATGTTCTTAATTAGTATGGGTATGATGATGGGGAGTATTAGGCCAAGTGGATGGGTAGAATAGGTGTTATAAAATATTACGATCAAATTTAGGCAGCAATGTTCCCCCATTCTAATGAATTGAGCTAAGATTTGGTCATAGTTTTCATAAATGTACTAATCAAATTGTTCTCTAACTTCATCACTATGGAAAAAGTCATTTTTGAATTAGTCTTCTTCTTTAGGTCTATGTATGTCACTATGTGTATCTTCATGATCTTAGTTTCATTCACCTAGGTTCCCCAAGAAGTCATTCTCTTGGTTGGATCGTTGTCCCATTCTAAGATTTTGGGCATGAGTAATGGATGATAAGGGTGATACAATAAAATTAATTAGATGTGATTTTAACTTAGGGTGATGAAGGATATGGTGACTTTATAGACTAATTTTGTCTAGAAATAAAAAATAAGTTGTTAAGGAAGAGTAGTTGGATACTTGTTGATCTTATATTTGGATAGAAGTGAAAACTAGAATGAATAAGGACCATCAAAAGATGAAACCTTACAAGAGTTCAATCTAGTGAAGAGACCAAGGAGATGAAGTGATCAAGTACCTTTCACACTAGAAAAATTATGATTGGATGGGTGCTAGGTATGAAGAGGTAGTGATAAAGAAGTGATGGGTGATAGACTAAAAATTTGACAAGGTTATGTATGTTTATAAATGCCTAGTCAAAGGGTGCTGATGGAAATTAAAGGTGATGGGTGACCACTAAGATTCAATTTAAAGATTAATGTTATATCCAAAGATGTAATTGGATAATATAGAATGAATTTTTTGTGTGATTATAGAATGGGATTTATCCTAGGGGTATTTAGGTGTTTAATGACAAAAATGGGATTATCCTAACTCACTTCACAAACAATAGAGGTTTAAGCATGCCACACAAATAACACACTCAACCACAATTCCTAATTTAGTAAATTAAATGGTTGTGTAACCTGATGTCTACACCATCTAAAAAATTTGTAGGTGAGGTTATAGGCTGGTAAACCATTATAGAATTGACTAAACCCTCTCAACCCTGTCTACACTTAATAGATTTTTAGGAGATGATCCTAACTCTGGCAGCATAATGCTTGTTACAGTTGATAGGTCCTAAGCTAGGTTTACACAAAGTTTTCTAAGGGAGTCCATAATATATACTAGGTATGGTGGGACCCAAGTTTTAATAGGGTGATGTCTAATGTTTGGTTCATAGAATTAACTCTTCCCCTTCATAAATGACCTATCTAGGGTCAACTTCTTAGCCTAGCAATAACTATCCCTAATATTTATGATACACTAAAACATGGAGTTTGGTGAAATGCATGGTGATGAAATCCATGACACCAATCCCTAATGAATAAGCCTATGCATAGGGATGAATTCCATGTCATGTGTTATCCTAGACTCAATGGGATAAAAAACAATCAAGCAAGATTGATTTTTTTGATTAATTACCTATGCGAGTAAAATTAAAAATGAACAATCAAGCCACAATAGGCAATATATATAAAATTATAATATTTAGGAACCTCCTACAAATATAAGTTTAGGAAATCAAATTTAGTGTCTTTGTCTTGAGAGGTACTATAAGAAAAGGGTTAGTATTATGATCTAAATCAAAATCACTACTTCCATACAAAACTATGAATGCATAGTTAGTTCAACATAATATTGTAACCATACACTACAATACCAAAACTATTGATATTATTGAAAAGACTAACCATGATAGTTAATTATATAGTTCTTGAAAAATTGCAAAAGTTTATACAATACCATGACTTTTAATATGATACTGTGACTACAAGAATGACAATATTGTAAAAAATAACAAAAAATTTAAAAGTCCTAACCTTTGAATAAAATGTAGACTAATCTAGAGGTAAATACCTAATAATTATGTACAAATGACTTATGGTAGATTAGTGTATCAGTTATATATCAAAATTTTATTTTAAAGACACCAAGATAAGATGTTTTAGAAAATTAGATAAACCTCATACAATTTATAGAACAAAAACATATTTTCCTATTAGAATGATCCCAAATATGTCTTTATTAGCTTAGAAACTAGTTATTAGAAATAGATAATACTAAAAACTATCCAAGCACAATATCACTAGTATCAGGATAATATCATTGATTTTATAGTAATATCACATATATGTGATTAGTGGCATTGCAAAAAAATAACAAAAGGTCAAGGATGAAAATATACTTATTTCAAATGATCCTACTTTATGCCTCCCTATCAATCATTACCTAGTAGGTTACATAGAAAAACCCTTTATAAAAATGTGGTTAGTAAAAATATTCTAAGACCTAGGATAGTTAAATAATCTTCCAAAAGAGTTTGTATGATCATTGATCTTCCTAGAAAATAGAGGGTGATAGGATTAAACGTACAAGTTAGAGGTCAATGGATAATCTTCATTAGATTTGATAAGAATCAAAATATCTCAACTTTTGATGGTAATACTATGAATTTTAGGTCAATACTATGAGTTTTGAAGTGGTGATATTGTAGCTTAATAGTCAAGAACTAAAATCTCAATTGGTCTTATTTCCTATACATAAAGGATAAAAACCCATATTTTTCAATACAAAAATATGTAATATAAACATATAGAGATTAATAGATAATGAAAAAAGGGATATTTTATACTAACACAAATCCCTTATAAAATCACAACTTACAAGATAACATCGCTACTTTTAATGTAGTAATATTACCTAGGGATAATAATATACCAAAAACTGAAACCATTAGTAGTTAACATAATATCAATTAAATAAACACAATACCATAACTGCAATATCACTAATTGTAGGTTAGTATTGTATCTTACCTGTGTATGATGATTTGATCAATTTTGATGCTTGTTCTTTATCCAGTTGCACATGTAAGTCAATAAATCACTTATAACAAGCACAAGAGGTTAAATTTGAGGGATATGTCCCACCATAATTGCCAATGTGTGAGTGTGTTTTGTATTATTCACTATATTACTATTTTTAGAAATAAAAACCCAAAATACAAAAAACATTAAAGGAAGGGATAAAGGAAAAATTAGATACTTACAGTGATATTTATTACCATCCTTGTGTCCCTTAAATCTCTTCTCCAAGATTTCAATTTAATTTGAGTGCAAGATGATTAAATTGTTGGATTTATTGATTGAGATTTTTAATGGCTTTAATGGCTTCTTGGTTTGTTAATGACTTTGACAAGGATATGGGAGTGCTTAGATAATGGCCGATAATGTAAGTATAGTGGATGCTTAAATGGATTTCAATTTGGTCATGGAGGAGTGGATTGTATATATAAGCCAAGGGAAGGAAAATCAATGGCTCAGATTCAAACTTGATCCATGGAGATCAATGGCGAGGGAATTCCTAAGGAATTAAAAATTCTTTGGTAACCTCTAGAATGGATAATTCTAGAGGGGAAAGGCTAAGTTAGAGGATATTCTAGAATTCTCTAATTCTAGAATCTCCATTAGAGAGTAGGGGTGTAAGAGAGGCTAAATTAGTAGGGTGGTAGATGGGTAGGTGAATAAAGGGAATTTTAAATTGTCAAGTGGGCTAGTGTGTAGATTAGTAGGTAAGTAGGGAAGTTAGTAAGTTAATGGAGTGATCAATTGGTTATGAGGGTGTAATAAGGTTCATGAGATGTAGGGGACTTTATGTAGCAATTGAGATATTAATTAATTAATTTTGAATATGGTTATGGGTTAAAATAATAGATTTAATGAGATTATTAGGGCAAGTGGATTTAAATGCATACATATACAAAATAAATGACCAAATCAATAAAGAACACACTAATGGTTTTTAGACAAAATTGTAGCTAAGTATACCAAATGTTAAGGTAGACTTTATTGCCTTCATTTTTTTTGAGTTTATCTCAAGTAATCATTTACAGCTAATGCTTGTCATCTAGTTTGTGAAACCATAGATTATGTATTCTTGAAATACTCAAGAGTATTTCCTAATAAGAATTGCCATTTATTGTTATCTTCACCAACATGCCTTAATTTCATCATGAAATTATGGAACCTCTTTTTGATATGCAATCTAATCTTATTTCTTTTGAGTAGTTTTGGTGGTTTGGTTGTTTAAACCCCTTTTGATGGTGCAGGTTGCTAGATGATGAATTTCAAATGACTAAATATGCTTCATTTTAATTTTTTTCAAACATTAAAATGCTCAGTCCAAGATTTGTATCTAGGGATATCTAAGATCAAAATGAGAATTTGCCAAAATTAAAATGGTCATTTTCCATGTTAAGGTTCTTCAAAGTTCATCCATTTAATTATTGGACTTTGACTTAGTAAATTATGAGTTTTTGATATTTTCTAAGGTTCCCCCTCAATAGTTTTCCTCATAGTGGTTTCATTACACCATATAAGGACTCAAAATTGGTAATTATTTACTTTATAACTTTAGTCTACTATCAATATTGTGGGCCTTTATTACATTCATCTAAATTTCAAAGTCTAAGGTTACCCCTTGAAGCTAATTTATCTCATAAAATTTGGATTTTATTATTATGATATATGATCCTTTAAAGGGACTGGTTTCACAATATTGATCTTCAAAAATTAAGGCTTTGGAAATGGTAGTCTATTATTTTAAATATAATGATTGAGGTCTATATCTTTATTTGAATTAAATTGATATGAAAATGCACTTGTTAAATTCAAAAAGTCATTTAATTCTCTTTCATTTGGTATTTTGTTCCTTGTCATGGTAATCATTTTTGTCTCCTTTTATTGCCTTGGTAAATTTCCTTTTCAATTGAATAACTTTTCATTGGTTTCTTTTTGGGATCATATAACTTAGTTGATTCACTATATGTCTTGCAGGTCTCAACACAATCTTCTATGAGTACCCATTTTTTTCATGTCTTCTAAGCACTCAATGATCAATTTGAGGACTTAGTCATTATTTTACAAATTTTGTCAAATCTCGAAGCCATGGAATCACTCCATGTTGCATGATAATGTTATACCTAATAGTAGGGATAGTCAGTGGGCTTTATCTATGATCTTGCAGGGTCAAAGGCCTATGTGGGAGGTTATTTTGGTGGGAGACTCTAACAAAGATTAAATAGTTCCTCAACCATGAAGGACTAATATGTCACCATATGGAGACATCTTAGGATCCCTAGACCAAAAATATGGGACCGATATGCTGGGGAACGTTGAATCCTGGATCATCAAGATGATGCCACATGGAATGATCCCATGAGATCAAGATGATAAGCCAAAGTCATAAATCAAATACATTTGAAGAATAGTGAATGGTGGAAAAGATGAGCATAACAATATCCTAGAATCTTTACATAGCTGATGAATTGATAATATCTATGATTAGGGGAAAATGATAATATATCAATGACCAAGAATACCCTGAGAGTATAAAGAATCCCAAACAAGGAAATGAAAAAGTAGTTAGAAGGTTAAAATTTTTGGCTAAATTATAGTATTGTCTATGGTCAGGGATGAATATGTTATAGATTTATTATTCTCCCATTTTTATTTATTATGGACAAATTTACCTCACTTGAAGTTTTCCTACTTTCATAGAGAAGTTTGTTTAGGTGTACATATTGATGAAATGACTAGGTAGTAACTCCCTTGACCAACTATTTCAAGTATGGGAGTTACTCCTCTATTCTTGGATCTATTGAGCACCTTTTGTGGAGGAGTTACTATTCTATTTTGAGGTTATATTGAACACATTTTGTGGATGAGTTACTCAACACTCTCTTATTTCTAATTTTCACAATTGTGAGTTTTGTTAATGGAAGATTAATTTTGCTCTATTCTTGTTTATGTAATATTCTTGTAGTTTTGATTTCACTTTGCTTTTAGCTACATTATGGTGTGCACTTACTTGGTTCATGTGATCACTCAACTGGTGTATTTGTTTTATTTAGAGACCTTGGATTCAACCTTGATATCGTATCAAAGCCACCTTAGTGTCTATTTTTCCATTATTTTTAAACTATTTTTTCAAAATCTTGGAGAAATCAAAACTCACAGAGAGGTAAACTTATAGTTTTTATGTTATAATTCCTTTTCTTCCTTGTGGAGAAAAAATGGTTTCATCATTCTCATCAATTACATCTCTTCATGTTGGTTAAGCCTATGTTTTTCATTATCATAGTCATGTATGTAGAACAAGGAACATGATAATTATACCTTGATACTCATAGTCCAATGACCTTCTACAAAGCGATATGACTTCTAAGCAAATATTTTGCTCTAAGAAGGCACCCAAATCAATGTTCATTATTTATTTTTTTATAAAGAGGTTTAACATTCCATTAGTGTTGCTTTTAGTTTCATGCATCCATGGTGGATAAATCATGGCCTGTATACATCCCATTTTTAGATCTTGATGGCCTACCAGAGGTCTATGTGCCATTCCATAGCCTCATCAAGCCCTGTAACTCCTCATCAAATTTGACTCAACTAAACTAAGCCATACCATGCCACCAATCACCTACTAATTCCATTATTAGTGTGAAAACCACTTGTTTTTGCATAAAATTATTTTAGGAATTCATCTTTTTTTCATTTATCAAGTGGTTTCACATTTTTTTGGGTAGGAATAATTTTAAAATAAATTCAAAACACCTTTTATAAAAAATACTATGCACTATGGTTTATTTAAAGTCTTTGACTTTAAATGCTATTAGTATTATTACTTCATGAAGGATATAAAGTTTTTATAAAATGCTTACTTGGCTTTAAGTGTGAATATAAGGTAGCGGGATGGGGATCCCTTTTTGTTTTTTAATAAAATAATATTTTTAATGTTTTTTTGATTATTTTTTTATAAAAAAATATTTGGAGCCTTTTTTAAAAGACAAAAAAATATTATTTAAAATCTCTTCATATTTTTGCTCAATAAAGGTTGGAGGTTGAGATCCAGTTTGGTAGGTGGCCAAAACCCATCGAATTCAAAAAAATACTTTATCTCTCTTACTTACTCACTATGTATACTAATTTTATATGCATTATCAACTAAGTCTGACATCCCTTTTGTAAATCACATATTTTCTAACTTTTTCACTGATTAATCTAGATGCATTCTCGACTATCCCTACTGTATTTTGAGCATGTATTGTTTGAGAAATTTGAGGGGGGTTCACTATTTCATAGTTCAGGGGGGGTTGTATTATTTTTTAGACTCACTTTGTATTCTATTTTTCACTTCTATTTCTATAACAACTTTAACTACAACCACTGCACTTTATTTCTACTCAAAATGGATATAAGTTAAATTAACCCTATAACACCATTTAATTATCATGAATGAAAAATTAAAATACAAATTATTCTATGGAGAAAATATTTGCATCGCATTATAATGGGGTTAGAAACTCAACCAACTATAGATACAAAAAAATTAAATTGGTATAATCATAGTGATGGAGCCTATGGGTTGTTTTTTTTTTTGTCTTCTGATCTCCTCTTTCATATAGAATCTACCAAGTCACCAAATGAAGTGTGGACCATTTTAGAAAAAATCTTTGGAAATAAATATGCGATGAGAGGTCATGAACTATTAAATGAACTTATAAGCCTAAGTCCTAAAAACTTTGACACCTTCAACATTTTTTCACCAAGTTGAAGTCTTTGAGATTACAATTAAAATAATGTGGAATAAAGAAGAAAGATGACCAACTTATTATTTTTATACTCTCTAAGCTAGGTCCTAATTACTTATTCTTTGTCTCTACTTTCCATGCCACTAAAAGTGCTTTAGGTGCTACATAGAAGATGCCTTCTTTAGATGAATTTGTTTTTGATTTAACCCAAAAGCAAAATAATTTGATACATATTGGCACATTAAAGTCCTCAAAACCTCAAACTCTAATTGTTGGTAATGAGAAATATAAGTATTCAAACAAAGAGAAGAAGAAAAATAACAAAGATTAAGATAAGAATAAAGAATCAACCTCTACCAAAATAACCACTGAAACTTCCTCTTCTAGTGATAAACCTAAGAAAGAGAAGGTTAAGTGTGCCTATTACAATAAAAATGGGCATGATGAACACAAGTGCATGAAGAAATAAATTGATCACCTTAATACTATTTTATAAAAGATTAAAATGGGTGTTCATGATTCTACAAGCATAATTCATCAACTTAAGGTTATTCTAAGGCAAAAGGAAAAGGTAAAGATAAATAAAAGTGCAAGGCTCTTGTAGCAATTGTAGCTCAAATCTTTTACATGGAATATTAAATTAGGTGCTTCCTACCACATGGGCTCTTCATAAGTTAATTTTTCTTCCTTAGATCCTTGTGGCATGTCTTCTATCACTTTGGGTGATGACACTTTAGTATAAGTTATAGGGAGAGGGTTTATTAAAATAGATGAATGAAAATCGAATAATGTTCTAAGTGTTTCATAACTTTCAACTAATTTCCTATCAATGTACTAAATCACTCACATCATCAAGGGCATGAGGGTAACATTTTCACCATATTTAGTCATAATCAAAGAGTTGTATAATAATTCTATAGTGGTAATGGGTAGGGTAGATCACTAAGACAAATTATATACCTCTCACATTTTGTACATGATTTTTCTTTGACTAGATTTCTAACTCATTTATATAAAGTCAATCAATTATAACATGAGTGGTTTGGCCACCTCAACTACCATTATTTATAATAACTCATTTTTAAATGACATGGCCACAATATTACCTTCAGTAAATTTCTCTAAGGGTCTTTATGAGGGTTGTACCCTTGAGGAAGCATCCCAAAGATAAATTTGACAAAGGTAAAGCTTGGAGGGCTTCATAGTCATTAGAGTTAGTACACAATGATGTATCTAGGCATCTTCCTAGTCTATCTTTTATAAGACTAAGTATGTCCTTACCTTCATTGATGATTTATCAAGATATACATGGGTCCACTTCCTTAGGCAAAAATCTAATTTTTTTGACAGTTTCAAGACTTCAATGTTCTTGTAAAGAAATAATCTGAGAAATGCATCAAGATTATTGAATTGATGATGGAGGTGAGTATGTGAAAGATCCCAAACTAGGATTGAAAGCAAATAAAATTGATTTCCACTACTTACGGCATTCAATCAATTGGACAAAGATATAAAATTGAATGTAACTGATACTATAGCCCCAAATGTCATAAAATTATTACAGATTGGTCTCAAAACCCAATTATTATAACAACAACCAACTGGAAATAAAAAACTTGGGATTGCGTGCTCTCGGCCTGCTGTGTCCAAAAAACACAGTCGCCGACGTCAGTCTCTAAGGATGCCGACGTCGGTCGATACCCTGCCGCCGTCGGTCGTCTGAGGGCGACCTCTGCCTACGTCTGACTCCCTGATTGCCGGCGTCGGTAGATAATCGGCCGATGTCGGCCTATATGCTGATGCCGGTCTCTGTATAACCCTGCAGCCAAACTGTGCCCTTTCCTTTTTCTGACCCTGTTGGTATGGCCTGGTGCCGATCTATCTATCCATATGGATTTCTGTACCCGAACCTGATATGCAAATAAAATATATAAATCTGGAACCTAAACAATGAATAAATACCTGGAACCCATTTGCATAGGCTGAACCTTGGTATACTCTGTGAATGGCCTCTGAAGCTCCCGAACTGACCAATATGCACAATCTGGATTCCGTCTCGAATCCACCTCTGACAAAGCACTGGGTTTTCGTCCAACTCCTTGCCAATCTACTGAAGGGTTTCGTCCTCAGAGATTCCAGCTGAATCACCGATTCAAGCTTCTCAGAATAATTTTGCAAAAGAAGATATTAGATAATCCAATTGCTTTGCTTTCCCCTTCTTTTAAAGCTTTCCAAGGAAACTTCTAGAAGAAGTCAATTTTATTTTCATAATAATTTAATTAATTAATTAAATCATTTCAATAGAAAATTGGGGACATTACAGTCCTCCCTTCCTGGAGATTGCTTGTCCTCAAGCAATTCGCTCCTGATACCCAATACCAACTACCTGGATGCCATATTAATCTCAAGAATTTGCAAATTCTTCTGTCAGAAACACCACGCTGGATAATATCTGTGACTACATTCACCTTATTTCTCCTGGAGAGCAGAGTGATAATCCTCAATATGTAAGTAGCAAATTCACCATCACATACCTTAGACTTAGAAAAAGGTCGCTGCGCTACTCTGATTATTAAACTTTCACAATCTCCATAAGGATGTTGACTTATAATTGGAAAGGAAAATGCCCTACAATAAATAGAATTATTTACCACATCACCTGTAAAATGAGACTCCATCCTATGAGATGACCCCTCCTTCGGTCCTCCATCTGGTGCTACCTTCAAGATAATCTTCCTTCCCCCAGAAAGGAATTCTAACTGCATACGGCGGTGATCAATAATGTAGCGCCCTATACCCTGTAACCACTGCATGCCCAAAACCACATCATAATCCTCTAAAGGAAACACATAAAAATCATCTGTCAGAGTGTAATCCCTCATCTGAATGTTGAGCTGTGGAATCCGTTTGGTACAACCCAAAACTGCACCGTCTGCCACTTTTACCCCAAAACCACCAAACTTCTCATACTGTAGTCCACGCCTTCCCACTAACTTCCAGTCAATGAAGTTATGTGTAGCACCTGTATCTACCAAGCTCACGACCCACTTACCCTTAAGTGTACCTTTCAATCGAAAGGCATGAAAGTTAGGATAACTGGAGAGAGTAGCCATAATTGCTTTCGCTGATGCCAAAGGCTCTGGGGTGTCTAACTCCAACTGTATCTGATCCTGCTCAATATTATCTTCAGTGTCCGTGTTAGGAACCTCCTCATCTCCACACTTAGAAGTTACCTCAATCAAATGAATCTTTCCTTTACCCATGTAATGGTGGCCTGGTTCCCATGGGTCTTTGCAGGAAAAACATAATTTTTTCCTCCTCAAGTCATTCCTAGTCTCCTGATTCATCCAAGGATTTGTAGAGGATGGCCCTTCTTTAATTTGTGGTGTATTGGCCTTCTGTATAGGCCGAGATTCTGCAGCTATTTTCTTATCACCTTGATAAGAAGTGGGAACAGTATCCAGTCTCAATGTCACATCAATGGCATCCTTAAGAGTGGCTAGTTGGAAAGCACGTACTAGTCCCTTAAGTCTATCCTGTAACCCCTCAATAAATAACATCACACTCCGTCTCTGAGGCATATCAGGTACCATAACCGCAATACGTTGAAACTCATTAATATAAGTTTCTGCGTGTCCACTCTGTCTAAGATGAGCCAACTCCCTGTAGTAAAGTTCTGTATCCTTACGGTCAAACCGTGCAATAAGTCTCTCAGTGAACTCAGCATAGGAGTGAACTAAGGCGTGATCCTGGGTGACCAATCCATGGTGCCACCAATCATATGCAATCCCCTCTAGATGTAACACTGCAAATTGAATGGCCTCACGCTCAGGCATGGGCCTCAAAGAAAGATATATGTCCAGCTTGTGGACCTAAGCTCTTGCACTAGTCTCTCCAGAGCCATTATATGAAGCCAATGTAATCTTCCCCGTAGCTCTATTGAGGTCATGATTATGCTGCTGCTATGGTGGTCTATTACCCCGATCTCCCCTGAGTCTCGCTGTGTCTCTACGCTGTGCACAATACTGGGGAAGAGGAAAAACCTCCCTAACCTCTGGGGGTAAAGCTCTCCACTCTGCTGTGGCTGCCAAAACAGACTCTTGGAACCCCATCTCTGGTGGTTCCACCTGTGCTGGTTGTCCACCTGGTACAAACTGAGGCAGTAATGGTCTATTAGGAGTAGGTGTATGATGATGATGTCGCCTAGAGGAATGACGGGAACTCCCAACTGAAGAACGAGAATGGTGACTATGCTGACTGGAGTGATGGGTATGATCACTACTAGTCACTGAAGCTGATCTATTCCTTCTACCTCTGTGTCTATCCACCTCTAAATGTTCCATGGTATCCTGTAATCGGTCTAGAGCCTGAACAATCCTGGGCTGGGTAGTGATGAGAGTCCTCATCATCTCCCTTTCTTCTTCATCCTGGTTTCTATGGGCATTCCTCTGTTCTTCGGCCATGATAGGTGGCTGTCCTAAACCCAACTCTCGCTTGTACTGAGCTCTACTACGAGTAAAATATCTATGGCTTCTATCAAATCTACCAGGATGCATAGAAATTAAACAGTTTTACCCCTACAGGCTGGCAAGATGCCTGGCTCTGATACCACTGAAAGATCCCAAACTAGGATTGAAAGCAAATAAAATTGATTTCCACTACTTACGGCATTCAATAAATTGGACAAAGATATAAAATTGAATGTAACTGATACTATAGCCCCAAATGTCATAAAATTATTACAGATTGGTCTCAAAACCCAATTATTATAACAACAACCAACTGGAAATAAAAAACCTGGGATTGCGTGCTCTCGGCCTGCTGTGTCCAGAAAACACAGTCGCCGACGTCGGTCTCTGAGGATGCCGACGTCGGTCGATACCCTGCCGCCGTCGATCGTCTGAGGGTGACCTCTGCCTGCGTCTGACTCCCTGATTGCCGGCGTCGGTAGATAATCGGCCGATGTCGGCCTATATGCCCATGCCGGTCTCTATATAACCCTGCAGCCGAACTGTGCCCTTTCCTTTTTCTGACCCTATTGGTACGGCCTGGTGCCGATCTATCTATTCGTACGGATTTCTGTACCCGAACCTGATATGCAAATAAAATATATAAATCTGGAACCTAAACAATGAATAAATACCTGGAACCCATTTACATAGGCTGAACCTTGGTATACTCTGTGAATGGCCTCTGAAGCTCCCGAACTGACCAATATGCACAATCTGGATTCCGTCTCGAATCCACCTCTGACAAAGCACTGGGTTTTCGTCCAACTCCTTGCCAATCTACTGAAGGGTTTCGTCCTCAGAGATTCCAGCTGAATCACCGATTCAAGCTTCTCAGAATAATTTTGCAAAAGAAGATATTAGATAATCCAATTGCTTTGCTTTCCCCTTCTTTTAAAGCTTTCCAAGGAAACTTCTAGAAGAAGTCAATTTTATTTTCATAATAATTTAATTAATTAATTAAATCATTTCAATAGAAAATTGGGGACATTACAGTATGTCAATAATAGGTTTGATTATATTTTCACATAAGAGGGGATTGATTTATAGATGACACTTTCTTATAGTCCTCAATAGAATAGATTTATAGAATGCAAAAATATGCCCTTTAAAGAGATGGCAAACTATATGATTCAATCTAAGTCATTAGTACCTCAATAGTGGGCTGAAGTCATTAATTATGCATTCTACATTCAAAATAGGGTTCTTCACAAAGCTTTAAAAGGTATAAATCCATTTGAATCTTGGCATAATAGAAAACCCAAAATTGAGAACTTAAGGGTTTATATATCTCCAACTATGGCACATATACCTAAAAATAAATTCAAGGCTCGAAAACCTAAAAGTAAGCAATGGTGTCAAGGGGTACCACCTTTTTCATCTAACCATAGATAAAATGGTCATCAAGAGAAGTGTTTGTATACATAATATTTTTTAAACTTTATTAGTTACTGATGCTTTCTCTCTTTTAGGAACCTATTGAATCTCAATCTCTCTAAGTGCACACTTTAAAGGGTGCATTAGGAAAGGGATTGGTAGACCTTTTGTGCTTTTCAAGATTGTTGGCCCCTATACCATCACCTAAAACCAATAAATGTTACTTTTATCCATTTACCTAAGAATTTAAACCCTACTTATGCACTCTCTAAGTAGCTCACCACCTAAAATGGCCCTTACCTAAGTAAAAACCTTTTTTAATGATTTTTCCTACTACATAAACTGGTCAATCCCATTATGGGTTTAACACATGTTAAAAAACTTTATTAGCCTAAGCTAACATAGTTCAAGACACAATGGCTCTATTTACTACCTAACATGGTTGACCAATATAGATACATTAGTTAAATTCCTATGAGGGTTTAGGGTCAATCCATGGCTATATATATCCCTTTCATTTCATTTATAATAGAGGATCATTCAATTATGCATCATCACTCGTAAATATACTTATACAGCCAATATGAGGTGTTATTGCTTAGTTTTTTTCCTTCGAGAAGTAACACTTATCTTGTGGATGTATTGGATGAATAGCAGAGGTTTTATATCTTAGAGCTAATTCCTCCATGTGACCCTTAAAATACCACAACAACTTATTACAAATCACCATTGTCCAAGGGAGAGATTGAGACATGATAGGTTCAATTTAACAAGGTAAATATATTCCTAATCCTTCATATTTTAATATATAGAAGTTGTAGAGTTAATATGTATTAAATTGTATTTCTCCTTGCTTAGATAATTTATATGTTATAAATAGATTTATATTTGCATGTTTATTATCTTCCCCATTTATGCCATAATATTTAGTGAGCACTAGATAAGCTTACATATGAATTTACTAGATTATCTTGCATGGTTATTTAGTAAATTAACTTGCTTAATATTATTATAATTAAAAGACCTAGCTAGGGTTATCATAAGATGGAATTTGACTGGAGGCTTTGGAAACGTCTCTTTTGCTATAGTGTGATAAGTGATCCTTTAGTGTAGGTTTAGTGAATCCATTGTTAGTCATGACCTTGATTTAAACATATTTCCAAATGTACTTATTAGTTGATTAATATTTTTGATCTTGAATATTATTGAGTAGGATAAGTTATAAAACTATATAGTCTTGATTTCATATATTTTGGTGAACCTGATGTGAATCTAACCTTATAAATTTCTAATTTTAATCTATAGACAACTAGATCAACCCTATCAACCTAGTTTAACACTCTATGCAAATGTTCTTATACTTAGTCTACTTTATCGACTTAGTTCAACTTTATGTGTAGGTTTTTATAGTTTTGCCAACCTAGTCAACCTAGTTAGGGTATATATTTTTTAGGGTTTCCAACTAAGGTAAGCATGATAATTTGTTTGAATTTATTTGTATATAACTTATATAGTAATTATAAAACTAGATTGATCTAATCAATATAGTTTTTTTCCAATCTTAAAACATTTAACTGAATTAATCCGATTGATTAGTTTGTTTTCTAATTTTTCCATTTTAATAACTAGGTAGATCTAATTAATAAATTCTATTTGTTATATCATTTATGAATTTTATTTATACTCAATCAACCATATCGACTCCATCTAAATATTCTATCTTTACCTCTATAGGTTCAAAATTACATCTTGACAACACAATTCAAAATAATAACTCAAAATATTTTAAAACAATACTAGATTGGCATATTCAACTTTATACCTATTGGATAACTTTATTCATTTTTAGACTATTTTTTTTTATTAATAAATAAACTAGATAAACTATCTCGATTATGTATCACCTAAGTGACTTAATTTATTTTCACACTTTTTTATCTCTTATTTAGATATCAACTCAATCGACCTAGTCAACTTTATAGCTCCTAGCTAACTTAGTTTAGTAGGTGTCAAGACCTCATTTTATTTATCTCTATTTTTAATAGTCTAGTAGGTGGATGACCTAGTTTAGTCAACTAATAAATTAATAATTATGTCTCCTTTCCATCTTTTAATTATTTAAGAACACAAAATTTTCCTCCTTATCTTTTTGTCTTCCCAACACTACCTTCAAACATCACATATTAGGTCATCTTGTGATGCCCATCCACATATCACTTCAAACTTTGGGGCTTCTTGTGATTCTCATCACTACATATAATTACCCTTTGGGGCATCCTATGATGTCCATTCTTATTTTAAATTACATAATAATAAATAAATTCAAGTTCAAGAAACCTTAAAAGACACATAGGCTTGTATTTCACATGCTCATCTTTGATATAGACATTAGCATAAATTTTGATTGTTATTTTTGTCTCACTTTTCTTTGTTTTTATGTGTTTTAGTTTCATTTAGTTTCACTTTACTCACACAATTATTTCATTTGGGCTCTTTGGTTTTATTTCACGTTACATTTGGAATTTATTTCTATTTTGGCTCTTATATACCTCTTTCATTATTATAATTTATTTTTATGTAATCCTTTGCCTTAGTAGCTTTAGGATTATTTGAATTTTATTTACCTTACCCCTTTATTGGGATGATCATTTATTTTCTCCTTATTTTTGGGATGACTACTACTTTCACTAGTGTTTGTGTTAGATCCTTTATAGGTTAGTATGACTTCTCTAGTGACATAACTCTCATATCATAGCCCTATTACTTTCATAGTGCGGTAAAACTATGAGCGTATCCATCATTGTATCACTTATTACATAGATGGATCTCTCATGATCCCCATCATTCCCTTATTTCCTTTTATTTGAGGCACACATAAGTCAATTTTGAGATTTCACACTTACTTGTGGGCAAGTCTAGGATTTTTTAGCCACCATGGTATTTAGGCCCTTTTCTCTAGTAACCAAGTGTATTATCTATTATGTATGTCACCTTTTTAAATCATGATTGGTTCTTTGAATCCATATGGAGGAAGAATAACAAATCCAAAAGAGTTAAAATCCAAATCATAAAAAAAATAAAAGGTAATGATTAAAAGGTAAAAATAATCTTAAAAGTTAAATCACACCAAAAGACATGATCTATATTTGGCACATCTCCTATCTTAGTTGAAAATCAAACTCCAAAACTAGCCTCATGATATATCTGAGGTCCATTGGGGTGAAGTAGGCTAGTAGACTTGGGTAGGAGGTCTCATTATATCATATACTCATAGTGCCACCTACTTCTCACACTAGTACCTAATCTTCATAGTAGATCAACTACGTTGTAAGGGGTATTGAGAATGGAGAACATGTTATGGAAAGGTAGGTTTATTTTACTTTTCATGCATATAACCTTCATGAGATGATTTATATACTTCACTTATTAGCCTAAACTTTGTGTTCATTAGTCAAAGTGTCCTAAGTCTTTGTTGTCATTAGTTCTTTGACTTTCCCACTTGTTTAGTATGTCTCATTCCTACTAAGGATTTTCACATCACCCACATGGATCCTCACATTACTTATTTACATCATAATTTATTGATATTCCCCTTGTTGGATATTAATTTTAACTAATCACATCCTTGATCACATATACCTATTTGTGCTTTTTGGTTTATAATTTGTGAGTTACTGAACCATAAATAAGTAGTGTCTACAATTACACCAATTAATCTATTTTTATATATGCTTTATAAATTCTAAATTTCCCATTAATTAACTTGAAATTGGCATAATAATTAAAATCAACATTAAAAATTTGATAATAAAATAAAAGCATGAGCCACAAAGATAATATGCAAACCAGAGTTGATAACAGAGTTCACCTAATCTAGGCTATGTCTCTAGGTCCTACTCAAAGGTGAAACCAATTGATTATTTATGAAACATCACTTTGTACAATAGTTATCCTTAGTAGGGATTTTCGATTTGTATATAAATATTTTTATGTCCACTAGCTTTGGCTCTTGCTCTCGCTCTGGCTCTACTTGATTATTCTCAAGTCTTCTATGTTGTTCTTAAAACTTTGATTGTGATCTCAATTTACCCCTTCAAACCCTTTATATAAATTTATGGGTCCACAAAAGGTGGGCTTGGATGATTATCCTATCCCAATTTTAAATAATATTCATAATTATCCCAAGACCTATTTTAATGGGATTAACAACTATCCCATTCTATTGTGGGATTAAAATATAAGGCTTTATTTAGCCCACACATGAATTATATGGCCTTTAAAAAATTTAATTAAAAATTATATTGTAAAAAACATCCCATATTTTTGGGAATAAAGATTATCATAGGCTTTTAATTAAGCCTTCCATGTTGGTCTTTGGTGTGGGCATTGAAATGAAATCCCATATTTATGGGAATAAAGATTGCCATATCTCCATGCCTTATTAAAAGGTTATATTTTGTTTATATCCACATATGTGTGGAATTTTGTTTTAATATTCAGTAAAAAATCCTTTTCATCCCACATTATTGGGATGTGAGATAGATATATTTTTTTAAATAATAAACTTTATCCAATGTAAAGTGGTCTCATCTTGCCATGTAAATGTGCTATGTGGAGGCTTGCAATTGTGATACATTCCCATACCAATGTTTTCCATGTGTACATATCGCATTGGTCCACCTTTAATGATTGTTTACTAGGTTTGACTAACATTGACCAATGTTGACCAGTCTTATTGACTTTTGACCAACTTTGACTGACCATAACTTTTGCATATAGATTCCAAATTGGTCTGTTAAAAATGTGTTAGAAATATTGTGATGAGTTCTAAACCATGGAACTAGTTTAGAAATGTTTCATGAGCATCAATTTTTTAGTTTGACTAGCTTTGACTACTTATTGACCAAACTTTGACCAATGATAATTAGAACATATGATGTCCAATTTTTGTATTCCAAAAGTTTATAAAAAGCTATTGATGAGATATACACAATGAAACACATTTAAATAAAACCAAGGAAGTTATAAAAATATCCTCTAAATCATGCTTCCCCATTAAGAAGGCTTTTATTCCACCAAAAGCTAAAAGATTTATTTTCCCAGTACTAGATTTGGTTCTTTGCAATGCCTCATAGAGATCTCTATAGTGGGCTCTATAGTCTCTAAAAATTATATTATGATATGGGAAAGCTACACCATTCATTTATTTTGGAAAATCATCGATTCACTGTAAGCATAATATCACATAAAATGATCAGTTTAAAAAAGACATCTCAATGTCAAAGAGATAAGTGTCTGATTTGATGATATTCTAGTGAATAAGTTATCCTATATAGCATGGGGATAAATTTTTATATATATGCTACTAGTTACATTCCCAAAATGGTGAACTACCTATAATTGAAAAATATCACCTAGTACAACTGTCGATAAAATGGTGCCCATGTATGGGTCTTGAACTATATATATATATATATATATATATATATATATATATATATATATATATATATATATATATATATATATATATATATATATATATATGCATACACACACAATAGTTAATCTGAAATGCAAGTATGGAAAATTATACTCTACCAATGTTCCCATCAACCTACATAATTGTTTTCAAAAATCTCCAAAGCTGAAAATATGAGTTTAATTCCCAAACTATACCAGGAACTCAAAATGCTAAATAGAAATTCAAATTCAAATTTTAAAATATAAGAAGATCACTGAGCATGATAAACCTCTCTCTTAGTTCCTCTCATAAATCTAAACTCCAAAATCAAAGTTAAAAAACATGGGAAAAATATTTCCTTTCAACATACAACAAGAATCCCAAATTCTCTAAATTATTTACATGTCATTCAACAATTATTAGCTATGTAACATATAATTAAAGAATTGTTTACTAACCAATTTTAATGGATTTTCCTTTTCAATTAATACATGATCTAGGTTTGAATTAGTAATTGTTGGTGAATTAAAAACTTCATTTACCTTTGTAATAGGCCTATTTTCCATCTTTTTGTTACTATTTTTAGGATGGTGTGATGGTTAAAATTTCCAACACTGTTCCATCCGATGTCCACTCAAATGATAGTGAGTGAAAAAAAATCCTTTTCTGAGGTGAGGAAACCTATTTTCCATTTCTCACATTTGAATGATGAGATTGGTATTTATCACTAAGCTCATTAGGAAACCACCTTTGTAAGAATGAATTTCTCTTCCAACAATAGGCAACAAAATGATTACTTAACCCATAAAAAGTACATGGAAAAGCATGCATCATTTTTTGTATATCTAAACCATATTATTTATACTAAAAGCATCATTATAGTTTTACAAGTTTTCTTATTTTTATGATTATAATTTGTGTAAGAATGAGGAGGTATAATCTCATTACTTCTTGTCTAAAATTTCTTACATCTTTCATCCTTTTGTAAAGAATCTTCTTACATGATTAGTGGGGTAATCACTTGGTCGTTAGAAGCTTGTCTCCCTTCAACATTCTTGGAGCATTCTCTAATTGCCATTACCATACTAGAATAACCCAAACATAAAAAATGAGGATGATCCTCTACCCGTATTGGTTTAGAAATACCTTGGACATTTTTACCAAGTCCTCTTCCATCAAATCTCATTTTAATTAATAAATTAGATCTAATGCCTTTAGTATATTTTTCAAAATCACCAAAAGAATTACTTGAATCTGAATTTGAATGGGAAGAAGAACAACATGGTGATGAACTTATAGTGTATTTTTCTATCATGGTTTTTGCATCTGACATGGAAGGTAAATATTTCTTATTTTTACCATATTGCAATCTCATAAAGAGTTCATCCTTAGTTTCTAGCTCTGATTTTAAACATGTAATTTGTTCTTAAAAGGAGTAGAGCTTGGATCTTAGGAAATAATTCTCATCTTGAATTTTTTAGTTGATTCTTTCAAGCTCTTCTATCCTCTATTTTTTCAAGGCTTTATCCATAGCTATCTTCAAACAACCTATACTTCCAAAATAATGCACACTAAAAATAGAAGATTACCAAGCCCAATTATCTACAAATACTGAATCAAAACCAAACTGATATCAAATTTAAAATGAAATCAAGCCACTGAAATCAACCATTCTGATACCAAACTTGATCCATAAATATGTAGTATTCAAAACTACACCAATTAATCTATTTTTATAGTTTATTAATAAATTCTTAATTTCTTATTAATTAACTTGAAATTGGCATTATGATTAAAATTAACATTAAAATTTTATAATTAAATAAAAGCATGAGCCACAAAGACAATATGAAAACTAGAGTTAATTAAAGAGTTCAGCCGATCTGGGCTACATCTTTGAGTCCTTATCAAACATAGAATTGATTGATTATTGATGAAAAATCACTTTATACATCAATTATTCCTAGTAGGGGTTATTGATCTTTAAATAAATATTTTGATATGCATTGGCTTTAGCTCTAGCTCTTACTCTTGGATTTGGCTCTACTTGATTATTATCAAGTCTTGTGTGTTGTTCTTCACAATTTAATTGTGATTCAAATGACCCCTTCAGACCCTTTATATAGGTTTACAGGTCCACAAAAGGTGGGCTTGGATGGTTATCCTTTCCCAATTTTAAATAATATTCATAATTATCCTAATACCTATTTTAATGGGATTAACAATTATCCCATTCTATCATCGAAATACAATATAAGGCTTTTTTTAGACCACACATGAATTATATGGCCTTTACATGTTCTAATTAAACATTACATTATAAAAATCATCCCACATTTTTGGAAATAAAGATTATCATAGGCTTTTAATTAAAGCCTTCCATGTTGGTATTTGGTGTGGGCATTGAAAAAAAATCCCATATTTATGGGAATAAAGATTGTCATATATTTATGCCTTATTAAAATTCTATCTTCTATTTATATCCACATGTGTGGATTTTTTTTAATATTCAGTCAAAAGTCCATTTTATCCCACATTGTTGGGATGTGAGATAAATAAATATATTTTCAAATAATAAAATTTATCCCATGTAAAGTGATCTCACCTTGCCATATAGATGTGTCATATGGAGGCTTGTAGTTATGCGACATGTCTATACCAATGTGTGCCACTTGTCCATACTTCATTAGTCCACCTTTAATGCTTATTGATCAGGTTTGACTAACATTGACCAAACCAATTGACTTTTGACCAACTTTGATCGACCATAACTTTTGCATATAGACTCAAAATTGATCTATTCAAAATATGTCAATTTTTTTTTGATGAGTTTTACACCATGGGACTAATTTAAAAACATTCCATGACCATTGATTTTACTAGTTTGACCATCTTTGGCTACCTATTAACCAAACTTTGACTAATGATAATTAGAGCATATGATGTCCATTTTTTGCATTCTAATAGTTGCTAGAGATATCTTGATGAACACTACACAATAGACCATGTTTAAAGAGAACCAAGGTGTGATTAAGGAATTTGAAAAAGAGAGGAGGTTAGATTAAGTGTTAGTCCATAAAACCATGAAATCAACAAACTAACATACTGACATCTCTAGGCCTAGATCTTAGGGGGACCTTATTGAACAAACAACAATTGAAAACCCAACTAAAATGCAAATAAAAACAATATTTACCTTCCTTGAGAGCTCCAAATTATTTATTCATTGGCTTGCTGAGATTGTGCTCAAAAGGTCTTCATCAATGTGGCTTGGCTATCTCCATCTCCTCTTGGCACCATGCTTGGCTTGGCTTGGATTGATTTTAACATTATAACACTATGCATTTGCTTTATGGATCAACTCCAGCATTATAACTCTACTATGTTTCAATCCCTCTAAATTAAGAGCTCCAGGTTTGCTTTTATAGGCTTCAAAATCACTGAGAATGGATTAAATTGGAACCTTGGTTAAGTTTATTAATCTTGGTTGAGTTGGAAAGGTATGTTTGGCATATTCCTAGGATATTCTTTTGATATTTTCTAAAAGTGACAACTCACAAAAGATAATGATTAGCTTTTAAGATGCTCTTGATATTTGAATTTTCCTTTTTGACAATTGATTTAATTACTCATGAATGAATTCAATTAGGTTTTGATTAGCATTTGCTTAGGATTTGGTGCTAATTAACCATTTTTAGTATTTTAAATATTTTTGAATGATTTTTAATTAATTGATGGTGTATTTATTTAATTTAATTGATTAATAGGCCAAATTGATTTATTGCATGGTTATAAATCCAAATTTGAGACATTTATAAATTTTTAGGCTAAATGGTTAATGGTTGGTAAGAATTGGTCTAAAGTTGGATAAGAAGTCATTGGTGGCCAAATTTAGGTGTCTATAATTTGCCCCTATTTGGAAAGGTGTTGCAAGTTGTGAATACAATAATGTCTTCTCAAATAAATAATGTTTTTTGTACTTATGACTTCAATGATGATGACTGAACTGTAGTTTCCCCCTCGAGGGAATGGTTGGCAAAATATTCAGCAAATGGTCCCTCAAAAGAAAGAAGAGTGTGTTTAGAAAAAAATAAAATGATGGGGTAATAACACAATGATTTATCTAAAGCTGGTAAAAATCATTGAGAATGCAAGTGAGATGGTATAAAATGGTTTGCCCAAAGGTGGTTATAAGCATTATACCCAGATAGTAGAAACGTGGTATGATAACACAATGATTTTCCCAAAGGTGTGTATAATCATTGAGAAGATAGAGCTGCCCCAATTAGGATAGATAAACATGATAATAACATGCCCCTATTGGGTAGAAAAAAGTATATTGGTGATAACACAATGATTTGCCTAAAGGTAGTTAGAATCATTGAGAGATGTAGGTGGGATAGTGTACAATGATTTGCCCATAGGTGGTTATAATAATTGGACCTTAATTAGCGAAAACATGATTCATTAGATGATGATGATGATGATAACCTGACATAAAGGGTAATGATGAATTATATTAACCTATTAGTAGGGAGATGCTCATTCAAACTAGTAAAGGTTGAAATTCTTTCATTATTTGATTACTTTATTTTGGATATGATTGGAATTGAAATGGGATGTTGTTGATGTTTATACCAAGGAGATGTCATTGCTACCATTTCTGATTAGAATTCCTAAAGTTGATTTTTCATATAGCATATGATGGTAGGCATCATGATAGAACACCATGAGGACTGGGATGAAATATGCATAAGGATTGAATCTCAAGATCCAATATTCATTGTGAAAATAATGCACCAAAGATAAATACCATAATGACAATGTTGATGTATGAATATGGATAGATTTAAGAATAGTGCACAAGGAATCACCCAATGATTGCACATAGACTGAATCAAGGAAACAATATTGAAAGTAAACAAATAAGTATATAAACAAAAAATAAATATCAATTAGTCATAATATTAGTGAAAACACCACAATGAACATTTCTCCTAGAAAATAGGTGATAAATTAACAAATAAACATGATGGGGGAATAAAAAAAGGAAGGGGGTGGCTGAGCTATCTCCATATGCACGAGGTAAGTGGACACTACCTACATAGTTTCATGGATGATATATCCAACAAAAAACTTTAGGATGAATGTAGTTCTCTTAAGAAATATGAAGAAAATGATAACTGATGAAAAAAAAAATAATGGATATGATAGAAGAATAATAATGGTCTTGGAAAATGACAAGTGTGTGGGAGAAAAGGCCAAAAAGGATGGGGAAACTAAGTAACAAGGTGTTTTGCCTATGACTTAGTGATGGTTCCTAGAATCATTAAATCAAAGAAGTGGTTAATGTTTTTAGTTTTGTTAAATATTTGTTTATTATTTTTATAAATTTGGAGTATCTCAACTCGATCGAGAATGATGAGACACTAAATGGTTCAAGATCATAAAATAGTGAGAGTGTTAGTTTTAACATAAAATGGTGAGAGAGTGGCTTATGTTTCTCATAAAATGTCAAGAGTGTGGCTTAGGTTTCTCATAAAAATATTAGAGCATGGCTTAAGTTGCTCACAAAATGGAGAGAGTGTGGCTTAGGTTACTTACAAAATAGTGAGAGTGTGGCTTAGCGTGATTGAGCTAACCTTCATAAATATCAAGCACTACCTACATAGTTCTAAGATGGGACCTCAAGTCACTATACTTCCTCCTTATAGTAGAGGAATATGACTAGGGTAGTAGTCAATTCAAACAAAATAGGCACAATTGGTGTGATGGCATAGTAAGGCATAATAATGGCTAGTTGGTATGTCAAGGCATATTAAAGAAGTGTTGCTCTTAGTTTACCCATAAGAAGTTATAATTATGATATAATTCCATAAGTAAATGATAATAATTTTCCCATAGGTTTTTATAATTAGTTGCATGACAATGAAAAATAGTGAAACAAGAAATGAAGGATGCAACTAACAAATTGTTGTTTTACTGCTCCAAAATACTCTCTCTATTTAGAGTGTGTGAAATAACTACTAAAACTGGATTTAAATCCTCTTGCTAAAAATGGTGATGGAACCAAGGTCATAGGGATGGGTAGGGATAAATCAACTTATTTGATGGGGAAGGTATGGTAGAATGAATATGTGATAGGTTGGGAGGATGATATGATAGTAAAATGGTATAATACAAAGATAAAGAAAGATAAAATGACACAACTTGAAATGGTTCTTATAGACAATACATCAAATCACTCAATCATAATACCACTTTAGGTGGATAATATTTATTGGCTCATCAAGTTCCTCTCCATATGGTGTGGTAAGCCTATATTCTCCTATTCCATAATTTTCCATAATGATGAAAGGAACAACCCAATTAGGTTTGAAATTGCCTTTATGATTCATTTTAGCCATGGTATTCTTCTAGTTCTCTTTAAGTAAAAGATCACCAAGTTCAAATTATTTATTTTTCAAATGCCAATTGTAGTGGCTTCATAGTTGATTCTGATAGGCTCAGAGATTTTTGAGTGTAGCCATGCATTTCTCATCAAGTAACTCTAGCTCTTATAAGTGAGCTACTCGATAGTCATTGTCATTTAGGACATGCTTAAAAGAGATGTGTAGAGAAGGTAACTTGACCTCAATGGGAAGAATGGCCTTAGTACCATAAATAAGTGAATATGGAGTAGAACCTATGGGTGTTAGATGATTGGTATGGTATGCCTAAAAGACACATAATATATGAAGGTGCCAATCATGACTAAAATCATTAACAATATTTTTGATAATGTTGACAATAGTTTTGTTTGATGCTTTGGCCTAGCCATTACCTTGAGGGTAATATGCCATAGAAAAGTGTTGTGTGATGTTGTATTCAACACATAACTTTTTGACATCCTTATTCTTAAATGATCCTCCATTTTCAGATATAATGTCATAATGGATACCATAGCATCAAATGAGATGGTTGAAAATGAATTTAGAAATTTGCTTTCCAGTCATGTAAGTGAGGGGTATAGCTTCAACACATTTAGTGAAATATTTAGTGGTAGTAAGGATATGTTTATGGCCATTGGATGAGATGGGATTGATCTTCCCAATGAGGTCAAGGCCCTATGTAGTAAATGGCCATGATGTCAACATTGGTTTCAAAGTCTTAGTCAGGGCATGAATCAAATTGGCATGCCATTGACACTTGTCACACTTATTTACATATGTAGATGCATCTACATTCATCAGGCCAATAATAACCAATACATAAGAGATTTTTGGATAAGACTACCCCATTGGTGTGGGATCCACATACTCCTTAATGAACTTCTTGCAATGCTAGTGTAGATTCTACCAAAGTAAGTAATAAAGTAGAGTTCCATGAAAACTATAACAATAAAGGGTTGATCTAAGTAAGGTATAATGAGTGGTTCAGTGGATGAAGGCTTTTGATTGTTTTTGGTATAGGTCAGGTGGTATAATTTGGTCATGGAGGTATTTTTAAAGATCTAAGTACTAGATAGAGCTAAGAACAACAATATCACAAATCATCATGATGATTAAGCATTCATGAGTTGTTGCTAGATAATTCTTGATAAGGAACTAATATTCTTTAGATATGTCTATTTTTCAAATTAGAGATCTAATAATAGCCATATAATTTGTAGTTTTGTTACTTTCCCTTGGTATATGTTCAAATTAGACATAAAAAATCTACCATTTAAGAGTGTCGACCATGGCCTTATATGGCACTAGCTTGTCATTTTTCATTTGAAAGTGGTTTATAACCTGATTGATGATTAACTGAGAATCATCATAAACCTTGAGATGAGATATGTTTCATGTTACTACTTGTCAAAGTGTTGAAACAAGTGCTTCATAGTCAACCATGTTGTTGGTACAAGGAAAGTTGATCCTAAACAATTTAGGGATTAGATCCCCCTATGGTGTAATAGATAAAAGGCCTACCCCTGCTACATGTGATATGAATGATCCATAGAGCTATAAATTATAATGCTACTCATTAAGAGGTGTGTCAATTATGGTCATTATGGATTCAATAGGAAATTAGAATGTGAGTAACTCCATATCAGTAAGGGGTACTTTAGTAAGCTAATTTACAAGAACTTACCCCTTAATGATATATTGGTTGACATACTCGATGTCAAAATCACTGAGATACATGATCTATTTGGACACACGACCTTGTAAAATGTTTTTAAATAGTATATAATTAAGTGTATCTACTTTTAAAATAACTATAGTATTTTTTTTAAACATGTAATGGCACCATTTCTGAGCTATGAAGACCATGGCTAAATAGGGTTTTTCTATGGGCATATAATTATGTTCATATGTGACTAGTATAAGACTTAAGTAGTACATGACATGATCTTTTTCATTATCATCATGCTAAGCCAAAAGTGACCTAAGGGCATTATTAGTAGCTAATAGACATAATAAGAGTGGCTTTCTTGACATAGGAGGGAACAAAATAGGTGGATTTGCTAGATAGTCTTTTAACTATTGAAAAGCTATCTAGTAGTGATCATCATAGTGAAATGTGACTCCCTTATTTAGAAGATATGTAAAAGGATGGAATTTTTTAGCTAATTGTGATATGAAGCATTAGATAGACTATATTTTACCTTGCAAACTATGGAGCTACTTCAAATTAGTTTATGGTGGCATCTTTGTTATGGCTTGGACTTTGGATGGATTGACTTCAATGCCTTGATGAGACATAATGAAGCCAAGAATTTTTTTTGAAGTAATGCCAAATAAATAATTCTTAGGATTAATTCTAACTTTATACTCATGTAATCTTTTAAATACTTTATGTAACACTACTGGATGATCAAACCTAGTCTTTGATTTTCTAAGAATATCATCGACATAGTCTTCAAAAATGTCATGTATCATATCATGAAATATGATGGTCATGGATATTTGATAGGTGGCCCCTATGTTTTAAAGACCAAACAACATGACCTAAAAATAAAATGTTCCCCATGGAGTGGTGAATGCTATCTTGTGTTAGTCTTTTGGTGCTAATCTAATTTGGTTATACCCTAAAAAGCCATCCATTAATGAAAGAAGTTCATAACCCTCTATAGAGTCAACTATCATGTCAATGTTTGGTAATGAAAAATAATCCTTAGGTAAATATTTGTTTATATAACATAAATTAGTATAGATTTTGATCCCATATGACTTTTTACTAGCTTGCACAACATTAGAGATCCACTTTGAATAGTTGATCGACTGAATACATCCTACTACCAAGAGTTTTTACAAATCTTTCTCCACTAATATAGTAATGCGAGGATGCATCTTATGAAACTTCTAAAAATATCCTCTATATTAGTTACATTATAATATGTCAAATAGGACTGAGCCTTCTCAAAAAACACACTTACACCAATTACTTACCATACCACCTCATTATCATACTAGTCATGTTATTAGGTGGTTGCATTTTCTTAAATCACATTTTATAAAATTAACTAACTTTAAATTTTTATCCTTTAGATATTTTGATTTTTCATCTATCCATCATGTTGTTATTTTTTTTTGTTGACTTCACTTATCTTACATAGGATATTTGACATTCTTACATGTTTTTATGTATGTATGAATTAATATGCTTGTCTTACATTTCATTTTCTTATGTTTGATTTGACATGCTTATCTTACATGGGGTTACCTTTCACTTACTTATCTATATTAGAGTTTTCTCACATTAAAATTTCATTTAATTACAATTTTTAACATGTTTCCCAATGTGATTTAGTGTGTTCTACATTATTTTTTGTCATTTTATGTTTTACATGCTTCCTAACATGATTTAGTGTTTCTATATTCATTTTTCATTTACATGCTTGATATTTTGATTCTAACCTAACCTTAACAATCAAAATAATTTAATGAATTTTTAGAATTATTATATGTTACTTTGACTATACTACATACTCATGCATTGTTTCTATTTATAGTCTTGTATCCTTATGGTTTATCTAATACATGTATTTTACCCTCCATGATTGAGATTATTTAGCCTTGTATCATTAGGGTTTGTCCAATGTAACTAATGAACCCTAAAAAATAGATATTGTTTAGTCTTGCTTCTTTAGGCTTTACCTAATGTAGGTACTATGCCCTTTGTGATCAATAGGAATACAAGAGGGGAGATTAGTATCATGTTAGTATGATCAAAATCAAACAAACAAACACTAATAAAACTAATGCCTATAACCTAAACACTCAAGAATCAAGATAAAAATACAACTATTTATAAAAGATAAAACAAATAATTTTTACCTTTCTTGAGAGAAAGAGTTATATGTTGTCCATGTATGGACGTGGTTAGTTGTGTGATCAAAGAATCTTTGGCAATATTACTCCTTACACCACCTCTCCTTATCACCTTGGAAATGTTGGTCTTAGATTTGGCTTTATTAACAAATGAGCATTATAAAATTACACCAAAGGTACTTCTTGAAGGTATTTTATCATAATAACCTTACACAAAATAAGTTTGTTGAACAATGGATGAAGCCTTATATTTATAGCCTTCCAAACTAACTCGAACCCAAATGAAACTAGTTTAGAGTTAACCATGATTAAGTTTAGACTAACCCTAGTTGAGTTAAGGAGGGGGTAAAAATTTAATATTTGGGATAGAGATATCATTTATTAATCATGGCTCTCTATTTATGAATATAAGGCTTTAGGGAAGATATTTCCAATTCCTTGACTTTGAGGATGATGACATCATCATGACCTCATTTTTATTAAAATTTTCTTTTTACAAAATTTATTTTTCACTTATTGCACATGGAACGTTCACTTAAGCATTTAATTTGATTTTCTTAATTAATTATACTTCGCATTTTTTCACTTTAGAAATTGTTCAAGTGCCCCGCTTAATGGGTCCAATGGCCAAACTATCAATTTGATAGGCCACAAGTTGACTAGAGATAAATCTATGAGATGTTACTATTATGTATAGGATGATACACCAAGTAGGGATGACTCAACATGATTTTGAGCATTAATTTTTGATGTGTGGATGAAATTAGGACATTTAGTGATTCCTAAGCTTAATTTAAATTATTTGGTAGAAATCAATTTGAAGTTCAGTTGGAACAAAGTTATGGCCAATATGGGGTGTCTATAGTTTTCCCTTATTTGAGAAGATATTTCAAGATACAATCATAGTAATGTCTTCTCATAGAATAATTTTTTTTTTGATTCCTTGGCCAATGCCATAGAAGGTGATGGATGAGCCTTGGATTCCCCCTTGAGGGATTGGGCAATAAATAAGGTCAAAAAATGGTCCCTAAAAAAGAAGTAAATGATGAGACCTATAGGTAATGGGGGTGGAAATATTGATTTTTTCAAATGTGGTTATAATTAGTGGTATAATGAGATGCCCTAGGAGGGAAGTAGATTGATAATGATTTGTGAAAAGGTGGTTATAATAATTAAAATAGTAAAAACATGACCCAGTAGGGTAGAGTGGTGATAATGATTTGCCCAAAGGTGGTTATAATCATTAGCATAATGAAAATTTCCTAGTAGGGTAGATAGATCAAAACATAATGATTTTTACAAAGGTGGTTATAATCATTGGCATAATGGTTTGCCCTAGTAGAGTAGATGGCAACATGGTATAGTTTATCTTTTTCCTAATAGGGAAAATTGAAAATGGGGTTTGTATAATGAATCCATACTCATGGAGTAAGAGTAATCTGGCATAAAATATTAACATGAATTTGGGATGCCTACTAGTATGGAGATACACATTTGAACTAGCATGAATTACTATTCATTTGTGATTTAACTACTTTGTATTTTGGTAATATTTGGGTAGTTTTGGAATTTTATAGGTGTGAACAAGGAGTACTACGACACCATTGCTTGTAAGTTCCACTAAACTAATTTTTATTATAGTTTGGGATATTATATATTATAGTTATAGACAACTATAATAACAAAGTCTATCCAAAGAATGGGAAACTTAGTTTACATACAAGTACAAATCACTTAGGCATAAGATATGAACAATCAAATCCCAAGTGAATATACTAAAATAAACTAATAATAGGAATGTACACTAATTCAAATGTAAGTACAAGATATGGGTAATTAATACTCAAGTTTAAATAAAGTATTATAGTCCTGTGACAATTGAGATATAAAAAGGTAAAGAGGTAAAATAAAAACAAAAAAAATAAATGAACAAACAAAAAAACCACCAATAAATAAAAATACAACAAAACACCAATAAATAAATTCACAACAAAACACTAATAAATAAATACACAACAAAACACTAATAAATAAACATGGCTGCAAATAAATTAAAAAAACAAAATAAATCAATAATCTAAATCAAAAGAAAGTGACATAAGAAAAATAATCTAAATAGACAAATACAAAAGACACACAATGGTTAATCACAATGTTAATACAAAGAGAAAACAAATTGGTCGAGCATGTGTAATAGAGGTGTTACTCTTGGTGATAGGGTGACCTCTAAATTAGATATCAATGATAGGTAAAACAACAAAAGAATACAATAATAACAATATTCCCTTAGGATATAAGCAACAATGAAAAAAAATAAATAAAATGGGGGAAAATATAAGAAAAGGAAGGGGTAGCCAAGATGACTCCAAATGCACTAGGCAACTGTATCCTTCCTACATAGTTTTATAGACACAAGATCCAATATGAACTTTAGGGCAAATGTAGTTCTCCCAGGATGTGGGATAAAAGAAAATTGATGAGAAGGAAACATGATTGTGTGTAGATGAATATGAAAATGGTGTATAAAAATAATGAGTGCATATAAAAATAGAGGCATGACATTCACTATTATGAAATCAACACCACAAAAAAATTACATGAGTGTGAGAGTATGATTGTAGGATAAAACCATACTAAAAATTAATAGACAAGCACTTACATATGAATTGGGTTCATAATGCATACTATGTCTAAGGATAAGAATGAGAATAAGCTTGTAAAATGGTGAGATCATAAATAACTTGTAAAATAGTGAAAGCATTGGAAATGGTTGCTCATAAAATGTTGAGAGCATAAGAAAATCTAGTGGTCATTATTGTATCAAAGTTTAACATGCAATGCTAACAATATAAAATTGTGAAATGGTGAGAGCCTATGGTAGAGGGTTACTAAGTTGACCTCAACATGAATCAAGCATTACCTACATAGACTCAAATGAGACCTCAAGTCATTGTAGTTATATCCTTTAACAAAGGAATTCAATTAGGTAGCATGAAGTTCATAAATTTAGGAAAATGACACAATATATAAATAGTAATGGCAAGGTGATGTGATGTGATAATGCATGGTAAAGATATTGCTCCTAAATTTACCATAGGAGGTTATAATTAGGAAATAGTGGCATGGGACAATGATACGAATTTCCCCAAAGGTAGTTATAATTAGTATCATCAAGAATTAAATAAGACATGATAATAATTAAGAATGCAAATTCCAAACTACTATCATACTATCCCATGATACTACCTCATAAAATATTGAATCAACTACTAAAACATTATCTAAATCCAACCTATGAAGGTGCCTGAAGAACCAATGGATCAAAACCAAGGTCAAAAAGAGCAAGGAAGGGAGGGTAAAACTACTTATGTAAATAGGGAAGGTATGGAAGAAATGATATATGATATGATACAAGGAAGGTGACATATTATAATTTAAATGATCCTCATAGACAATATGTTGGGTCTCTAAAAAAAAATGCTTGAAATGTATTATTTTCATGGGCTCATTAATTTCATCTTTGTATTGTGTAGCTAACATATAAACTCTAGATATATAATTATCAACAATGACATAAGGGCCTATCCAATTAGGCTTGAACATGCCTTTCTTTTTTTCTCAGTTGTGGTGTTTTTCTAATTTTCATTGAGGACAAGATCACCAAGCTTAAACACTTAGTGCTTAAAATTTTGGTTATATTGGCCACATAACCAATTATTGTGATCTAGGACTTTTAATCAAGAGAGGATGGTTAGTATGGTGTTAGTTACAAAATGAAATAAAGACAATAATATCATAACATCTCTAGGCCTAGACACTAGGGAGAGCTTAGTTAATAAAAATAAATGACAAACATAACTAAAAAGTAAAGAATAAAACAAAAGAATTCCTTCACCTTCCTTGGATTCTCCAAATGATTTTGTATTAGTGGCTTGCTTGGCTTGTGTTCATGAAGTCCTTGGAAATGGAAGCTTGCCTACCTCCATATCTCCTTGGCACCTTTGGCTTGTGGCTTGAAATCAATTTGGCATGGTAACACTAGTTGTAATGGCTCCTTGAATATATTTGTGCATTATAAATTTTCCTGAAAATAGCTTAGAAATGATGTTCATGGCCTCTCTATTTATAGATTTTTGAGAATGTCTAGAATCAACCTAAATTGTCCATCTCAAGATTGAGATGTGTGGTTGAGGATTAATTCAATTTTTTGAATTAAGTTTTTAATTATTCTCATCATGACATTGGAAGAAGGAGAAATTAAGAGTCATGGAGGGCATCATGGAAGGCATGAATCTTGATATTTGTAGCATTTATGGCCTAGGGATGTCTTCCTAAGAAATGAGGTCACTTGATGATGTAGATATTCAATATTTATTTCCAAAAACAAGTTTTCAACAAGTTTCCATGGAATTATTAATTAGGCTTTGATTTAAGTTAATTACCTCTTAAGCATGATTAAGCACTTTGTGCACAAATTACTCAAATTGATCAGAATGCCTTGTTATTAGTCTAAAATTTGATTGGATTGGAATTGAAAGGCATTCTTAGATGCATTAGAACCGTATTGCCATTTAGGATGTTACCAATAGAAAATAACAAAGGCACGTGTCTTGTGTAAGAGAGTTGATAAGAAATAGCAATCTAGATTAGGTGCAAAATTAGCATTTTGACTCAGAATGATCTGATCAAAGTTAGCTGGCCCATAAATTGTATTGCCCCATTTAGTGATACCATAGCCAAAATTGGCACTTGAATATGTCAGTTTCACATCATTTAGCATGTTTTAGTGTTTTTTGGCCAAATTATGTATTTTGGATGGAAATTGGCCAAAATCCTAATTAGAGGTTATCAGTGGCTAATTTTAGGTGTCTATAGTTTGCCCCTATTTGGGAAGGTATTGTAAGCTATAAGCACAGTAACATCTTCTCAAAGAATGAAAAGGTCTTGTATGCTTAAAATAAGATGATGGTTAATGAACAAATCTCCAAATAGTTTTGGGAAGTCTATGATGATGCCCCCTTGAGGGAGTGGCCATCATATTTGTTGATGGATGGTACCTAGAAAAGAAATAAGAAGAAAGGTGGAATTAACCCATGGTTAAGATTAATCCAAATGAGAAATTGCTTACATGCATTGATGTGAAAAGGATTCTAATTTTCCCAAAGGTAGTTATAATCAGAAATCAAATTCAAAATAATGATTTACCCATAGGCACTTATAATCATTAAGATGACCTAGATTGGTTAAAATTGATGGTGCCCCAGTTAGGGATGACTGGCAATCATAACTCAAGGAGATAACCTAGAGTATAGATTAAAGATGAGCAGGTGAAAACTAATGAAAGAGATGGATACAGGAATAAGATTGATCATTAGAAATGATTTGGTTGTACCTACCAATGAGGAGATGGTCATCCTTATTAGTAATGATACAACTAGAATGGCCAATGGGTTAATTTGATCAAAGGTGGGATGGAAGGATTTGCCAAGGTGCCAAGGAACAACTTCTATGGCTTTATTGATTGTAGACCTTCCTAAAGATAATTTTTTTGTAGCATAAGGATGAACTTCCAATATCCAACAAAAACAATACACCATAGATAAAAACTATGATGATAATGTTTACTTATGAATATGGATAGACTCAAGAATAATGTGCTCAAGGAATCACCTAATGAATACATATAGACTGAGTCAAGGAAATAGTGCTGAAAGTAAACAAAAAAGCAAGTGATAAAAAAAACACATAAACAAAAAAACAAACAAACAAACAAATAACTTAAAATAAACAAACAAATAAAAAGCCTAAAAATAAAAGCAAAAGAAATCATCCTAACAATGACAATGCCTCAGTAAGGCAAATTGAGGATAACTAACTAAGCTTAGATAGGAAAAATATTTTTGGATTTTTGAAATGTTATGAATGTTTTTGGAATTTTGAGGTATCTTAACTTGTTAGAGAATGACAAGATACCTGCTCATAAAATGGTGAGAGTGTTTGGCTTAGGTTGCTCAAAAAATTATGAGAGCGTATGGAAAGGGGGACTGAGGTGACCTCAACATGAATTGAGCATAAACCATATAGTCTTAAAATGACCTCAATTCATAGTAATTCCATCCACACAAAAGGTAGGGAAAAACCAACTAGGTCCCAACAAGTTCTCAAATTTGGAAAATGGTTAGTCAAATAAAAATAGCAATGGCAAGGTGATGTGGTAATACATGATAAAATAGTGTTGCCCCTAGTTTTCCATAGATAATTATAATTAGGATACAATGTCATAGGTAAATGATACTAATTTGCCCATAGGTGGTTATAATTAGTAGCAAGACTGGTGAGACACTTATTTTCCCATAACTAGTTATAATCAAGCTCACATAAACAAATGTGGATATAGGATGAAAGATATCTTGCCAAATCAACTATCACAATACTTTCATAGACTTTCATTATAAACATAGGTTTGATTGATTGTTGAAAATTGATTAGAATCCCCCATAAAAAGTTTGGGATGAACCGAATGAACAAAGATCAAACAAGATTGGGTAGGATGACTAAAAATAGGCTTTGGTCTAAACAGGAATGGAATGATAAGATGATATGGTATTGTTATAGATAATTATGGTCTAGATATATTAGATAAAATGGTAGGAGGGTTTTCCCCAAGTGATGGGGTGAATAGTAGGAATATGTGACAATGACAATGGCATGGTACATGTTTTTAGCCTGAGTGTGGTTTTTGATTCTAATGTTCTTATTGATGGGGAGATGCACATCCTAATCAAAAAATGATACAAATAGAATACTTGATCATTTTAATTGCTAGCCCACAGTGCATCTAAAAAGCTACCCTGTAAAGAACTCAATGCAAATTTGGATGCTAAGAATAATTTTGTGATCTTTGTTGGTCATTGATTCTAATTCCTTGAAATGTCAAGACAAGGTATCCTTTTAGCCTCTGTAAAGGAAAGTATGGCCATGGATGGTAAATAAGGACAAATAATGGATGGTAGGTTTAATTATGAAATGGAATGGAAAATGATAATGGAATGTGGAAAGGTGAGGAAACAAATGAAGATTAGGACTTTTAGTCATACATAATGTTGTTGATGTTGGATTCAACATAAGTTTGGTTATGGTAGGGCCAAAGATTTATTCTCTTGATGGGAGCACCAGATTTTTCTATTGTTTGATCTTGAGAGTAGCTACCATCTAATTAGGCTATAGATAAGAAGATATTTTAATTTGATATTTGATTTTGTCTTCATCCAATAGTGAAGAATTTTTGTGCTCAGTTATTGGTGCTTGAATGAGGTTTTCAACAATAAATTTATCTTGATTGTCTTTTAGCACCTCTGAGAAGGTTTGAATAAAAGATGTTGAGTTTTGACTTTGATTGTTGTCTAGTGCTTCCAAAAAAGTTTCACTAGAAGATGTTGAGTTCAGACTTTGATTGTCCCCTAGTGCCTCTAAAAAGGTTTCACTAGGAGAGTGCTCTTCTGCTACTTGAATGTGTTCTTGGCCTCCTTGCTCTTCTTCAACTCCTATGTTTCCATGGGTACATTTAAATAAAGTATGATTTTATACATCCAAATCGACACTTGTGGGAGATGGAATGTCAATGATATGGCTATTTTGGTTGATGGTAATGGCCTATGGAATGGTAATGGAATGGGGATATGCTACATAATATTCATAGAATATACTAGGAGAACTTTTGTTGAAGCTAAATTAATCATCCTCAAAAATCATAGAAGGATCACAAATGTATTCAAATTTATCTGCAAGGCATGCATAACCAATGTTGTAACAACCATGAACATATTCTTATTTTGAATCTAATTCTAACTCAAGGGACTCTAAATCTGATGTTGAGACTGATGTTGATTCTGATTCTTATGCCAAATTTAATGTTGTTTCAAGAATAAAACCTAACTCTAATTATGATTCTTCATCTAATGGGTACTCTTTTATAATGATGTCTTATTGAATGCTTGGTATTAGATAAGTGCCAACGTATAATAGCATGATAGGCTCCACAAAGACTAGTTTATCAAAGTAAGACTCCTCCAGGATGGGAAAAAGGTCACGAGATAACTCCTTAAAGTCTGGCTTGTCAATAGGAGACTCTTTAAAAATAGACACATGGGCGAGGTAATGATTTGCCCAAAGGCAGTTATAATCATTAAAAAGTGACTCAATAAAGACTAGCTCATTAGAGTTAGACTCCTCGACAATTGGTATAAGATCAATAGGCATTTTATCACAAGTTGACTTATCAAAAATAGTTGATTCAATAAAAACATCTTGAATTGGTTGGTTCTCTTGGCCTTGGTTTATAATGAGTTCGAAAATATCAGTTCTAAACACAACATGGTCTTTGAAGGATTGGATCAGTTGAGGTTTGGATGGGATTGGTACTAGATGAGGAATGACTTGTGGTTGGATAATGGTAGGGCCTTAGGGAGCATGATTTCTCACATGAGCCAAAGGAAAAAGTACTGAGATGGTAACAATAGGGAATTATGGGGCTTGATTGCTCACATAAGCCAAAGGATGAGGTCTTGGTATGGGAATGGTGCAATATTGTGGTCTTGAAACAGAAATGGTATGATGTGGTGGAGCCTAGTTTCTTGCATAAGCCAAAGCATCCAAGTCTTCCTCATAAACCATATTATCCCAATTGTGAGTTGGATCATAAGCTTATTATTGACTATGTTCCATGTACTGATTATTGAAAAGAGGGTATGGATTCATATCCCAAACAACATTATCTATAGTTGGGTCTTCAATGTCTTCCTCACAAGCCTCTTCATACTAATTAAGGTCTTGATTTGGATTTTGTGGATTTTGACTATGTTCCCCATATGGAGTATTGTAGGGAGAATAATAAAACTCCTTAGAAAATCTTTCTTTATAGGGGTTCCTAGTGGGATTTTGTGTGGCCAGTCTATCATAAGTTGGATTGTACATGACTACACCATAAGTGTAGCAAGACATATTCACGTAAATGGTGAAAGCTTCAAAATAAAAAGGCTTAGAGTTATACAAACTCTAAAAAACTATATATAAAATACAAATGGTTCAAGCTTGGTCTAACTTGGTCAAAGGGGTGGAGCTATATCTCCAATATGGTTTAAAAGTGGAGTTGTATCTCCAAAATGGTTTGTGCTAAGACTTGGCATAAAATATCCTAACATCAAATGTCTAATGTCATATGCATAAAAGGTCAAGTGTCTAAATAAAAACTATCATGTCAAAGGTCTAGGTCAAAGTGTTCTAAGTAAGGTCTAAACTAGGAAAGGGAAAAGTTGAGTTACTAGGTCTTTTGTCTAAATGTGAAGTCAAAAGCTAGGCTTAAACAAACATGCATGATGTGATTTGATTTAATCTAGCAAGTTTAAAAATAAATTTAACATAAACCTGACACATGGAATCAAACATAAACATGATCAGTTGGTATAAGGCATAAGACAAAAGGCTCTTTCAAGAAAGACTATGTTTTCCCAAATAAAGACATAAATAATGATAAGGATAGGTACTGAACAAATAAACCATCAATAGTTTTCAAATTTGGGTAATTGATTAACTAAAGTTATGTAACCCAAAAGAGAAATATCTATGTATTAGCCCCATAAATTAAGGTGTAAATAGAAACCAATTAATATTTGAATCCAAGATTGACAAAGTTAATTGGAAACTCAAATTAAAAAACTAGGATTTGACCAAACATGCTAGAAAAGATTGGACAACATGACATCACAATACAAAGGTCTAAATGGTATACATGACATGGTTTGAAACAAATGGTTTTTTACACAAGGGGAACTAGTCTTGAAATAAATTGAGTAGCCTAATGGTGTAAGCATGCTCGAATGAGGTGGTCAATGTTATGTTTGTAAAATACTCAAAAGGCTTAATTTTTTTTTGACATGATTTGGGTAGCATAACACTACCTCTGCAACTAAAATGACACACACAAACAAGTTTAGCAAAATTTCAAGGCACAAGTGTGGTGTAAAATAGCTAGCATAACACCTCTTTAGATAAAAGAGTGATGCATAGACAAATTAGTTTTGACATGGCTTTATGAAAAAATAAATAAGTTTTAGTCTCAAAACATACCAAGCCAAAAATGGCCAAAATACACTAAGTATAATCGTCTAAATCCTAGCAAGGGTATGCCAAAATGGGGTTCACTAAAACTAGCAAGGTTTCAATCATTATAGGGGAATCAATTACACAATGACTTTCATGTCAACCGATGCAAAAAAAAATGCACAAAAATTGGGTGACCATGGCATTGGCTAGTTGTAAAAAGGTCTAGTCCTTTTTACAACCACTACATCCTACTGTTCACTTAGTGTAGTGCAATGTCCAAATATAGATGTGTCTTGTGTGCAACTCTAAAGGAGCCAAATGAAGTCAATGTTGGGATATGGAACCCTAGGCCAAAGCTTCCCTAAAAAAATTAAGGGAGGTGATGATGTCCCCCTCACAAACCAAGTTTTCATAAAAATAAAGAAAGCATGAAATATAAAGACTTTAGGGTCATTTTCAAGGTCACCCAAACTTTGATGAGTTTTTGGTGAGTGCTTTAGATGACTTTCTTTCTAAGCCTTGGACTAGGCTATTTGTAATAGGAATGGTGCTTTTGATTCCAAGGATTCCCTATAGGGGAAAAATGGAAGAGCATACATGCAACATTCCTCTTTTTTCCAAATAAAAATCTAATCTAAACAACTATTGCAAACAATAATTGATAAGTGTATTCAATTTTAAGCCCAAAATGAAAGATTTAGTGGTATTCATTTGACCCCTTGGTCTTAGTTGAAAACTTTGAAAACATTCACCAAAAACATCTAAATTATTTGTTAAACACCCAAAACAAGGTTCCTAATTGATTTTGAAGCATGAAAAAGTGATTTAAATATGTTTTGAACAAATTTCAAGCTTGGTCCTGTAGCAAAATTGTTAACATGTCCTTTAGCTTTGAAGCTCTTTTTAGCTTGAAATAATGAACTTCGAAAAAGTATCTCTTGGGTCTATGTTTTAAAAAAACATAGTGATTGATGTCACTTATTATAACTGATGATGGTTACCTTGGGTAACTAAAATCTAACCGATGTCAGTTTTGCTAACTGACATCGGTTAAGTCATGTAATCAATATCGGTCTTACTTGATGACATGGGTTATTATGTAAAACCGTGGCAACTAAAAATAGTAAAATAAAGTTAGAAAATCAATTTGTAAGAGTTTTAAAAGTCCAAATAAATATTTTAGAGTTGTAAAGTGATATTATTCATGTGTAGATGCATCTAGTCCCATCGGGCATGCCATAATGTGATTTAGGAATTTGACTCAAGAGAGGATGGTTAGTATGGTGTTAGTTTTAAAATGAAAGTAAAATGAAATAAACACACTAATATCATAACATCTCTAGGTCTAGACACTAGGGAGAGATTATTTAACAAAAAAATGACAAACAAAACTAAAAAGTAAGGAATAAAATACAAAAATTCCTTCATCTTCCTTGGATGCTCTAAATGCTTTTGTAGTAGTGGCTTTCTCGGCTTATGCTCATGAAGTCCTTGGTAATGGAACCTTGGCTACCTCCATCTCTCCTTAGCACCTTTGGCTTATGGCTTGGCTTGGCTTGAAATTAATTTGGCATGGTAACACTAGTTGTAATGGCTCCTTGAATATATTTATGCAATGTAACTTTTCACCAAAATAGCTTAGAAATGATGTTCATAGCCTCTTTATTTATAAATTTTTGAGAATGTCTAGAATCAACCTGAACCATCCATCTCAAGATTGAGATGTGTAGTTGAGGATTTATTCAATTTTTGGAATTAAGTTTTTAATTATCCTCATAATGACATTAGAAGAAGGGGTAATTAAGAGGTATGGAGAGTATCATGGAAGGCATAAATCTTGATATTTGTGGCATTTATGGCCTAGAGATGTCTTCTCAAGAAAATATGTCACTTGATGATGCAGATATTCAATATTCATTTATAAAAACACTTTTTTAACAAGTTTCCATGGAATTATTATTTAAGCTTTTATTTGGGTTAATTAGCTCTTAAGCATGATTAAGCACTCTGTGCACAAATGACTCAAATTGATCAAAATGCCTTGTTATTGGTCCAAAATTCAACTAGATTAGAATTAGAAGGTGATATCAATTGCCTTGGAACCATGTTCCCATTTAGGATGTTACCAATAGCAAATAACAAAGGCACGTGTCTTGTGTAAGAGATTTGATAAGAAATAGTAATCTAGAGCACGTACATGCAAAATTAGCATTTTGACTTAGAATGATTTGATCAATGTTAGCTGGCCCATAAATTACATTGCTCCATTTAGTGATACCCTGGCAAAAATTAGCACTTGAGTATGTTAGTTTCACATCATTTAATGTGTTTTAGTGTTTTTAGGCAAATTGTGCATTTTGAGTAGAAATTGGCCAAAATCTTGATTGGAGGTTATCGATGGCTAGTTTTAGGTGTCTAAAATTATAATATGCTTAGAAGGGTATTTATAGTGGCCATGAAGTTTTCATCTAGTGACTTTAGATCTTGTAGGCAAGCTACTCTATAATCCTCATCATCTAAGATGTGCTTCAATAAGGTAGAGAAGGCCACTCCACCTTGATAGGAAGAATGAATTCAATGCCATAGACAATAGAATATGGTGTGGCTCCTATTGGAGTATGGTAATCCCAAAGGGCACAAAAAATCTAAAAGTACCAATCATGGCCAGCATTATTGACAATATTCTTAAGAATATTAACAATGGTCTTATTTGATGCCTCTATTTGTCCATCACCTTAAGTGTAATATGCATTGGAAAAGTGTTGGATGATGTTTTACTCAACTTAAAGTGATTTGACATCCTTGTTCTTAAATAATGAGAAATTATTAAATATAATTTTAGATGGGATACTATATGTAATAAAAAATTCATCATGTCTATAAATTAATCCTAGATTAGATAAGATAGATCATACCTATACTTCTAATTGGGATACACTTAAGTAGGAGCATGACCAATATGGGGATCTACTAGACCCGATTAGGGGATCAATTGTATCACTTGTCATGACACATCATGATAGGAAGGGTTCCACAGCCTACAGTCTAACACAATCACACAACCTTAATAGATTCATAAGGTTTACAAATGTTCACTCTATTATAATAACAAGAAAAAAAATATATAATCTAGTGCACACCAAATATTGTGGCACAAAGTGAGGGGTTAGAAGTAATAAAAAAAACATATATAGGGAAATTTAATTAAAGTAATTATGAGTAACACCCTAATACATAAAATATGAAATATAGTATTATTCAATCCAACACCTATGCTACTTCTATTTTCTAAAAGAGAGGAGAACAAAGTTATAATATACCTACCTAAATGTGAACTCATCAAGACTAAATCTCTCCCTTGAAAAAAGGGGCTTCATAAGAGGTTTTTATGGTTTGTAATGATCACTAAGAAAGGCCAAAGAATCCAAGACTTATCCACAAGACTAGATTCTCCAAATAAGAAACCTAAACTAGGTCTTCTCAAGTAGAATGGTAGAAGAGCATATTGTGACTAAGCACAAGAGAATAATAAATCTTGATTGCACACATGAATATTAACCAAAATTATCTTATATATATAAGAAAATCTTACCCTAAATCCTTTCAAGAATGTTGGCTATACAAGGTTGACCCAATTGACCTAGTGTGTTTTCAAGGACATTTTACCAAGTCTGAGCTAGGTCAGACAAAGGGATAACAAGCTAAGAAATTAAATAATACCCATAAAATGTACTGGGTTGACCCAATCGACTCAGTATAGTTGAAAGTCCAAAAGGAGTTTAAGATAAGAAAATGAGGAATAAAAGAGGAAAAGGCTAGAAGAATACTCAATGAAGGAGAAGTGGCTTAGGGAATGGTTTTGGAGGTCTAGTTGGATTGGTAATAATGTGGCAATAAGGGACAATAATCCTATGAAGCACCAAGGGTCTATTCACCCCTTTTTAAGTGCACCCCTTAGGGTATGCACTTAGAGAGATTGAGTCTCGATGGGTTCCTGTAAGATGTAAAGCATTATTAATCAATCAAACATTAAAAACATTATGTGTATACATATGCACCACTTGAAGGTCATCACATGTCACTAAGGTGAAATAGGGGATGGTGATTTGAAAAAGAACATAAGGACACACATAACATTGATGCTAACAAATTTACAGTATTTTAAAAGCATAAAATAACTAAAAAGAGAAACTAATCTAAAAAGTAAATAACTAAAAAGGTAAATGAAATGTGTACCTTGACTTATGTTTATCTTAGGATGGTTGTTTGATATGTTGTTAGTTTTGATTGTGGAGGGTACAGAGACTAATTTTGACAAACCCAAGAATGAAAAACTAAATAGCAAAAAAAAACACAAGAAAAGCCAAGATAGCTAGTGCTATGAGGATGGGATGTACTTGGAAAATTTGGCAAGTTGGGTGATAGTTTCTATGTTATACCAAATGACCAAGTCAAAAAATAAGAGTAAATTGAGTAACCAAAAATACAAGGCTAATAAAGACCAAAAAACTCAAATAAGCTATCCTTAAGTAAGAAAGGCAAACTTGCCAAGTCAAACCAAGGATACATGTCAAATAGGATCTAAATAAAAAATGGATAAATGGATAAAAGACTAAATAAAATGGTAAAATAACATTGATGAGTGAGCAGTAACAATCCACATCTCACTCAACAATGGAAAAAGGATGCATAAAAAGGAAAAAAACATTGTCAAGTGAGAAGTAACAAGCCAACCTCACTCAACAATGGAAAAAGGGTATGAACTCATATGTCCATAATAATAAGATTAAAAAATCATGATAAATGGTAAAAGGAAAGTAAAGTAAGTTTAGTAAATATAAAGTGATGGTGTAAATAAATAACAGAATCCATAGTTATTCAAACATGTTGTTTTGCTCTAAGGATAAATAAAATTGAAACAAAGTAGTTCCAACCTTTTTTTATATAGATGAAGAAAAAGGAATAAATAAGAAGGGAAAATAGATTTGGAATCACTATTCTTATATCAAGGGGTGAAAATGAAATGGGTGGAGGGGATAATGAAGGAAAAACCATGGTAGAGAAACTCTTTATCGAAGTCAAGACACTCAAATTAGGTTTGTCATAACAAGAGGACTTTTGACCTTAATAACTATGAAGAACTTGTCTTAGCCACACAAGTATTAGGTAAATAAATGGAGTATATAGATCATCCCATGAAGGATAAATTTATGAAAAGTAAAATGGACCTACCTCCCCATGATGTGTTCCCCATTCTTCAGCACCCCTTTTAGAGTTGTTGATCTACTTCAAAGATTGGGTACTTGAATGAGAAAGTAGGTAATACCATAGAGTTTTTTTTTTGAAATCCCCTATTCTAATCTATTGGCCTATCACACCCCAAAGGACTTTGACTCTATGTGAGGCTGACTATGGAGTTTGAGCTTCAATTGGAGATAGGAGATGTGCTTGGAATCATGTCTTTTGGTGTGAATTTGACTTTTGAGAATTGTATGTTGCATTTTAGATATCATTGCCTTTTGTTTTTAAATGACTTAGATTTTAAATTTCTTGATGGATTTTTCTATTCCTTCTCCATATAGATTTGGAAAACTAAACATGGGTGCTAGAGATGACTTTCATTTGAAAACTTGGGACAAATTTTCTAAGAGGGAGAATCTTCAAAGAACATGGGGTCTAAGAGTCTCATAAATCTAGGTGAAATAAAAGTGCTATATTGAATTTGATCTTATTTTATCCAATGAGGAGATGAAAAGAAGGGGAAATCAAGAGGAATAACACATGGAATAATTTTAATTGCTTCAAATCTTAAAAAATGTGATAAAGGGAAAAGATGAATATTATGATAGTAAAGTGTGATTCATTATCATAAGAAAGAGAGAAATAGAGGAAAACATGTTAACATAGATTGTTTGCAGATTACATCTAGAAAAAAAAAGCAAAAGCTAAAGTTTGAGAATAAGGATCGAGAACATGAAAAGATGATGATTTTATGAGGATGGTTGGGTCTTATCCATAGTATTACAAATAGAATCATAAAAGAGAGACCCACGAAGGTGCTGACAAGCAAGATAAAATCAAGGTGAGGGATCTTACTTACAAAACAAATTGACAAAGGAAAAACCCAATGGATGCCAAAACAACATTGGCAAGTAGCAATAAAAAAAAGAAAAATAAATAAAAGATGGTGGTTTGGTGAGGAATTATAAGTCTTATCCATGGTCTTATATATCAATTCACAAAAGAAAAACATAAGGGGTGTCAGGAATCTAGAACAACAAACATGCTCTGATGCCACTAGTTGGGATCTTGCTTCTCAGAAAAAGCACAGTATGATTACCAAGTATAAGCAATTGAATATGCGGAAATAACCAGAAACACAAGTAACTAGAATTCACCAATAGCACAGAATATGAGAGACAATACACTATCTTGTATTAACACTAACAGAAAAGAATACAACAAAGAGCCGCCACACTCTTTCACCTTACAGAGATTCGCCACACCTCAAGTGTTCAGTAATTCTTCTCACACACACTCTCCTACACAAAAAAGGGTCCCAACAACCAACTCACACACAGAATTGGTGTTCACCTCACCAACCAGTCAGTAATAACCCTGCCAGTACATCAAGCACTCTATAGCACTTCAAGCTGATCTCTCATGAACCTGCAACCTGCAATTCAAAGACCAAACTTACATGTAGATCCCCAATGAGCTTGCAACAACCTGCAACTCACAGATCTTACAACTAGAAGGAACTCTTCCTTTCTATCTCATGCCTTATACAATACATGCCAATGGGTCTATAAATAGATCCCTAACTCAAACAATAACTTAGACTCTTAATTTAGACAATGGTCCTCGCAGCACAAGACTCTAACTGGTCTCAACATGCAAACTCTTCGTTCACTTAACTAACTGTCCGTGAAACGAGCAGTTCTGGAACACACAGGCGACTGACGTCGGTCCCTGCTTGTCTGGTTCTGCCGACGTCGGCCGACTTCCTACCGTCGCCGGTGGCCTTCTGCACTGGTCCCTGCCGACGTCGGTCCTGATGCCGACGCCGGTTACTGTAGAACTCAGCAACCATCTGTTCCTCAGTTTGCAAAGGTTGAAGCTTTTAGCTCCACAACCTAACAATCTCCCACTTGGAGATAAACAGCTGCAACCTGTACATGTACCTGTACACCGTCTAGTTTGTTACCTTGGCTATGTATCCATCTTCAAAATCACCCTTGAAGACCAACCACCACAAAATCCGTGGTGCAAAACCTGTCATCCAAATTACCTGCCACATCCACATCTACAACCATGTAGAAATAAACCTGAACTTGCATAGCATGTGCACTTGCTACTAGTCCCTGTAAGAATCCACTGAGCTGACCTCCAATGGTTCTCTCCCGGATTGGCTCCTAACTTGTGACAACTCCCACTGCTTGGGAAAACTCAGGTTTAGTACATATCATGCACTCAACCTCATTATGTGAATCAAGACACCTGTTCATAGAACTGTCCAACCATCGGCGTGCTAACCGGTTCCACACAATCATCCTGAAACAAAGTCAACACATGACCTTCCATGTCTCTAGAACACACTCTTGCCAAAGAATCTTGCTACTCCCAGATCCTCCATGATAAACACCTGAACTAGCTTTACCTTTAGTTCAGCAATCCCTGTATATGTAACCCTGCAACAAGCACATCATACAGAAAATAGGATAGTGTAGCTAATACTATCCAACCTGGTAAAGAGAAACACAATGAACAAACCTCCATTGCCCTGCAGCTAATACAAGATCAAATACCCTGATCTTCCATCTCACGTATCTATTTCCGCTCTTCTTCATCCTTAACATCCATTCATCTTTCAGTGCTTACTTCCAGCTGGCCACACTACCCAAAACACCTGTTTGGTTCTCCTCCAAGGAATCACATCCTCATTCAAGCCTAGCTCCCACTGTTTCCTGGATCTACCTGTTCTGCTTCTTCAATAACTTCCTGGTCCTATGCCATAAGTGAGCAACAAGTAGTGTAAAGAAGGGAAATGACGAATTTAAGAACTTACTTACACCTTCAGTCCTCCATATGGGCGCTTGAGACTCCATGACAGCTTGCTGTCCACCCAAAATTCGTCTCAGTGACCGATGCTGGTCACATCTCAGTCTACAGCCGACCGATGTCGGTTCCCTGCGACTGCCTCTCCGTCGACGTCGTTTTCCCCTGGCTGACGCCGGTCTCTGTCTGCCCCGATTCACCGACGTCGGGCTGCACATAGCCGACATCGGTCCCTGTCTAGACACCGACGCCAGTTTTCCTGCTGACGTCGGTCTCTGTGTTTTTCTTGTGAGACCTGACTTTTTCCCACGAGCTCCTTTTAGATCAAACCCTTGTCCAAAACACCCTTGCTCTGCTTAGAATTCCCCTGCACCTTGTGCTGAACTCTGTCCGTCACTTTCTCCTTGAAAACCAAGGCTTTCCTGTTCTTGTCACTAACATCGGATTCCTCAAGAAATCTCACCTTTTTCTTCTGCATACAGAAACCACGATCCATGCCTTCCAAATCCGAAAGCATATCCTTTGACTCAAGAACCAGCATCTCCTTCATATCTATGTGACCAAGCCTATCAAGCCACATCTCCGAATCTACAGCTGAAGTAGATAACCCAGAAGAAGAATCAGTAAAACAAGTAGATAGATAAAGCGTACCTACTTTCTTACCTCTAGCTACAACAAGTGTACCCTTGGTAACCTTCCAAGAGTCCGCTGTGAGAGTTACTGTGCAACCCTCTTCACCCAAACTTCTAACAGAAATCAGATTCCGCTTCAAAACTGGGACATGCATGACCTCCTTTAACACCCATGTGTTACCTGTCTGCAGTTTCAGCTTCACTTTGCCTTTGCCAACAATCTGACAAGACTTACCATCCCCTACACAAATTTCTCCAAAATCTCCCTGGACATACTCATGAAAAAATTCCCTATGTGGGGATGCATGAAAAGAGGCACCAGAATCTAATACCCAAGATTCTACTTTATCCAAAGAACATACCAGAGCATCCTGTGCAATGTAACCTGCAGCATCTGCTTCTTCTTCATGTTCTTCATGCTGATCTGTACCCGATCTGCAATCTCTCTTTAAGTGCCCTTGCTTTCCACATTTCCAGCAGGTTATTCTGCCATACCTGGACTTGGATCTCTTGCCCGTCTTCGACCTTGATCTCCCACGCTCTATCTTCTCTCTTGGCCTTCCTCTTCCTTCAACACTCAAAGCATCTCCAGATGATTCACCTGTGCTTTTCCTGCGTATCTCTTCGTTCAAGATTACACTCACAATATCATCCACTTTTAAGACTTTTGAAGGAGACACAGTATTAGAAACTGCCATTACCATACCCTCCCAACTTTCAGGTAATGAACACAAGATTAAGAGAGCTCTTATTTCATCATCAAATACAATATTGACTGAACTTAACTGGTTTACCAAACCATGGAAATCACTAAGATGGCTATGAACAGATCCACCTTCCAACATTTGCAAATTAAATAAACGCTTCATAAGAAATACCTTATTCGAAGCTGAGGGTTTTTCATATAAATTTGCCAAAGATTCCATCAACTCCACCGTTGTCTTACACTGTGATAAGCTGGAAATCACAGATGATGCAAGACTCAATCTAACAGATCCCAGAGCCTTTCGATCAAGAACCTCCCATTCTTCATCTTTCATATCCAAGGGTTTGCTAGCAACCCCACCCAACGGTAAGTACAAATCTTTCTGATACAGATAGTCCTCAATCTGCATCCTCCATAATTGGTAGTTCTTGCCATTAAACTTCTCCATTCGTAGTTGACTACTTTCTGTCATTGCTCAACTCCCACTCAAACAGAACCCTGTGAGTAACCTGTAATCAAAACACACTACCCAGATCTACACCAATCTGTTAGTATCCCAACCTAAAGCTCTGATACCGATTGATGGTATCAAGCTTAAGAACCTACAACCAAGGCTCTGATACCAGTTGTCAGGAATCTAGAACAACAAACATGCTCTGATGCCACTAGTTGGGATCTTGCTTCTCAGAAAAAGCACAGTATGATTACCAAGTATAAGCAATTGAATATGCGGAAATAACCAGAAACACAAGTAACTAGAATTCACCAATAGCACAGAATATGAGAGACAATACACTATCTTGTATTAACACTAACAGAAAAGAATACAACAAAGAGCCGCCACACTCTTTCACCTTACAGAGATTCGCCACACCTCAAGTGTTCAGTAATTCTTCTCACACACACTCTCCTACACAAAAAACGGTCCCAACAACCAACTCACACACAAAATTGGTGTTCACCTCACCAACCAGTCAGTAATAACCCTGCCGGTACATCAAGCACTCTATAGCACTTCAAGCTGATCTCTCATGAACCTGCAACCTGCAATTCAAAGACCAAACTTACATGTAGATCCCCAATGAGCTTGCAACAACCTGCAACTCACAGATCTTACAACTAGAAGGAACTCTTCCTTTCTATCTCATGCCTTATACAATACATGCCAATGGGTCTATAAATAGATCCCTAACTCAAACAATAACTTAGACTCTTAATTTAGACAATGGTCCTCGCAGCACAAGACTCTAACTGGTCTCAACATGCAAACTCTTCGTTCACTTAACTAACTGTCCGTGAAACGAGCAGTTCTGGAACACACAGGCGACCGACGTCGGTCCCTGCTTGTCTGGTTCTGCCGACGTCGGCCGACTTCCTGCCGTCGCCGGTGGCCTTCTGCACTGGTCCCTGCCGACATCGGTCTTGATGCCGATGCCGGTTACTGTAGAACTCAGCAACCATCTGTTCCTCAGTTTGCAAAGGTTGAAGCTTTTAGCTCCACAACCTAACAAGGGGTGTAAAAATAAGAGAAAATTTAAGAAGATAAATATGACTATGGTATATCAAGAAACCAAAAGACCAAAAGGGAGGACTAAAAGTTTATGAAAGGAAGGAAACTGATGCAGAGGGAGAGACCCATGATTAAGTAACCTACAAAAATTGTTAGATAAATATAGATAGAAAACATGATAAGAAGTAAATGTTTAGGAAAAGTAATTTTTAAGGAATTGAGCATTGGTGGGTTTTTTGAAAACATGCTCTTCATTGGTTTGAAGATGGTAAGTGCTTGGACCAAGAATGTCTTTAACTAAATATGGGTCCTGTTGGTTAGAATTATTATCCAGTTAATACCAAATTCTTAAATATGCTTAACATTAATTATCAACCCAGGGTATGTAGGATTTTTTAGGATGTTAGCACTATATATACATTATTGATTCATAGGATAAATTAATTTCTAGTTGTAGTACAATAAAATTATACTATTTACATCATATAGATATACAAAGAAATTATTATAATAGAATGTAGAAGTTATTCACACTTATGAGTCACACATGCATCACACTTTATATATTCAACTAGTAATGAAATAAATTTATGCAACACAATTTAATCTAAGAAGGGTCAGGATCTTCACTGCAACTCCTTCTGAGGGGGCCCTCCTCGTTCAAAACTAAGTTGCAATTCTTCTTTGAGAAACTTAAAAAAGCTTCTTACAAAATCAGCCTTTTCATTACTCAAATGTGTAGCAATTAAAGATTGCTATAGTAGATTACAATTTTCAAAAATTATAATAAAATTATTTTCTACAATTCCATAATCATAAATCTAATCTATGTTCTAAAATTAAATACATAAGGAAGTTTATTAGCTTAACTAAAAACACCAAACTAAGAAAGGTACAAATACTTTGCAACTAACCCAATCAACCTTCAGGAGGTTAATAACTTAAAGTTACTTGTTTTTAGGCCTAAATGGGTAAAGGAAAATATATGAAACATTGATATTTTATTTCTTTTCTCCTTTTCATTACCCCTATCTTATTCATCCTTTGGCAGCACATCAAAGATTCACTTCATGTGAGGGGTTCATAAAGATGTTATGGAGGATCCTCTTTAATTATTTACTTTATTCCTAAGGCAATTGAATGTGTCCTTAAAATCTAATTACTTATTATCACATCAATGGTTTATTTCTATTTAGTGGTTTCACACCTCTATCCAAAAAACCTTGTGAATAACCTGCATACCCTACCATCTATTCCATCAACTGGTTGTCAAAGACTGCATACCTACAACTCAAGCCCTAGAATGGAGTTTACATCCATTGAGATCTTAAAACGTTATAGGCTAATTAATTATATCTATGGTGTACATAAAGCCCACATAAACAAGATCAATAATTTCCTTCCATGTGACTTTCATGGATAGGAGAAATAGAGTAAAGAATAGGTTTCCAACCTCATCCTATAGTCAACCAAAGTTTTACACAACTTGCAGACCTAGTGAGCTAGTTTTGGGAAACTTGAAGGTTTGAAGGTTTTTTAATCATGATCTAACTATGTGTTTTTTATAGAACACCATCATGACTTAAACAAGCTCTTTGAATCTCATTTAAGTTTGAGGAATAAGAGAGATGTCCTTTATTTTGTCTCAGACAAAGGGCACTCCATAGACTGCATAACATGTAGAACTAACACATTAGAGGTTAAAAGATGAAGTGAAAAACCAAAAATTAATTGAAAGAGGATGGTGGGGTTGGTTATAAGATGAACAAAGTTTTGGATGTCTCTGAAGTCCTAGGAAACCCTCATAAGAGTCAAACACTCAACTAGACTTAGTTAGGCCTATTAATTTTACAACTAGACCTAATCCCTACAAGGGTCTAAATTGATTCACATAACCATAGAACCTTTCCAATATAGTTTTTATCCTTCAAGAGGAGGTATAAGGTTGATCGAATCCATCAGTTTATAGGAAACCACACATAGGGGTCACTTTTGGCCTAAAACCATGATAGGGATATCTAAAATGCAGGAGAAAGCTTGATAAGCCATTTTTAAACACTCTTATCTATATGGATACCAAGCATGAGACCTAAAATAGATAGGTGTAGTTAGGGATGGTTATATACTCAATATTTGTTGAATTCATTCAAGGTTTGTATGTTAGGTTTTTATGAATCATCCCTAAAATCAAAACATTCTAAAACCCTCCTAAAACCCTCATTTTAACTCAATGGAGAAAGTATGTAAGGAGATGCAATCAGAAGGGGTAATTTCACTTGTAATTTTTTTAGACTTGTTGAAAACTCTCTTAGTTTCCTAGACATCAAATTGGTTTGTACCTTACTTGTATAGATAAGCTAAAAATAAGATTTTTTATAAGTTTTTGAGCATTCTATAGGTGTAGTAAGGGAGATATAGAATGATATTCATTGGGGAAGGTTTGTAGAGACTTATTCCCACTTCCTATGCTAATTAATAACTTTATTTATGCATGAAAGGTCCTCTAATACACCATTCATCATAGGTAGTTTTGGATAGAGAGTGAAGATGACAAGTGACTATCTAGTGAGAAGATGAGAAGTCTAATTGTGGATCCTTTTGAATTTTGATTGATGGATTAGAATACAAAGGGGTATTCAATAGGTTTATTAACACCTCTTATAATTATTTTTTTGATAAACTTCTAGTCGCTTAGGTGACAAGAGTGAAGGTCTAGGCCTAGAAGACCAATGAGTGATTACAGGCAATGAGTGCAAGTGTCATGAAGAAAGATATTAGTTAGGGAGGCATCTAGTGATTTTTAAACCTTAATTCCAACATCCATAATATATTTCATATGTTTCAATCTTTCCTAGTTTAGTTTTAGTAGTCAAGAGATGCCTCATCATGAAGGTAGTTGGAGGTTTCTATGCCAGTTTTGAAGAGTCTGTCATGTTTTAGATAGCCACATGTTCAGGAAGACCTTTATGGTATATTCTCCACTCCATTATCATACAATGTAACTAGTTTTCATGCCTTGAAATTTGTCATTAAGAACCTTGAACTTCCTTTATTTTCTTTCTTCTCACATGCTCTATAAATTCAAGCCATTTTGGATTTTGTAGAAGAATCCACACTTAGTATGGCAAAGCCCTTCTAGTTTGATATTTTATTTTACCTTTGAAATAAATATTTGTAATCTAGTTTTGAGTTCACAATCTATCTTGTCTAAGTGTGTGAAGTGGTGTATAGTGAAAGGTCAAGTGATTAGTATCTATCATTATTTTTTCTCAACTCTTCCATGTTTAATGCAAGTAATTTCCACTCTAGTATGTCACATGAATTGTATTCAAGTGATTTTTTCTATATTTAAGTGTAAGGAGTAGCCTTAATGTCTAAAATATAACCTTTGGTTCACTCACCTTGAATAGTTCAATGTATATCATCTCTATGTTTGAAATACTAATATTAGAGTAATTCAAGATTTTAGGACAAGTGTTGTGAGTCATGTTTCTTAGTGCAATTGTATGGTAGTCTAGTGGAGATATTTTTGGTGTATCACCTAATTAGATTAGTTTATTTTCATGTTACTTATATCCCTTTTCATCCAAGTAAATAATTAATGTAGGTGATAAATAAGCAAAGATAAATCTAGGGAGCTAGCCCTTAAACCTAGAGGATTACCTTTGCTATAAGGAACCCATAAGCCTAGAGGTAATCCCATATTGTCCAAATCTTAGATTAGGCTTTAAAAACCATCTCTAAGGTGTAAAATTTGGTAAAAATAGGTCTTGGACCCTATAGACAACATCTCATACATATTATGCATGAGTTGGACCTAGATAATAGACCCAAAATCATAGAGTGTTTCTTGATCCAACATGGACTAGAACAAGGCTATCACGTACAGTAGTACCCTACCATCTAACATGTAACAAAACACTCATACTATCACAAGTATAATCATATACTTCTAGATATCCAAAAATTTCACAATATATACATCCAATAAGCTCACCCTCTACATTGGGTAAATCCTATTTGATCATACTACCCACCTAGCTAGTGATAGTCTCTCCTATAGATCATTTAATGATCCCATAATCACCAGTGTCCCTCTTATAGGCATTCCAAGCAATGCATGGGCATCCTCTAATTTGATACTTGCCTCTATGGTATCCCCATCCACCACCCATCAAAAAGTGTCGATCAACTATTTCCATACTCTAAGGAACATGATAATGATATCAAAACTTAGTGGGATGCATCTCATCTCTATGATGTTTCCCAGGCCCAATGCAACCAATATCACTCTATCCACATCTATCAACCACTCTAGCAAATTAGGTAACCATGAAGCTTTGATCATTCACCAAAATCTTTGGTGCCTATAAAAAATATCAAACAATAAAGGATGTATTGGAACTCTGTGTCATTAATAATAAAAATACATTCTTTTCAACTTTCACAAAAATAAATGATTTTACTTTAATTTCAACCAAATTCACTTAACCAACTAAGTCGGCCACCTACTACTAATTTAGCCCACTATTTTTTCTTATCTTATGCTGACTAGGTTAACATGTTCAACATTTTTATTTCACTACAATGAATTTTTAGCTGATTTCCATAAATGTCTTGGTCATTTCTTGGTCTGACGCCTTTCTGCCCAATACCCCGTATGACCCCTAGTATGCCTAAACATTTTCTAGGGTTCATTTTGGTGTCTATATCTTGCCTAATCATCCAATTTCTATAAATCACTCAATTTCAAATCAAAATACTCTAAATTTTGAAAATTTTTATTACATGCTTGTGTTACACTCACTATGACCACTATGTATCCTCCCCATCTCAATTTTTGTCTCCCCACCATCCTCACTCTTTGGGTCTCTCACTTTGTCTATCAAAGCTCTATTATTCTTAGAATAATAAATAATGACAAAAGAATTATTTTTCACCCTATTTATATTTAATATTTCAAAAATTATTTACCTTTCAAATATTTACCATTAGATGTCTTATTTTTCTCATATCTTTGTCTTTACTAACTCTTTTTTAAAACCATAAAATATTCGAGAATCCTGATATCATAAATAATCTTTTCAATTATTATATGTACATGTTGTAAAATTTTCAATTTTTTCTCTTTTTTCACTAATATCTATAGGTTCACCTAATGTTCCTCACATTAGACACCTTCACTTTTATCATATTTACTTCTTTATCTACAACACTAAGGTAAGTAAAGATATGGGTTTTCAATTTTACCAATTTCAATACTAGGTCGACTAGGTGACCTTATCGACCTAACATTTTGGATGGGTTTTGTGTTAGATCTACTTATATAAAAACATTAATTTTTCCATTTCTAATAGAAGAGAAGAAGAAGTAAGATATATTTTGCATCTGCTTATCCACCATTCTACTTGAGGAACAAGCTTAGGGTTTCATACTTTCTTTGAAGATACAGATCTTGTCTTATAGAGAAGTATTTTCAATACATTTATAGGTTATGTAGCTTATAGTTTATTTACATTTTCATCCTTACATACCATAAAAACCTCTTACAAAGAACCTTGTCTAAGGGAGAGATTGAGTATTAATAGGTTTGTATTCAAAGGTAAGTATTCCTAACTTTGTTCCCCTTTTGTAAGAGTAGGTAGATATGAATTTGTACTTATCTTCCATGTATTAGGATTTTGTATATATTTATGTGAGTATATGTATTTTATGCATGTTTAATTTTATTTTTTATTACCTTCACTTTATGCCACAAGCTTTGGTTAACACTAGATTAGATTTTTCTTTACTTTTTATTAGTTTAGTGAATATGAAAACATAGGATGTAGTTAGATTTATCTCATATTTTTGCTTGATTGGAAGTTTTGGAACCCTCCCTAGAGATATTATTGTGGTAAGAGATCCCTTGATTAGGTATAGAGGATCCATATTGGTTATGACTCCAATTATATAATATATCCCCAATTAGAAGTGTAAGTAAGATTTATCTTCTCCAAGATAGGATTGATTTTTAGATCTATTGCATTTCCCATTTCATATGGATTGGTCCAAGACATTGAATGGATACATGACCACTAACTTCTTACATATGTGGTTTCCCTATAATGGATTATCCAACCAAATTTGATTGTATTATTAACCAAAATAAGGTATTTGATCACTAATTAAATTGCCATGAATGAAAAGGTTGCCTTTGTCTCTTCACATACAAGTGTATACACATTTACCACAAGACAAGAACATGCATTGTATGAACAAGAATTTGAAGATCCATATTAAATATGGACTCTTAATTTTGATGGATCATGATCAAAACAAGGTTATGGTGTTGATTTGGCCTTGATAAATCCAAATGGAAAGAAGTACCTAGCTAATTACATGTTGTAGTTTCCCTACACCAACAATAAAATAGAATATGAAGCTTTGATCATTGGTTTGTAGTTTGCATTCAAGAATAATGTTAAACTACTACAGATCTTTAGTAAATTTGAATTTTTGGTGAATCAAATCAATAATAATTATTAGTGTAATCTCACTTACCTAAATAAGTTTAAGCACAAAGTTTGGGACTTTATTGAGTCCTTTAAAGGATTCAACATCAAATCCATCCCTAGAGAGAGGAACTAGACAATTGATTCACTAGCATATAAAACCATTAATTTGACACCACTATAGGAGTAAAAAATTTATAAGTTCTTAGTGGAGTTATTCCCTTACCCATCTACCCTAGATATCGTGGACAAATTCTAGGTGTTTGAGGATGACCAATAAATAGTACAGTTCATGAGTAGCTCTAAAGCTTTTGAAGCTTAGATAATAGATGAAAAGGATGTCTAACCCATGAATGATGAATGCATGGGAGAATATGGTGTTTTAAAATTAAATGATAAATGCATCCCTCTAGGCATGGTCTCTTTAGAATGATATTTTGATCTAGACCACCAATCTCGAAAGTAGAAACCATCAAAATTAACTAAATCAACTTTTACCAAAGCTAATTTGAGCACTAAACAAACCCTCAATAGAGGAATGTTGGTGTAAGTTTTACTTAAATTAAGAAATAAAAGTTGAAAGACCTACTATAATAATATAAAGATGTGATAGTCTAGACATATAAGGACCTGAAAGTCTTTGATCCCAAAGTCATTAATCATAATATCCTATTAAAGCCATATCATAAGCCCTTTAGGTAGAGATAGAGGCCAATAAAAATAATTTTAAAACCTCTTATTCAAATGTAATTGTAGAATCTATTGGAGGCCTAAATGTTTTTCCCAATTAGGCACTCTACGTGGGTAGTGAATTTAATACAAGTCAAGAAAAATATTGAATAAATCAGACTCTATATCAATTTTAGTAACCTAAATAGAGTAATAGATAAAAATAATGTTTCCTTACCCTCAATATATGAGGTAATTTAAATGGTAATTGGATCATATATGATGTCCTTCTTAGATGGATTCTCTAGATATAATCAGGTATTAGTAGACGTAGAGGATTGGATGAAGACTACCTTCAGTATGAAGTGGGAAAATTTTACATATAAGAGGATGTTGTTTAACCTAATTAATGTAGGAGTAACCTTTTAGAGAGTTATAGACTTTGATTTCCAAGGGTTGTATGCAAGTGCATCATCATAGACATGGAAGATTTCATTATGTTCTCTAAAATTAGATATGATCACGTAGACTATAACTGAAAGGTGTTTGGTAGATGTATAAGGTATGGAGTGTCATTTAACCCAAAGAAAAATATCTTTGGAATTACTAAATGGAAACTATTAGGCCATGTCATCACCAAAGATGGGATCTTCATTGAACCTAATTAGGTGTAGACCATATCCAAGTTGACACTTCCTAGTAGCAACAAGGAACTTAAGTCCTTATTTGGTAAGATAAAATTTGTGCAAAAATTTCATTTCTCAATTTTTAGAGAGTGTCAAGACATTAAATTATATGCTAAATAAATATGCTAAGATAGAATGGATGACAGAAGCCCAAAGAGATTTTTAATACATCAAAACTACCATTGTTCAAGCTCTAGTTGTGATTATCTAGATTACAATAAGGATTCATTTCTCTATTCATTTGCTTCAAAACATATTATGGTTTCTATGCTTACCCAAGAGTTAGAAAATAATTAACATCCCATTGCCTTCATGAGTACCAATCTTAAGGATGTTGAGTTAAAGTACTCTATGCTATACAAGTAGATTTATGGCATCATTAAAGTTATAAAAAAAATTAGGCACTATATTATATGAAATAAAACATATCCCATCATTCCCTATCCTTTTGTCAAGATCATGCTTGGACATAATGAACTAGGTGAAATAAGAGGCAAATGGATGGCCAAGCTCTAGGAAGTTAATATTGAAATAAGGCTACATAAAATAGTTAAAGGTGAGGGGATTATTTAATCAATGACTGAGACTAATCCATGAATTAATATTAAACACATTAATGAGACTAAAGTAATTGGTGGTGAGTGGTATGCTCAAATCATCTATTAATTTCTCATAGATATGTTTCCTCCTAAATTAAATAGAGAGAAAAGATGAGAACTTAAACTCAAATCAACTCATTTCATGATCAAAAAAGGAGTCTTGTATATAAATAACTATGAAGGCATCTATCTAAGATGCATTTCAAAATATGAGGCTATGAACATCCTAAACAACATGAATCAAAAGATAGGTAGTGGGAATCCCTCAAGAAATGTAATAGCTCATAAGGTTTTGAGGATGGGATACTATTGGCCTATAATATTCAAAGATGCCCATAATCATGCCAAGACATACCATAAATACCAAATATTTAGGAAGAGAGAAGTAAATACTACCATGCCCTTGCAACTAATCATTAAGGTACATTCATTTGCCTAATTGGGGATTCATTTTATTGGTATAATAAACCCAAACTCTTTAGTAGGACACAAGTTTATCCTCATATCTATTGACTATTATACCAGGTGGATATAATATATAGTCACTAAGAATTTCAAAATAAGTGATGTCATCAAGTTTCTTGAAGAAAATATATTGACTAGGTTTGGCACTCCCATTTCCCTAGTTTGTGATAGTGGTCCAATTTTCAATATTTTGAATTTATAAAATGGGCCTATGACAATAAAATCATAATCAAGTTTTATTTAAACTAATACCCATAAATAAATGGACAAGTTGAATTAACCAATAAGAATTTGATGGAGGCCATTAAGAAATCAACACAAGATAAATCAAAACCTATTTTATAATCAATTTCCCTTAACCCAAGATCTATCTAATTAGCACTTTGGATTCTTGAATAATTTTACACCTAACTAGCAAATCCTAAATCAATCATTGATATTATTTAATATTTTTACAACATAGGCTACCAATTCTAATTCCATAAAAATAGAGTTGGAATCAATTTATGGGATGGTCCAAAAATTGGGCAATGAGTTTCTAAACTTGAAAAAATGTATGGGTAACATTGGAGGACATAATACCAATAAAATCTTTGGGTTATATAAATGGAAAATATCTTTCAACAAGTTTGGAAATAATCAATAACAACAAGTCCCATCCAAAAGGATGTCAGAGATCAACATTATGTAAGCATCCCTTCCTAATCAGTGTAGGGTTTATAGCATTATGTAACATGGTGATATTAACCACATAGATTTCTACTTAGCCTTCAAGATCTTTTAGAAGGAGATAGATAGGAAAGAAGGCTCTAGGCATCAAATATAACATTTTTCCCCTATTGATTTAGGGAAATCTAGTACATAATGGTCTTTGATACCTATGATATCCAATTTCCATAGGAATATGATAGTGAACCAAAGGATAAAATGGATGAGATCCATGAATTCCAATATCTCAAAATGAATAACTAAAATCTAATGTGCAAGAAACTAATTACCACTTCAACACTATCAAACAATAATGCTAATACTCCTCTAAATGTTTGAGCCAAAAATAACCCACCTCCCCCTAGGAGATATGAGCAGTTACAAAACACAAACCCATAAAGCAAGGTGGGCTATAAATTTTTTGAATACATGAAGAAGATCAAATCCAATATTACCTTGTATGAACTAGATCAGATCACCAAATAAAGGGAATTATTGCTAAAGGCCCTAATAGAGAGATCCTCTACATTGGATAAATAGAAATCTATGCATACCAATGTAATGGTGTTTAAATATAAACCTAAATTACCACCATTTATCTTGACTATATAAATATTTATAAATAATGTACACAACTACTTTGTTTACTCAGGTTCCTTGAATAATGTGATATTGATAACTATATGCCATAAGTTAGATTTGACTCCTAATAATTCAAAGAGATTGGTCTTATCATTGGGAAAGTATTCAATCCTATATGTCATAGAATTAACAAACATGAAAATTAAATTTGAATTTGAGCCATGTGTGTATTAGACCATTGACATCTTGGCCATTGATATTCTAGAAGCCTATAGGTTGTTACTAAGCTATGATTATGTATACACATAATATTTCAAACTTTATTAGTTTTTGATGCTCTTTATCTTGTATGAACCCATCAAGTTTCAGTCCCTCTGAGTTCACACCCTAAATGGTGTATGGGGAAATGGGTTGGTATACCATTGGTGGTTCATATTATTATTGTCCCTTTTTACCACTTGTTATTTACACACTTGTCTCCTAAAAACCATACCCCTAAGCTATGCCTCCTATTTTTTACCCTCCTATAGTATTTTAGCATCTTCATTATCCCTTTCCCTAACCTAAACCATTTTTTAGAAGTTTACATAACATATTAAACCACATTAACCTTGTATTGTTATTTACAAATCCTACTTAGAACTAGGTTAGCCCCTAGTCGACTAAGTTCATAACCTAGTTAGTTTTTGCTAATTTAAATACTAGGTCAATTGGGTTGACCTTATCAACCTAAATGTTTAGAAAGGTTTAGGGTTAGACCCACCTATGTAAACAAATTCATTTTTCCATTTCTAAGATATGAGAAGTAAGATATACTATGCATCTACTTATCCACCATTATACGTGAGGATCAAGCTTAGGGTTTCATACTTTCTTTGAAGATACAAATCTTGTCTTATGGAGAAGTATTTTGGATGCATTGATAGATTGTGTATCATAAAGATAATTTATCCTTGTCATCCTTACATACCACAATAACCTCTTGCAAATTACCTTGACCAAGGGAGAGATTGAGGCTCGATAGATCTGTCTTCGAAGGTAAGTATTCCTAGATTTGATCTTCTTTTATAAGAGTATATAGATATGCATTTATAATTATCTTCCATGTATTAGGATTATATATACATTGATGTGAGTATTTATTCTATGAATTATTACTTTTAATGTTTATTACCCCCACTTTGTGTCACAAGCTTTGGTGAGCATTAGATTAGATTTTACTTTACTTGTTAATAGTTTAGTGAATATGCAAACATAGGACCTAGTTAAGGTTATTGCATAGTTTTATTGACTAGAGGATTTAGAACCCTCCCTAGTGATATTATTATGGTAATATATCCCTTAATTGGGTCTATTAGATCCATATTGGTCATAACCCTAATTATCTAATGTATTCCTAATCAAAAGTGTAGGTAGGATTTATCTTCTTCAAGATAAGATTGATTTGTAGATCTGTTGCATTTCCCATTGTATACATTTTGGTGAACCCAACATGAATCTATCCCTTGTAGTTTTTATTTTATTCTTTTATTTTTATCATTTTATTATTTTTCTATATTTGTGATACTATGTTAAACCAACTAGTATAGTTCTAACTTTTGTGCATAGGTTTAAAACACAATCATATGAAAATGAATTTGTTCTTTCTATGTGAGTATTCATAAAATATAGGTTATTATATTGGATAGGTCAACATATTACTATTGTTTATTACTAGATAACAAACAATGTCGAATAGGTTGACCTAGTCTTTTAGTCAGCTTCCAGATCAACAAATTAGGTTGAATAGGTTGACTTAGTCCTTCTATCAACATCTAGATCAACAAACTAGGTCAAATAGGTTGACTTAGTCTCTTAGTTAGCATCTAGATCAATAAAATAAGTTGAATAGGTCAACTTAGTAATCTTATCTTGCTTTAACACATAAGATTTTGTAGAACTGGGTTAAACCAATCAACTAAGTCTTTAGAATTTGGAAGTAGCATTCAAAGCACTCTTAAAAAAAATTAAAGTCCTAATCATATTCCAACTCACCAAGGTTCTTATCATTCTCTCTTATTTAATTCATTACTCCATTATAGTTCTATTTTGTGCAAGTTTGAAATCTTCAAAATTGCAACCCTACAACAAACTAAGTCAACCTAATTTTTTAGTTCTGTAGCCTATCTTTTATCTAAAAGACTGAGTCAACCTGGTCAACTCTATTCTTAAATACATTTAATTACATATAATAATAGTGAACCAGTAAACTTTTTTACATACTAATTGCATATAGAATCATCTAAACTAACTTTGTACCATTCTTATTTCGAAAACTAATAACTATTTACTAGTAATTAATTCACACTTTCACTTTCAATTGTTTGCATTCTTAGAGTATCTCACAGTCTAATTAGGTGGTTTTTCAAATTAACATTTAGTTACACTATTTTTATCTTTTTTACACACTACAAAATCACATAATATTTAAAATGTATTTAACATTTATTTTCCCAAGGCCTACCTACTTAGATTTCATCACCAAGGGGGAAGCCAACTTGGTTTTCTAGCCAAGAATAAATATATGGTTAATAGTAGATATTGTCAAAGCACCTGACACCCTTATCATTTTAGGATTATGAAGTGAGAGGGTCAACCCCAATACCAAGTTAATACCATTGCCAACATAGATCCCTTTTCTCCCAAATGTCTTGAAACCATCCATAGATTGCTTTTTATTTCCCTATTTTCAGCCAACTTCCCTATCACACCTAAAACAACACTTTATAATAATATAATAACACTCAGAATGACCACTTAATTAACATTTAGTTTTCAATTTATTGCTTTGTCTATGATCATTATGTGTTGTATTATAAAAACTTGCATTAGCTAGTGTTGGTGCAAGGTTTTGTTTTGTGTGCCCCAATTAAATCACTCACATTATAAACACTATAAATTTGCATACCATGACTCTAAGTGTTTAAGTACCCCTTAACCACATTAAGACCCCCTTGGGACCAACCTAATATTATAACCCCTAACTAAGCTTACCCATAGTTAGTTTAACTTAACTAACTTAACCTAACATTTTACCCCTTTTTACCCTTTACCCTCAACCATTGATAGTCAAACTGACCATCGATGGTTACCCTGACTGTCAATAGTTAGAGTCCACATCTTTAACCAAGATCATGAAAAATACCCACCATGATTTTATAAATATAAGTTGTCTAAATCTTATTGCAAGCTATTGCATGAATGATTTATAATTAGATAGCCTAGTTGAACCTTCACTTCCACCTCTTGTTTGTGCCTATAAGAAGAGAGGAGACTAAAGGTGAAATCCATCTACAATTTTTATGAAGAGCTTAGTGCATATAGGAGTTTCTTTATTTTAGGTCAATCACCATCAACAATCCAACAATCATATTAGAGTGTCAATTTGTTGTCTCTCCACTAAGTTTTTGGGTATCGTTACTTTGTCAGAATCAAGCTAGATTCCACTAATAGGTGAACTAGCTCAACCATCCACCCAATTGACTTTTGGTAAGATAAGTAATTATTTCTCAGTATTCATTTAATTTATTTCTATTTCATAATAAACCTAGGTCTTACTTATCTCTCAAAATATATCTTTTGGATCTCACCAGTCAACCTTTTTATCAACCTAGATCCATACATAGTAACCATTGATGGTTGAATCAACTATCAATGGTCTGTCCAACTGCTAATGGTTAACTTGACCATTGAAAAACACCTGAACCATTGATAGTCAGCCCAACCACAAATACTCACTATGGCAATGAAAAATAACAAGTTGTTTTCACCTATCTACACCCAATCAAACCTAATTTTCTATGTTCTTACCTATTCAAAGACCCCTTTATAATTTTTTGAAGTAGACCCCAAATCATTAGCACTAGAATTATTTAGTATATCATTAATTTAATCATTTTTAGTCTATTTTCTAAGCAAGAATTCTTGTGTTTAATTTTAGTACCCTTTTGATTATTGATGTAAGGATGTTTTACTTTGTTTATAATCTTAATTGTTTAAAACTTGTAGATTGGTAGCCCTTAATGAAGATCTCACTTCTAGGATCTAGCTAGCACTAGGCAATCCACTCAACTATTTTTCTAACAAATAACTTGGCTTTAGTGATTTATTATCAATAAGTCATCCTCCCAAGCCAAAGAGGAGCTCTTCACAGTCTTCTAATTTCAACATGAACATAATAAAATAGGTTTTTCAACCATACATGTGCTTAGTTTCTTCTTTTACCTCTTTCCAATAATAAGCAAAAAATCATTAAAACATTCTAGCATGCCTGGTGGGACCCTTGTGTCTCTACTTGGGTTTTTGTTTTCTTGCATTCTCTCTCTCTATTCTATGTTCATTAAAAAAATCAAAAGTTTAATTTGGGCTTAAAATCAAGTGCATATATCAACTTCCTAAAATTTTAGTTCACATAGCTTAACTTCAAAGGAAACGTAATCTATTATAGCTTCACTCTCTATTTCACACACTAAACTAAACCACTTTCAACAATTAAACATCAAGCATACTTGAGATAAGGCTTGACTAGGATTTCATCACCTAGTGGTTACCTCACCCTTTCCTAGTGATCCTACTTGGAGGTCATTACCAAGGGGAGAACCAACTCAGCTCTCTAGTTGAGTATAATCTCTGCATATCAATATATATTGAATAAACACCTAACACCCTTATCACTATAGTGTGTGAAGTGAGGGGTTAGGTCCCAATACCAAGCCATGTATTGATTCCAATATAGATTCTTTTTTAGCACCTAAACACAACCTGAAACTAACCATAGACTTCCTTTTCAATACCCAATCTACAAAACAATCTTTGTCAAATGTTTTCTTAAGGCATAAGTCAAAAGTGAGATTAATTAAAACTCTAGGGCTTAACATATCTTTTAGAGTGTGGTTTGATCTTTTATTATCTTCTCTTTGTTTTAGTAGTGAGGTTGTTTGTTCTTTCTATCTCCTTTATCTCATATGGTTCTCACTCACTAGCTGCGAAGAGACCTTGCAGAGCAAAACCCATCACCAATCCAACCTACCTATTCTACCTCTTCATGCAGAGACTATGTTTTTGAACTAGTAGACTCTTGTCATCCCTCAGTAAGTCCTAACTTCCCTTAGGAAGTTCCTCAAGGAGATACAAATTTTTCTAATTTCCTAGATAACAATCCCATGGCCTTGTAACATTATATTACAACCACGTCTTACCATATCCAAACTTTGGCTTCATCCATAGATTTACCTTTTGGCATGCCTATTCATCTCATGGTGAGTACCTCCATTACCATGGTTACCACCCAATAATTGACTACCCAAGCTTCCTCATCAACCAACAACCCTTTTGAGACTATCGTTGAGAACCAACCAACTCAAACTACCATTGCCCTTATACCTTCTACTCCTACCAACCACTCTTATGTAATAAGAGTGCATAGCTCTAGCACTACCAACCCTCCTTTAAATACTTCCAACCCATCAACCACTACTTCACTTCAAATCTTTATGGTGTCCATACCTTCTACCTTACCACCAATTATCACAAGGGTTACCACCCTTCCATTAATCACCAACCCAACTACTACTCCTATCCAGCAAGTACCCCTTAGACCAACCTTTGGCTAAAATTCCTAATCTATAAGGGAATGTACCCAACCACCTAACTCTACCTACCCTTATGTATCCTCCACCCAATCATTGACATATACTTACCCATATGTGGCAGCCTCTCAACCTTTTATCCACGATCATCATGTCTCCCAACCATTGTAGTAATATGCATCTTATAACCCTTCAGGTGCATAACCCCAAGTGGAGCTATTGAAGATTATTATGGACAAGATGAACACCTTGGAGTAATCCATTTCAATTGCTCACAACATCTTATCATATGACCAAATTTGTAATGAGCCCATCCATTCATCTATACCTATTAGGCCATGTCCTCCCTAATGGGAACCTCCCAAATTCTCTAAATTTTAAAATTAAGGAGGATCCCCAATAGCACCTTAGGGCATTTGGGAATTGTTACTATCTCATCACCTATGATGATGTACTTATTTTTTTCACCTTCCCCATGTCCCTATCTATTTTGATATTGGATTGGTATAGTGTCATACATAAACACTCCCTTTTCTCTTTCCCCCAACTAACTCAAACCTTCTTGGATCACTTTTCAATCAATATCTCCAAGAAAGTTTCTATCACCAACCTCTACTCTATCTGGTAGTTTGAGGATGAATCCATTATCAATTTTATGGCTCATTGGAAGAGCTTTATTAACCAACTTTCTTATTCATTACCTCAACCTGAAATCATATAATTCTTTGTTTAGGCATATGCTAAGCATGTCTAAAGCTTTTGAACCTTCGATGAAGCTTTTAGAATGGTGCATAATTTATAAAATCAAGCCATTGATGAAGGAAAGCTAAAGCTCAAAAACAAGAATTCAACCTATAAAACGAATGAGGTTTCCTCTTCTAACTCAAGAAACCAGTCCAATACTAAAACCAAGACAAAGGGAAGCATGAATATGAAAGTCCTAAAAGATTCTCTTCCACCTTTCATCAACTAATCTAACTCCTTTAGTTCTTCAAAGCAAAACATGAGGAGCCAAACCCGAAACAACCAAAAGTAGTTCACTCCACTAAGAGAATCCTATGCATATATATTGGTAAAGTTATTAAAAGCCAATATCATCCAAATTCTTCCTATCAAACCACCCTAGTAATTTAACTCTTCTCACCCTGCACTTAGTTGGTACAATGAGATAACCTATCTACCTTTCATCAAGTTATAGGACATGACATTAGTAGGTGTAACACCTTCAAGAGCCTTGTCTAATCCCTCATTGATAAGGGGGAGCATATAGTAGATAACCCTAATACACCATCAAACCAAGCCCTTAATATATTTAGGTAACCCTTCTCAAACCATGCTCTTACCAAGAATGAGAGAAACAATGTCGAGTGATCTCATGATACCCATATAGTTAACATTGTCTTTGACACACTCATTGTTGAACCATCTAGTATCTAATATTTTGATTCTCCACCATCTATTGAGATAGTGGACTCACCTTCCCTTCCTTTAGACACTCAAACTGAGCTAATACCATCCTCTCTCCCTCCACTTATTGAGGTAGTGGAGCCACTAGCCTCCTTTTCAACTAATATACCAGAACAACCAACCATCACCAAATCACCTTCACCTTTAACTACCAACCAAAACACTCTCCCTTTAGAAACCATTTTTGAGGAGAAAATACCTATATATACTCCTCTAGAGGAGTCACCCATCTGAGCCTCACATCTTTTGATTGAGGAAAAGGATGAGGTTACCATCCCTATGTTTCCATTTAGGGGCTTATCTTTTAGGTATACTATTCAGGGAATCAAACCAACCTACCAACCATTCTCTAGGCTAGTGAAAAAACTAGAATTTATATCCAACTCTGACATAGATCAAGCCACCTTCTATAAATAATTAGGGCTACCTTATATCACCAATAAAGATCTTTCAATCATACATTTAGTAGACCAACCCACCACTTCCACTATTCAAACTCTGAATTTATCAACCATACCCATAACAACTCTTACCAATCCAACAAACCCACATCCACCCAAGGCACCTAGACCCCAAGCAACCAAGTCACCTTCTCACACCAAACCGACCAAACCAATCAACAACCTTGGTATCCTTCTTACACTGAGCCTTAGTAATGTATATTTGAAAGTGGACCTAAACCCCTCGATCCCACAACCAAACACTATACCAAAGAAACCAAAGAGGTGAAATCACACAAAGGTCAAAAGGCCTAAATTTTACCTCCATCAACCTTACCCTCCATTTTGGGGCCTCATCCCTCTACCTTGAGTAAGAAGCCAATTACCTCTACTAAAACCCCATCACCTCTTTTGGTTACACCTTCACAGTTACTCTCTGATACACCTCTTTTCACCATGCCAATAATACCCAAGCTACCTACCTTATGATATTCCACCTCTAAATCATCAAATTCCTTTCTTAAACTGAAGCCATCAACTAAGCACACCACCCTACCCAAAATGAATACCATTAAACCTATTTCCAAGCAACCTCCTACCTCAACCATCAAAATAAAAACCATTAAACCTTTATCACCTTTAGTCGAGACATACTCAACCATTCTCTATAGGTTATTACAAACCTCTTGTTTATCCCTACCTCCCATCAGACCCTTTGACCCTCTAACTTCTAAACTCATCTGGTATAATGACCACCATATGTGTTCATATCATAGGACACTCGACCATGATATGGAGAATTGCAAAGCTCTCCAAACCATCATCTACTAACATTATGATGAGGATGATCTATTAATAGATAAACCTCCCATGGAACCCATACTAATCCTAACAACAATAATACTTACCCAATGTTCACCTATTCCTCCACTCTCACCTAAGAGTGAAGATGAATTTGACCAATCCTCTAGCTCAACCTCTCTTTCTATCCATACTATCAATGTGGTCACAAGAGCATAAAAGAAAGATATGGGGAAGGAAAAGTTTCCATTCCTTGGATATACCTCTCCTCAAATGATCTGAAAACTAAAAATGCAAGTGTGGCAAATTCAAACAACTCACTTTTGCATTTAAAAGATCTTTCTATTTTCTGACTTTTTCTTTAAATTTTGAATAAAGAAATTATAACCATAATTAAAAATGAAGATCAAAATTATAAAATAGTAGATAAAAATCAAAAGAAATCACCAACAAATTGATACCTTACAAAGCATTAATTAATCTCTGACCTTCTTAATTCTCTACACACAGTCGGTTGTCTAATACCCTTCAAGTGGAAATTCGCCCCTCTTATATCACTTCCAAGCCCGTGGCTCAAGTGGTCAAGGGCTTATCCTTTTAGATGAGAGGTCTTGGGTTCACAGTGTTGGCCTTCCTTTTGGGGCACTTTTGTCTTATCTATTTATCCCACATTTAAGAGTTTGCAACTGTTTACATGCCTTTTAAGGCTTGGTGGCCCCCATATTGAATGCCAACATCCCTTTTTGGAGGGAGACTTAGGTGTTAAAGATAATATTGGCACCTAATTTAGGCTGCCATTGGAAAGCATGTGAGCACATGGTTTTGGTGTGTTGTCAAGTGATCTTGGCGTGTTGGTAAGTGATCTTGACGTGTTGGCAAGTGGTCTTGATATATTGCATGGCAAGCTATGAAAAGTCTTATTCAAAATAGAAAATAATTATCCCACATTGGTGGGGTTCGAGTAGCCTTGGTAACATAAATATAATGTTGTAAACAATGAAATATGAAGTATAAGAGGCCAAGTCACCCCTTTACAAGAGTGTGTCGACCCTCACTGAGGGCCCCCAGCAAGCAAATAACGGGGCCCATAGATGCTCATATGACTGCTTGTCGAAGACTGGAGGCTAAAAACAAACACCAAACTAATTTTTTTACACCAGTTCATTTTTCCATGTGGTAAATGGTTATTCAACCACTTGGCATGTTTAAACAGTGCCACATCACTTTTTGACACCTATTAATTAACTATCACAAGAATACTTTAGTAGGCTTTATCTCAAGCATCTAGACTCCATTTTGAATTATGGAAGAAGCATCGTCAAGCTCTCGACAAACTCTATGATGTGAAAGTGGTTTGAATATAATTTGAAGACTTTCAAAATTAGAATGGTACATGGATCCACCTAGATCACTCCTCCCCACTGGGAACTTTTGGACCTCCAAAAGTTGAAATTAATTGGTAATGAGGTGAGGGTATTTCTCCCTCACCCTTCCAACTTCCATCCATTTGGCCTTGTTTAGGTGCATCCCTTTTAAACCAACATAAAGATATTCAACATCACCTCTTCGTGAAGTCTCCACATTCCTATCAAGAATAGTATCTTCCTACAATTTTGTTAGATATTTAGGAGCAAAATCATGAACAGAGGAATGGATACACTTTCATCATGATCAATAATCATTGGAGGCTCATATAATTTCAGATTTTCCACATTTAAAATTGAATAAATTTGCATGTAAGATGGTAAATCTAATCATAAAGCATTTGTACCAATTTTTTCCATAATCTGAAAAGGACCATACCAGATTGGTTTCAAATTTTTACCTTCACCTGTCAGTCTTTCCTTACTGATGTGAAGCCATACCATATCACCTACAACAAATTGGTATTCAACATGATGTTTGTCATGTCTGGCTTTATACTTGGCTTGACTTTTCTCCAATTGAGTATGAATAGTTTGATGTATGAGCTGTATTTATTCAATGAACTTCTTAGGTTGAATGGCTTCTTTTGGTTCACCAATAGCTATATCCTATCCATAGCAAACATCTAGAGGAGATTTAGGCAAGTATCCATAACAAACTTCAAATGGATATTTCATAGTAGAAGAATGAAGTACCTAGTTATATGCATGTTGTATTTAACATAGTTGTTCATCCCATAACTTTGGATGTTTATTACTATAACCCCAAAGCAAATGTACCACAGTTCAGTTCACAACCTCTGTTTGCCCATAAGTTTGTGGATGAAATGCAGTGCTCTTTTTTAATTTAGTGTCCATTATTCCCCACAAAGTTGACCAAAACTCCCCAATAAATTGAGAATCCCAATAAAAAATGATTGAAGTAGGCAAACCAAAATGAACCCATACATGTTTAAAGAACAAGTGTGCAGTGCCTTCCCCAGTAATTATCTTAGTGCAAGGAATCAAAACACACATCTTGCTAAATCTATCCACAACCACAAATAAATAGTCATGTTTTCTTTGTGTCATAGGCAAACCCCCAAAAAAGTCCATAAAATACTTTCCCATGGGTGAGTAGGAATAGGCAGAGAAGTGTAAAGTCCTAGTTTCCTATTACTAGGTTTGCTTGTGGCACAAAGAGTACATCCCTTAATATATTTGGCAACCATTTCCTACATACATGGTTAATAACAATACATTTTCAAATGTGCAACCATTTTAACAACTCTAAAATGACCAGAAATAAGAGAAATATGTGCTTCTCTAATGATGTGCACCCTCTCATTTTGAGGTATACAAAGTTTACCCAAATGATACAAAAGATCATTGTGTATATGATAGTCCAATTCTTCTACTTGTCTACTACTCATCAAGTTTTTATAGACATCCTAAAAATCAAGATCATTAACATATTGTTCTTTATAACTTTCATGAGACAAAGAACCATGTTGTAAAAGAATAGATGCAACAACCATAAGAGGCCTATTTAGCATATTTGCAACCTTATTCTGAATACCTTTTTAATACTTAATCACAAGATGAAATTGTTGTAAGAAACCCATCCAACAAAAATGTCTAGACTGTTGTAGCTTAGTTTGTGATTGGAGATATTGTCAGGGCTAATGATCTATATGTATTATTGTTTCTTTGCCCATTAAGTAATGTTTCCATTTTTTAACACTTTGAACCAAGGCATACAATTCCTTATCATAAGTGGGATATTTTCTTACTGCACTTGTGAAAGTTTTAGAATGATAGCAAACTGGTTTCTTACCTTGCCTTAAAATGGCTCCCATAGCATACTCACTTGCATCTGTCTCGATCTCAAATGGTTGTTTTATATCAGGAAGTGCCAAGACTAGAGCAATACTTATCTTTACTTTCAAAGTGTCAAAGGCTTTTTGATGTTTGTCTCACTGAAAGACCTATTTCACACTTGTCAAAGAATGCAAAGGTGATGTAATATATGAAAATTGAGCAATAAACTTTCTCCAAAATTGTAATGCAATAAGAAAACTTCTAACCTCAGTTGTATTAGTGGGTGTAGGCCAGTTAATAATGACTGCCACTTTTTTATGATCTATTTTCAATTCACCATGTCCTACAATGTAACCCAAGTATATCAAAGAGGTCTTGCCAAATTCACATTTTGACATTTTTAAATAAAGTTTTTCCCTTTGTAATGCATCCATGACTTTCTTAATATGAAGCACATGCTCTTCCCAAGACATTCTAAAAATCAATATACCATCTAAGTATACTATAACAAAATCATCAAGGAACTATCTAAAAACATCATTCATCAATCTCATGAATGTAGCCGAGGCATTACACACCCCAAAAGACATAACAAGCCATTCAAACAATCCCTGTTTTGTTTTGAAGGTGGTTTTCCACACATCACCTTCACTAATTCTTACTTGATGATACCACTTCTCAAATCTAACTTAGTGAATTAAATAGCATGTTTTAATTAATCCAATAAATCATCAATACGAGGAAGAGGGTAACGATTCTTAATAGTAATTTTGTTTAAGGCATGATAATCAACACACATTTGCCAAGTGCCATCTTTCTTTGGCACCAAAATAATGGGCGAACAAATAAGAGATGAACTTGGATGAATAATACCTCTATCTAATAAATCCATTACCTATTTTTTGATTTCCTCATTTTCCACCACTGATAACCTATACATGCCAATGTTAGCGAGAGGAGAATCCTGCAATAACTGAATTTCATGTTGAACTCCCCTTTCAGGGGGCAAACCCTTAGGATCTTGAAATACATCATCATAAGTAGAAATGATTTCAACCAATTCATTCTTGTGTTTAGGATCACAATTTTCTAAAGCCTGAGAATATTCTTTTTCCTTAGACTTAATCAACATGAGACAAAAAGTCTTGCTTGAATTAACTAGTCTTTTCATTTGCCCTGCTGTAACTAAAGAAAGACTCATTTTAATGTAATGTACTCTGACTATATATACAATGCCATCCTTAACAAGCAAGTACTTATTCTCCTCTTTATAAAAGATTGATTTTCTATCATAAAGATATGGGCTTCCTAAAATAATCCCACATATGTCCAATGGGACAACATCCAACTCAACCTCATCTACGAACTTGGATGTAATGGCAAACCTTAGTCTACAAGTTTGTGAAACTTGTAGCTTTGCATTGTCACACACCCAACCTAGTGGATAAGGCTTCAGATGGGGATTAGTTTGTAAGCCTAACTTCTTAACAACCTCTTCAAAAATTAAATTTGCTTGTGAACCACTATCAAATAGAGTGTCAATCTTAGTATGTTTTGAAACAACTCTAATGTGGAATAATTCATTTCTTTTCTTATCAACCTGCATAAAATTCTATTTAGAAGAAGATGCATAATTTGATGACTTAGTGCTAGAAACTAAAAGAGAAGAATCATTATGCAATCCCATAGCTATGATCTTAGTTTCATCACCTAAACCTGAACCTAAGTCCTAAACCATAGCATTAGTCTTCTTTTCTTTCTTTTGAAACCTTTTAGGCCTTAACTCAGGGTGTAGTTTCCAACACTTAGACTCATCATGATTTTTCTTACAATGATTACAAAATGGTTTTCCTTATTTTTTAACAGTAAAAGTGGATTTCTATTTACCCTTTCCTGATGAACTTTCCCCTTTGGATTGCTTAACATTAGATTGCTTACTTTTAACTTTAGGAAGAGATTCTTTTGATTATTTTCCTCTAGTCTCTAAATGAGTGGCTTGTACACATATTACATCTAAATTAGTGGGATTGAACATAAGAATCATATGTTTTAAGTAACTATGTAGCCCACCTATATATTTTAGTAGTGTTTCTTGTGTGTAAAGAGGAACATTCAAAAGTAAAGCTTTTTTACTAAATCCTTGTGTATAATCTTGAACATTTTGGCCTCTTCCTTGTCTAAAACTTTTCCAATCCATCATGGTTTGTTGCATATAGCCTAAAGGATAAAATTGCTTTTTGAGTTCTTCAACAAATTCATTCCAAGCAGAAATCGAGTTACCTTTTTGAAGTTTGATTTCCTTCAACTTACTCTCCCACCATATGAGAGCTGTGCCTCCCATACGAAGAGTAGCCAAATGAATTTTTGATTCATCCCCTGTAATCTTTTGGACCCTGCAGTAAAATTATATCTGCTTGATCCAATTATCCAATTTTTTGGCATTAACTTCACCATTAAACATTGGTAATTCAAACTTACTATCCAAGTTAAGTGAAGGGAGAGATTCCACAATTTTTTTACCGTCACTCAATGAAGAAGGGTTTTTGGTTTCCTTACCTTTAGATTCTTGTGAATCACCTTTCTCATTCTCAGATTTCTTTTGTTTGTCATGGTATAATTCCTCAACCATGCTTCTCATATCCATGAAAGCTTGGTGGAAAGCTTATTCAGATTCCATCTCTTCTCTGGCCATCCTTAAAGCACACCTTGAGCCAATCTCCAGATTATACTCAGCGAGTTTTCCTTCACCCTTTTGGGATTTATACCTTGTCAACATACACTAGAAATCATTGTTAAATAACAACCACTCTGATACCAAAATTTTGATCTGAATACTGAAAATGCAAGTGTTGAAAATTTGAACAACTCATTTTTTCATTTAAAAGATCTTTCTATTTTCTAACTTTTTATTTAACTTTTGAATAAAGAAATTATAACCAGAATTAAAAATGAAGATTAGAATTATAAAATAGCAAATAAAAATTAGAAGAAATCACTAGCAAATTGATAACAGAGTTTGGCTTCAAAAGCCTACGTCTCTGGGTCCGTTTTGAAGTGAGGACCATTTCCATTAATTTGTGCATCAAATGGATTACAAATTAAATTCAAGCCTTTAATTCACCTTCCCTATTCTCTGCTTACCTATATAAATATCTCTTAGACCTAAAAATAAAGGCCTAAGGCTATACAAAGCATTAATTAATCTCTTACCTTAATTCTCTACACACAGTCGGCTGTCTAATACCCTTCAAGTGGAAATTCACCCCTCTTATATCACTTCCAAGCCCGTGGCTCAAGCAGTCAAGGGCTTATCCTTTTGGATGAGAGGTCCTAAGTTCAAGGCATCAACCTTCCTTTTGGGGTGCTTTTATCTTATATATTTATCCCACATTTGGGAGTTTGCAACTATTTACATGCCTTTTAAGGCTTGATGGCCCCCATATTGAATTCCAACATCCCTTTTTGGAGGGAGACTTAGGCACTAAAGATAATCTTGGCACCTAACTTAGGTTTCCATTGGAAAGCATGTGATCACATGGTCTTGGTGTGTTGGCAAGTGATCTTGTCATGTTGGTAAGTGATCTGATGTGTTAGCAAGTGGTCTTGATATGTTGCGTGGCAAGATATGAAAAGTCTTATTCAAAATGGAAAATAATTATCCCACATTGGTGGGGTTTGAGTAGCCTTGGTAACATAAATACAATGTTGTAAATAATGACATATGAAGTATAAGAGGCCAAGGCACCCCTCTACAAGAGTGTGTTGACCCTCGTTGAGGGCCCCTAGTGAGCAAATAGTGGGGCCCACAAATCCTCATATGAATGCCTGTCAAAGACCAGAGGCTAAAAACAAACACCAAACCAATTTTTTTACACCAATTCATTTTTCCACATGGTTAATGGTTATTGGACCACTTGGCATGTTTAAACAGTGCCACGTCACTTTTTGACACCTATTAATTACCTGTCACAAGAATACTTTAGCAAGCTTTATCTCAAGCATCCAGACTCCATTTTGCATTTTGGAAGAAGCATCAAAAAGATCTTGACAAACTCTATGATGTGCAAATGATTCAACCAGAATTTGAAGACTTTCAAAATTGGAATGGTACATGGATCCACCTGGATCATCAAACTCCCAACCAACCTACACCCAACTATCTCCATCTTTGACCAAACCCAAGGTGTCTATCTTAGGTGCCTCCCAATCTAAACCCTCAAAATCCATTAGGATATTTATCCTCAAATAACTTCATCAAAACTTGATAAAGATAAGCTTTTATGAGTTAATCTATATCTCTTCCCATCACTGCCAAACACTAATAGAGGCTTTGCAATCTATTAAGGTCCAACCTTTAGCCACCTTTGTCAATGCCCTTTAGATTTCTAGCCTTGTTACCTTTAAGGATTATAAAAAACCCTCCATCCATCTTGAGGACCTAGATCTACCTCTCTTTATCACTACCTACATTAACCAAACCCATATCAAATAGGTCATGATTGATAGGGGAGCTAACATTAACATCATCTCCTCTCATGCTTAATACCAACTCAACTTGCCAGATAATGTCATGTTTGAATCTTTATCCATCCTTCATTCCTTCAACAATACCATGGCCACTACCTTATGAACTATTATCCTTCATATCCATTTAGGACCCTGCACATTCCCTAAACTTTTATATGTTGTAGAAGGTGAATTTTAATACATCTTATTGGGATGACCTTGGATTGACTCCATGGGTTACATTACCTCTACCCTCCATTATTGTATTAAGTTTGAGTATGAAGGCTAGGTCATTACCATCTAGGCTGACCTAAGTCCTTTCTCAACATGCAACATGACATAATACCCCAACAATGTACTCATTCCACCATATAATACACCCTTAGTAGCTAAAACCCAACCTTCAAGCCCTAAAGTGGATATCATACCTCCTTCTATTGATGAGACATCAACTAGTTCCTTTATACCTTCACACCAAAGTCCCAAATCAAACCCTTTAGAATCCATGTTCCCTCACCTTTCACTAGGGGAGTATTACCTCTTAGCCCTTGATACTTTCCCTACTCCTCACAAATATGGGTAACTTATGAACCAGCCAGGATATGACCCCAATGTTGGGACTATTTTTCCCTTCGAACCTCCCCACCATCAAACCTATTTTGTCTATGGAGGACTCAAAAAATCCCTTAGTGTTTCTATTACCTCTCTTCCACCTCAACCATTCACTATTAGTTTCTCTTACCTAGATAAACTAAGCTTCACCAAGACATACCTCCATTGGTGTGCTTGGAAAGGCTTCAGTCTTAGGTGATATGAGCATGACCCACATGAATTAATCACCATCAAAACCAAGAATCCACATGAGAAACATAGAATTGGTTTCATATTACCTAATAAAAAGAAATCCAAATAACCCATTGTTACCATTATTAAGGAATATATCCCTTCCTCATCAACCTCACCTCCACTTGCATGTGAGGATGATGACATCATCCCACCTAAAAAAAAATTCATCAACATGATCAACCTTGGACCCTTGAATTATCAAAATGATGGGGTGACTGTAACCATCCCTTTGACCCACCCTAAAATGATAAGAGAAGACTCTACTACCATTAACATTATTTAGTGCCAAGATGATGATTCTATTCTCACCTATTTTGGTGCCCTAGATAATTCAATCCACAAATCCCTTCCTATTGAGTCTTTGACCACATTGAACAAGTTACCATGGATATCAACTTGGGTACTCTGGATAATCCCCACATTGTTAAAATTGGTCAATTGTTGAATGTCAAGGAAATTCAAGACTTTCCCTCTTTCTTCCAAGGCCACTTCATAGCCTTTACTTGGTCTTATAGTGATATGCCTAGAATTGACCCCACCATTGCTACCTATAACATAGTCACTCACCATGATGCCAAACTTGTCAAGAAAAAACTTTGATGCATACATCCCACATAGCCCTTCTCATCAAAAAAGAGCTTCAATGTCTTCTATCTGTCAATTTCATTTAACTCATTGACTACCCCTATTGGGTCTCAAATGTTATACCTATCACCAAATCCATTGGGGGAGTACACATTTGTGTTGGAATTTTTTGACCTCAACCTTGCTTGCCCCAAAGATAACTTCCCTCTATAGACACCTAAAACTGGCCATCGATAACTTCCAACTAGGCCTTTGGCCAATTTCCACCAAAATGCATAATTTGGCCTGAAAACACTAAAATAAATTTAAAAAGTTAAAATTGATATATTCAAGTGCTTATTTTGGTTAGGGTATCATTAATTGGGGTAATGCAATTATGGGATATCTAACTTTGATCAAATCATTTTGAGTCAAAATACTAATTTTGCACCTGGGTGCTCTAGATTGCTCTTTTCTATCAAATATATTTCATGATACATGTGCCTTTGATATTTTATGTTGACATCATCCTAAATGGAATAATAGATCTAATGCATCTAACATCATGTCTTAATTCAAATCCAATCAAATTTTAGACCAATAATAAGACATTATGATCAATTTGAGTAATCTATGCATAAAGTGTTTAATCATGCTTAGAGATAATTAATACAAATCAAGACCTAATTAAAAATTCCATGGAAAATTGTTGAAAACTTGTTTTTAGAAATGAAGATTGAATATTTGCATCACTAGGTGACCTCATTTCTTAGGAAGACATCCCTAGGCCATAAATACCATAAATATCTGAATCAAGCCACCCCATGCCTCATCAATGCCTCCCATGCCTCTTAAATGCCCCTCTTTACCAAATATTGATGATCCTATTAATGGATTTTCAATTACATAATTGGATTAATCCATAGCCACACATTTCAATCTTGAGATGGATAGTTTAGGTTGATTCTATCAATTTTCCAAAATCTATAAATAAGAGGCCTTGCCACATGAATTTTAATCTTAACTTATGCAAATTTACCATGCCAAATTGATTCCAAAAAGATCTCACATGCCAAATTTATGATTTCAAAATATTTAATCCAAAGCCAAGCAAGGTACCAATGAGATATAGAGGTAGTCAAGCTTCCATTGATGTAGAATTCATGAGCACAAACTGCGCAAGCCATTACAAAAAAGCATTTAGAGCATCCAAGCAAGTGAAGGATTCTTATTTTTCCTTACTTTTTAGTTGTGCTTGCCATTTTTTTTGTTATTAAGCTCACCTTAGTAACTAGGCAAGAATGTTTTATTTTAGTGTGCTTTTGATTTGATTTATCTACTAACACAATACCAATCTCCCCTTCATCATCAAATTCCTAGTCTACATAATAGCACACTTAGTGAGACAAAATGCATCCCACACATGAAGAATATCATTATGCAACTTTAAAATCTTAATTTATATTATTAAAACTCTTCTAATTTGATTTTCTAACTTTTTTTGTCATGTTTCTTTGTCACAGGTTTATGCAGTAAACTATCAATGGTCAGTGTGACCATCGATGGTCAATGCAACCAATGATGGTTAGTGCAATCATCGATGCTTAGGTACAACCATCATCGGTCAGTGTGTTTAAAAAAAAACATAGTCTTGAGAGCTAATAGGTCATTTTATAATGCTTGGTTTGGGGTCATATAGACTCTATTTTTGATGATTTTTTTTAAAACCATGTGTTTTCTTCCAGATTTTTAGAATATGATATTATTTTAGCATAAATTTGAATAGTTTTTTCTCAAAATTTTGAAAATATCTTTAAAAGTTTCTAATCTAACACATTTTGTTTTGGGGTGGTGCCTTAAGGGTATACAAGTAACCAGCGGACTTGAAATTTGTTAAAACATACTATTAAGACATCTTTGGCATGATTTTAAAATGAATTAGGAATCTTGTTTTTTGTGATTAATAAAAAAATTAGGTTATTAAGTGATTTTATTTGATAAGTTAGGCTTTCAAAGTTACAATTTAAGACTAAGAGGTCAAAATAACACCACCCAATCTTTCAACTTGATGCTTAAAAATGAACTCGCCTTTCCAAGATTTTTGTATTTAATTAGTTGTTTAAATTAGAACTTATTTGGGAAAAAGAAGGTTTGTGCATGTATTCTCTTCTATTTGTCCCCTTTAGGGAACCTTTAGAATTAAAAGTGCCATCTTTTTTGTAAAAATCCTAGTCCAAGGCTTAGAAAGAATGTCATCTAAAGTACTCCCCAAAAACTCGTCATAGTTTGGGTGACCTTGAAAATGACCCTAAATTATTTCTTTTTATTTCTTTCATTTCATTGCATCTTGTCTTAGGAGGGGGATGTCATTAGCTCCCGTGAGTTCTTTAGGGAAGCTTTGACCTAGGATTTTGTCTCTTGACATTGACTTCACCCACTCTCATTAGGATCATAAGGTTTGAGCAGTTAAACCACCTTCTAGTGATGGAATTGCACACGGGATGTATTTACACTTTGGAAATTGTACTACACTAAGCAAGTGATGGATGTAGTAGTTACAAAAAGGATTAAACCTTTGAGTCTATGTACTACAATATTTTGAGTCAAAAAAGGTAGCATTATGTTTCCCAAATCATGTCAAACCATTTTTTTTGTTAAGCTACTTAATTTATTTCAAGACTTGTTTACCATTGTGTCAAAAAAATATTTATTTCAAGCCATGTCATATATACCATTTAGACCTTTGTCTTATGTCATCATGTTGTCCAATATTGTCTAGCTTGTTTGTTCAAATCATATTTTTCAATTTTGAGTTTTCAATTAACCCTGTTAAGTTTGGATTCAAAAATTGATTGATTTTTGTTTAGGCCTCAATTCATAGAGATGATACATAGATATTTCTCTTTTAGGTTGCATAATTTCAATTAATCAATTACCCAAATTTGAAAACTATTGATGGTCTGTTTGTTCAATGCCTATCCTCATCATTATTTGTGATTTTATTTAGGAGAACATAATCTTTATCTAAAAGCATTTTGACTTATGGATTATGCCAACTGATCTTGTTTATGTTTGATTTCATGTGTCAAGTCTATGTCAAAGTTGTTTCCAAAATTTTTAGATTAAATCAAATTCACATCAGCCTTTGTTTAAAGTCTATATTTTAATGCCATGTTTGGTAAAAATTCCTAACAAATCATGTTTTCTTGAGCCTAGCTTTTGACTCTACATTTGGAAAAAATACCTAACAACTCAACTTTTTCCTTTCCTAGTGTAGACCTTATTTGGAACAATCTGACCTAGACTTTTAACATCCTATTTTTTATTCAGATGATTGACCTTTTATGCATGTGACATTTGATGTTAGACTATTTTATGCCAATTATTAGCACAAACTATTTTGGAGATATAGCTCCACTTTCAAACTAGTTTTGAAGATACAAATCCATACTTTCTATCAAGTTAGACCAAGTTTGAGCAATTATTCCTTTGGACATAGTTTTTTAAAGTTTTTAAAACTCTAAGTCTTTTTATTTTCAAATATTTCATCATTTATGCAGATATGTCTACCTACACCTATGGTGGATTCACATATAATCCAAATTATGATATAATGGCGATAAAAAATTACATTTATGACTTTAATCAAGACCCTAATGATGCTAATATGGTTTGTGAGACAGATTTCTATCCACCTCATAATAATCATTCATGGGAACAAAGTCATGAATCAACTTAAGATCCAACTTGAGACCTTGATTGGTATGAAGAGGCTTGTGAGGAAGACTTTGAAGACCTAATTATAGATAATGTTGTTTGGGATATAGATCAATACCCTCTTTGTGATAATCAATACATGAAACATAGTCAAGAACCAACTTATGATCCAACTCAAGATTGAGATGATATGGTTTATGAAGAGGAATTTGATTCTTTATCTTATGCAAGTAATTAGGCTCCACTACATTGTATTATTTTTATTCCAAGACCACAACATCATACCATTCTCATATTAGGACCTCATCCTTTAGCTTATACAAGTAACCATGCTCTACAATGCCCTAAACTTATCTTTATAAGACCTCATACTTTGTCTTGTGTGAATAAACATGCTCTAAACACCCCAAACTTATCCTTTCAAGACCTCATCATTTGTCTTATGTGAGCAATCAATCTCCATAATACCCTTTCATCATTCCAGGACCTAGTCCTTTAGCTTGTGTGAACAACCAAGCTCTACACCACCATGTCGTTACCATTTTAGGAATTTATCCTTTGGTTTATATGAGTAATAATGCTCCCCAATGCTCTATCATTATCCAACCCCTGGTCATTCTTCATCCATTGCCAATAGTCCCCACTTTAGAAAACCACAAGCCATTCCTCATCCAGTACCAGTCCAATCAAAACCTCAACCCATCCAATCATTTAAAGACCAAGTCATGTTTATAATTGGTATTTTCCAACTCATTAGAAACCAAGGCCAAGAAAACCAACCAATCCAAGATTTTTTTGATGAAATAAACACTTATGTTAAGTCAATCTATGATGAATCACCTATTGATCTTATACCAGTTGTCAAGGAGTCTCACACTAATAAGCCAGTCTTTGCTGAGTCACTTCTTAAAGATTATAACTGCCTTTGGGCAAATCATTACCTTGACCATATTCTTATTTTTCAAGAGCCTCCTATTGATAAGCCAATCTCTAGGGAGTTGTCTCTTGACCTTTTTCCTACCATTAAAGAAAATCACTTTGACAAACCAATCTCTAAGGTCATTACTTGTCCAATACCAAACATTCAATAAGTTGTCATTGTAATAGAGTACCCATTAGATGAAGAATCAAAGTTAGAGTTACGTTCTATTATTGAACTGACATCATATTTAACATTAGAATTAGAATCAACATTAGTCTCAACATCAAATTTAGAATCCAATGAGTTAGAATCAGATTTAGATACAAAATATGTTCATGACTATTGCAACATTGTCTATGCATGCCTTGTAGATCAATTTGAATACATTTTTTATCCTTCTATGGTTTTTTAGGATGATTAATTCAGCTTTGACACAGGTTATCCTAGTATCTTATATAAGGATTATGCATCCTCTCCCCATTCTATTACCATTTCATAGGCCATTACCATCAACCCAAATAACCATATTATTGACATTCCATTTACCATAAGTGTCGATTAGGATTGAAAGAATCACACTTTGTTGAACTGCATCTATGGTGACTTTAGACATCCAAATGCTAACACCATTTGTGTTGAAATTATAAATCTTACTCGATTTGCACTCAAATACACATTTTAGGTCAAAATCCATAAAATGTGCTAAATGGTTCAAACTTGTCATTTACAAGTGCAAATTTAGATCAAAGTATCCCTAAATGGGGAAATACAATTTATGGGCTAGCTAACTTTGATCAATTCATTTTGAGTCAAAAAGGTGATTTTTCTTTTTTGTGCTTTAGATCACTCCTTATTCTAATTCATTGGTACATGTCATGTACCTTTTTTATTTTGTGTTGGAAACATCCTAAATGAGAATATGGTTCCAACACATCTAATGTCACCTTCCAATTCTTTTTTATTCAAATTATGACTCAATAATATGACTTTCTGACCATTTTGATTAATTAAGGGCCAATTTCCAAATAATTACACAAATGTTGATTAACCTTGTTTAAGGCTAATTAATCCTAATCCAAATCTTAAGTAGATTTTTCTATGAGAGTTGTTAAATATTTCTTTTTGGAAATTGATTTTTATTAACTACATCATCAAGTGACATCATTTTTTAAGAAGACATCCCTAGGCCATAAATGCCAAAAATATCAAGATTATGGGTCTTCCATGCCTCATAATGACCCTTCATACCTCTTCAATTCCCCTTTTTCCAAAGTCATGATGAGAATAATTATGGATTTTAATTACATAATTCAATTAATCCATGACTACACATCTCAATCTTGAGATGGATGATCACGGTTGATTTTGGTCATTCTTGAATTTATATAAGTAGAGAGGCCATGGACATCATTTTTAAGCTTGAATATTGCAAAGTTATAATGTTAAATAGTTTTTACAATAATTTTCATTTGATCATTGATTTTGTTTTCAAGCTTCATTGATAGGATAGTTTAGTGATTCCAAATCATGAGCCTAGGTTTTGTGGAGTGTTCTTGAAACATTGGAGGAGTTTGCCACCATTGTTAATAAAGACAAGGATGTTTGTTTAGGGAGAACATGATTTTGAGTTGATTTTGGAGAATGGATTCCCTTGGGATAGTATATAGTTATTACTTTATTTAATTTATATTTCATTGTCATTATTAATTCCCACATGAATATATAAGCATAATTTAGTTTGTGCTTATACATTCTTCCTTTGGTTTATTAGACTAATGCTTGAATAATCATGTTATGTAATCCTCTCTACATTTTGGCTTGTTTGGTGGGATCGTAATGCACAAATTTTCTCAAAAATCCTCTAAAATAAACCTAATAACTATTTTCATGTATGCTCTTGGAGTATGGAAGCAAAAAAATAAAAAATTGAGTAAAAAAGTCCATTTTTATAAACCATAATTTTATTCTTAGGATGACCCAACTTAGCTCTGGTTCATCCCAACCTGACTCTAGTTTGGCTTGACTCAGCTTTAGTTCATCCCAACTTAGCTCTGGTTCAACATGACTCAGCTCTAGTTCATCTCAACTCAGCTTTGGTTCAGCCTGACTCAACTCTAGCTTGCATGATTTGGGCAATAATTTAGGTGACAATTTGGGTGACGGTTCCACCCTAATTGATGATGGAACTTCTAGGAACTATAAGTTTTGCACTGTAGCTCCCATTGACTCACCGTTTGAACCATTAGAAAGATAAGAATGAGGAGAACACAATGAGATGGAATTGAGCTCTACTCAAATAAGTTTGGCCCTTGAAAACTCAATAGAAGTGCCCTAAATTTCAATTTTAGTAGTGCAATCTAAAAATAGCAAGTTTCTAAAAATAGTAATTCCTCAAATTTTGTATTGTTTTAAATCATGGAAGTCAAACCAATTCATCTCCCTCTATATTGGTGACCTTCCACATCCTCCCCCTACTTTCAAAATGTGTATAAATGAAGATTTAACCTGAAATGGAAATCAGACATCTCTTCCTAGAGATAAGCATATAATTGTATTGCAATCTTGAGTAATAAAACATCTCTTCTCAGAGAATTCATTGTTACTATGTTATTTTTGTCTTCTTGAAATATTTGTCAACCAAAACTTATAAATTTTGGATCATTTCCCCAACTTAGATCCAGTTTGACTTGACTCAACATTGGATCATTCTAACTTAGCTCTAGTTCAACTTGACTCAGCTCTGGTTCATCCCAACTCAACTCTAGTTCATCCCAACTTGCTTGTCAACTCAACTCACCTATCTAACCTAACTTGCCTGTCAACCCAACTCACCTATCCAACCTAGCTTGCCTATCAACCCAACTCACCTATCAACCTAACTTGCCTGTCTAACTTGACTTGCCTATCAACTTGACTCACCTATCAACCTAATCACTTGTCAATCTAGTTTTCCTATCCCATCCAATTCACTTGTCTAACCCAACTCACCTTTCTAACCCAACTTGCGTGTCTAACCCAACTCGACTGTCAACTTGAGAGTTCATTTTTCAAAAGTTCTTATTTCATCCTCAAAAGTACTTCAAAGCTAAACAACTTGCTAACATTTTTATTGTAGTATCTACATGGAAAGTCATCTAAGAAAACTAAATTATTTTCTTTCACACTTCTTTTGAGTGTTTTAAAATAAATTAGGAACTTTCTTTTTGGGATTAATAAAAAATTTAGATGCTTAAGTGAATGATTTGATAATTGTGCTTTCAAAGTTACAACTTAAGACTAAGGCATCAAAATAACACTACCCAATAGTTCAAACTGGTGCTTAAAAATGAACTCATCTTTCCAAGCTTTTTGTATTCAATTAGTTATTTGATCTAGTTTATTTGGCAAAGAGAGGGATGCCACATGTATGCTCTTCCACCACTTGTCCCCTTTAGGGAACCCTTAGAATCAAAAGCATCATTCCTATTACAAAAATCCTAGTCCAAGGCTTAGAAAGAATGTCATTTAAATCACTCCCCAAAAACTCATCATAGTTTGGGTGACCTTGAAAATGACCCTAAAGTCTTTCTTTTTATGTCATTTATTTTTATGCAAACTTAGCTTGTGAGGGGGAATTCATCACCTCCCACAAGTTATATAGGGAAGATTTGACCTGGGGTTTCATCTCTCAAAATTGACTTCAACCACACCCACTAGTATTAAATATTTGAGAGGTTAAACCACCTTCTAGTAATTGAGTTGCACACAAGACGTATCTACACTTTAGACATTGCACTATACTGAGTGAATAGTAAGATGTAATAGTTACAAAAAGGACTAGACCTTTTTGTAACAATCCAAGTTCTATGAACACCCAATTTTCATGATTTTATTTTGCATAATTTGGCATGAAATTCATTGTGCAATTGATGCCCCTAAAATTATCAAAAACTTTCTAGTTTAGTCAACCCCACTTTACCATACCTTATCAGTTTAGACTTAGGATGTTTATTTTTTACCATCAGCTTACTTGGTCTTGATTTGTGTCTAAAACTACTTGTTAACTTAATGAACTTAACCAAAACACATTGTCCCCAAAATTATTGAGAAAGGGAGGTGTTATGCTATGCAATTGGAAAATTCATCTTTTTCTTGTTCAAATTGTTATAAAAAACTTTGTGTCATGTCATCCACATTGGTGCAGTTATGTTGCCTAATTGATTATAGAGATTTTACCCAATTTGTTTAAGTCCCTCATTTATAATCCACATTTGAAATTTAACCTTTCTAAGTTTTAAGGGTTGGTGTGTTAAATTGGGTTTGCCATTTTAACAATAAACTTGTTCTAACTTGGGTTAAATTTTCCAATTGGATTTAGGGCCATTTATTAGACTCAAAATATAATTATCATCTTGGTGGAATCAAGTCATCTTGCATATCACTCATGCTTTGAGTCCTAGAACATATCTTATCCTACTAGAACCATGTGGTGATGTGCATCCTATTTGATCCTAGCTTTATACTTAGTGATTCACACATGTTTTTACATTTTGAGTTGCTTAGTTCATTTTGAATTCTTCATAATCTTGATAACTTTCCTATAATTTTTTAGGGTCAACTTATCAAAGTTGAAACTAGATTTTGTGGTATAAACGTATCACAAATATCTAGGCTTTGGTGTACTAGTTTTTACTTTGGATCTTTGAGTTACCTTACCCTCTTCCAATCTATATGATTTTAGATTTAACAAAGGTTGAGTAAATTCATGAACCAATTCTTCTAATTATGTGTGGTTCCAAGCCACCCTCCAGTTTATAGTCTCTTTGGTACCTTAGTTATTGGTTGAAAAATAACCAAAGCATATTTTGTCTGAATGTTTGCAAAACATTGATCCAAATCTAGTCAAATATTGAGAACACTCTTTTAAACCATGAATCTAAGGTACACTTGCAATAGGGTTTCTTATGGCCCTACTTATAAAGTAGATCATTTTTATGATGGAAATGAGCACTCCATCTTGTTTGAGGATGTTACCCTCTTTGAGCCTATCTATTGAAAACCAATCACATCCATGCTGGTTGTTATACGTCATCCTCATCCTTCCCCTTCAATTTGTGATCCACACTTGAAGGTTACTATTTTTGGGTATCCTTCTTCTCCCTTGGCTTATATGAGAAAGCAAGTTCCATAACATGTAAAGGTTACCATTTTAGGAGCTCCTCCTTTTGTTTTCACAAGCAACCAAATTAAGAAGCATCTAGTCATTACCATTTTAGGACTTCGTCCTTTGGTTTGCATGATCAACCAAATTAAGAATCATCTAGTCATTACCATTTTAAGACCTCCTCCTTTGGTTTGCATAAGAAACCAAATTAAAAAGAATCTAGTCATTACCATTTTAGGACCTCTTCCTTTGGTTTGCACAAGCAACCAAACTAAGAAGCGTCTAGTCATTACCATTTTAGGACCTCCTTTGGTTTGCACAAAAAACCAAACTAAGAAGCATCCAGTCATTACCATTCTTGGCCCATCACTAGTTTTTGATGAACCTATTGTTGAAAAACCTCCATTTTATGAACCAATTGTGTTTGATCCCTTCTTCAATAGTCTAATTTTTTAAAAGTCCATTATTGAACCATGAACCATTGATCCTACTAAACCAAATTTTCCCTACTTTAAAAATTTTGTGCCAATATTTGAGCCTAAACAAAAACCATTACCTTTTCAAAAGACATCTTATGAGGATCAAAATGTGTTCAAAATTGATTTTTTACAACCAATTGTGAACCAAAACCAAAATTTTATGATTTAAACACCTGTTTGTGATAAGTCAAAATGTGATAAGTTCCCTATTCATTATTTACCTATTTTTAAAGAGCCTCATCTCCTTAATAAGCCAATATTGGTAGAGTTACCTCTTAATATTTTCACACTTGTTGAGGAGTCTCACTTTGATAAGCATTGTTTTGTCAAGATGTCCCTTGAGCGGTACCCTCCTTTTGAGGGGCTTCACTTAGATGAGGTAGTCTATGTTAAACCCTTCTAGGATGAATTAGTTTTTATTGATCCCATTATACCATCATAGGCCATTACTTATCAAAAATTTAGCACTCAATAGAGCATTATCAAAACAACCACATTAGATGAAGAATTAGAATTAGAGTCAGGTTCTATTTTTGAACTCACATCAGATTTAGCATCTAAAATAGAATCAACATCAGTTGTGATATTGGATTTAGAGTCCCTTATTTTGGAATCAAAAATAGATTATAGTCATAGTTGTTACAAAATTGGTTACAATTTCCTTACATAGTTATTTAAATATATTTTTGATCCTATTACAGCTTTAGAGGATGATTACTTTAGCATCAACACAAGTCTCCTAGTATCTTCTATGAGGATTGTGTTACCTTTCACCATCCCATTATTACCACCCAACATAGCCATTATATTGACATTCCACATCCCAAAAGTGTCAATTAGGACTGATAAAATCACACTTTGTTGAATTGCATCCATGGTGACATACCATTTGTAGAATAGTAGTGGGGTCAAGACCAAATTTATTTAGAATAAGAACAATCTCCTCGTGAAACATTTTCGAAGGCACTAGGGGATAAGCAAAGATCAAACTTGACATCTTTTAGTGAAACCTTTTCTAAGGTCGTAGAAGACAATCAAAGTCAAAAGTTTACATCTCTTTGTGAAACCTTATGAGGCACTATGGGATGTTCAAAACAAATTCATTGGTGAAAACCTCATCGAGGCACTAATAGCTAAGCACAAAAGTTCTTCACTATTTACTGGAGATATTATTCAAGATCAAAATAAGATAGCTCCCAATCTACAACATAATAAAATGGTAGATACTCTTAATATCAATTAATAGAATAATCTGGTGGTCTAATCGAGAGTATCTTCAAAGGATTTTGGCCCTACCACAACCAAAATTATGTCAAATTTGGTATCAAAAATATTATGTGTGAATGAAAGTCTTGATCTTAATTTATTTCCCATCTATTATACATTACATTATCATCTACCTATTTATTACCCACTTATATCATTTATCACTGGCAACACTTTCCTTTTTTGAGGATATAAAGTTAACTTGTCTTGATGTTTGGAAGAAATAAAATCGATTACCAACAAGGATCACAATATCACTATTTAGGTCTAAATCAGTAGTAAGGTCTTAATAGAGTAGTTGTTTTGACAAGGTGTTGGGTAGCATTTTTTATAACTAATCATTCTAATTATCTCATTTGTTGACTAGTACATACATCTCCATGTCAACAAGAGCAATAGAACCATTTTCATTATCCATTACCCACTGAATATTTTCTTTGCCTAGTCTCTTAAGGGTAACCCTTTAGACCATTTTATTTTAGGCATATTATCCCATTGTGTCCAATTTTTATATTGTGTTATTTGAACTACATTGACTTTAGGTCCTTCAAGAATATGTAGATAGCACTCAATTTCTATTGAGGTTGGCTCAGTCACCTTCTCCTCACTCTCACTGATTTGTGAGCATGGGCCTTTACAGGTAGCTTAGCTATTTTATTGGAACCTCTACTCTTAGACGTGCATCTCCTTGACTAGATGGTCCCACCTTGTGCATATTTTATCCAAAAAACACCAAAAACATTATAAATACTTTAAAAATACCAAAAACATCAGAACATGATCCATAAAAGAATAAAAACATTGTCTCACACTTTTTTACATTTTTATATTCCCATTCCACCATGTTATGCTCTTGCCACTTTGCAAGCATAGAGACACCAATTCATTTTACCCCACAAAAGAATAAAAACATTGTCTCACACTTTTGTACATTTGTACATTCCCATTATACCATGCTATGTTCTTACCATTTTGCACACATGGAAACACTAGTTCATCTTGTCCCATGCACTTTCCATTTGACAAGATCATTCTTTCTCATCTTATTAGCTTCTTGTTTTCTAGACCATTATCATTTGTTTGTCATATATTCCATTTATTTTATAGCATTAATCATGCTAGTCTGATCATCATTTTTTCTTCTATCCCATTTCTTGGGAGAACCACATTTAGCTTGAAGCTCATGTTGCAACATGTATCCATGGAAATATGTAGGAAATGACCACTTGTTATGTACATCTAGAGTTAGATTGACCAACCCTTTCCTTTTTTTCTCTTCCCCCATTTCTTCTGTGTGTGTTTATTTGAGTTTTCTTGGTGTTTTGTTATGTTTTCTTGGTGTTTTATTATGCTTTCACACCTCTCTTTTTATTTCTTCTCCTTTTCTCTTTTTATTACCTCTTGTCTCATTTTGGTCTTGTGTTTCCCTATATGTTTTTGCTTATCTCTTTTATGTTTCAGAACATCTTGATGATTCACATGGATCTTGATTGTTTATATATTGATCCTATGTTATTACATTGTTTTTGGACTATTTTGTTTATTTTATTATTGTTGGTGTCTTGTTTTTTGTTTGATTTTGCTTTTATCTTTTGTGATTAAGAATGCCTTGATGGTCCACATGGATCTTGATTATTCATGTCTTGGTCTCATATTGTTCAGATGCTCTTGCTATTTATTTTTAAACATTTTTGTTCCTACTTAAGTCTTAATTGATCATATCTTGATTTCAAGATTAGGTTCATTTATGTTTATCTTTTTATGTCTTTACTTTTTTGTTTAAATGTAAATAGTTGTAACTCTAGTTTTGGTCATTGTTTTACTATTATCCTTAGTTATAGGTATTCACATTTGAACTAGCTCAACATGATTGGAATCTTATGTCATTCTAAGTTATTCATACTTATGATGCCTAATTTATTTTTCTATAGCAAGCACCTTGTGCTCAGGTCTCAAATTCTTAATGTCAACATCACTCTGATGAATAGTTCTCAAGACACTTTGCATAATCTAGGCTCATGATATGGAATTAGGAATCTAGGTATTATGCACTTTAGCACTCAAATATATGCTTAGATGTACATTTATTTTCATACATTGTAAGTCTAATCAATTCTTGGTCATTTTTCCATCATTATTCATTCCATTCTCTCCCAAACTTGTGTGAACTACATTGGCTTAAAGTTCATGTTGGAACATGAGTCCATAGAGCTATGTAGGTAACACTCAATTTCTATTGAAGTTAGCTCAACTATCTTTCATTCTTATTTTCTTCTCTTTCATCACTTTTTGCATTATCATATGTTTGGTTTTATATGGATTTCTAAGCCATTACATCATCACATGTACATTTATGACCGCTCACTTTAACCTATCTTTTAGGTTATATCTTTGAGCTATTTTTCTTTCCAATCACCCATGCTAGGGTCCACCATCTGAACCATGTCTGAATCAAATCAGATCTATAGGATAGAACCATTATTTATTCTTTATCAATTATCAAAATTAGCCCTACTAGGGAAAAACTATTTTATCATGATCATATTTACTCTATTGGAGTATTTCTTATTATATTCTCTTTGGAGACCCTATTCTAGTGGTGCTTCTCTTCCTGAAGTAGAATGTTCTCTCTTTTACTATAATTCAAATCTCCCACACTAATGCCCATGATGGAAATATTTTAGTGTGTAACTTGTCTTAGGATTGATTAATACCATAAGCATGTAGCTTGTACTCTCAAATTGCATATGTTTAAAGTGTGTCCCTTACATTTATGGATGATATTTTTCCCATTCCCTCCATCTACTAGGGCCTATTATAATTCTAATTATATTTTGATCATTTATGATAATCACATGTGTAAGCATTAGCTTGTCTAGATGTGATCTATTCCATAGGTTAATTTCTTATTTTTTTCTCTCTTTTCGAGAGTCCATCCTTCTCTTCCATCCTAGTATGTCCTCTAAAGGAGGCATCATGGGTTTGTTCTAATTTATTCTTGAAAACTCTTTTATTTTAAAATATGTTTCTTCACTTAAATGTCTCGCTACACCTTTTCAAATAGGGTTAAAATGTAGACATCTAATTCCTAACACCATTTGTGTTAAAATTATCAATCTTACTCAATTTGCACTCAAATGCACATTTTAAGTCAAAATCCATAAAACATGCTAAATGGTTCAAATTTTTCATTTACAAGTGCCAATTTAGGTTAAAGTATCCCTAAATGGGGCAATGCAATTTATGGGCTAGCTAACTTTGATCAATTTATTTCGAGTCAAAATGATGATTTCACCTTTTTATGCTTTGGATCACTCTTTTCTTCTAATTCATTGGTACGCATCATGTAATTTTGTTATTTTGTGTTGGAAACATCCTAAATGGGAATACGGTTCTAATGATCTAATGTCACCTTCCAATTCTTCTTGACTCAAATTATGACTAAAAAATATGATTTTCTAACCATTTTTATTAATTGAGGGCCAATTTCCAAATAATTGCACAAATGTTGATTAAAATTATTTAAGGATAATTAATCCAAATCAAGATCTTAAGTGGATTTTCCATGAGAGTTGTTGAATATTTAATTTTAGAAATTGATTTATATTAACTACATCATCAAGTGACATCATTTCTTGGGAAGACATCCCTGAGCCATAAATGCCACAAATATCAAGATTATTGGTCTCCCATACCTCATAATAACCCTCCATGGCTCTTCAATGCCCCTTTTTTCCAAAATAATGATGAGGAAAATTATGGATTTTAATTACATAATTCAATTAATCCATGACCACATATCTCAATCTTGAGATGGATAGTCATGGTCTATTCTAGTCATTTTTTAAAATATATAAATATAGAGGCCATGGACATCATTTTTAAGATTGAATATTGAAAATTTACAATGTTAAATTGTTTCCACAATCCTTTTCATTTGATAATTTATTTTATTTTCAAGATTCATTGATAGGCTAGTTTAGTGGTTCCCAATCATGAACCTAGGTTTTGTGGAGTGTTCTTGAGACATTGGAGGAGTTTACCACCATTGTTGATAAAGAAAAGGATACTTGATTAAGTGAGAACATTCTTTTGAGATACTTTTGGAGAATTGATTCACTTGGTAAGGTGTAGATTTTTTAATTTCTTTCATTGTCATTAGTAATTCCCACATGAATAAATAGGCTTAATTTAGTTTATTCTTATGCATTATTCCTTTGGTTTATTAGAATAATGTTTGAATAATCATGTTATATAATCCTCTCTATAGTGACATATTAGTTGAAGAAGAGCAAGGAGGCCAAGATAAAATACATGTAACAAAAGATCCTAATGAAACCTTTTTTAAGGCAACAGGGGACATGCAAAGTTCAAACTCAGCATATTTTAGTGAAATTTTTTCAGAAGTGCTAAAAGAAAATCAAAGTCAAAATTTAATGTTCCTTAGTGAAACCTTCTCAAGGGCATTATGGAACAATCAAGACAAATTCATTGGTGAAAACCTCATCGAGGCACTAATAGCTAAACATAAAAGTTCTTCACTATTTGATGAAGATAAAATCAAAGATCAAATCAAAATAGCTTTATGTCTATAGCTTAATCAAATGGTAGTTACTCTCAAGATCAAATAATAGAAAAATCTAGTGGTCCTATCAAGAGAACAAGTCTTTGGCCCCACCACAACCAAATTTATGTTGAATTTGGCATCAGGGACATTACATGTGACTAAAAGTCCTGATCTTCATTTATTTCCCCACCATTACATATTCCATTATCATCAACCATTCCATTTTAAAAACAAACCTATCATCTAACTTTTAACCTTGTTTACCATCCATAGTCACACTTTCCTTTTTGGAGGCTAAAAAGATATGTTGTCTCAATGCTTGAAAGAATCAAAATCAATAACCAATGAAGATCATAAAAGCATTTTTGACAACCAAATTTTTACACCATTCTTAATAGAGTAGCTATTCATATGAGGTGTGGGATATAAATTAACATGATTGAGTATTCTATTTGTATCATTTTCTAATCAAGACATGCATCATTTTCTAATCAAGACATGCATCTCCACTTCAACAGGAATAGAAGAATCATATGCCATTTATCACACCTAGGCCAAAAACATGTACCATACTATTTCATTGCTATGTAATTACCATTGTTAGATCTCCTTTTGCCATTGTCACATATCCTAGCTAATCACCCCATCACTTGGGGTGAAACTTATTACCATTTTATCCAATCTATCAAACCAATCATTATCCTAAGTAAAACCATACCATCCTGTCATTCCATTCCTATCTAGTCCAAAGCCTATTTTTAGTCATCCTAACCAATCATGTTTTCATTTTTATTCATTTGGTTCTTCCCACAGCTTTTGTGAGATTATTTTGATCAAGTTTCAATAATCAATCAAATTCATATTTATAATGATAATCTATGAAAGTATTTTGATAGTTGATCTGGCAAGATATATTTCATCTTCTATCCTATATCAAGTTTGTTCATGTGAGCCTGATTATAACCACCTATGGGTAAATTAGTGTCTCACCGATATTGCTACTAATTACAACTTCCTATGAGAAAATTAGTATCATTGATCTAGTTCATTTTATCCTAGTTATAATTGACTATAGGAAAACTATGGTAACATTTGTTTATCATGCATTATCGCATCACCTTTCATTACTATTTACATTTGACTAGCCATTTTCCATATTTGAGAACCTATTGGGACCTAGTTGGTTTTTCCCCACCTTTTATGTGGATAAAATTATTGTGCCTTGAAGTCATTTTAGTACTATGTGGGTCATGCTCAATTTTTGTTGAAGTAGTCATCCTTTCCATATGCTCTCACTATTTTTTTAGTAACCTAATATAAACATTCTCACCATTTTATGAGTAGGTATCTTGTCATTCTCTATCAAGCTAAGATACCTCAAAATTCAAAAAATATTCAAATATTTAAAAATACCAAAAACATTTATTTTGTCTAAGCCTAGTCAATTATCCTCAATCTACCTTACTAGGGCATGGTCATTGTTAAGATGCTTTCTTTTACTTTTATTTTTAGGATTTTTATTTGTTTGTTTATTTCAAGTTGTTTGTTTGTTTATTCACTTTCTTATTTGTTTACTTTCAGCACTGTTGCCTTGACTTAGTCTATATGCATTCATTGGGTGATTCCTCAAGCACATTATTCTTGAGTCTATCCATATTCATACGTCAACCTTGTCATCATGGTTTTTATCATTGATGCATTATTTTCAATTATTTATTGGATCAAAAGTTAGTCCTTATGCATATTTTAGGATAGTCTTCATGGTGTTCTATCATGATGCCTACCATCATATGCTACATCAAAAATTAGATTCAAGAAGATATACAATCAATGGAGTTGAAATTTTTTCTCATTGGAACCTTATCAAATCCTTACACCCTTGATCAAATCAACCCATTGACCATTTAGTTATATTATTACTAATAATGATGAGCATCTCCTCATTGACAGGTACAACTAAATCTTTTCTATAGATCAAATTTTATTTTTCTATTCATCTCTTTCATCACTTTATGCTTGTTCATATTTACTCTATAAAAGAGGTTATATTCTTGATTTATTCTTTCTAATCTGTCCTAACTAGCGTACAATCATCTTTAGCCAATCTAGGTCTTCTTAATGATTATAACCACCTATGGGTAAATCATTATTTTGACTTTTTTTCCTAATTATAACTACCTTTGGGTTAATCTTAAACATGGGTTAATTACACTTTTTATTCTTGCTTCTTTTTGAGGGACCATCCATCAACATATGTGATGACCACTCCCTCAAGGAGGCATCATCCTAGGCTTCCCAAAAACCATTTGGAGCTTTTTATTTAATCATCATCTTCCTTTTGGCATACAAGCCTTTACTCATTATTTGAAAATACATTGATTTACCTATGGTTTTCAACATCTTCCCAAACACGATTAAACTATAGACACCTAAAACTAGCCATCGATAACCTCCAACTAGGCTTTTGACCAATTTCCACCAAAATGCACAATTTGGCCTAAAAACACTAAAACACATTAAAAGAGTTGAAATTTATTTATTCAAGTTATTATTTTAGCTAGGGTATCATTAATTGAGATAATATAATTTATGGGTAAGCTAACTTTGATCAAATCATTTTAAGTCAAAATACCAATTTTACACCTGGATGCTCTAGATTTCTCTTTTGTATAAAATATATTACACAAGACATGTAGCTTTATTAATTTGTGTTTACATCATAATAAATGGGATAATGCATCTAACACATCTGACATCACATCTTAATTCCAATCCAATCAACTTTTGGACTAATAACAAGATATTCTGATCAATTTGAGTAATCTATGCATAAAGTGCTTAATCATGCTTAGAGCTAATTAATCCAAATCAAGACCTAATTAATAATTACATGGAAACTTATTGAAAACTTATTTTTAAAAATGAATATCGAATATCTACATCATCAAGTGATCTCATTTCTTGGGAAGACATCCTTAGGCCATAAATGCCACAAATATTTGAATCAAGCCACCCTATGTCTCATCAATGCCTCCCATACCTCTTAAATGCCCTTCTATCGCAAATGTTGATGAGCCTAGTTATGTATTTCTAATTACATAATTGTATTAATCTTTAACCACATGTCTCAATCTTGAGATGGATGGTTCAGGTTAATTCTATCTATTTTCCAAAATCTATAAATAGGAGGCCTTGCCACATGAATTTTAAGCTTAACTTGTGCAAAGTTACCATGCCAAATTGATTCCAAAATTATCTCACATACCAAATTTATGATGTTAAAATATTGAACCCAAATTCAAGAAAAGTGATAAGGATAGATGGAGGTATTCAAGCTTCCATTGATGTAGACTTCATGAGCACAAACCACTACAATAAAGCATTTGGAGCATCCAAGGAAGGTGAAGGATTCTTATTTTTCCCTACTTTTTATTTGTGATTTTAATTTTTTTTAATTATTAATCTCACCATAGTAACTAGGCATGAATGTGTTATTTTATTTTACTTTTGATTTGATTATCCACTAACATAATTCTAATCTCCCCTTCATTGTCAAATTCCTAGTCTACACCCTCTACCTAGCATCGACTAGCTTGTTGATCTTATAGCCAGCCATGAGATGTTATCTCTCATGGATGGATTCTCAAGTTACAATAAGATCCTAATTTCACCCAAATATCAGCACAATATAGCCTTTACTACCCCTTAGAGAACCTTTTTCAAGAGAGTCATGCCTTTCAAGTTAAAGAATGTTGGTGCACCCTACCAATGTGCCATGACCTATATTTTCCATGACCTTATCCATAAGATTGTAGAGGACTATTTGGATGAACTTATTAGAAAATTATATCTCTAAAAATATCACTTATCCATTTTTAATATCATCTTTGATCGAGTTATCCATTACCATTTTCACCTTAACCACAAAAAGTGCATTTTTGGGGTCTTGTCAGGAAAGCTTCTTAGATTTATTGTCTCCCTTTATGGAGTTAAAGTAAATCATACCAAGATAAAATCCATCCTTGAAAGGATTCCTCCCATCAACCTTAAGAAACTCTGTAGCTTGAAAGGATAGCTAAAATCCATTCATCATTTTATCTCCTAGCTTTTAGAGTGGTGTCAACCATTCCACCACCTTCAGAAGAAAGATGTGTCTTTCAAATGGAATAGCAACTATCAAAAATATTTTGATTCTCTCAAAAAGTACATTTTATCTCCACCTATCCTCACCCCTCCCAAAGATGACCAACCTTTCTACCTATATATCTCTGTCATCAACCATTCCCTAGAGGTAATGTTGGTTCACCGAGATGAACAACATAGAGAGTAATTCATTTACTATATCAATCACATACTTATAGAGTATGAGACTTAGTATACCCATACCAAGAAACTTTACTTATACTTAGTTTTTATAGCTATAAAACCTCACCATTACCTTCTTAACCATAAAACCTATGTCATAACTAACACCAACCCACTCAAGTACATGCACTCCAAGCCATACCAAAACTAGCCTATGGTCAAGTGGCTCATGATCTTAGCATAGTTTGACCTTGAGTTTATTCAACAAAAGTCAATTAAAACTGACCAATTTTTTAAATTGCCTTTAATAGACAACCAAACTCCTCCTCTTGAGTTCTTTGATGAGTCTATCATGCCCCTCTCTCAAGCAAATTTCACCTATCAAGTCACCATGTTCTTCAATGGATCAAAGTGTCAACATGGTGGGGGATCCAATATCATCCTTATCCCCTTTGATGGTTATCCTCTACATTTGTATTTCAAACTTGGTTTTAAATGTACCAATAATATGGTTGAGTATGAAGCCTTGGTGATAGGCCTTCAAACTGCCATAGCCTTAGGAATCAAAACAATCAACATATTTGGTGAGTCCCAACTTGTGGTCAATCAAATTAATGGCACTTACCAGTGTAAGAATGATGTTTTGAAATAGTATAAATAACTAGTTAACAAACTCCTAGCATGATTCAAACACTATCACATCCAATCAACCCCATGATCTACTAATAAGTTTACCAACACCATGGCTTCCCTTGCCTCTTAAATATCATCTACACCCTCAAACTCTAAGTTGTCTATCCTTATCTATAGGCTTATCGAACCATCCTATGTCAAACCAATTTCTCCCACCATTTATAATATCGAGGAGACCCAAATAGACTTTTGGTATCAACAAACCTTTGACTATCTTAACCTTGGAATAGTTCTCTCTAGCCTCTCTAAGAATGCTTGAAGATAATTTATCCAAATTACCTCTCACTATATCTATATGGGGGAATCCTCTATAAGTGTGGCTTTGATGGCCTCCTCTTTCATTGCCTATGTAGTCATGAAACCTCTCATGCTATCAAGGAAATGCATGATTGAATCTATGGAGGACACTTTAGTGTCCTCATTGTAGATAATCATATGCTTTGCCTCAACTATTATTGGCCTACCCTTAGCCAAGACTTATATGATTATATGAAAAAGTGTGTCAAATGTCAATAACATGCTAATTTACATCACACATATAGTCATAGTTGTAGACACTAGAAATCTACATGCATGATTATGATTATCATAAACCCTTAGACCTCTTACCCTTACCTAAACCTATTTCTATCCATTTTTACCTAACTAGCTTAAACTAACCCTTTTTACCTATATTATCCTTTTTGCCTAAACCATCGATTGTTAGGATCCACTAACTAAAACCTTAACATGCAATCACCATGTAAACTATCACTCCACTTTTCTAAATATAATCCATACAAATAATTTCATGAGACATTTAATGGATGAGTTATAAGTAGAAGCCCTAGTTACACTCCCACTTCAATCTCTTGCTTTTGCTTAAAAAAAGAGGAGAGCTACAAGGGAAAATCCATCTGCAATTATTATCAAGAGCTCTAGTATCTAAAATCTCTTTTGCATGTTAATCATCATCAGGCACTTCAAAAATATGACAAGCCCAACTTGTCATCACCACTCCAAACACTGTCACTCTTGAAATTATGATCGGCTTCTACATCAAGCAATCTACCTCAACTATCCCATCTAATCCACCTTTTTGGTAAGACAATCATATATTTTCCATATTTATTTATCATATTTCCACGTTGAAATTAGTATAGACCTCACCCACATCTCAATATTCATACCCAAAATATTGGCCTTAATTCACCTATAGGAAACCACTGATGGTTACCCTTAACCATCGATGGTTATCTTGACCACAAATGGTTCACTATCATACCTAAAACTAGTAAGCCCCCTTTTACCACCTACACCTAATCAGACCCTCTTTTCTATGTCCCTACCTATTTATAGTCCCCTTTCTAATTTTTTGAGCCATACCCTAACTTGTTAGCACTAACACTAATCAGCTTATCACCAATTAGATCATTTCTAACACATCTCTTTATAAAGCAATTATTGTTATCAGTTTCAATACCTTTTAATTATTGATGCAATTACTTTCTTTATATTTTATCAACTTAATTTTTTTTAAATGGTGGATTGATATCCCCTAAGTAAGCTCATGCTTCTTGTATCTATCCAAAACTAGGCAATCCACCTAGCTACTTATCTAACCAAAAAATTTGTTTTAGTGCTTTCTTATTTATAGGTCTTCCTCCCAAGCCAAAGAGGAGATCTTCACAATATTATGATATAAATCACACACTTTTATTAGTATTTATACCATAACCCATATTTCTAGTTTTACTACCTTCTTCTAAATAATAGTAAAATTTGAGTGAAACATTCTAGCATGCCTGGTGGGATATAAAGTCCTTGCATTTTCTTTGAATTTGTATGCTCTTCTCTTTATCTATGCTCATAATTAAAACTAAAATTTATTTTAGGATTAAAATCAATTGCATCCAATGCTTGATTTTAATAATAGTTCACTTTGAATTAAATAACAATAATCTTATCATATCACCACTTTTATTGCACAGACTAACCAAACCACTTTCATCAATCAAACATCAAAACAATTTGAGACAAGGCTCGACTAGATTTCATTACCTAGAAGTCACCTTACCCATTCCCATAAATCATACTTGGAGGTCATTACCAAGAAGAGAACCAACTCAGCTCTTTGATTGAGTATAAACTTTGGATATCAATATATATTTGCTAAGAGATCAATGCCCTTATCACTATGAGATTATAAAGTGAGGGGGTAAGCCACAATACCAAGCCACATATTGATTATAATATAGATTATTTTGAGTAATAAACATCCTAAAACCAACCATATACTACTTTTATAGTACCTAATCTACAAGATAACTTCTATCACACATTCTCATAAACTAAGACATAAGCCAAAAGTGAGATTAAAACTAACCTCTAGGCTTGATGCACTTCATAGTGTGTGTCTTGATTTCCTTGATCATTTTCTTGTATTTTTCTTGTTTTAGTGGTAAGATTATTATTATTTTCTTTCCCCTTTCCTTGTATGGTTCTCACTCATTACCAATGGAGAGACCTAGTAGAAAAAAACCCCTCACCTAAATCAACCTCTTCTACCTCCTCATCTATGGAGTATGTCTCTAAGGTAGAAGATTCATCTTGTCCATTGAAAATTCCTACTTTCCCTTGGGTATTTCCCTAAGGAGACATGGATTTTACCACCTTTTTAGACAATAATCTAGTGGCCCTTCAACACTATCTCAACACCTTTTCTCACCATATCCTAGTTTCAACTCCACCTCAAGATCATCTTTATGTCATGTTATCCCACCTTATGGATTGTATCCCTATTTCCATGGTCACCACCCAAGAATCTTCATCTACTAACCCCTTTAACACTATGGTTGAGAACCAACCTATCCAACCAACTGTTACCCTTAAACCTTCCACCCCTACTAATGACTCCTCTACCTTGGGGACAACCCATTTATTAACCATCGTGTCTCACTTGTAGCTGGGGCACTCATCACTGACATCTCCAAACTACCCTTTGGTAAACCTATCCTATTGGTTAATACCTATTTACCAAGATTAGGGGTACATATCCCATCTACCTCACCACCCATTAGCATGAAGGTCACTACCCCCTCTTATCACCAACCCAACTACCATCCACACCCAATCCATAAGGACTTCTCAATAGTTACCCATTTCACCCAACCCAGGATATATCCCTAACCCATAAAGGTATATACCCATTACCTAATCATCATCATCTACCTACAATACCCAACCTCTAGCATCCACATTTCAATATGTGGTAGCCTCTCCACCACCAAGAAATTACCTATATGTTACCCAACCTCAACCATAATATCAGCCTCACAATATTTTTGGAGTAGCACGTCAAACCAACATAATTAAAATTCTCATGGATAAAATGACCAACCTTGATCCATCCATTTTAGGAACTCATAACACCCTATCCTATAATCAGATTTGTAATGAACCTATTCATCATTTTATTCCTATCAGACCTTACCCTCCTCAATGGGAGCTTTCAAAATTTACCAAATTTTAAATCGAGGAACCCCAACAACACCTTAGGAATTTTAGGCATGCATGATACATGATTGCTTATAAGATGACCTCCTCCTCTAAACCTTCCCCATGTCTTTATCCAGTCTAGCACTTGACTGGTATAGTGCCCTTACCAAACATTCCATCTTTCCTTTCACCCAACTAGCACAAGTCTTCTTGGATCACTTTTCCATTAAAATTTCCAAGAATGTATCTATCATGGACCTCTATTCTATCAAAAAAAATTGATGATGAGTCCATTTACAATTTTGTCTCTCATTGGAGAAGCTTGATTAATCAGCTTTCATTTTCCTTGCCTTAGCCTTAGCTTATAGAACTTTTTACTCAAGCTTGTGCCAAACATATATACTCTACACAATGTGTTTAGAGATTCAAAACCTTTAATGATGCTTTTACCATGGCACGTAAGCTAGAAAAATAGGCTATAGATGAGGGTAAATTGAAGTTATGAAACAAGAACTCTACCTTCAAGACCAATGAAACCTCTTCCTCTAAACCAAGCAACCAAGCCAATATCAGAACCAAGACTAGGGGAATCATGAATTTTTTCATCCTTAAAACCACCCTTCCACCTAATTTCAACCAAAAACATTCTCCCATTACCTCTAATCTAAATTCAAGAAACCCAAAATGAAATAACCAAAAATAATTCACTCCACTTGGAGAATCTTACACCTCAATTCTAGAGAACTTACTAAAATCTAACCTTATAAAACTTCCACCTATCAACCTCCCTATCAATTTTATTCTTCTCATCCATCACCTACTTGGTACAATAAGAATGATCTTTATGCTTTCCATCAAGTAATTGGACATGATGTCAACCAATATAATAATTTCAAGAATATTGTTCAGAGTCTTATCGACAAAGGGGAACTTATGTTGGATAATCCCAATGACCCTCAAAATAAACCTCTTGACATCTTCAAAAAAACTTTTACCAACCATGCCCCTATCAAAGCTGAGGACACATAGGTTGAGTGCTCTCATAATGCCCACACGGTTAACATGGTTCATAATACACCTACCCATAAAGACCCAATCAACCAATCTACCCATTCCTCCCTTGTTTTGCTTATCAAGGTCATAGAGTCACCTTACCCTCCTTTGGATAGTCAAACAAAAGAATTTCCTTTCTCCTTAGCTACCCTCATAGAAGTTTTGGAATTATCACATACTACCTCAACTAGTATATCTAGGCAAATCAACATTCTTGATTTTCCACCTCTACCAACTACCTAACAAACAACTACTCCTATGGATATTTTCCCTAAAGGAAGAGCATTATTACCCATTCCTCTTATGGATGAGCCATTTATCTCAACCTTGATTTACTCACCTTAGGAGATCAACCAACATGCTAACTGTCCCACCCAACCTACAAGTCTATCTATTACATCCACTACCCAAGGATTAGGACTAGTACACAAACCTTTTTCCACACTAAGACAAAAGTTAGAATTTACCTTAAAACTAGACATAGATCAAGCCACTTTTTGGCAATAGTTCAGGCTTCCCTCTATAAACAAACCTAAACCATATATCACACCTCTAACCAGCCCATCCATCATCTCTCTGTCACCTCTTAAACTAATCTGAACCTATAATAACCCCTTAGCTTCTCATTCAACAAAAAAATCCACCACCTCACCAACAAAACCTTTCAAAACTCTTGGTGCCTTCCCTACTCATAGTTTGTTTCACCCATCTTTGAAATTAGACTTTACTTCACGCAAGCCTATACCCATGTCTTGACCCACACCAACTAAAAGGATGGAAGCATTGAAAGAACACATCACTAAACCTCTACCTCCCTCTACCTTGCCCTCTATCCTAGGGCCCCACCCTTCTACTTTACCAAAAAATAAACCCCCTTTCAACATATGTCACCCACTAACATTGATTATGCTAGCACATTTATTATCTGATGCACCAGTCCTTCCCAAATCATAGCCATCTAGACCACCAAATTTGGCTACCTTAACTACCAATTTTCCTAGACAAAAACCATCTATGAAAGCCACCTTACCCAAGTCATCTCTCACCCAACCTATTACCACCCATACACCCATCTTACCAACCAAAACCATAAACCCAAAACCTTATTTACTTCTATCAAAATCCTATACAAAAATTATTCAAAGGTTAGTATAGATCTCCTGCCTCACATTACCTCCCATCAGACCTTTCAATCTATTTGGTTTAAAGCCAACCTAGTGCAATGATCATTAAATTTCATCCTATCATAGGACACCTAGGCATGACATAAAGAATTGCAAATCTCTCAAGGACATTATCCACCAACTCTATGATGAGGATGATCTTTTGGTAGATGACCTTCCATCCATTCCTCTACGATTACACCCAAAAACTAGCTTTCAACACATTCTTAATCCCTTACTCTCACCTCAAAGTGATAGAGAATCTACCTAGCCCCCCATCACACCTTCCCCCTTTATCCATACCATTATTGTGGTCATATGATCATAAAAAAATGATAAGGGAAGGCCAAATTTTCCATTCCATGGATATATCCACTAACTCACCCTATACCCAACCAAAGCCAAACCTCTACACTTGCAACTAAGCCTAATGTTACTATCTTAGGCACATCGAAGGTTAACCCCTCTGAATCCATCAAGAGGGTCATCCTTAAACAACTCCACTAGACCAATACTAAAATGAGCCTTTATGAGCTCATTTCTACCTCACCCCATCATTTTCAGGCTATGATCGTGTCTATGTAGGCTATTAAAGTTGAACTAGGGGATTCCCAAGCCATAAAGGCCTTCATTGATGCTGTCTAACTCTCCACCTTTGTTACCTTTAAGGACTTAGAGATACCTTCTATCCACCATAAAGACCAAGATCCCCCTCTTTTTATTACAACCCACATCAACCAAACCTGCATCAAATGGGTTATTATAAATGGGGGAAATAGTATCAACATCATCTCTTCCCATGCCTATGAGTAACTTAAGCTATCAAACATGTCATATCCAAAACTTCAGCCATCCTTCAATATTTTAATGACACTATGACCACTACCTTGGGAACTATCATCCTCCAAATTTGGCTAGGATCTCACATGCTCCTTGAACTCTTATATGTAGTCAAAAGTGAATTATATTACAATGTTTTACTCAGGAGATCTTGGATATATGCCATGGGATGTGTACCTTCTACCCTCCACCATTACATCAAGTTTTAATATGAAGACTAAGTTGTTACCATACAAGCTGACCCTATCCCTTTTATAGCATGTGATATGACCTACCAACCGAATGACATTAATCTACCTCCATCCAAAGAACTACAAACAACCACCATCAAACCCTCACCCACAAAATCTAAAGTTGTTATTTCTTCCCTTTCCACTGAGGCCTCTACCAGCTTGTCTATCCCTATGGACTAGATACCCATTACTGATCCTTTGAAACCTACCTTCCAATACCTCACCCTTCGATAATACCATCTCCTCACCTTTGATGCCCTCCTTACTCCCCAAGAATTTGGGAAACTCAACCACCAATTGGGTTATGACCCTAATATTAGAGCCATTACCCCCTTGGGGCCTCTAAGATATCAAACCCACTTTATTTGTGGGTGAATTGAAAAACCACTTACCACTATTTTCACTCCCTCCCCACCTCAACCATTTACCTCCACCTTCTCTTATTTGGATAACCTTGACTTTGCCAAGCTATACCTTCATAGGTGTGCTTAGAAGGGATTTGGTTTAAGATGATATGAGCATGGCCCAAACACATTGTCCTCAATTGAGAAATAAAAACCTCATGATAAGTATGGACTTAGATTAATTTTACCCAATAATAATAAGGCCAAACAAACTACCCCTACCATTGTCGAAGAAGAAACCCCTTACTAATACCCCCTCTAGGGTGAGGATGAGGACATTAACCCACCTAAATTTTTTTCATCAACATGATTACCCTTAGTCCCCTGACTTATCAAAAATAAGGGGCATCCATATCCATTCTTTTGACCTATCCTAAACTCGTGGGAGAAGACTCTCCTACCATTAACATTGTTTAGTGTCAAGATGAGATGTTATTCTCACCTACCTTGGTGTACTAGATTCATCAATCCATAAATATTTACCTCTAGGAACCTCAACCATGTTGAATGAATCTACCATGGATGTTTAAGTAGGCACTCTGAACAACCCCCACATCATCAAAATTGGCCAAAATCTCACCTCTAAGGAACTTCAATACTTCTCTACCTTCCTCCAAGACTGCAATATTGCATTCACCTAGTCATATGTTGATATGCCCAGTATTAACCCAGCCATCACCACCCACAAAATTGTAACCAATCATGATGCCAAACCTATCAAACATAAACCTAATTAAATCTACCCTTGCATATCCCTCCTCATCAAAGAAGAGCTTGAATGCCTCCTTTCAATCAACTTTATTCAACCCATTGATTATCCCCAATGGGTTTCAAACATCATACATATCACTAAAGCCATAAGGGGACTATGTATATGTGTGGACTTTTATGACCTCAACCTCACCTACCTAAAGGATTACTTTTATCTACCTAGCATTGACCAACTTTTTGATCTTATAGTAGGAAATGAGAAGTTATCACTCATGGATAGATTCTCGAGTTGTAATTAGATTTTGATTGCCCTTAAAGATCAACACAAAACTACCTTTATCACCCCATGGGGGAATTTCTATTATATAGTCATGCCCTTAAATCTTAATAATGTTGGCATAACCTAATAATGTGCCATGACCAATATTTTATATGACCTTATCCATGCAATCATTAAAGACTATCTAGATGACCTTCTTGGGAAGTCCAAACTTTGTAAAAACCATTTAGCCATTCTCCAGATTATCTTTGAGAGATTTATCTATTATCACGTCTACCTTAATCCCAATAAATGTATTTTTGGGGTGTTATCAAGAAAACTTCATAGCTTCATCATTTCCTTTCGAAGAATCAAAGTTGATCTAGTGAAAATCAAAGCCATCCTTGAGATGCTACCTCTAACCAATCTTAAACCACTTCACAACTTGTAGGGGAAACTTTAATCCCTTCATCGCTTCATCTCCCATCTCTTCAATCAATGTTATCCCTTCCACCACCTCTTAAAAATGGAATCTCTTTCAAGTGAAATGGTGATTACCAAAAGGCCTTTGATACAATTAAATAGTACTTGTTATCTCCACCTATCTTTACACCTCCTAAGGATAACCAACATTTATACCTCTATATCTCTACCACAAACCACTCCTTAGGGTTGATGCTTACATATCAAGATGAACAACACAAAAATCAATTTTTTTATTACATTATTTTTACACTTGTTAAATATGAGACTCAGTACACACATATTGAGAAACTATGTCTGGCCCTAGTCTTCGTGACTACCAAACTTCGCCCCTACCTTCTTAACCACAAAACTTTTGTCATGACCAATATCAACCCCTTCAAATACATACACTCTAAACCATACCAAAACTAATGTATTTCTAAGTTTCTCATTCTTTTAGTTGAGTTTGACCTTGCGTTCCTCTATCAAAATCAATAAAAGGCAAGAGTAGTAACAAAAGTCAAAAATAAATAATGGGTCATCCCTAGCATTTGTAGACTACTCCCTTGAAAGATAGCTATTGAAAATCATTTGAAATTACAAAAACATAAGGTGGACTACTCCCTAAAAGGATAGCTATCAAAATCATTTGAAACATAAACTTAGACCACTCCCTTGAAGGATGGCTAGGAAAAATATTTGTTGAAAGCTAGAAAGTTTTGGAAGATTCCTACATCAATCAGCTTCCCCAACCCTAAAGTAAAACCAAAATAGAAAAAGACCCTCAAGTAAAAGCAAAATAATTTTGAAATCTAAAATCAAATATCTTATCATTAATAATCTTAGAAAGCTACAATTAGCTCTCCTTAGTAGACTTCCTGCATTGATCAGTCTACACTTTGTATATAAACATAGACTTGTCTATACTACCTCTTTGGGAAGCCTAAAAAAAAGGCATACTAGTCTTACTAAATAGTTACAATTTCACCCATGCTCCCTCCACATATCATAAATGTATGGTACAATGATCTTTCATGACACATCCTGATCAAGATACCTCTTTATCAACATTAAGCATGATAATGTGAAGCACTAAAAAGGTTTATCTTCAATAAGCTAAAATCAAACTTTGGGTTTCATATCAGTCATTGCCAATAAAAAGGCATTATGTCCCTTATTCATGGGTGTGCTCCTCATGATTTTGCTTAGTCTCCTATACATCTAGTTTTTTATTCACTTGCTTCATATATTAATGATTTACCTCTATCATCATGTAAAATAAACATCATATCCATAACATAAATATCATCCATCATATAAAAAAAATCATCTATCTCTCTATATAGATAGACCATGAGCATCTAGCTAATCAATTATCACATCACATAAACTTATAAAGCATATGATTTACAATAATGAAAGCATTAATGAAATACATCATAGCACATAACATTTTCCATTTTATCCATCTAATCAAAATATCCTATCATATCCATGAATAAAATAAACCAAACAAACATCATCATAAACTGTCTCAATGAACACACACCTACGCTATGCAAACATCATATAATAAGTAAATCCATAAACCATAAACATACACATCACATGGGTTATAAGCATAGAATCATATGTCTTAAATCATGAATCTATAATCATCAATAAATATCATCATCATGGGTATACAAAAATATACATGTATCTCTCTCAAAATGTACATCTCATATCATCAGCATGCAAGCCAAAATAAAAAATCATATACATGTCATATATCAATCAAACCCTTGGAGCACTCAGACCACTTGCACCACTACCACTGGCCCCATATAGACCTATATTTGTACTTAATAGTGGTCTCCCTAGGACCCCTATCTACCCAACTATAGCAACCCACTACCCTAGAGTAGCTAGTGCAACCCCACCACCCAAACTAGCTCTATACTTTGCAAATCTCATGTCATGGGGCAATTGATCAAGTGTCATTGCCTCATAATATCTAAGCTCCTACATATTGTCTAGATACCATACTCATGGCACTGAATCTAGTCTCCCTCCTACTACTATACCTACCATCCTAACCCTACTCTATCCTTGTAAGGAGCTAATCTAGCCCTACAAATAATAACTATCAAACCCCCACCAATGGAATCTAGTAGAATAAAACTCATCAAAGCCATCATCATCATCAAGCACCTATCCCTAGGATCCCTCTAATATAATGGACCATACCTAAATCCACCCAAATATAACTATGCATGAACTTGATCTATATCATATAGGAGGTCCATATGATAATCTGACTCATCACTCTCTATGTGGTAAACTAAATCTCCTCGGATGGGCAATCTAGTGATCCTAGTCACATTCTCTAGTAGATGGTGATCTCCTTGGTAGGCAACTAAAAGGTGTTTATCACAAGATCCCATCTCTAAATGAACATGAAAAATATAGCTAGGTCTCATAGTACATGCTGATAGTGGCACATCATGACTAATCCCATAACCTCCATATGTCTCTAGTCATCAATAGTCATCACATCTCAAACCATCACAAATAGTGTGGGAACTTAGTCCCTCATCTGAATATAGTCAAGAGCCTACAAAACCAATCATCTTAGTATGAACACTAATCCAAGTACCAACTTATGAATTGGTCCCTTGATCATCGATGATTCTTTGAACCATCAATGGTCCTTATGCCCCCTTTTAGCCCTCAAGTTTGACCATCAATGGTTAGGTCCAACTAAGGAAGGTCACTATGTGTGACCATTGTTGGTGTGACCTTTGAACCTTAGACCTCTTAAAACCCTAAAAATCATAGTCAATTCTTAGACTAACCTACTTATAAATAATCTACACCCATTCCTAACCCAACACACCTTCCACATATCAATTTCACCTAAAACATTTATCTAATTAATCAAAAACCTAAAACTAGGGCATTATTTCCCAAGACAACAAACTAGTTTTAAACCCTAACCAAAGCATTCCACATTCTCTACAAATGAAAATTTAACACAAACTATGATATCAATTTTATATCACCCCTACCTCATTTCATGATCATTGATGTGGTCAAAGTTCTTATCCCTCTACTCAGTTGCACCCTCATCCACCCTCCATTTTAGTTAAGACTAAATCTCTTAAAGCACTAGCTCAACTAATAACCACTCCCCACCTCATAATCAACTTAGTCGACCTTTAGTATAAAATGCCACAATACAAAATCACCATAACATAATGCATGGAGGTAAAAATGTCAAAAGGTCAAAATGACTTTTCACTTTCACTTTATATGTTTTGTCTTTTAGGGTTTCCCCTTGACCATCAATGATTAACCCTTTAAAACCTTGACCATCGACAGTCAGGGTCCCACATCTTTCCTTTAAATTTTTCACTAACATCTACCTAGATGCTACCTCATCTCCACTTAACCCACCAGCACTTGACCTTTCTAAGAGTTCCCTTCTCTAACTAACCTATTTGACCATGTCCACCTTGATGCTAGCAATTGAAATCAAGACTATCACACTTAATCACATTTTGTGCATAGCCATGACATTTTACTTACCTATTCACCTAAGCATTTACCTCATCACTACCCTTCCATCAAGAACTACATTTGGCCTAAAGTTGTTATGGGATCCTACATCCCCTAAACTATGTATGCAGTGTCTACTTGCCTAGTGCATATAGAGTCAACTCAACCACACCCCAACCCACCCATTTGCTTATGTCCACCTCAACATAGATCATTTTTACCACACTATTTACATGTTTTGTGATGACTTTGCATGGGTCATTTTGACCACACCAACTGACCTTACCATGTTCACTATTTTTGCACCACCTAGAGCAACAACTAGATCATTTATGTCTTTTTAGGAGTACTTCCTACCTTTAATATGCATCAAACATTGACCCATTTGGTGTTTTATTAGGAGCACTTCCTACCTTGGATACCCATCAAAACACTAAATCTACCTTGGAGATTAATAAGTGTATCTAGCTACCATGCCTATAGTAGTCACACGATACATTGGTCACTTATATTCTTCACACCAACCTTATTTTCATTAACATTAGTAACATTAGTATTTGTGCGATATAAAACTATCACACTTAGTCACCTTTTATGCATAGGTTTTGCATCTCACTCACCAGCTCCACCTACCACTTTTTCAAACCTCAACCTGATTTCATTTTACCTCATCACTTCTTGATTTGAGGGGAAATGCCTCCTTTCATTCTTAGGGAAACCTCATCCTTGACCTCACCATACTTCCATTTTGTTTTTTAGCTTGTTGATTCAAGCCATATAATAAAAAGGGGCAAATATAGACACCAAAAATCTACATGCATGATTTTGATTATCATAACCCCTTAGTCCTTTTACCCTTATCTAAATCCATTTCTATCCTTTTTGACCTAATTGTCTTAAACTATCCCTTTTTACTTATTTTGGCCTTTCTTCCTTTATCATCGATGGTTAGGCTAACCATCAATGGTTAGCCTAATCATTGATAGTTAGGCTCCACTAATTGAAACATTAACATGAAATCACCATGCAAACTATCACTCAACTTTTCTAAATATAAGTCATCCAAATCCTTTTACAAGGCATTGCATGGATGATTTATAATTAGAATCCCTAGTTAAACTCCCACCTCAAGCTCTTTCCTTTGCCTATAATAAGAGGAGAGTTGTAAGGGAAAATCCATTTACAATTATTATCAATAGCTCTAGTATCTAGAATCTCTTTTGTAGGTTAATCGTCATCAAGTGCTTTAGCAATCTGGCAAGCCCAACTTGCCATCACCACTCAAAGTACCATCACTCTATTAGAATTATGATCAATTTCTACATCAAGTAATCTACCTCAACTATCCATCCAATCTACCTCTCTAATAAGATAATCATCTATTTTCCATATTTATTGGTCATATTTCCACCTTAAAATTAATATAGACCTCACCCACCTCTCAAGATCCATACCCAAAATATTGGCCTTAATTCACCTATAGGAAACCACCAATGGTTAGCCCAATTTTCAATGGTTACCTAATCATTGATAGTTACCCTTAACCACCAATGGTCATCTTGACCACCAACAATTCATTGTCATACCTAAAACTAGCAAGCTCCCTTTTACCACCTACACCTAATTAGACCCTCTTTTCTATGTCCTTGCCTATTTGTAAGCCCCTTTCTAACTTTCTAAGCCATACCATGGCCCATTATCACTAACACTAATTATCTTATCACTAATTATATCATTTCTAACACATATTTTTATCAAGCAATTCTTGTTATTAGTTTTAGTACCTTTTGATTATTGATGCAAGTACTTTCTTTCTATTTTATCAACTTAATTGTTTTAAAATTATGGATTAATAGCCCCTAAGGAAGCTCATGCTTTCGAGATCTATCTATAGCTAGGCAATCCACCTAGATACTTATCTAACCAACAAATTTGCTTTAGTGCTTTCTTATTTATAGGTCTTCCTCCCAAACCAAAGAGGATCTCTTCATAATATTTTGATCTAATACACACACTTTTATCAGTATTTCTACCACAACTTGTATTTTTAGTTTTACTACCTTCTTATGAATAATAGAAAAATTTGAGTGAAATAATAGCCTTCAGGTTTCCATTGATTCATGTCCCTTCTCAAAATGGGCTCTAGACCTCTTTGGTGAAATTAATCCCCATTACTCATAGTGGCACCATTCTATCATTACCACAATTGAGTATTTTACCAAGTGGGTAGAGGTTATTCCCCTAGTCTCAACCAAAGTGGAAAAGATTATCAACTTTATCAACCATCACTTCATTTATTGCTTTAGTGTTCTTCATAAGATTATCACTGACAATGGTAAATCCTTTAAGAACAAGCAAGTCCAGGGTCTGTGTAATGTATCTGGCATTAATTTAAGCTTCTCTTTGCCCTTTCATCCTTAAGCAAATAGATAGGTAGAATCCTCTAATAAAACTCTTAATAACATTCTAACTAAAATGGTCAATGCAACTAGTCGGGATTAGCATTTACACATCCCTTTTTCCTTGTGGGCATATTGTAATAGCATTAAAACCCCTACAAGTGCCACAATATTTTCCCTTATTTTTAGAGTAGAGGTTATCTTACCTCTTAAAGTTTAAATCCCCTCTCTTTGCATATCTTTGTAAGAGCTTATTTAAGAGGAAAATTATCATCAGTACCATCTATCCTAGTTTGAACTACTTGATGAGCATCATTTAGCATCCCTTACCCATATTCATGTCTATCAAGAGTGTATTAAGTGTGCTTATAAAAATCACCTTAAAGTACAAGAATTCAATATCAAAGATCTCATCCTAAAGGAAAACCAACATGTCACTAATATGGAAAAAAGAAAGCGGGGAAAGTTTACTTTCAATTGGCTTGGACTTTATATCATAACCCATAAGTATGGATCAGGATATTACTAGTTGTCTTCTCTCAAAGGCCACCTAGAATTTGAGCTCCTTAATGCTTCACATCTACGTCTATTCTTTTATTGTGAAGGATCACATTCACTTTTATCTAACTAAAGCTCATCCCTTGTTATCCACCCACATTCCATCTCCCTATTTTATGGGAAATAAATTAAAATTAAATCATGTAATTAGTTATCACCTACATATCCTTATCTTAAACAATGGGTATCATGGCTCTATCCATGGCATAGTTATCATGGTATTTTTCACACCTTCATAAGATGTATTCCCATTATTGTTATCACCTAAACCTATACACACCTAATTAGCCTTCTTGTGTTTTTAATTTTGCCTTCACAAAGGTGAACTATTAAGTTAGCCTAGGTAAGTCTCTGTCAATAAAAATTAAAGAAAAACAACAAAATTCATATCACTAGCATCATGGGTCAATCCTAGCATTCATAAACTACTCTTTTGAAGGATGGTTGTTAAAAATCTATTTTAAGTTTCCAAAATGTAAGGTGGACTGCTCCCTTGAAGGATAGCTATCAAAATCATTAAGTAAATCACATAAAATTAGACCACTCCCTCAAAGGATGGCTAAGTAAGCATAGCAATTTTTCAAAAGATTCCCATATACAGCAATCAACAAACAACCCATTATCATAATCACAAAAAAAACAAACTAATCTTGAAAAACTCAATCAACTCTCATAATATGCATAATAAGGTGAAATCCACAATCAGCTCTCCTAAGTAGACTTCCTGCATTATTCAGTCTACACAACTTGGTATAGGCTTATCTATACTGACTCTTTAGACACCTATAGAAAAGGCATGTTAGTCTCACAAGAAGGTTCCATTTTTATCCATCTCCACTTTACACTATATGTAAGGGATTCTTTAACTTACTTGAAATTATGTTGTCAAGATACCTTATTAACTAACTAATAAACACTCATGCATAGCATTTTAAGAGCTTATGTCCATTAAGTCAATCTGACTTCAATTTTGTCTTAGTCCATGTCAATAAAAAGGCACCCTCCCTCTTCTTATTCTATCATGACTAGTTGATATTTTCATTATTATGTTTGTCTCTTTATTAGATTCTTTAAATCTCTCATCTAGTGTTGTTAATTAAGCTACCCCAGGTGTCTTATCCTAAAAATATTAACAACATGCATAACCATATTAACCATGAGCATAAAACCATAACAAGCATGATAAAACCATAATATCCATGAGCATTTAAGCAATCAACAATTTTCCACCACATGTTTAAAATCTACAAATGTATTATATACACATCAAGATTTAGCATGCCATGAGCATAACCCTAATATCAATTCCATCTCATGCCTAATAAGTCAATGTCAGTATCTAGCAAGTTAACCATAACATAGGTAATAAACACCAACAAATCAAACATCACATCATAAGTAATAAACTTAAAAATCTAATCACACACCATGAGCATGAACATGAGCAAAAATAACATGTATATAAACTTGTGATTCAAAAAACCACAATAATGTGTACATGTAGATAGACGGGACTCTCTCTCAAAAATATACATCTCACTACATCAGCTCGTAGGTTGGAATATATATATATATATATATATATATATATATATATATATATATATATATATATATATATATATATATATATGCCCTAGGGGCACTGTTACCTCTTGGATCACTATTGGATCCTAGTGCATGTCCACCTATTGTACCTACCAATCCACCACTTGTCCTTATCTATCCAAATATAGATCTTTCCCACTGACCTAGGTTCACCAAAACTACCCCACCTACTAAGTTGGCCCTATACTCACCTCATTGGAGCTCATTTGGATGTTGTGCTAGAATAATAGCCTCATAATACCATAGTTCCTCCATTGTATCTAGGTATCATGTTGTAAAGGTAAAGCTAGGTGTCATTGCCTATCCTACTACTCCTCCTCCTCTCTACCTCAGAGAGTCCCTCTCTTGAGTCACCTAGCCTAAATACATCCTAGCTTGGTCCCTATCACTTATGATAGTAACAAGTTGACCCTATAAGGTCATAACCTAACCCTATAGTGTGACAATATATCCCTACAGCATGGCCACCTATCCCTATCATACCTATACCTATCCCTATGCCACAGCTAAAGTTGCTCCTACCTATCCATCATGGCCAACCAAATCCATGGCCATTAGCCTCACACCTCTATCATCTCTACCAATATCTATAGCTGCATATATGGGTTGGTACCACACCATATACCTATCTACAAACCTAGGATCATTTATCTATGCCCTAGTGGGCAAATCCTCAACTCTAGCTTAGTGGAAATAGGATGTGGATCTGGTAGTAGGATCTTTGAATCCTATCTCTTATACTTGGGGAACGGGCCTAATATACCTTGTACTAGGACAAACTATCAGTATACCTTATCAAATGGAATCAACTCCACCTCTCTATCTCTCCTACCAAGTATCCATTTATAGCTCGAGAGGGAGAGTGTCTACCTCCTATACCCTGGCCATATCATGAACTAGATGTATGGCCTCCATGTGATATCTCTTATCACCATTGCACCTAATTCACCCTTGAACCACTTCATGTCATGTGCACCACCTCCTACACTTGATGTATAAAAATCACCCCTCCATTATATGAAGCTAATGATGAAGTCAATCTATGTGTACCCTACCCATGGCAATCTGACTAACCTCAACATCTTAATGTGATCATAGGCCTATCAATGCAAAACCAAGCTGACACTTATGCAATATCTCCTATGGGCCCTAAACCACCACATCTCTCTATAGATATATACATGTAGAATTAGAACCCAACTAAATACCATCCAACCCAACAATAGCTTAACTATAACCCCTAGTATCAAATAGGGAAATCTCCTATTGGTCAAGTTGAGAAGACTAAAGCATGTCATGGAAATCATGAGTATGGTCATGAATCTCATCTCAATTTGAGCCCTCTGATACAATATTATATACCTAAATCCTCTAACATGCCATCTAACCTAATCACTCTCATCTATATACAATAATTTGACATGATCATCCCACTCCTCTCACTCTATGTGGTATATTAGATCACTATAGAGTGTAAGTTAGGTGATCTTATGCACATCCTTAGGCAATATGGTCATCTTGATGGTTAAAAATATGAAGGTGTTTATAGTGGGATCCCATCTCTTGATGAGTGCTATGACCATATGTGTATCTTGGGGCACATGTTGGTAGTGCCTTATGGCCCCTAACCATGCCTCCTCCATATGGGTCTAATCAACTAGGGTTATCCTATGCTAAATCTTTGCAAGGATCTTAGGGACCCAATCCCTCATCTAAATCTACTCTCATGCCTAAAAAAATAAATGTTAGCACATGTTAGCATTTCTCACTTCCAAATTGACCTCTTTACCAACCTCATGCAACCTATTCTACCCTAACCCACACTTGTCTCCTAAAACACCTTACATTTTATGACCCTCACCTACCAAACATTTTGATACCTACCTTAGCCTATCAAACTAGTACCTAATTCTCTCTTCCAACAAGCACTTAAACCTCTTTCTTAATGCCCACCCTAACTTAGTAAACTAATACCTCACTACCTTTCCCAACATACACCCACCCTAACCCACTACATTTTCAACCATCTTATCCTAGCCTACACTCAACACTACAACCATTTGGCAACACATTACTCCTACTTAGTAGTTACATTATCCCAACTTACACTTGTAATTTATCCACCCCACACCCTTTCAAACATTTTAAAACACTTGGTATATTCTCTTATTCCCCTTAGTGATCTACCCTGTGCCTGTTAATTTGATTTCTATAATGTAATCCTTACCAAGCCAACATTGTGTTTTTCCTTAACTATTAAAAGCTCATCAAAACCCATTTTTACCCTTAATTGACTAATAATAGTCATGATTACTACTGATAGTCAATCATTCTCTATTCTAAGGGTATCAACCATCATTGGTAAACCCTAACTGTCGATGATCACTATAGACATTCTGTGGCTAGAATGTCGAAACCCTATCATAGAAAAACCACCCTAAAATCCATGAAAAATAACAAAATCTTCTACCCTAAACCCTTTCTCAACATAATTTAACTATCCAAACCACCAATTCTTAATTCCATCCACCCATTTACCTGAAATCAATAAAACCCCTACCTAGGACATTATAAACTAAACTAATGATTTCATCCTACACTAACCTCCCTACCCAATACCAATGTATAAAATTGAATATATCTATCAAAATCAAAACATCCCCTACTTTATTTTATGACCTCTACCATGGATTTAGCCATAAACCTGCTCACCCTTGCCCATGCCCATGTGCTCCTTGCATCTTGCTTGGTCAACATAGTCCACCTCAGCGTGATACCAACTATCCACCTCACACCAACCCTCAGCAAACATATTTTCCACAAAACACCAAAATCTAGAGCTCAAAGTTAACCCAAAACACAAGTAGCAAATGGTAAAAAGTGATTCACTTTTCACTTTTCATCACCAATTTTTTAGGGTTTTACACTAACCATCGATGGTCAAGGTGACCTTCGATGATCACCCTTGGGGACCCTAACCATTAATGGCCAAGTGCCCCATTTTATTGCTTCTAACTAGGTAGTCCCATTTTTATCATAACTCAACCATTTCTCACTCACCCTTGGAGATTACCTTCTCCACCTAACTTAACCACCTTACCACCTCATCATTGGCCCACTTTAGCCCCACTAGCATGTGTTTTATGACACCTTTTTCCTCATCCTTTAACCATAGCATTACCATGTTGACCCTTTTAATTTTTCACCACCTCACACTTACCTGACCCACTTATGTCTTTTTAGGATCACTTCTTACCTTAGATACTTGTCACACTCAAACTATTTATGTTTTCCATGGGAGTACTTCCTACCTTAGATACCCATCAAAAACACTAACCCTTGTCTAGGAGACTAACAAGTATACCCAACTACCACACCTGAATGTGGTCACATGGTACACTGGTCACTTGTCCTTTAGTATTGACCTTTATTATTATCATTCATGGCAACCTTATCTTTACATGATCTTGGCTATCACACTATTTGTCACACTTTGAATGCCTATTTACACTTTAGTGCCCAACCTATCATCTATCCTCATCCTCAACATCACCTTCACCAACCATATCAAACCCACACCTACTTTTACTTTACCTCATCACCTCCCAATTTGAGGGGGAACACCTCCTCCCATACTCAGGGCAATCAACAGACCTTTGGCCAACATTGGTTTTTGTTTTGTAGCTAGTTGATTCCAAGCTATGTAACAAAAAGGGGGAAAATATAGACTTCAGAAATATGCACACTATGACTCTAAATGTTGAAGTACCCATTGACTACCTTAGGACCCCCTTGGGACCAACCTAACCCTCTAACCCCTAACCAAGATTCCCTATAGTCAGTTTATCTTAACTAACTTAACCTAACCTTTTACCCCTTTTTACCCTTGATCATCAATGGTCAGGGTCCACCTCTTTAACCAAGAGCATGAAAATTACCCATAATGATTTTCTAAATATAAGTAATCTAAATTCTATTGTGAGCCATTGCATGGATGATTCATAATTAGATAGCTTAGTTGAACCTTCACTTCCACCTCTTACTTATGCCTATAAGAAAGGATCCTAAAGGTGAAATCCATCTACAATTATTATCAAGAGCTTGGTGCATCCAAGAGTTTCTTTCTTATAGGTTAATCATCATCAACAATCCAATAATAATATTAGAGAGTCAGTTTTCCATCACTTCTCTACCAAGTTTTTGATTACCATTACTCTATCAAAATCAAGCTAGATTCCACTAACAGGTCAACTACCTCAACCATCCACCCAATCAACTTTTGGTAAGACAAGTACTTATTTTTTAGTATTTCTTTACTTTATTTCCATTTTTCAATCAACCCAAGTCTTAACTATCTCTCAAAACCCATATTTTGGATCTCATTAATTAGCCTTTTTATCAACCCAGATCCTTATATAGTAACCATTGATAGTTAACTCAACCATTGATTTTTTGTCCAACTATCAATGGTCACCTTGACCACTGATGGTCATCCCAACCATTGACAGTCACTGTGGTAGTGAAAACCATCAAGTTATTTTCACCTATCTACACCCATTGAAACCCAATTTTCTATGTTCTTGCCTATTCAAATACCCCTTTCTAATTTTCTAAATTAGACCCCAATTAGCACTAGTATTAATTAGTTTGTTTCTAATTTAATCATTTCTATTATATTTTCTAAGCAAGCATTCTTATGTTCAATTCCAGTACCCTTTTGATTATTGATGCAAGTACCTTTTTTTTATAATCTTAATTGTTTAAAATGTGTAGATTGATGTCCCCTAAGGAAGCTCTCACTTCTAGGATCTAGCTATTTCTAGGTAATCCACTCAACTATATGTGTATCAAATAAGTTTTCTTTAGTTATTTCTTATCTACAGGTCATCCTCCCAAGCCAAAGAGGAGCTCTTCATAGTCTTCTAATTTCAATGTGCACACAATCAAAAACATTTTTTAACCATATCCATACTTAGTTTCTTCTTTTCCCTTTTTCCAATAATAAGCAAAAATTATTGAAACACACATTAATCTAATTATTTATGTGTTTACTTTCATTTCTTGCTTCAATTATATTGAAAATATTTTCCTTGTTTTATCGCACTATCATTTTATTAAATATAGTGTCTTACAAATAGTGTTTTCCCCTATCTGTAATATAGAGTTGACCTATACAACTTTGTATCCCTTTTTCTAGTTAGGTTATAGGACTAAGTTGACCTGGTCAACCCTATATCCTTCTTGGCTCAGTTTCCTACCCTATCTATAGTACATAGCTACCCTATATGAATCTACATTCTTTTTCTTCTAGTCAAGTTATAGTACTAAGTTGACCTGGTCAGCCTTATATACTTACCATGCTTAGTTTCATACTCTATTTGCAATATTAAGTCAACCTAGTTGACCCTATACTCTTATCTACCTCTTAGATTATAGAACATAGTTAATCTGGTCAGCTCTATATCATTCTTCTCTCTTTGCTTTTGCATTAGCTTCATCTTCCTTAAGATTTTTCCCTCATCATAAACTTTTTATTTGATTACAAAACTAAGTTGAATTCAATAGATATGATGAGCCTTACAAACCCTAATAGGTTCTCCCATAAGCATCTTGTAGCTCCTACCTTATATGCAATTAATGTGCATGTATCCACTCACACTACTAACTATGGGACCCCTCCTCATTCCTCTTTAGATCACAACCCTCTATTCTCATTAGAATATCAACCCAAATTAGAGTATACCATATAAATGCTCTTATTCAACCATGAGTTTCTTTAACATCAAGGAAAATATCCTTCTACTATTTACCATCTCATGATAATTGGTCAAGTTAAAGAGCCCCATTCACCTTCTCCCACATTCTCACATAAATTTGGGGATACTAGTTCCTTTGCTTATCAACTTCTTCCCTCTCTTTTGACCCCTTCTCATACCATGACATCTTTCACTTTTATTTCATCTAGCTCCATGCCTAGTATCTCTATTAACATTGCAAGTTCTACATCTAGTAGGCCTCTTCTAAAACCCATTCTTCTCAATTCTTCAACTAGTACATCATTTGATACTCATGGTAATCATGCCTCTAGTACCACCTATTCTCATCCCTATACTAGTACATATTTTTACCACTCAATAAAATCATTCTACTAGTGTCTCCCTTACCAATAATTCTTCTCAAGCTACTACTAACACCCATAGTGGTACCCAAGTCACTACTACCAATTCCAATGCTTCACGCAATGCTAATAATACCACTCAAATTGATAAACTTCTATTACAAACTCTTAATCAAATGAATGATTTACAAGCTAACAATTCTAATAAAATAATGCAAATGCAAAATCATCTTATCCATCTTCAAAATCACCCTAAATAGGTCTCATGGGGAATGCATAACCAAAATTCCCCCTACCTCCTCTTCAGGATTCCCATGGTAACCTTATCCCTCAACCTCCCCTTATTAATAAAATAATAAAGCACCTTCAAAATGAGCCTATTACACCTCAAATTTCTAATATTGATAGAGGAGGCATCACCCCTACCATTACTTACAATGGGTCAACCAATCCTACTCCATTTAAAAACATTTAGAAATCTATATAAAGATTGGGTCAAGTTAAATACTTTTACTGCTACCAAACTATTAGTAAAAACTCTCACAGGTGATGATTTATATTCGTAAAACTAACTCAAATATTATTCCATCACTATTTTAGAAGATTTAGTCAATGTTCTAGTTTAAGAGTTTCAAATTAGTGGTCTCCTTGAAAATACGTTGGCCTATTTTATTAATTGTAAATAACTTGAGACTAAAATTACACAAGATTTCATCAAATGATGGAAGACCTTGTCTAACAAATGTGAACATAATATGGTGTATGATAACCTATTTTATTTTCTTACCAATTATCTTTATCCCAAGTTATAATATCAAGTCCAAACTCTCTCACTACAAACTTTGGAAAAGGCTATTAACCAAGCAAAATGCCAAGCTTTCCTCATGTGTCAATTCAATCCACCCCAAACTTATATGAGTACTCACATTTTAATTAAAAATAAAAATCATCATGCTAATAATTATGGTGTCATTGACTCTTATGATACCATTCATACTATTCAATCTATTATTCCCAACCAAGCTTCAGAATAAGCTTCCCCTCCCAAGCCCATCACTAATCCTCATTTATCTTCAACAAATAACATCAATATTTATAAAAAAATATCCTTATTATAGTTAGAAAAGTGTCTACCAAGGCCTCTTCCAACATAACTTGATCCCACTTACCCCATGAAATCCTGGTATGATCCTAATAAATTTTGTTGGTTTTATGATAGTTAGGGTCATTAATTTTATGAGACTTGTAGGCAACTATGTAATTTGGCTATGGATTTCCTTCTCATTCCCAATTTGGACCATGATTCTATCATTTTAAAATGTCAATATGCCTAAAGCATTGCCTTCAAATCCCATAAAACACAAACTAATATCAAGCTTAAAACCAGGCTAATGCTCATTTGGCCATATATAAAGATCCTCTTTTGAATCACCAAGACAAACAAGATAAGCCTACCCCTTCTACCAATAATGTTGATAGTCTTATTGACCCAAATCCAATAGATAATGTGGTCAATATGAATAATATGTGAAGGGTGGTTGCTTTCATTGAACCTCATCCCATCCACACTCCTCAATTGTTTCATACTTTTTGTATTATCCAAGACTCTTCCCCACTCACTTAATAGAGTTAGGGCAAGAAGATATTATATATTTTAATGAACCAACTACAATACCTTATTTGGATAAAACTTCTCATGCCATTTCTACCACTCCTCCAACCTCTTTACCCACACAAATGATACTTAAACTTATATCAACATTTTTTCCAATCTATCTCAAACCAAGCATACATCAATCATGCCATCTTCTCAATACAATCAACATACTTGTCCTCCAATTAAACCTTTTGCATCTTATCAACATAAATTGACATGCACTTCATCTCCTCCTTTTTAGGGCCTTCTTCAACACTATGCACTTCTTTACAAGATTCCTCTTATGGGTTATGATTTATGAGATCCTATTATAGAGATTACTAATATCCCATATCAAATCCCATTTCTTGAACTTGTGTAGACCTTTCTGTATCACCATAATCATCTTATGCAACTCTTGTTTGAAATGAGCATCCCTCATCCTACCTTGAAGCCACCTTATCCAGATATGAAGATATCATTTTACAATAATGTGAAGAGATATCCATACACATTGATAAAACCATGGGCACTTCTCTTTCCCTCAATTTCTCTATTGATTCTATGATCCTCAATGAGATTTTTCTTCATGAATATGATCCTCCTATTTTTTATAGTGTCTAAATTGGTGATATACAGGTCAAGAATGACTTTATTGATGAGGGTTTAGGCACTTGTGTTACCTCTCTTGATTTTATTAATACCATTAGATATTCTGAATGTAAATTAAGTCCACACACAACACGTGTCAAGGCTATGACTGAAGGCAAATGCATCCCTTAGGCTATGTGTGGATCCCTATCACTATCCCACCTATCACCATTCACATGAAGGTGATGATATTCAACATTCCTTTATCCTATAAATTTTTTATTGGTAGGCCATAAACTCATTGCATGAGAGCATTTGCCTCTTCCACTTACCAATATGTCAAATTTCCTCACAATAGAGAAATATATAGGATTTAAGGTGGCACTAACCCTTGGAATTTCAAAAAAAATCAATACTGGGGTGTATTCATTATACCCACCCTTAAACCCTTGTCGAGCATTCCATTTTATGAATCTTAATAGTTTAACTTTCCTATCAACTCCACCCAAGGTTACAATGGTCACCCTAAACTCATTAGGAATATACCACTTAACCTCCTAGATTTTGATGATAATGAGCTTGATGAGATAAATTTCAAGATTAAAATCTTATATCTCTCACCTCATCTCATTTCTCAACTTCCCCCTTCTCTAAAACCTCATTCCTATCAACACCTAGTGATGATATACCCATTAGCTTAACTAAGACGCAGCACTCTATTCATCACACCATATCTGATGACATGATCATCCCTACATATGCCATTGATATTCATACACCTAACTATGATGATGTATATACCTTAGATAATCATTCTTAAAAGGTTTGATTCTAGCCTAAGATGCTAAAATTATTCATTATCATTCCTCTTTACTTCACTCTTTCCATATTTATTCTAGCATTCCATCCTATATCATTTATAATTTTAGCATTTTTCTTCTTGTTCATAGATTATATATGGTGCACACACCTCCAATTTTTTAAGAGCCTTATAAGACTATGCTTATGGATTGTGTTATAATTGGTCCCTACCACTTAGCTAAATATCAAGACCCCTCTAGCTGACTTATCCCTGAGATGTTTATAACTATCTTATAGCCTTCTATACATCCTCCCCTCCCTTAGTTAATCCTATTTTAGGTATTATTTCTACTCCCTCTCTAGCTGAATCTCTTCCTATTTTATATCCTATTGTTCCTTCAGTAGATCCTAGCCTAGTCTCTCCACTAGTTCCACCTCTTGGTGATGGTTTGTTCCCTTTACCATAGCTTACTCCTTTTCTCACCAAATGGGCTGATCAACCACATTTTGATATTCATAAAGTTATCAATCATTGGACTAGAGGATGTTCATTAAACCAACCTTCTTCAACTTCCACTTTTATTCCTTCTATTAGTAAACCTGTAAATTTTATTAACAAGCATATATGTTGATTTCACAACATAGATAATCATTCATCCATGCATTATCATAAGCTACATCAATATATAGATACCTTTAATCTCACCACTCCTTAGCACATATCCAAGGATATACCTCCCCTAAAAGTATTACTTGAATATCTTCCCAAATATGGAAATGTATATTTTCTTTGGCACCAATGTGGTACTCATCACATTGATCATTGTTGCATCCTTTAGAACATCTCAAGGATCACCTCATCACCATTCTTGTACATACTACCCTTATTACCATAGGTCACTCCCATAAGTAGGCCCTCTTCTTCCCCTATGGATCCACCACATATGATCCCTTATCCACCTATGGTCCCTTTTCCACTCATGGATCTTCACTTACCTATGGATCCTTCTCCATCAATGACTCCTTCACTTGTGGCCCATTTTCCATCGATGACCCTTTCAAATCCCATAAATTTCATTCCTATTCCTTCTCTTGAGCATCCCATATATGATATCCCTCATCATCATAATCCTTCAGGCATTCTTACAGTTTCTATTGAGGAGATTTGATGTAAAGGATTTTTTCAACTCTCCCTAAAGATTAATAAGACTTTGGTTGTAGTCTGAGTTCAGCTTCATAGAGACTTATCAGATGTTATGGATAATATGTGTGGAAAAATATATTAGTATTTATAAACATAAGCATGGTTTTATTTCATTTATTTGTTCATTTGGATTGGATGTGTGCTCCAACTTTACATTTATCTATCTTATATCATTTGACATTATGTCAATTTTTTATCTATCTTATATGATGACTTTTATTTCACACTATGTGTTGCTTATGATTTAATTATTTTCTTTAAGTTCTCTTATGGATTATTTTTCATGATTAAATACTTCTTCATGAGTTCATATTTCTCTGGTTATCTTGTTCTCTTTCATGATTATTTATAATCTTATCTCTACAAACATGGATATTTATTATTATGACTTGGTTATACAAAATTTATTCTCTTTAGTCACTCCTTATTAACCATGTGATCAGTTAAAAAATAATTCATCTCATTATACTCTCCTTTTACTGGTCCACCTTGGATCTCCCCTTATTCCCCTTATTACCTTTCTCAAACTAAGCATACACATGGTTGAGACTTGAGATAACATGTTGCTTCATTGTTAAGCCTAAGTGTTTTATTCAGTTAAGTCTTTAGAAAATTAGCTTCATTTAGACTAAGCCTAAATATCATTAATGTGTATCACTTTATCTCTCATGATTGGTCATTCCAAGTCTTTATGGAGGAGGAATCTTAAAGTCCATAAACATTCAAAAGCCAAATAATTAACAAAAGGTAATGATATAGCATGTTAAAACATTTAATGTCTAAGTGGTGAAATTATAAGACCCTTAGTATATTTTAATTAATTAATTAATAATTATTTATTAATACAAGTTAAAAACCATGTGTAAATAAATAATAAAATGTAAATTATTTATTACTTATTGGTAAAAATAAAACATATTTATTATTATCGATAATTTAAAATGTTCTCAAGATGGTGGGACCCATTATTTACAATGTTCATATCCCTTCACATATATTATAAATAGGGTTTTACCCCTATTATGATTGTGTGTGAAAATAATATATTATAGCTTTTGAATTATATGTGAACAAAGGGTTTTGTGAAGGCTATTGAAGAAGTGACAAAGAGGATTTTTGTATTGGGGTGATTTGGTTTCTCAAATATATGAATATCATATTGGTGGAGTTTTTACCTCTTTGAGATTTTCTCATGGTAATTTTTGGTTCATTTATTGGTGTGTTTTTTTCATTGTGTTTTACTTATTAAAATTCACTTTAGATCTTATTATGTGGATGTACATTGCTTTATAAATTTTATCATGGTTTCAGATCCTGGTGAGTGGATTTAATTGGTAAGCATTTTTCATTGAGTTAAAATAAATTATATTTTATTCAATTTCAAATATATATTTTTAATTTTCAAGCCTGGTTTGGCCTATGTCACTGAGGAAGGAAGAAAAAAATTATTGATCAACTTGGAGGCTTGCTTCAACATTGTATGCATTAGATCTTCATTCAAAATCATTGTAGATCTTTTTTTTCTTCAATTTAAAGGATCAAAGATCTTATTTTTTGGCATGCTAATCCTCCTATTGAGCTTTTAAGAGGTTCAAATCAAAAAATTTGGAAGATATTATATGTTTAGGGGACCATTAAATAGTTTATACATCAGTAGAAATATGATAATTTAATTTTTTAGTAGAAAAATCAAATTTTGAAGCTTTTGGATGCTTTATTGTAAGGATTAAGGGAGATTTACCAAAAAAAAATTGGTTTTTTGGTGGCCTATTCAATTTAATGTGAGCTTATCTCCTTCACTTAGAGTGCCATAATGAGCTATAGTTATGTAGTTTTATTATATAGTTTTAAATATTATTTAAAAAATATGTGATTTTATTAAAATTTCAATTTTCCATGCAAGCCAATCGAGTCCCACATTGGGAAATAATTGTTTTAATCCAAAAAATTAAAAAAAATTATTTTTGATTTACTTTTAAAATTACATGCCCGTGTGTGTGTGTGTGTGTGTGAGTGATTTAAAATATTAGATATAATAATGTTCAAATATATATATATATATATATATATATATATATATATATATATATATATATATATATATATATATATATATATATATTAGTGCATCCATATTCTTAATTAGGCTTCTAAAAGAATTGGTGGTTGTAATTTTGTTATAAACTTGTAAGTGGGGTGGTCCATTATTCAAAACCTTCTAAGCAAATTTATTTTGATCAAATTTGACTTGGTTAAGTTAATTTTCAAATTTAATTATTTTTGAAATTCATTTTTTATTTGTGTGCCAACTTCTCATGCATCTAAACTTGTTTTGACTTTTAACCTAGTGAATATTTTGACAAATATAGTCATATAACTAGTTGATCTCTAGATTTTGGCACATTCTCGACACATTAGAGTGGTCCATTTTTTTTTGATGCATCTTATTTAAGTGTTTATACCATTTTTAATAATAGTGTTTAAGTGTTCATTTTGAGTGTGACTCTTTTGACACCTAGATTAGTGCAACTTATATTTTATTTTTTACATTTTTTGGCATCTAAATTGTGTAATTAAGTATAGTTTCATGTGTAATTCACTTTATTTTGAAAATAGTTTGAAAAAATCATTTAAAATAATTTCTTTTGAAGTATTTGTTTACTATCATGTTTAAAGAGAAGTTATGGCTTTGCCTCATTTTTCCTTAGATAAATCTCAAATGCTTAATGGAAATAATTATAATATATAGAAAATTCATGTTAAATCCTAATTTATGGTCCAAATGTTGTGTAATTTTATCATAAATATTGAAAAAAACCCCTTCTATAAGACATGTGACCCATGAGCTTACTAATGCATTTTAATAAAAATTACAGGAAGTTGTGTCCATTATCTTATGGAGTGTTAAGGATGAATTCCTTCTTCACATTGGTAATTAGGAGTATCCTATTAATTATTTTAAACTCATTAAATCCATGCAAGAGTGCACTTGTCTCTCAAATATTATTAAGTTAATCCTTGAATTACTAACTACACCTATGAAAGGTGATGAGAAAGTTGTGAATTTTCTTGCTAAAGTTAAAAACATTAAAGCTTAATTAGATGGATGTAACTATAATTTGATTCAAGATCAACTGATTTATTTTATCTTTCAATTAAATATTCTTGAAAATTTTAAAATTTTATTTCAATTTTGAATTTTAAGTATCAAATTGAGTAAGATATTCCTAACCTTACCACCTTGTTTGTTCTCTTGATTTAAGAAGAGTGAGTTACGAAAAAAAAAAAAAATCTAAAGTGAATAAAACTCAGGCACTTCTCACATTAAATAATATTTTTGATAACACTAAAAACTAGAAATCTAACCCTAATTATGCTAAAGGCAAACATAAGAATAAGAAATATGGCAATAAGAATCATATACCCAAGTTTAATGGAAATTACAATTTGTGTGGTAAATTTGGTTATAGGAGGGAAACTTGTTATAAAAATAAGAATATAAATAAAAATAAAACTTATAAAAATAACAAAGAGAAGAAATCTAATCAAAACTAGTAGAATAATCAGAATCTTAATTAGAGTAGAATAAAGATTCAAATGTTATTGTTTTGTATGATGCTTTATTTGCTTCAAATGAAAATGAGTGGATTTTAGATAATGGTGCATCACACCATATGCCTTGATTATCTAATATTTTTTTTTATTCTAGATATATCTCTAAAATAATTTACTTAAGAGATATTTTTTTTAAAGCAACTAAACAAGGAAAAGCAATGTTTTCAAATGTTACTATAAATGATGTTTTCTATGTACCTAAGTTTATAAAGAATTTTCTATCTTGTTCTCAACTTAAAAATAATAATTTCATTGTAACATTACTTAAATATATCTAGTCTATTATAAATCAATCTTGTTCCTTGATTCTTTAAGGTGTTTAAAAGAATAGTTTATATATTTTTTTCCTTCTACATGTTTTATTTCATTGCATAGTAAGAATGAATCTCAATTATTGTATGAAGGATTAGGACATTTTAATTTTATAATTTTACATTATATTTTTACAAATAATATTGTTTTTTAACTTCCTTATCTTCCCCTCATCATGAAACATATGAGGGTTGCTTACATGGTAAGCAATATACTAACCCCTTTCATAAGAATCATGATGCAGATTCCTCACATCCATTAGAATTGATTCATAGTGATATTTTAGGACCTCTTAAAATTGTATATCTTAATGGATATTTATAAAATATTACTTTTATTTATTATTACACTATAATGATTTGGTGTTTTTTTATTAAAAATAAATATGATGTGTTGTCTAAATTCAAAGAATTTAAAGCTAGTGTTGAAAATGCATATGATTTTTTTATTAAGAAATTAATAACTAATAATGGAGGTGAGTATGTTAGTAAATATTTTGATTATTTTTAAATTATTTATGGTATTCAAATGGAACTAAAAAATCCTTATTATTCTCAGCAAAATGGTATTATTAAAATTAAAAACTGCACCATTATAGAAATGGCTAGAACAATGTTACAATCTATAAATCTTCTTAAGTTTTATGAGATGAATCAATGAATACTATTATTCATATTCTAAATAAAGTCTCTACCAAATCCTTGCATCTTTCTACCCCTTTAGAAATATGGATTAAAAATAAATCTAGTGTGGCTCATCTTAAGATTTTTAGTAGTCCTACTTCTATCTTTCTTCCTAAAGTTAAAATAAAGAAGCTTGATCCCACTTCCTATTATTGCATTTATTGAATATTTTCATTGATTAAGGAGGAGATTGTTGAGCATTATCATTGAGTATTGAGATTTGATATTTAATGTTGTCATTGATGTCAAAGGTTTTTGTGAAGATGCATCATTCTTTCACTGATGTTAATCTACTATCATTGATGTCAAATGTTTTTGTATAAATATTTGGTCAAGTATGACTTGAAGTATTTATATAAATAAATTATATTGCCAGCATAGTAAGTTTTGTTATTGTGATGAAAGAATATTATTTGTAGAATGTTTTTATGTCAGCCTAAGTGAAATCATTAAGAAGTAATATGAGTGAGTACAATAAAATACATCTGGTGTATATCATCTTTTAATACTTTTTCTAGACCTTATGAGATGATATTTGTGGATGGAATGATGAAATGAGTGAGATCTGAAGAAGAAACTATATGCTTTGAAGATCTTTGTAAATAATTCTAAAGATGCTCTAAATGAGCTATGAAGATGAGAAAATTCTAAAGAGAATGCTCCAAAAAACACTTGATAGTGTTTGAGCATGAGGTGTTCATGACCTTTAAATTTATTAAAAGGTCAGCTTCAAAGATTTGAGTATGCAAAACTAAAGATGATGTAGTCAAGATCTAAAGATATTTAATTAGTTCTAAATAATTTCTATTGAATCTCCAAAGAAGAATTAATGTATGAATTTGATTAATCATACACAAGAGGCATTATAACATAGGTTAGTTTCAAGATAAAGCCTATAGGGTGATTGGAATGTCAGATTCAAGGTATAATAAGACTTGCAAGTCAAGGCTTAGGAATCAATAAGAGATATGGTGGCTAGATGAGGTAACAAGATAAATTTCCATGGCATGAATAATTAGGTGAACATTAAAATAGGTTATTCAAATTATTTTAAGTGTGTGCATGAATTTCTAGGTCTTGGTTTGCAAGAAAAAGATTGAAAAGCATTTCAAGGTTTCTTAAGTACATAGAATGAAGAGTTGTCTACTTGAGAAGGTTTTCTTAGTGCTCATTGGCATGTGCATCATCTAAATGAGAACTTAAGATGTATATTTTTTATTAAGAAGTTTTATAACTAGAATTTATAATCATTAGTTTCTAGAAAGATGAGCTAAGTTTTATGAATGATCATTAAGACTGGAATATTGTCTAAACCCTCATAAAATATGACCCAATGTTGAAGATATTATTATAAATATATTAGAATAGTTTTATATGGTCAAACAAGTTATTTTATGTTGAATTAAACTCTTCCAATCATCTCTATGTGTGATTGGTTTCTTATATGAGTGAGTAGACCCTACAAAAAAGTGCTTATCTTTCAAAGATTTGTTGTAGCAGACAATGTTGATCGAGTTAAATTTGTTAAATGAATGAAGATAAAAATGTGAGATTTGTATTTTATGTTCATAAATATTTATATATAGGTTCTATATCTTATGTGTGTAAATTTGGTGATCAAATTTGGTTAGTCGCTAACAGACCTTGTATTGTAGACAGTAAGAAAATCAGGTAGAAGTGAAAAGATGTTTTCTAATGTGTTTTCATGAAAGACTAATGCATTTAAATACATGACGATGTTTTTTTGGTATTTTATGATATATCCATACTTTTTAAAATCTTTTAATTCTTTATAAGAGGTTGAAACATTGAATCCAAAATAGCTTATCTGACTAAGTAAAGTCTATGAGAGAGAAGGTTAGAATATCGGTCTATAAAACCAATAGTTTTCATTAGATATTATGATATTATTGATTGATTTTACTCTAATTATGTTTTAAGATAATTTTCATTCATTTAAATCCCTTTAATATGTTTAATCATGTTTTATATGTTCATGTTTCTTTGACTATGTTTTGGAGCTAGTTGGCAGTTCTAAGTGAACATCTTGTAGAGAAGTGTTTGAACTTGTTTACCCTAAGTTGAAGCATAAAATGAATATTGTGATTACCTTTAGGTCATGATTATTTTTAATATGTAATTTTTTTCATATTTTTTTGAAAAAATTGAGTATATGCCTTAGTTTTTTAAGATAGATTTTTTGTATATACTTAGGCCTTTTCTAAGTAGTGATTTTAAGAAGAGTTCAAGTGATAGTTAGACCTAAAAGGTAATGTGGACATAAATTAAATATGGATAAGATATATTAGAGTGTAACATGACTTTTTCCTTCTGTGTTAGGTGTATGGATATGTTTCAATAAATATCAAATGATAATGTGTTGTTAAGAAGACCATTTAGGTCTCCATAAGCCTAAAATAGAAGTAAGGGCTAACTGATGTATGGATGACCTATTGTATTAATTGATTCATGTTTAAGGAATGTTTTAATATTATAATACCTATTCATGATAAACCTAATTTATTTGAATATATATCCAACCTAGAAGGATATGATTAAGTGATTATATAAAAGCAAGGTAGTTAGGCCTATTTTGGTAATGCTTAGAGGGTGCTTAGAGAGAGTGAGCAAAAGAAGATAAGAAAATGATATAGATCATTAGATATAAGAATGAGGTTATGAAAACCATCATAAAAATGTTATGAATATATAACATATGTTATACATAAGAGGATAAAGGTCAGAAGACCTAATCAAGCCATGAAGAGGGTTAGTTGAGTAAAGAAGGTTGTAGATCAGTTTGAGAGGGACTAAGGAGAGGGAAGAGCTAAATATAAGATCATCATATGTTGTATAAGTAAAAAATGTTTTTTAAGGTGATCAAATAATTAGGTCACTAAGTTGGTGTTGAGTCATCTAGGGGACTGGTACCTCTTTGTAAGTTGGTGTTTGGTAAAATAGGGGTTGGTGCTCCTTTCTAGGTTGATGCTCATCTAAAGACTCTATCAAGTTGGTGCTTAATAGACTGAGGTTGGTTATCTAAGTTGAGTAGGTATTCAAATAAATATTTATTCATTGATTTATAGGACTTTTGTCTAAGCTATGATTTAGTGGGTTTTATTTTCCATGAGAGTTTTCCATGTATATGTTATGTTCATGTGTTTCATGATCTCATGTTTTGATGCTTACATTTTCTAAGATGTATATGATTTTAAGAATGGTTTATGAATTATTAATTTGAAATGAATTAAAATTTTTGAAGACTGATTCATCCCCTCCTCTTAGTCATCTTATTTATAATAATTGGTATCAAATTAGGTCTTTTGGAATAGGCTTAACATCCTAAAGGAGATCTTAAGAAGCAAGGATGACTAGTCATCAAGCTCAAGGTGGTTTCTCTACTAGTAAGGCTTCATTATTGAATGGATCTAATTATGCATTTTAGAATATTAGAATGAATATATATCTGATGTCACAAGGATATGATATTTAGTAGTCAATTATAGATGGATATATTTCACCTTAAATTCACCAATAGATATAGTAGGTAAGAAGGCTAGTGAAAATAAATATAAGGTAATAAATGTCATTCTGTGTGGCCTATTAGAGGTAGATCTAGTTAAATTAATGCATTATGTTTTAGCTAAGGATATATGAGAAAAATTAAATAGCATTTATGAAGGAGACACCAAGGTGAATTTGGTCAAGTTGTAGACCCATAGAAGATAGCTTGAAAGTTTGAAGATGAATGAAGATGAATATATTGCATCTTACTTATTAAGGGTTAATGAATTGGTCAATATCATAAGAGGATTGAAAGAATAAATAAAAGAGTCTAGTATTATTTAAAAGGTATTGAGATCACTAACTCCTAAGTTTGACTCTAAAGTGTCTATAGTAGAAGAGATGTAAGATTTGGATAAACTATAGATAGATGGGCTTCATGGTATCTTGACTACCTATGAGATGAGATCAAATGAAGGAAGACATCCCAAGAAAGAAGTTTCTTTTAAGGTTGAAAAGAATCAAAGTCTAAGAAGGTAAAAGATGAGGTATGTTCAGATGTTAATGATGATGAACTCATAGCCATGGTTTCTAGAAAGCTAAGAATAAGTTTAGGTAAGTACAAAGGTAAGTTTCTATTTAAGTGTTTTAATTGTAGAGAAATTGGACATTTTTAAAATAAGTGTCTTCATAATTAGAAGACTGAGGATGATGATATAGACAAGAAATCATATAGGTCTAAAAAAATTAATTAAAGTTTCAAAAGGTATGAAGATAAGAAGTCATTTAGGAACAAGAAGAACTTCTACACCAAAGAAGATAGTTCATTAGATGTAAGTGATTTAGAGATATCTAATAGTGATGATTATATAAATAAATCTAAACATGATAATAATGAAACCCTATTCATAGACATAAGTGATTTAGAAACATTTGATATTGATGATGATATAAATGAATCTAAACATGACAATAATGAAACCTTATTCATAAGCATAAAATTAGATAATGAGGGTTGTTCAAATGGAAAAGGCCTTATGATTGATGTAGAATTAGATGAGGAGATATAATATGACAATAAAGGATAAGTTGAAGTGGATCTTGAGGTAGAGATGGTAAGTGCCCTAGAATATTTGAATCTTGTGAAAAATAAGAACAAAAAATTGAAGACATTAGTTTAGGGCTATGAAGAATAGATTGGATTTTTTGAGGTAAGGCTAAGAAACACTTCTCAAGAGTATGAAGAGATCATCCAACAAGTTAAAACCCATATAAATATTGTTGTATCAAACCTAAAGGCTAAAGAGTATGATTGTATTAGATATGAAACTAAAATAGAATCTTTGAGATATGAGTTGGATCAAGCATCTATCAAGGTGAAGAGCTTTGTGAAGTCTAAAAAGAGAATTGAGGCCCTAGATGATATCTTGAGCAAACAGAAGTCTAAAAGTGACAAGATAGGTCTTGGATTAAAATAAGATCAAAAGAAGGCACCTCAAATCAAGAAAAATATTTTTTAAGGCAATAAGGTCAACATGAAAAGACCTATCAGATATCCCAATGTTATAAGATATGTTAATTCTTTCAATGGTTTCTATTTTACATGCATTCAATTTGTTCATAGGGCAAGAGAGCGTAAAATACCCTCCAAGAATGAGTAATCATGGAACTATGAATGCAAAAACTATTATTCAAAGGGAGATCACATTAATCATTAGTCAAATGGTATGTATAAGGTGGTATATCATAGTTGTCATAATGTAGGACATATTTCAATATTTTGTCCTAACATAATAAGGTCATCTAATCAAGGCAAGAAGGTCCATAGTCATGCCACTAAGAAAGGGATCAAAAATTTAGAATCTGTAGATAAGGTAAAGATGGAGTAAAAATCTAAAGAAGAAGATTCTATGAAAGCACAAAGTATAGATAGTGATTGCTCAAGCCACATGTTAGGATACAAGAAAGGTCTTAGTTCTCATATGGTTGATCAAAATAGTAAGAATTAAGAATTGGCTAAGAATAAGAAGATTAACAAGGCAAGTCATGATCAGCTCATAAACCAAGGTGGAATGTTTGTTACTATAGAACATAAGTTAGAAGTGAAGGAATGTCAAGAACACTTGTTATCTAAATGTATTAATGAGGTAATCAAATAAAAAAAGGATGACAAGGTTGATGATGAAATCAAACCTATAATTCCAATCAAGTCAAGAAGAAGAATGTTGAAGAATATTCAATATTGTGAAAATAATATGGAGATCTAGGAATCTCTTGAATTTATCTTGTTTTAGATCCCTATGAAAAAGGAGTGCCTCCATTAAGCTTCATGGAGACATTCTTTTATCAGTAGAAGCATGAGGGTGAAGTCAAAGGTCTCTTTTGAGAAGTTTCCAAGTTGTATATGATTTAATCAAGGAGATGAAGATGGATTTTATCTATTCCTATGTTGATAGCTCTATGGTTTGAAGTAGCATCATGATGAAAGATCTAAGACTGGTATCAAGCATCTGAAGTCAAAGTGAAAAAAGTGGTATATAAGAGGTAAACTTATAAGATCTATTTGTTATGAGTAGTTGAGCCTGATATATGAAGACAAAGGGGGAGTCCTTTTTTCTACATTTGGTATCTAGTATGGGATATCTATTTGTATGAAAAAGATTTTTATCTTCTTTATCCATGTCAAGAAAGGTATGTGATCTTGAGTTCTCAATTCTTTGAAAGAAGATATGCATGGTCTAAGGGGGATATTGGTAGCTCTATTTTCTTTGTCAAGAAAGTAATTATTTTTTATATGCATAGAGATAATGAGAGATTGTGTTTGAGATGATTTATAGACTCTTTTTATTGAGATTTTAATGAATCAGCTAGAAAATTGACTTGATTGAGAATTTTTTGATAATGGTCATCATAAATGGTTTCCATAGTTTTTGAAGACTATGTGCCATCTAATGTCTTTGAGAGATAGTATCATCTCACAAGAAGAAGAGTATGATTTCAATATTTTCAAATGATCTTTGATGTCTACTGATAATATAAGCATGGTGTATACTTGGTTTGAAAGGGAGCTATTTAAATTTATTAACTGAGCTTGATCTATGTTGAAAGTGGTTTTTATAATTAGAAGTTCATTCTGAAAGAGATGCTAATTATGGAAGACCTTTGTCATTAATTTCAAAGGGGAAAAAAGATCAAAAAAGTTTAAAAAAGAGAGAAAGATAAGAAAATAAAAGAAAAGAAAAGGGGAAAGATTAGAAAGGATGAGAAAAGGAAAGAATTAGGTCTAATAGATGACTTCCATCAAGAAAGGTTGACAGATTTTTTTTAGTGTGTTTTACATCAATGACAAAGGGGGAGATTGCTGAAAATTTTCATTGATTAGGAGGATATTGTTGAGCATTGTCATTGAGTGTTAAGATTTGATATTTAATGTTATCATTGATGTCAAAGGTTCTTATGAAGATGCATGGTTCTTCACTGATTTCAATCTAATATCATTGATTTAAAATGCTCTTATGTAAATGCTTAGTCAATTATGCCTTTAGATATGTATATGAATGAGTTATATTGCCAGCATAGTAAGTGTTAATGTTGTGATGAAAGAATATTGTTTTCATAATGTTCTAATGTCAACCTAAGTGAAATCGTTGAGAAGTATCATGAGTGAGTACAAGTCGGTAAAAAAAAGTATAAATCATATTTTAATGCTTGTTATAGACATTTTGATATGGTATTTGCATATGTAATGATGAAATGAGTAAGATCAAAAGAATAAATTGTATGCTCCAAATATCTATGTATGTAGTTCTAAAGATGGTCTGAATGAGATATAAAGATGAGAAATATATAAAGAGAATAATCTAAAGAACACTTTACAATGTTATATCATGAGAAATATTATTTTATACTATACATGAGGTTTTGAGGAACTTTTAATTGATTAAAAGGTCATCTCAGAAGATCTGAGTATGTAGTTCCAAAGATGCTATAGTCAAACTCTGAAGATATATAAGTAGATCTAAAAAGTTTATGTTTAAGCTCAAAATAAGAGTGAATATATGAATTTTATTTAGCATACAAAAGAGACATTTTAACATAGGTGAGTTTCAATATAAATCCTACAGGGTGGTTAAAAGGTCAAATTTGAGTCAAGGCTTAGAAATCAAGAAGAGAGATGGTGGCCAGATGATGTTATAGGATCTTTTTTTATGGCATAAGTGAGTAGGTGAACATTTATATAGGTGATTAAAGTTATTTTAAGTATTTTCATGAATTTTTAGTTCTTTTTTCATAAGAAAAGGCTTGAAAATCATTTCAAGGTTTCTTGAGTGCACAAAATGTAGAGTTGTCTACCTAAGAAGGTTTTCTCAGTGCCATTTGGAATGTGTAGAATTTTCATGAGAACCTAAGTTTTAAATGGTATATTAATAAGTTTTATATCTCAAATTTTCAATAATTTATTTTTGTAAAGAGGAGTTAAGTCTTATGAATAATCATTAAGATTGAAAGATAGTTTACACCCTCGTAAAACCCTAATTATGACCCAATGTTGAATATATTATTATAAATAGATTATAATAGTTTGATATGACTATAAAATTTATTTGAGGTTTAATTAAACTCTCTTAATCATCTCTATGTTTGATTGGTTTCTCAGGTGAGTAGGCAAACCCTATAGAAAAGTGTTTATCTTTCAAAGATCTACTATAGCAAACAATGTTAACCAAGTCAAAGTTGATAAATAGATGAAAATAAAAGTGTGATAATTTAATTTGATGTTCATGAATATTTTTATACATGTTATAAATCTCAGGTGTGTAAGTTTGGTGATCAAATTTGGCTAGTCGTTAACAGACATTATGGTGTAAACAGTAAGAAAATTAGGTAGAAGTGAAAACATATTTCTTGATGTGTTTTCATGAAAGAGTAATGCATTTAAATAGATGATGATGTTATTTTTTTATTGAATTATCTATCCATTATTTTTATAATATTTTAATTCTATGTAATAGGTTAGAATATTGAAGCCAAAATGGCTTATTTGACTGAGTAAAGTTTGTGAGAGAGAAGGTCAGAAGATTGGTATGTAAGACTAATAGTTTTCATTATATATCATGGTATTATTGATTTAGGTTTCTATAAATATGTTATAATATATTTTTCATGAATTTAAATCCCTTGAATATATTCAATCATGTGTTATATTTCCATGTTTCCTTGACTATGTTTTTGATCTAGTTGGCAGTTATGAGTGAACATCTTGCAAAGAAGTATTTGAGCCTAATTACCTTGAGTTCAAGCATCAGATGAATATTTGATTAAATTTAGTTCATTATGTTTATAAATATGTAATTTTTTTCCATGGTTATTCTGAAAATTTGATTATATGCCTCAATTGTTCAAGATAGAGTTTATGTGTATGTGTAGGCCTTTTATAAGTAGTTATTTGAAGAGTTTAAGTGGTAGTTAAACCTAAGAAGTATTATGGAGATAAAGTAAAGTTGGATAAGGTATATTATATTGGAATATTACTTTTTCCTTCCATGTTAGCTGTATGTATATGCCTCAATAAATTTCAAAGGGTAACATGTTGTTAAGAGGACCTTTTAGGTCTCCATAAGCCTAAAAGAGAAGTAAGGTCTAATTGATGTATGAACAACCTATTATATTGATTGATTCATGTTTAAGGCATGTTATTTTAATATTATAAGATATATTCATGAAAAAATTAATTTATTTTAATATGTATCTAACCTAAAAGTATATTATCAAGTGACTTATATAAAAATAAGGTAGTTAGACCTATTTTAGTAGCACTTAGAGTGGATGCTTAGAGGGTGCTTAGAGAGAGTGAGATGAAGAGAATAATTTAATGATGTAAATCATTTTAAATAATAATGAGGTCATTCATACCATCAAAAAAGTGTTGTGAATATCTAATAGAGGTTCTACATAAGAGAATAAAGGTCAAAAAACATGATCAAGCCATGAAGAGGGTTAGTTGATTGAAGAAGGATGAAGATCAATTTGAGAGGCACTGAAGAGAGTGAAGATCTAAAAGAAAATATCATCATATATTATATAAGCAACAAGTGTTTCTAAATTTAATCAAACAATCAAGTGGCTAAGTTGGTGATGAGTCATCTAAGGGGTTAGTGATTTCTTGTAAGTTGGTACTTGGTAAATTAGGGGTTGGTACTCCTTGTTGGGTTAGTTCTCAGCTAAAGAATATATCAAATTGATTCTTTATATATTGGGGTTGGTGCTCCAAGTTTAGTGGGTGATCAACTATAAATTGAATCATTTTTTTATAGAATTGTATCCCAAGATATGTTTCAATAGGTTTTATTCTCCATGAGAGTTTCCCATGTATATGTTATGTTCATGTGTTTAACGCTCTTATGTTTTGATGTTTATGATTACAAACATTTATATGCTTGTAATAATGGTTAATGTATGATTAATTTGAAATGAATGAAATTTTTTGAAGATTGATTCACCCACTCTCAATCATCTTATTTTTAATAGCATTTTTATAGGTTATGGAGGTAATATAAAAAGCTTAAGAGTGTATGATCCTTATAAATGTTAGATCATTGAGAATAAGAATATTATTATTATTTAAAAATCATTTTGTGATCCCTCTTTGGAACCTCATTAGTATTATTTTGTTGTTGAACCTAACTCTCATATTTCTCCTAGTGATGAAATAGATGACCTTGAAGAATTTGATCTAGTTTTGGATAAATTAGAGTATGAGGAACCCTTGAGTTTCATGTTCAATCTAAAATAATTAAATGGGAATAATCCCTAATTCAAACTTATAATGTTGATAATCTTAATAAATTAACTAGAATTCAACATTATTATCATGCATTAATGACTATGTATGAATGTGAATCTCAATCATTTGAGGAAGCCACTCAAGATGATAGATGGAATGTTATTATGCAAGCTGAATATAATGCCTTAATTAAAATCAGACTTGGGATTTTGTTCCTCCTCTACCTAAAAGGCATATTTTTAATTTTAGGTGGATTTATAATATCAAACATAATTCAATTGGTAAAATTGAAAAATTTAAAGCTAGATTAGTTTCTCGTGGTTTTACTCAAAAACTCAGGATTGACTATGTTGAAACCTTTGCTCTTATAGCAAAAATGAGTATTGGTAGACTTATTATTTCTCTTAAAACCTAAAATGGTTGGAATATCCACCAAATGAATGTTGAGAAAACATTTTTAAATGGTAATTTATAAGAAGATATCTACATGACTCAACCTATATATTTCATTGATCCTAACAGAGAACATTTTGTATGAAAATTTAAAAAAAAAATGTATAGTTTAAAACAAGCTCCTTGAGCTTGGTATTCCAAAATTATTTTTTTTCAAAGAATTAAGTTTTCCTAACTACTATTTAGATAATTATATCTTTTTTAAATTTTAAAATGTTCATTTGATTCTAATTGTATTATATGTTAATGATTTGTTGATTACTAGTGATCTATCTAGTTTAATTCATAAATATAAGGATAAACTAAGTCAAATGTTTAAAATGACTGATTTAGGAATTTTGAATCATTTTTTAGGAATGGCTATATTTTAAGATAAATATTATATTGTTGTATTACAATCTCAATATGTTCATAACCTTCTTTTTAAGTTTAACATGTTTGATTGTAAATCTTCTTCTACTCCTATTGAAGTTGGTGTTAAATTTGATCCAAAACTTGGATGTGAAAAAGATAAACCTACTTTATATATACAACTTATTGGTAGTTTGATTTATCTAACCATTGCTAGGATAGATATTTCATATGTTTTTGGTGTTGCTTCTAGATTTATGCAAGATCCATATTTGGATCATTAAAAATTAGCTAAATGAATTCTCCATTATATCAAAGAATATTTAATTTTGGTTTATTTTTATTCTTCCATTGATAATTCTAAATTATATGGTTATTATGATGCTAACCATGTTGTTGATACTATAGATCATAAATCTACTTTTGGATATATGTTTAAGTTTGGTGCAAGTGCTATCACTTGGAGCAGCAAGAAGCAACCTACTATCTCTATCTCTTCTACTAAAGTAGAGTACAAAAGTGTTATGGAATATATCAAAGAATCCATTTGGCTATAAAAATTGTTGGGATAAATTCATTTGGATGTTTCTTATAGTACCATCCTTCATTATAATAACCAAAGTTGTATAGCTCTGATGAAAAATCTAATGTAGCACCAAAGAACTAAACACATTGAATTTCATATGCATTTTATTTGAGAGAAAGTCCTCAATGGTGATATTGATTTGTATTTATATCTTATAGATGAACAAGTGGTAGATATCTTCACAAAACCACTTGGTGCTACCAAGTTTAGTCAATTTTGTGTAATGCTAGGCCTCTAAAAGTTGCCATTGAGGGGAGTGTGCATGACAATGTCACTTCTTAATGGCCATGTGTTTCTTCTCCTTGTCTATACTTCTTCTCATTATAAATCATTGTAAACTTTGTGTGGAAGCTATGTGATTTGAGTAAAATTCATGTGAAATTTTTACTTTTTTACTCAATACATTAAAATCATACTTTGTAATGGGGGTCCTTATGTTATAAAAGTCTCCAAATATGCTTAGTGATTATTCATGATAAGCTGTGAGATGTAGTCTCATGATCATGCTAGCCTAAACTTACTCTTGAGTAGTTTATGGATTATAATTTATTTTGTTTCAAAAGGTGATGTTTAGCATGATTAAGGTTTTTAATCCTTAAATTTTATACATAGTATAATTTTTTTTTTAAGGTGACTATGACATTTATTCTCACTTAGCATTAAGGGGGAGTGTTAAAACATTTAATGTCTAAGTGGTGAAATTATAAGACCCTTAGTATATTTTAAGTAATTAAATAATTATTATTTATTATTTATTAAAATGGGTTAAAAACTTCACATAAATAAATAATAAAACATAAATTATTTATTACTTATCGGTAAAAAAACATATTTATTATTATCAGTAATTTAAAATTTCTCTATATGGATAGATCCATTATTTATAATAGTCACATATCTTCACATTTCATTATAAATAGGGTTTTACCCCTATTGTGATTATGTGTGAAAATAGTATATTATAAATCTTGAATTATGCATGAATAAAGGGTTTTGTGAAGGCTATTAAAGAAGTGAGAAGGCAGAGTTCTATATTGGGGTGATTTGGTTTCTCAAATATATGAATATCACATTAGTGGATTTTTTACCTCTTTGAAGTTTTCTCAAAGTAATTCTTGTGTATTGATTCATTGATCGATGTGATTATTTCATTATGCTTTGCTTATTAAAATTAACTCTAGATCCTATCATGTGGATGTACATTACTTTATAAATTCTATCATAATTTAGGCAATATTCAAAATTTTCAAAAGTTAAATCACACCAAAAGATGTGATTCTAAGTACATCTCCTTTTTGTCATAAAATCTCAAACTCCACATTTTGTCTCATTATAGAGTTGAGGTCTATTGGGGTACAGTAGGCCAGTATATTAGAAAAGGAGAATAATTTTTTTTTATAGCGCTACCTACCTTCTCACACAAGTACCCAATCTTTGCAACAGACCAATGGTTCTAAGGGATCCTAAGGAATGGGGAGCATGTTGTGGGAAGGTAGGTCCATTTTAATTTTCTTATTCAAAATAATCAACATGAATTGATCTTAGTACCACACTTATTTTACTATACAACTTTGTGCCTATAGTAAATAGTTATCCTTTTTACATTGATGGTCACTAGTCACTTAGTGTCTTTTCATATTCTTAGTGTGCATCATGTCTCTTAAGGTCTTCTCATATAACACCTATGTTATGATTATTACATTCCCTCTTTCATTCCCTACAACCTTAATATTTCCCCTTGAGAAATATTATTTTATTTATTGATCACTCCCCCTAGGGATTTCATTTCTAAGTTACAGTGTAAGATCTTAGAAAGGACCAGGCCTTCCTCACAAATTATCAAATTTTCACCTTACCATTCCAAACATGCTCTTTTACCAAATTTTAACATTTTTCCACTTCATTAGTGTTCCCTTTGTGAGTATCAGTGTAAGACCATGGATAAGACCTGGGCTTTATCACAAAAGTTTCTAATACCCAAGTCACAACAAAATTACATGTGTCAAATATGAGATAATATGTGATTGATTATGAGTTACATCATGGACATGATTCCCATCTTGATGTAGTATGTTTTATGCTTACTTCGTTAATATTTCACTTTTATATTCTTATTTTATGATTGCATGTAAGAATACAACCATTTTTCTTAAAGTTTTTCATACTTCCCAACTTGAATTAGTCTGATTAACTTAAGACTATTTTGCCAATTTTGTTTCTCTTTTATACTTCCCAAAATGATTTAGTATGATTGATTGAATTAATTATTTTACCATTGATCTTTCACATGATTTTTTATTTTATTATATTTTTTTCATACTCTCCAACATGATTTAGTGTGATTTTATTTGTTTTAATTTGGTATCAATCATTTTCATAGTTCAAAAACATTTTTCCTCTTGTTTACCATTTTTTGGTTTATTATACTCAATTATCTTTTGTTATCACACATTTTCCATCATGAAATAGTGTGTAGTGAATTTTTTTTTATTAATTATACTTTTCCAAGTCCTTTTCACCTATTTATTTTTAACCATGCATGTGTACTACATAATGTTATAAAATAAAACACTCCATATATATTTCCTATAACATATACAACAAAAGCATAATACATGTGCTATAAATAAATATATCCATGTATCCAAAACCACAATTAACATATAACTCATGAGACCAAAATTCAACTGTCATAATAAAATATTTCCATATATCATGTGTTTATTTACAAAATATAAAAATACATTACTCCATCTCTATGGCTGAGCTTCATCATGCCTATCTCATGATACTACCTATAAATGCCTTAGACCATTCCCTCTACATAATATATTATAATGAGGCAATATAAGATATCAACCCTTCTACCTATCCTTGTAGGTTGGCCACTTGGGCCTATACATGTCCTAGATATATCATGGTAGTCATGTGTGTATCTCTCTCCCAAGCCAGGGCTTGTTAAGCCTATGCCTCTCTAACTCCCACCCCTGTCAATGGATGCAATCCATCTCTACATTATTTTAGCTACCTCATGACCTCCATCACTAGTCTAAACTAGCATGCCTGAGTTAGGGTGGATAGTACCATAGGATTATCCAACATGGTGGGATCATATGGTGCTAGCACTTTATCTAAAATGTCATAGTACACTATAATGACTAGGGTTCCTTATCTAGTCTCCTCTGTCATAGGGTTTACAAAAACCAAAATCCAAATAGATATCAGATCACATATACTTATCAAAATCTATCTATCTATCTACAATCATATATAAATAATATCTTATTTCAAAGACTAATAATTTCAACCTTTTTTATATGTCACAATGTCACTAACCACTATATCCCCATCTACTCATTCATTGATAAAAATATCTCTATTGGCCCATCCCCTAAGAACCCCATCTATGGGTCACCTCCCCATCAAATAAAAACCTAGAATCACCACTTGTGCACATATTAGGCCCCTCCTTAGTGATGACTCTATCGACCAGCTCTACCCTAGGCCAACTATCAGGTCATCTTGCATGACCAATCTCATATGTGTTTGATTCCATTATTGGTATCTCCATCAGTGATGTGTCACAAGTGGTCATTGCTCCTATTATAGTGTCTGCTATGGCACTTACTACACCCCTACATCCACATATATACCCTCTCCTCTTATGACTACTAGCTATTATTCTCAACCAATCTATGGTATCACACACCATAGCCTAGTCTCTAGTCTCTCAACTGGTTCTCCTCCTCCTCCTATCACCTTCATCTCTCTCACATGTAATGCCCATAATGTAGGCACTACTATAAGAGCCACTAGGTGTAGGATTATAAACTATACTATAAAGTGTGCCACTGGTTGTGGCTCTACCCACTAGGTATAGTATTTTATGATTTGGACTTGAGCCAACCCTAGTACCATAGTCACCCAACTATGCCAAATAGTAACAATATGTATATAGCACTTCCACATTATTTCTCATCATGTGACTACCTATATCATTAACATGTGGGACACATGTTAGAGGTATAATCACTGAGAGGGGGTGAATTAGTTAGCCTAGATATTTCAATTACAATTTCATCCCTTTCAAACTATTAAACAATCAGCATATATCAACTTGATCAAACAATATTAATAAGAGAGCTCATTCATTCAATTCATACACAAGATCAAACACATAACACATAATTCCTATGGGAAACTCTTATGGGGAATAAAACCCACTCTCAAGCCTATAACATAAATGTATTACTATCATATAATAAATTAAAAACAAAAGACTGATCAACTCCTTTAGACCAACAAACCTTGATCATATCTTCCTAACCAAAGGTATTTAGTGAAACGCATGTTTCACAATGATAAATTACCCCTAAATAATACCAAGTCCTTTAGACCCTCTTTTAAACACCTCCACATTAGAAATGATGTCTTCAACACCTAATTATGGATCTCTATTTATCTAACCCCTGTACAAACTCTCTCTCTATCTCAAACAAGCCTCTCACATAGGCATGCCACAATCTCTCTTCTTCTTCACTCAAAATATCCTCATATGCATACTCAGACCTCTTTGCATATCCTTAAAATACAACAGAACTATTTGGACATCAAAAATATGACATAAAATCCATACACATAGTCCTTAATCTACTATGCTTATCAACTCATCAACTAAGCACTCTACCTCTCATTTACTCCATAAGTCTCACAAATACCTTGCACAAGTCTTACATCTATTTCCTCATAAAATATATAAATAATCATCTTTGATTTCACTATATATATAGCTATCATTAATTGATAACAACTTGGTTAGCCACAATACATGCCTTCACCCTTGAGGCATCTTACATAGGTCACACTTAAGCACAATCCACTTTCAAATAGGCCTAAATCACTTTTAGGTCCTATGAAGACCCATTCAATTTTTTGATACTTCTCTGATCAAATTAAGAACATAGGACCATTTTCAAATACATGTGTCCACTCCATATGTCCCCTTAGGCATCCTCAAATGATCACAATCAATTTTTCTTACTTCTACATATGCTCAAACAACTCAAACACTGACCTAGTGCATAGGAACATCATGAATAAATACATATTCAAATTTTAAACCTATATTTATACTACATATGATTATTCAAACCTTCATAATACATTTAGATCATCCTTATGGAGTCTAAAACACTCCCCAATAACTAATTCATCAAGAGATATCAAAATAACATCATAACAAGCTCAATTACCCTTCTCAAGTTACTTGCAGAATATGCACAAATACACAGTCAACTTTGGATCTCAATATCTTTGTCTATATATATAATTATATCTTAAAATTCATATTTCTAGATGTGCCTTGGAGTCCTCTACAAGTTTTATTTATACACCATGAGTAAATTCTACATAGATCAAAAGATATGGTCCCAAAACTGCATATTAGTTTTTCCCTTTATTAAATTCAAATATTCAAAAGCAAATGGTCATCGTTAAACCTTGGTCATCATGCTCACATCTCATTTCATTAATACTCAGATCAATCTTGCACCATTTATCTTCTCTTAACTTTAATGCATAGGCACCAATGCTCAAATGTTAAACATTTGATAGCTGACCTCATCTCATGTAATCAGGAAACTTTGACTCAATATGTTCCATCAATCTCTTATACAAAGATAGATATTTAATAATGCTAAATAGTTGTCACTTTGACCTCTTGACTTTAATAATCACCGTTTATCTCTATTAGTGAAGATCACCTACTCATAGTTGATCCTTGGAAGAAGCTTGATCTTTATCTCTATTTAGCATTAAACATTGAACATTTTGTCACTATCTCATTGATTCCTAACTTCTTAGAGAAATGCACACCATCAATGTTGCTCAAACTTTAACTTGTTCAAATTTGACTATGGGAACCTTGCTTATCTACCTATAAGGCCAACTTTTCACAATCATAACTTTTACCTCCCTCACTCACATATTCTCAAATTTAGACCATATGATCTCCTCACATAGGAGAATATAACCATGTGACAAAATTTTCATGGAACCCTCATATGAGTGAGATATATCACCATTAAAATGCCTTCTCAAAATCTTCTATCATAGATCCAACTATGCTTAGATATTTTTTATGAGGCCAACTTTAATCTTGCATAACTTTCATTATACTTAGTCACATGATCTAAAATTTAGTGTATAAAATCCTCTCACATAGAGTATTCCATCGATATATCAATATGATCCTAAAATTTTTACATGTATGAGATATGATGTCAACAAACTACTTACTTGACTCTTTTTGAACATAGAAAACACTATCAAAAAATGTCTAGGAGCCCAACTTTACACATGTATAACTTTTGACATGCTTCAATGCATGACATAAAATTAAGTACAAATCAATTAGGATCAAAAATTAACAAACTCATATGATAAATTCCTCCTAAAATATCTGCACATGTGAGATATTCCACCATTATAATTCTTACTCAGCTCTTCTTGCCATATTGCAAATTTGGCTTAGTATGGGAAAACATTATCAAAATGCCTGGGAACCCAAATTTGCACCTATATATATTTGACTACATTTAAGTGCATGAGATAATAATTAGTGAATATCAACTAGGGACTAATTTTATCACACCCATATGACCAACTCCCCCTGACTCATCCACACTTGGCAATGGTCACATCAACAAATTGCCTACTCAGATTTTTACCATTAGACCCAAAGTGTCTAGATGAGAAAAATGAACCAGGTGAATTCTACTCATACACACAAGCTCTCCAATCATCCTTGACCACTAATAGGACCCATTACACATTCTCAATACTTCAGACTCATTCATAAACAACTCTAATCATGCCAAAACTAAAGATCAACCAATCTAACTTTAATCACACTAGGACAAGCACATTGTAAAATTTGTCATTGTCACTTAGACTATCAAAGTACTTCATCCACTCACCATGACACCTATATAACATCACTAAAATATATCCAAAAATCTCCCCCTTTGTCATTGATGTCAACAAACATCATTTAGCTCACCTTCTTTTTCTTCAAGCACTTTCACAATAGGTACATTCTCCCCCTTTGACATAATGACAAAGTGGACACTAATCTAATCCTAAGGACTTGAAAATACAATAAATAAGATATTACCACCTTATAAATATTATACAAACTCCCTCTTACTTTGAGCCTACCTCTTCTTACCTTTACACCTTCCTCTTGTTCCATGCCAACACTCTCTTCTATCAAACACTACAACCAATGAAGATAGAACACATAAAAATACTAAAATCTGATTAAACTCACCAAAAAATATATAAGAGGAACCACCCCTAATATTTTTGAGCCATTTCATCAATCGATCATCTTCATATCTTCATACACCATGAGAAACCATCATACAGGCTTACTAGCCTTCTCTCTCAAACCACCTCAAGGACCACCAATTAGAACTTTATGACACACACCAAATAGGAAACATTATCTAAAACAACCTGAGAACATACCTTGAAAAACTCATGCCTTGCCTTTTGGGAGAAACTAAACAAAAAATTGCATCTTCAAGACTAGGCATATCTTAGGCTCCTTATAGCCCTACCTGGAACTTGCAGAGCCCACAAATTTATATAAACATAATTTCAAGACCTAAAACTTCATCTCTAGACCACTCTCATATTACCCCTCAAGAACATTAATTTGACACAACTAGATCGTCCTCTGCAATATACTTCATTCACAAACCAACTACCCAATTACGCCTCCAACTTGACAAAAACTTGAATAAATTGAGAACCAAGAACCTTAAAATCTATGTGAAGCTTGATTTGATAACCCATTTGACCCATTAAAAATATTAAGAATCCTTAAACCTCAACTCATAAGGTAGACCACTTTTCTAGTAGAGCCCAAAACCTTAGAATCTTAAAACAAACAAGGTCAACATAACACCTTCTAGTCAACATCTACCTCTGAAACTTCTTATACGGTTGGAGATAACCATTACACACTTATGGAACAAGATTTTAGCTTACAAAATATTGGGAACCTTGACTTATTATAACCCATTTTAAGACCTACAAGATCTTAAACATAAACTGGGAAACCTAAAAGCTAACAAAAATCTCCAAATTGACTTCAACATACCTTCAAATCACAAAATCACTTGGAGCATTCTAAAATATGATCAAAAAACCTTTTTATGCAAAAAGATTATCTTGAAAAACCACAAATCCTCCTTTTTCATCTGGGAACCTTCAATCTAACCCTATAGACTACTCCATATACAATTATCAACATCATGACATTACCTCAGCATATTTTCCACCTAGACATACATATTCCAACTAATAACACTCAACTCTAGTCTTCTAGGACCTTCTAAAGATCACCATAGAAACACTTGCTTCTCCACTAAAAGGAGTCTCTTAAGAAGCATCTATAGAGACATCTTTTATGCCACTATCTTCTAAAACAAAGTGAAGCTCAGAGTGGCCCACATTTCCTCAGTAACCACTAGAATCCTCTTATAGCTATAAGACTTCTTAATCTTGTTTTTCTTCTATTTAGTCTGAATGATGATAAATAGTTCCTTTTATATATCACACTCCTCTTCTAAGATAGAATTGATAACACATGGAACAACTATGGAATCTTGGCATACCTTTTCATTTGAATCATCAACCTTATATCTTGGAACCTCATCATTAGGTATAGATAATTTATGTTCTTTGAATGATACTTGATGAATAACAACATGATGTTCACTTGGATCCATATGCATCTTAAGACTAGCCTTAACCAGTACCTTGGTCTTCTCCTTGAGCTTGGTCTCTTTATTCACAACATGAGTAGTCAATGAGATCTCTTGGCACTATTCACCTTTTGAAGAATTTTCCACCATAGCAAATAGATTACTTGGGATTTTAGTCTCATCATGACTCACACTTACCACCTTTGGCTTCCATGAATTAACTTGCATTTTTCCTTGCATTTTAAGAGCCTAATTGAACCTATTCTAGATTATAGGCCTCTGATTGTAGAATCTATCAATGTAACCTCTATTTTAATAGTTAAATCACATCATACCTTTTGCAAAAAGCTCATTTTATCTTACCATATTTGGACAGAATCTTGTAATGTGTCCTAGTTCATAACAACTGTATCACTCAATATCTCTTAAAGGAAACTCAACTTGCCTTACCTTAAATGGAAACTAATTATGCCCATCATAGTTCCAATAAAATTCATTTCTAATAGGTCTTATACATTCTCTAGCTCTATACCCACATTGATTACAAGTATATCAGTAACCATTGAAATTTACATACCTTATGGCATTTGGTTGTCTAATCTAATTTGTATTCATTCTAAAAAAACCTTCATTCTTTGTATGATGATTTATCTTCAAAGTCAGATTGTCCTTGTTCACATTAGTCTTCATCTTGTATTAAGCTATAGTCTCTGGTTCTTTTATGTATCCAAGACTAGTCTTATCACTTACATGCTTTTGATCATTCATAATATTGTATAGATCACTTGAGCTCTTTTAAAATCTAAAAAATGACATTACTTTACTAGACATATTATCTAACTCATATTTCAATGACTTATTTTAAATTACATACCTTTCACATTCATCTTCTTTAGCTTTTAATCTTGTAGAGAATATTTTCAATTGATAGCTAAGATGCTTGGCCATATCTTCATGCTCTTTGGCATCTTCATCCATCCTTGCCTTAAACACACTAAATTAATCCTCAAATTCCTTGAGTTTAAATTTCATATTCTTATTAATATTATTTTCAATCTTCAACTCTTTATGAGCATTTGTTAATGTAGTCTCATAGTCTACCTCATCTTTATTATCATCTGATTCACTCCAAGTAGGCTTTTTTTGATGTGATCAACTTCCTTCCTCATCCATGAATAGATCCTCATATTCATCACCCATCATTTTCATGATCATATTCTAAATCATTGACTTTACTCTTATCTATTGAATTGTAATCTTCTTTATTGTATAGACTCTTCTTGTCCTTGAAGTACTTATTATCAAACCTTCTAAATTCTTTCTTGATTTTATTAGACTTGAAATATCTCTTGCTATGATCATGACTTTGATCATTCTCTTCATCATAATCCTTATTATACTTATGAGGGAACTTATTAGCAAAATTTCCTATCTCACCACAATTGAAGAATTTGAGTAGTTTACCTTAATACTTGCTTGAACCTATTCTCAATTTATTTTAATTCAAAGCAATTAGTTTATCCTCATATATATTAGGCATATCATCCTCTTTGAGATTTTTACCTTGTAACTTCTTTTTCTTCATTTAAATCTTGAAATTTTTTTCCTTCTTTGGTGGTATATCATCATTCTTTTTCAACTCATAGGCATTAAGGGTGCCATGCAATTGATCCATATTCAACTGAGTAAGATCATGACTTTCTTCTATAGTAGATACTTTTAGATCAAACTTAAGGAATAGAGACCTTAATACCTTTTAAACAATAATATCCTCTTCAAGGTTCTCTCTATGACCTCTGATGATTTTCACAATCTCATCAACTCTCTACAAAAAAGATGCCACATTATCTTCTTTGTTCATATTGAGACTTTTAAATTTCCTTCTATGAGTCTGCAACTTAGCAAACTTAACCTTTGAATCTCCTTCATTAATGATCTACATTTTTTCCCATATCTCTTAATAAAATTTACAATGGATGACCTTGGTGTATTCAGTCTCTAAAATACCACAATTGATAGCATTAATTTACTTAGAATTATTCTCAAACAAATTTGTAACACTATATGGAGGAATAGCAGGAGTAACATATCCATCCACAATAGATTGCCAAAAATCAAACCCTAGAGACATCATGTATGTCCTCATCTTATCACTTCAAAATGCATAATTGGATCCATTGAACATTGGTGCTTGCTTAGTAGAGAAACCTCCTTGATGACTACCCATATTGTACCTTATATCACCTTCAAGTTGTTAAGCCTTTACCAAATGACATGATCTGATACTAATTGTTAGAGGTACAATCACTAAGAGGTAGTGGTGAATCATTAAGCCCAAATATTTCAATTACAATTTCATCCCTTTAAAACTATTAAATAATCAACATATATCAACTTAATCAAGTAAAATTAAAAGATATCTCAATCAGTTAATGCATACCAAGATTAAACACATAACACATAGTTCCTATCAAAAACCTTCATGGGTAATAAAACCCAATATCAAGCCTATGATACAAATAGAATATTGTCTTATAATAAATTATAGACAAGAGGCTAATCAAATCCTTTTCTATGTACCTAGGGATATGATATATTAATGTATATGGGTTGATGGAGATGCTGACATGTGGCACACATCCCCTTAGTTAGTTATATGGGTATAATATATTAAGATAATGGAGGAACTTATGGAATTATTAAATTGGGTAATGGTTACCCTACATTGGGATTAATATCTTATCCATCCATGGGTTAGATAGATGTCTATATATAGGAGATGATTATCATGGTAAAGATATCAAGTAAGCATTGAGTCTTCTATTGTAAGAGGATATTGGAGGTTGTCCCCTCGAAGAGACATTGTGGAGTTATTCCTTCCTAAATGAGTATTATATGGTGTTTCCCTATGTTAAGGTTATTTATTAATATATTTAATATTTGAATTATATCAAGATCATATCAAGTGGTATCAGAGCTTCAATTTGGGCAATTTGTGTGGAGCAAAACCCTAGTTTTTTGAATCATTAATAACTTTTGATTGGTTGCTAATTTTTATACATTTTTTTATTGGATATGTATAATATTTAAAATAAGTCACAATAAAAAAATAGAGATTTTTTAATTAGTTTTGAGGGAGTTATTGCTATTTTAAGGTTTATACTAATTTTGCTATATCCTTCGAAATATAGGGAATTTTTATTCAAAATTTTTATTGGAGATATAACAAGATATAATATAATCACAATAAAAATTTCAGATTTTTTTGAGTTATTTTGAGTTATTTGTTTCGATTTTATGGTTTTTCATATATTCAATCTACAAATCGAAATTTGTGACATTTTTTCACAAAATTTTGACTGAGGTTCCAATATCATAAGACGAAGATAAAATAAAAATTTGGGAATTTTTGGATCAGTTTTGTATGAGTTATTGATATTCTAGGGTTTCATGAACCCTAATTTTTTTTGTGGATCATGGAGTTGCAAAAAAATTTAGGGTAAGATGATGTTGATTCTAGAGAATGGTGGCTCAATTTTAAGGAGAATAATACTGAAACAATTTTATGGAAAATAGAATTATCTCTTTCTTTATATAGGCTAGCACAACATTGGTAGTTTAATTAATTGAGCTTTACACAACAATATTCTTCATGGGAAGCAATGGAACAAACCTTCCTAGATTGATGGGATATAAAAGAAAAAGAGGATGTAGAAGAGGAAGAAAATAATGATGATAAAGAAGAAGAAGAAGAGAAGGGTTCAAATAATTTGGCTCCAAATAAATCTAAGTCAATTTTTCAATTTCATGGATGCATTCAAAAGAAGAAGGTGGTTGTGTCTATAAACCCTACCATCAAGTATAACTTCATTAACATGAATGTGGCCAAGCATCTACATGTTCAATCAAATAATATCAAGGAGGTTTAAATAGATGGTAATAATATTTCAATGTTTGAAGATTTGAATATCATTATGGAAAAATATGTTTTGCATTCATATTTTTATGCTTTGGATATGGATGATATGGATATAGTTCTTGGATATCCATGATTAGAGACTTTGGAAACAATGAATATTAATGTTCAAAAAAATTTCATGAAGTTCTGGTATAGGAAAAAGAATATGACTTTACAAGATATCATAGTGAAAAAGGCACCAATAACAATCCAAGTAGATCATGAAGATGATTTGAAACAAGTGATGAAGATTTAGATGATATAGATAAAGGCACACTACAACTAGAAATGAACACTTCATCTACTAAAGAGACAAAGAAGGAAAAGGTGGAAGAGGTAGAAGCAAATGTGGATAAGGTCAAAATATTGGAAAAAGTTGAGGTATATAGACACCCACATCATCATGAGAGGAAACAATCATGGAACTAGGTGAGGAAGTGTCATAACAATAATCATTATGTCTATACAGGAAATAAAATTTCCAATCATTATGGATATGCATGGAATCCAAAGATAAAATACTATGGCACATAGAATGAATGGGGAAATCACTATGACTATGCATGGAAGAATACCTACTATAGTCATGGTTGGAATCAAAGTAGCACAACAAAATATGATACATGGAATAAAAAGAGGAATAATTATGCTTAGACATGAAAGCAGTATAATTATGATCATGAACAAAATCAGAGGAGCACAATGGAATTTGGAAACAAGCTTGGAGAGCTATCACCTACCAAGATCACATATAGATGGCTAGATGATTGAGATTAGAGACAAGTGTGTAATGATTTGAAGCACACTCATTATTTAGTTTCTTCTTATGTTTTGGGGATGAAACATGTCAATGAGGGAAGTAATGTTGTGTACCTAGGGATATGATATATTAATGTATATGGGTTGATGGATATGCCGACATGTGGCACACATCTCCTTAGTTAGTTATATGGGTACAATATATTAGGATAATGGAGTAACTTATGGAGTTAGTACATTGGGTAATGGTCAGCCTACATTGGGATTAGGAGGCTACCCATCCATGGGTTAGATATATGTCTATATATAGGAGATTATTATCATGGTAAAGATATCAAGTAAGCATTGAGTCTTCTATTGTAAGAGGATATTAGGGGCTGTCCCCTCGAAGAGAGATTGTAGAGTTATTCCTTCCTAAAGGAGTATTATATGGTGTTGCCCTAATTTAAGGGTATTTATACATATATTGGATATTTAAATTATATCAATATCATATCACCTTTAGACTAGAAAACCTTGATGATATCCTCCTAACCAAAGGTATTTAGTGAAACATTTATTTCATTGTGAGAAACTACCTCTAAGGAATAATAAGTCCTTTAGGCCCTCCTTTGAATACCTCCACCTTAGAAATGATGTATTCAAAACTTGATGATGCATCTCTATTTATCTAACCCCTACACAAACTCTTTATCTATCTCAAATATGCCTCTTACATAAACATGCCATAATCTCTCTTCTTCTTCACTCAAATTATCCTCATATACACACTCAGACCTCTTTTCATATCCTCAAACTATAAGAACATTATTTATACATCATAAATATGATGCACTGGTCATATACATATTCCTCAATTTACTCTACTTATTAAATCATCAACTGGGCACTCTATCTCTTCTTCAATCCACAACTCTCATAAATACCTTGCACAAGTCTTACTCACATCTATTTCCTCACAAAATCTAGAAATAATCATCTTTGATTTCATATATATAGATCTATCATGAATTAACAACTTGTTCAGTCATAATACATGTCTTCATCCTTAAGGCATCTTGCATAGGTCAAACTTAAGCACAATCCACTTTCAAATAGGCCTAAGTCAATTTTAGGTCCTATGGAAACCCATTCACCTTTTTGATATTTATTTGAGAAAATTAAGAATATAGGACCATTTTTAAATACATGGGTATATTCTTTATGTCCCCTTAGACATATTCAAATGATCACAATCAACTCTACTTACTTCTATATATGCTCAAACAACTCAAACATTGTCTTGGTACATAAGAACATCATAAACAAATACACAGTCAACTTGTAAACCTTTTTTAATACTAAATATGATTATTCAAACCTTCTTAATACATTAAAATCATCCTTATATAGTCTAAAACGCTCCCTAATAACTAATTCATCAAGAGATATTGAAACAACATCATAACAATCTCAATTACCCTTCTTGGGTTGCTTCTAGAATATATACAAATACATAGTCAACTTTTGAGTTTAATTTATTTATTTGTATATAAAATTATATCTTTAAATCTATATTCCTAGATGCATCTTGGATTCCTCTACAATTTTTCCTTTTACACCATGATCAAATTATAAATAGATCAAAAGATATGGTCCAAAAATCATAGACTAGTTTTTCCCTTTGTTAAATTCAAATATTCAAAAGCAAAAAGTCACAATTAAACCTCAGTCATCATGCTTTCATCTTGTGTCCTTGATTTTTAGATCAATCTCACACTATCAATATTCTCTAAACTTTATTCATAGGCACTAATGCTCAAATTTTAAACATCTGATAATTGACCTCATCTCGTGCAATCTAGAAATTTTGACTCAACATGCTTCATCAATCTCTTATATGAAGCTCAGTCTTTAACAATGGTAAACAACTTTCACTTTGACCTCTTGACATTAATATGCATCATTGATCTCTATCTTTATGATAATTTACTCATTGTTGATCCTTGGAAGAATCTTAATATTTATCTATGTTCAACATTAAAAATTAAATACTTTGGCATCATCTTGTTGCTTCTTAACTTATTGGATCAATGTATACCATCGATGTTGCTCAAAATTTAACTTGTGAAAATTTGACTATGGGAACCTTGCTTATCTGCTTGGAACGCCAACTTTACATAGTCATATATTTTACCTCACTCACTCACATGTTCTCAAAATTAGAACATATGATCTCCTTACATAGGAGAATCCAACCATGTGACAAATTGCTCCTTGATTCCTCATATGTGTGAGATATATCACCATTAAAATGCCTTCACAAAATCTTTTCGTAGAGCCAACTATGATTAGAACTTGCTTGTGAGGCCAACTTTGATCTTGTATAGCTTTAATTTAGTGCATAAGATCTTCTCACATAGGGGATTATATTCATATATCAAGTTGCTCCTAAAACCTTTACATGTGAAAGATATGATTTCAACAAACTACTTGGATCTATTTTAACATAGAAAACACTATCAAAAAATGCCTAAGATCCCAATTTTGTAAATGCATAACTTTTGATGCACTTTGGTGCATGATCTAAAATTTAGCATAAATCAACTAGGATCAAAAATGAATAAACCCATATGATCAACTCCTCTTGAAACTTCCACACATGTGATATATTCCACCATTAAAATGATTACTCAGCTCTTCTTACCACATTGCAAATGTGGCTATGTATGAGAAAACACTATCAAAATACTTGGGAGCCCAAATTTACACCCATATATCTTTAGCTACACTTAGGTGCATGACTTGAGACTTAACACATAGAAACTATGGAATAATGTTATCACAACCATATGACCAACTCCCCCTAACTCATCCTCATGTGGCAATGGTGACATCAGCAAATTTCCTACTCAGATTTTTTGCCATTAAACCTAAAGTGTCTAGATGAGAACAATGATGAACTGGGTGAATTCCACTCATGCACACAAGCTCTCCAATAATATTTGACCACTAATAATACCCCTTGAACATTCTCAATACTTTAGAATCATTCCTAAAAAATCTAATCATGCTAAAATTGAAGATCAATAAAGCTAACTTCAAACACACTAAGACAAACACATTATACACTTTGTCATTATCACTTAGGCTATCAAAGTAATTCATCTACTCACTAGGACACCTCCATGACATCATCATCACATCACTAATAACTCTCTAATATCATGGTCTATACTCCTTGGTCTTGTCTCCATCTATTAACCCAAGCTAACCTATCATCAACCACATGGGGTAACCTAGCTGGCCAATACATTAGGAATGTTTCATATATCCATGTGCATAGTAAGACCACTAGTCCCATAGTCTTCTACCCTTTGGATAGCATCTCATACATATCATGTATGTTCTAGACCCATATAGTAGACCCAAAATCATAGAGCACTCCCTGATCTAACATGGATTGGCATAAGGCTATCACATACAGCGGTACCCTACCACCCAAATTGTGACACAACATTAGTACTATCATAAGCCTAACATACCTTCCATATATCAAAAATCTATGTAATATATACACCAAAAATCTCACCATCAACCCTAGGTAAATCTTTTTTATCACATCACCCACCTGGCTAGTTCTCATCTCTCATCTAGATCATCTAGTGACCATGTCATCACCAGTGTCCCTCCTATAGGTAGTCCAAACAATGCATGGATGTCTTCTAGTATGATACCTACCTATATAGTATCCCCATCCACCACCATAAAAAAGTGTTGGTCAGCCATTCTCATGATTTAAGGAACATGAAAATGATATCAACACTTAATGGGATATATCTCATTTCCATGATGCCTCCTAGGCCCAATGTAACCAATCTCGCTTTATCCTCATCTATCAGCTACTCCAACAAATTAGGTAATTACAAAACATTGATCATTTGAAAAAATCTCAAGTACTTCTACAAAATACCAAATAACAAAGTATTTATTAGACCTCCATGTCATTCATAATCAAAATACATTCTTTTCCAACTTTCAAAAAATAAACTAGTTTGCTTTAATTTCAACCAAATTCACTTAACCAACTAAGTCAGCCACCTACTACCTAGTTTCCCTTATCTTTTGCCAACTAGGTCAACTTGTTAGACCTTGTTCTTTTTCTACAATAATGTTTTACCCAATTACCATAAATACCTTGGCCATTTCTTGGTCTAACTCCTTTCTACCCAATACCCCATTTGACCCCTACTACCCATACAAATTTTCTAGGGTTCATTATGGTGTCTATGTTTTGCCTAATCATCCAATTTCTATAAATCACTCAATTTCAAATTAAAATACTCAAAAAATTGAAATTTCTAGTTGCTTACCTATGTTACACTTTTTGTGGTCACTACGCATCCTCCCCATCTCAATTATTATCTCCCCATTATCCTCACTCTCTGGGTCTCTCACTCAGTTTATCAGAGCTCTATTATTCTTAGAATAGTAAAT